>OY730193.1:117149961-117789961 GCA_963422505.1 Pseudognaphalium luteoalbum
AGAATTAGTAGATTCATAAATCATGGAAGAAAAAAATAATCGTATTTTCAGTTAATTAGTTGAAATTTGACGTAACAAAATGACTAGAACTTTATAGCTATTTTATAGAAACTACTAGTTACATTTTCAGCCGTAAGAATCGAACAGAAAAATGTAAGGTGTATGTTTGCCTTTCTAAACAAATATAATTAGGTGAATGTGTCTGTGTGTGCTTATATATATATATATATATATATATATATATATATATATATATATATATATATATATGGTAGTGATCGAGAAGAAATTGTTCTTTTTTTTAAGAGCGACGCATTATTATTCATCATGAAATATCTTACAATTATCATTTGAAACGTCAACAAAAAATTATTTTTACAAATAAATAGTATTCAAAATCGATGATATAAAAGAAATATTATCGAATGAATTTCATTTTTAAGTCATAACATTAGTTGGTGAATGTTAATTTAATAAATTGTTAACATTTACCATGATGATATAATGTTTTAACGTTTATTGTAATGAATGTTAACTACATTCACCGCGTTAAATATTAACGATTTTGGGTCTATTATTTATAGAATGTCATATATATATTTATCGAAAACGTAATTGATTGTTCTAATTCTAAAAGTTTTAATTGTGTATTAGATCTTTAAGTAATGATGTTTAGTTCATTTTTAGCAAAGTTTATATGTTATGTGATTTTTTCATAGTATATAAGTATTATTCTTTTTATATAATTTATGATTATGATATTTGAGATATTTAGAAAACATTATAAGTAAAAGATATAGTAATTATATATTACGATGACACATGAATATGTTAAGAAGATATGTACACTTTCCTCTAACTAATCAACATATATCAAGCATAGTACTACATATAAAAAAATGAGTTCAAATATTATTATTCTATAAAATTATTGATTAATATATTAAACATAAATAGAAAGATGGAAGAAAGAAAATACAATCAGAATACCACCTTAAAAAATGTGTGATTCTCTCCAACACTTCCTTGCTTCTGTATATATCACGTGAAACTATTGAAAGTAAATTTGTCTTGATATAATCAATATATCATGATAAGAAGTTCCATATATCGCGAGAGTTACTCCATGAATTCACAATAAGGTATTAATATACCCATATATACAGGTTTGCACCAAATTATGAAACTTCTCACGCCATTTTGATTCTACACTAAATTTGATGTTTTAGTGTAAAAATTAAGATTTCAAGTTAGAGGGTGGAGGGTAATAAGGGTAAGGAAATCCGGACCATCAATTCCCTTCATCAATGATTCAAATCAAACCAAGTCATGTGGGATTTATCATGCAAATATTTAAGACGGATAGACTATTTTGTAATTAGTGTAAAATGAGATGAGGGGGTAAAATTAGGCTACAAGTTTAGGCAGCTCACTCCTTTTCTTTCTTCACAAAATAGACACAAACTCTCTAAATACATACACAAACACACACAAGCACCACCACCGGCCTCCACCTCCACACCGTTCACCACCACCGCTCCACCATCACTGGAGAAAAGAGGTGGAGAAAACGAAAAAGAATTTGTAACCGGAGAGTTAGGATGTGAACCACCACCATTGGTGAAACCGGCCTCCACTGAACGTATCTAACTGTGGTTGTTTCTCCATTTTCTCCCACCACTCCACCGCCACCACCGCTTACATCATCATCTTCACTACCGCTACCACCACTTACATCACCATCTTTACAACCACCACCACCATATAGATCTAGATCTGAACATAATCAACTACACCCTACATCTTTTATATTGCATCTTGCATTATTATATCTTACGTTCAATTAATATATATTTATACTAGTACTTATTTACCGCATCTTATATTTTTTTAGAATTTTTATGTGTTTGTAAATTTTATTTTTGAATTTATAAAATTAGTATTACTTGTTTACTGCATTATGTATAATTGTTACCAAATCTTATGTTTTGTTAGCATTTTATGTGTTGAAATACAAAACTTCCTATTTACTATATCTTACTGCATCTTATTTTTTTAGCATATTTATGTGTTTGTAAATCTTGATTTATTTTCAAATTTAAATATTTTGTTTTACTTGTTTACTACATTATGTATATTTGTTATTGTATTATACGTTCTTTACCATTTTGACTGAATCTTGCATATTTTGAACAATTTTTAGGTTTTTTCGAGCAATTTTTCATGTAAATCCACAATTTTGTCAAAATTGCAAAATAAACCCCTCCCTCCCATGCCCCACGACCCATATCCCATGAACCTTAACACTAAATTTTGAAAGATTATACACAAAATTTGGTGCAAACATTAAACAACTTGTTTATTGATCATTTTTATTCTTTTATTTAAATTGTATTTATCATTTGAGTATGTAACTAGAAAAAACTTATTATTTGTATTAATCATATGTTATACTTTATGTTATACAATGAGATGATTAAAACAAATAAATATAATTTGTAAACAAATTATGATAGTTAAAATCATTGATTGTGAAAAAGAAGTTATGTCATTGAAATTATAGTAAAGCAAATAAAAAAATTTACAATGGAATGAATAGTTTCTAAAGCTAAACAATCAGAATTTTAATGAATTCAAGTATAATAAAATGTAAAAAAAAAAAGAAGTTAGAAATAATATGTAAATGTTGATAGTTTTTCGGTGTAGAAATTTATTGCATACGTTAGAGATGAAAAATAGTTTTCTTATTTCAGTAGATTCTTGATCTCAGTTTTGGTTATTACAAGTGTAGATGCTCAAAACCTAAAGCCTAAATCATACAATCATGGTAAGAACAACATACCGTTCTCACCAAGAATTTTTACCAACAAGAAAAGCGTGTTTCCAACAGGAATTTAGTTGATACAAAAACCAGTGATCCTAACACTCGACCCTAGTGTGCCAAGGCTCTGGGTGTATGTATGTTTTGTGACTCAAACACTTTAACTTTGACTAACAAAAAACTAACCGACCGCATCAAATGTATGGTTGCATAAGTCATTCAGCATTAAAAGAATGTGAACAAGCCTATCTACTAATTTTCTCTTTCAATGGGCCGAATAAAAAAATGTGGCTTCGTTTGTTGTAGTACGAGTTCTCATCTTTTCAAGAATCCCATTGCCTGGTACACATTACCAACAGTCTTATCTGCAATTTCTGAAGCTTTACTTGCACCCTCTGCTAATACTTGGTCTAGATAGCCTGTATCAGACATGATTTCCTCATACCTAGCCTGCAATCGATTGTAAAATTGTAATACTTTTTAGAAGTATTTTTGATTTGCTAGAGGAAGTTTTATAGTATGAAAAGGTTGCATCTTTGATGCAAATAGTAAATAGAAACCTGGATCGGATGAAGATGATCGACTAAAGCATCAGTAAGAACAACTTTAAAAGTGCCCCAGTTCATATCTCGGCATTCTAGTGCAACTTCCTACAATAGATGTACAAAAACATATTATTACAAGAATAAGTAAAATTATTACAAGACTAAATGTGATAGCAAAGCTGTATTATATGGAAATGGTGACACAGATTGCAAAACTAGTTTATTATGATAGTAGCAAAAATACATTATACTTTTCTGAAGAATTGATTATGAAATTTATGCATTTAAATAAAAGCAACTTAGAACTTGTTTGGCCTGTTAGAGATCAAGTATATCCCAACTTGACCCATTTCGCTAATAACGCATTAAATTTACCACGTCTAGGACAAACATAAGAGTATTGAATATTTGAATTACATGAAAGTTGTAGCAGTTACCTCCTTTGTCTTGTTTGTGATGATTTGGTATATGGAGAGAAGATTATTGCATTCAGGTCTATCAGCATTGTCGAACTCCATGCTACATTAGCATGCATGAGAAGTCAGAAGAAAAAGAAATGAAAAGAACATATATAGATTTTATGTCTAAAAAATTCAAGATTTAGACACAAAAGAAAAGGCACAAGAAATTTTTTGGATGGAAGAGCGAGAACTTACCCAGGAAAAGAATCCGTTTTGCAACGCTTAATCTTGTTTGCAATTGCCTAGAAAACGGAACACAGTTTAAAACCAATTAACTACTTAAGCGAGTTCATTTGTTCACTTTTGAGTCCAGCCATCAAAAAATTTCACAAGATAAGAGAACTGTAACAATGAAGTCTGACCACTCACATCTTTTGAGTCAAGCAAGTTAATACGAGATTGGTCCGAAGGAGCAGACTTGGACATCTACAGAAAAAAACTCCAAAATCAGAGAATATATAAGCTAACAATTGCTAACTTCATAAAAGAAGCATATCATTTTCAACAAGAGTAATTGCTGATATTTGCACTTTATAATCGTCTTTGTTGTTAAACAAAAAAGGGTTAAGTATCTGGAAATGCATCCAACTTGTCTCGAATGTCTATTGTATGTATCATACTTACGAGAGGTGTATTTAATGCATCCAACTTTCAAAAAAGGTTTATTGTATGTATTTTGATGACATGTCATCTTCTAGGGACGTCACGTGGCATCGTAAACGGCCGACACATCATCAAAATACATACAATAAACCGTTTTTGAAAGTTGGATGTATTAAATACACCTCCCGTAAGTATGATACATACAATAGACATTCGGGACAAGTTGGATGCATTTCAAGATACTTAACCCAACAAAAAATTCTAGTCCTGCATACAAGTTTACCAGCACCACAAATCTGGAATTTCATATTATATAGATAGAAAAGCTGCAAGGTTCACAAACATTATATATGCTTAATAAGTGAAAGTTATGTGTTCAATATGAAATACCTTAGAAAGGCCATCAGTAAGAGACATCACACGTGCTCCAGCAGGAGGAATTAAGGCCTCGGGAACCTACAGAATAAAATTTGTCAAAGTTTGTATAGGTGGCAATTTAAACCCATTTACTTATGAATGGTCACAGTGGGTTGCATTTTATCTCAAACAGGTCAAATAAACTTTTTTTATCAAAAAGGGAAACAAATCAAACAGGTTGAAAGTCAACAGTGTGTACTAATACTATATATAACCCCTAAATCATTTTAATTGAAACATACGCACGTATATACTATCATTGTAGTAAGGTTGTTTTGATAGTCATAATTAACAACTAAATACACAGGAAAAGGGTTTTCCCTGTTCAGGATACCTGGGGAGGGCGAGTCTATTTGACTCAGATGTACGCGGCCTGAAGGGTATCCGGTGATCGTTCCCGACCCTTTCCGTGGCCACCCCCAAGATATTTTACCTATAGAACGCAATACTAATAGAAAATAATTCATGGGTCCAAAACTGTTTACTGATTAGCCCAACCCAACTCATGATATTTCAACCTGTACTAAATATGACCTTTTCAGGCTGAACCCAGTTAACCCATCACCCAACCCACCAATCTTGCCAACTCAAGTGTGTATCGTTCCAACTAAAAAAAAGAACATCGAGATATCAACCAATATTAAGATCAAGCACAGTATTCACCTTAAAGATTGAACCACCTCGCCTGCAAAAAGACAGAAAGAGTAATCGATAAGCCAACGCCATTGCCATAACGAACAACATTAAGTATCTTTTATTAATCAATATGTGCTCCTTACCCTCCTAACTTCTTCCATTTCCTACCACCATATAGATAATTAACGCGATCAGCCAGCTCTCGGGTCAACTCCAAATGCTGCTTCTGATCTTCACCAACTGGGACTAAATCAGACTGAAAACGAAAAATGTAGATTCAAAGAATGGCCATCTCCATATTTATCAAAACTAACATCAGACCATAACCAACTTACTAAAAGAACATATAAATATATTGGTAAAGAATTAATCTTTGATAGAAATCTGAGATTCCAAATCAAATTAGAGAACACACTATGGAACAGCTGCTTGTTTATCATGTATTAAAAAAAACAGGTCATTATATATGGAGAGCAAATAGTACCTGGTACAAAAGAATATCAGAAGCCATCAACACTGGATAGGTCAAAAGTCCGACCCCAACATTTTCATCACCCTTTGCAAAACAACAAAAGAACCATGGT
The DNA here is from genome assembly GCA_963422505.1 of Pseudognaphalium luteoalbum. Taxonomy (NCBI): domain Eukaryota; kingdom Viridiplantae; phylum Streptophyta; class Magnoliopsida; order Asterales; family Asteraceae; genus Pseudognaphalium; species Pseudognaphalium luteoalbum. Next base: position 117,156,029 of record OY730193.1, read on the forward strand.
CAGTTACAAAAAAAAAGAAAACAAGAAAAAAAGAAGAAGAATTAAAGGATAATAAAATGTGACTGACGAGTAACAACCACAAGTGAGATTTTCTTTTAGTAAACCTAGCCAAGTACAGACTGTATTTTATTTGCATTGCTCTTAATCTGGTTGATTGACTAAGCCACTAAGCTAAACATTACAGCTGGCAATTTTGACCCACTTACTTATAAATGAGTCGATCAGGTTATGTTTTTTATGGGTAAAAATAAGAAAGTATCTAAAGGAAAAATTAAATGGCTCATATGGGCTTAACGGGCCAAAAGTGTATCCTTAAGATTTAACGCATAAAGCCTGTTTAATCATTTTATCAAAAAACAAATTATAATTGAATTAACTTAATCTAATTTTTCTAAACACATCTGACACACCAATTTGACCCGCCCATTTTTTCATCTTCGGAAAACATATTTTATGCCTATAATAAACGAAATGTAGAGATCAAACAGCATACAATAAAGACGCACCGCCTTTCTCGATTTTTCTTTGAACTGAATCATTTTATTCAGCCAACCGACTGGTGTAGCAGAACTCAGCAGCCACATCAATTCTACATGAGCACGAACATGGGATTGCACAAATACAGAAGCCTGTCTGACGAATTGGAATTCAGTTTACACATATACGACTAAAAATACTACAGCATAACAGTATGCAAAATTAGAATATAAAAACGAAGGAAGAACATAAAGACCTTTGAGGTGTCCACACCGCATGCTAAATAAAGTGCTGCAGTATCTCGAGTTGCTTTAGCTAGTTGTTGGGCATCATAAGGTAGAGTTATCTGTAATATTAACAGAACGTTGTTAATAACAAAAGGAAAAAAAAACAATAAATAGACTACGAAACCGGACAGGTAGTGTACATACTGCATGGAGATCCACAATGAAGAATAACGTCTCATATGTATCCTTACAGAAATAAAAGAAATTAAGTTAGTATCTGCTTATTCTTCAACAACAACAACATCAGCAAAAATAAATTAAATAAAATTCATGTACCTGCAGTGATACCCAATTTTTTATTGCACCAAGATAATTCCCAAGGTGTATAGACCCCGTTGGCTGGACTCCAGACACAATTCTCTTCCTGTTATTAGCACTTTAGGTTAAAGAATTGCATACTATTCATGGTCAGGGGCTTAACATTATGTAAGAATAAATAAGGAACAATGAAGGAAATATTATAGGTTAACTTGTGAAGATAATTAGTTACTTTATAGTGGTGGAGGAACTCTCTGAAACAGTAGGTTCAGGGGATGAAACACTGCAATAGCATCGGTGACCACCAACACCTCCAACAAGTGGAAGGTGATTCTCATGAATCATTCTTAGTTTCCCTTGAATTTTACTTGAGTTGCCATATGACCTGTTTCAAAGCATTAAAAGACGTAAGCACACAGGACTTACGTCAAGAATGGAAGTACAATACTCGTGTGATCATATTAAACCAAAATTTCAAGTCATAAACAATACATATTAAAAGAAAAACTCTCATCGACCTAAACATGACTCAACTTACTAATTTGGATACGGCAAAAAAGTTCATATCAATCGGTTACTCAACTAGTCAAACTAACCTTTTAGGCTTTTATGTCCAATTACTTCAACAAATATTAGACTTTTTCTAGTAACCAACAGGAATTTCGTAGAATCTTGTAGACCATTTAAATACCCAACAGGAATTTCGTAGAATCTTTTAGACCTTTTAAATTCATCTTCATCTCTATTCTCTGTATATAAAAAAGGTAATTTGTAGGGTACCCCTAACCCCCGTACCATATTTTAATGGGATGCGTGCCGGGCAAATCATATGTCCACAAATCACCCACATGTGTTGAGGCACGGATACGAACCCATGACACATGTGGAGTCTGGGCATTTGCGGTGGTGGTGCCACTTGAGCTATGCCCAATTGGTTCTATTCTCTACAAGATAATATATCAAACAAAATATAATAGTCACTCTGAACACCCTATTCAGCTCATACTAAAATGCTTTGATCACCGTTATTGATGCTTGGAATACAAATTATATTCAATTCAAGAATCTAGATAACTATCTGACATCAACCCTAATTTAATCTCACCCAAAATTATAATAATTCCATATACATTGTCATTGACTATAATCAAGAGCAATAATCACTACCTCTAACGAAACTAAGCAAGTATGCACTGTGACCACAAACCCATTTGAAATTACATATTTTTTTCCAACTTAAAATTTAGTATGTTCCTATCTTTTACATATCAGTAACACACATCTATATATATTTTGCTATTCTGAATGTAGATATGTATATGATAAAACAACAGATTAACTAAATGAATGATTATTAAATATAATTAGTTAAAGAGACGGTGAAATACGTGAAACGTGGACAGACGTTTGAAAGATTGAGGAACTGAGAGAGAATTAAACGCCCCATCTTCTTTGTTGCTGTAAAAGGAGTGGGTTTTTTTGTGGGTTTTAAAAAGGAAGGATATGATGCAAGAGGGTCATGTTCTGTTTGGTGGTTTTACGGGTGGTGACTTGTGTTTTTCTTATTCAACATTTTAAACCCTAAAATTTGTAATTCTTATCATCCCAGTCCCTTGTTTTCTAGAAGCTCGCATTGGACAACTAAAAGTAGGTTAAAGCTGCATACCATCCACAAACTTTCACTTACTAAATTAGGTAATGAACACGTTTTATTATTCATCTAGGTAGCGAACTTTCAAATTCTGAGTCGAGTTAGGCAATATGTATTACGTGACATATTACTGTAATGACACGTAAAATAATTTTAATTATGTCACATAATAAATATAACTAACTCGGCGCAAACTTTAAAAGTTCGCTACCTACATTAGTAATATAATTGGTTCGTTACCTAACTCGGTTCAAAAATGAAAATTCATTGCCGATATGTACCTTTAACCCTAAAAGTATGTTTGTAAACAAATTTTTTCAAGTCGAGTAGAAGTTTGTGGCTTGAACCTGAGATTATGAATGTGCATGTTTTTCAAAAGCTACTTAAAAGACTTCCATTTCAATTAAGTTTAGGGATTATTTTTTAACATTCTTATCTTTTACATATTACCAAACGAGCCTTTAACTCAAAGAGCATCTGTATCCTGTATATTATTAAAACTGGAATTTCAATGTCATATAACCCCTAAAATTGTCTCGCCTAAAACATCAAAACTTAAACGACTCCGTGACTTCTGGAACAATCCCACTATTACTATTACTATAATTGATATTGGGCCACAACCCAATATATTTTAGGCCAAAATTTGGATATTATATATGGAGTAATTGTGTCTCCGATCATTGCGGGGTGTGTAGAGCGCAAAAGCAGAGAGCACATCAGACGGTTTGAACAACGATTGAAATCTCTACTTCAAAAATCATAAAAAAGTAAGTAACAATTGTTTAACTAATCTAACGTATTGTAGATAAATCTTATTTTTGATGATTAATTCTGTAAACTCTCAGGTACGTGTTAGGGCCTGCTCCCGAGTTTTTGAGTGAAAGAAGAGAAGAGAAAAGAGTAAAAAATGATAGAAAAGAAAAGAGGAGAAATAATATTTATGTGTTCCCGAGTTGAAAAGAATTGGAAAGAAGAAAAATGAAATTTATACGGATTTGTGTTCCTGAGTTTTTGAGAAATGGAAGGAAGTCACATTTTATAACTTGTTTGATCTTTCGTCCTTCCATTTCTTTCCACTTTTGGAGAGAAAAGAAGCTCAAATTCTCCTCTGCTTCTCTTCTCTTCTCTCCGTAAACAAAACTCTGGAACACAATGTGATTCTTACTTCTTCCAGCTTCTCTTCTCTTCCTTCGGAAAAAAAACTCGGGAGTGGGCCCACAGTTGTTTCGTGATTTATTTAACGTAAACTTGTGAATGATAAATTTTGAGTTGTGTTTTGTTATGACCTGATTATTATAATGGCATGATCTCGCTTTGTGTTTGTGCAATCAGTATCAAGTATGCATGTGTTATTGTGAGATGTTTTGAAGCATTAACTATAATGTGATAGCAGAATGTGATATACTTAAAGACTTATGGTATATCGAATTATGAAAAGTGCCACTTATATGCGATTTATAGTAAATAGTACGTAAACGTACTTGTCATGTAGAGTTTTGATTGTGGATATCCGATCAAAAAGTAATGAGATTACATCACAAGAAGTGTGTTTGTGAGGTTTTTTAGTTATCTTTGATGATATATCTTTTCTGTGTTTCTGTTTTGTATCTGTATATGAAAAATCATATGCTTATAATTGTTTGCGTTTATCTGAAATAGTTGGTAACTCTACTTCCGAGAGGGTGTTTGGTACTGCATTTGTAATGTAATGCTTATGGTTTAAAAGGTGTTGGTGGTGGTGGTGGTGGTGGTGGTGGTGGTGGTGGTGGTGGTGTATTAGTCTACCGACTTACACAAGTTGTGTTTCTGTTTGTGAAATAAGTTAAAACAAAACTTTACCCGAAAGTGGGGCGAACTTTTAGTTTGGGTATGTATTCATGAAATTATGTGCTGGTTTTCTCTAAGAATAAGTATTTGAGAATATCTGCATCAATGCATGCAAGTGTGTGGAACTTTAGGTAATCTTTCGTTGAAGTTAAATGAAACAAAGCTACATTTGTTATTGTTTTGTATTGACAAGATGGGTTTGTTTATATTTCAGTACTAATTAAAGGGATGGAACATGCAAGAAATGGTAGATATAAATCAAAAGAAGCTGTTCAACCTAACACTCGTAATCCGTTAAAGAGTAGAGTTCTGTTTGAGATTGAGGAAAATCCTGAGTACATGCCCGAGTTTAATGGAGTGCGTGATCCTATGGAAGCGATGATGTGTATTGATAGAATGGAGACACTTTTTGATGCTATTGACTGTTCTGAAGAAGACAAGGTTGTCTATGCTGCCACTAAGTTGAGATCAAAGGCCTTATGTTGGTGGAAAATGGTTAAGGATAGGAGTGGGCCTCAGACGCCAACAAAGTTGACATGGAGTGAATTCAAGGAACTGTTTAAACAAGAGTTTCGTCCAATAATGAAGGTGATGAAAATAGTGGGAGAGTTCTTCACCATCAAAATGGGATTTCATGAAACAATTAGCCAATATATTTCTCGGTTTGAGAAGTATTTGTGGTTTGTTAAGTGTCATGTTACATTTGACGAGATAAAGATATGCTTGTTTGTAAGGGGATTGACAGACAGTATACGAGATCGCATTACTGAAAAAGACATGACTACATTTGAAAAAGCGGTTCAGGCTGCATTGACTATTGAAAGTTTGCAGAATATGCTGCCGTTGGAAAGGAGAAATCCTATGATAGGAACTGGCCATGGGCGTGATTATGGTTCAAAGGGACGTTGGTGAACCCGGTCACTTTGCTCCAAAATGTCACTGAAAGGATATGTCTCAATTGAGGTGAAAATGCAGTAATAATTACTATCTGTGAATTGGCCTTTGAGCTTTTGTTTTTTAAGTAGTATGTAGGAAATTAAATTTAGCTATAGTTTTTTCCACACGGATTGCAACTATAGGAGGCTTTTGAGAATTTGAAAGGTTTATGTTTGGTTGGTTCCTTTACTAATGCATTTTTCACAATAATATAAACAAGTACCAGTGCATTAACATTAACTTTATCTGAGCATCCTCATTGCAAAATGTAATTGTACTTTTTGAATTTTGTGGGCAAATGGGTGATGGGTTGTCTATTTTACATAAAATAGACAAGCATAATGAAATGCCATAACTTAAACTAAGTTTTGAAAATACCAGATTGAAAAAAGTAGCAAATATTCTACAGTGATACTATGGCATCACTACCTGCAGACATGGTTCATACATTGGTACTTGTCAAGTTAGGAACAAGATTAGTACTATGTATGTATGCGGCAGAATGAGGAGTTGTGTAGTGTGTACAATCCAAAATGGACTATGTAATTAAAAAAAAAAGTCGAAGAGATTTGGGTCAAAACAGGTCGGTTGAGTTACCCATTAAGCTTTCTCATCCTTATTTTATTTATTTATTTATTATTTTATTATTATTATTATCATTTGAAATTGAGGGAACAATTCATATTCATATATCTTCAAGAATAGCAAACCATGGCAAACCTCTAATCTTCAGCAGCATGAAAAATCTGATCCCTCCATTTCCATATTAACCAAGTGACTGAGTGAGAACCAAACTAACTTGGTGAAAGGCCATATACGGATCAAATTCTAACCATTTATAGATCCCAACCCTGAAAGAACATCTTAAAATAAAATGATAGATTTTGGACTGGTCCGTGATCACCAACTACAAACCTTCAACCAAATCGGCTTTATAAGGCTATAAAGCCTACAATAAATAACACAATGCTACATAGTTGATAATTTGCCATTAAAAAGGGCTACATAGTAGACTCACCTGAATTCCTTGCTTAGACAAATTCAGCATAAAGGATAGTCTGTCTAAAAACGCCCTCCAACCACACATATTAACTTTCTTTAGGATCCAATCATCTGGCCAATTTCAGAATCCGAAATAGGGGAGCCTGCTACACGATCATGGACCATAACTGAGACGGTCCGCTAGTGCTTTGGTTTTTGTAGTCTGCTATTTTCTAGTGTGGGTTTTTTTCAATTGGGCTCTGCCAAGTTTGTAAAATCTTTTTAGTAAAGTTCCGTAGTGTTCTATTTGGTGGCTCAGTTAGTGCAGCAAGTCCTTAATATTAGTATTGTTTCCGTGTCTTTTGAGTTTGGTTTCAAATGTCTACCCCTTAGCTTCGTGTGGTTTATTTCTAGGCTTGGCTGTTGTTTTGCTTTTGTTGTGTGGTTATTCATTCTGTATCTTATTGTTATTATTATTGATGAAAGTTTTATAACTAAAAAAAGAAATTTAACAAAGTTATGTGTAGTTGAGAGTTGATGTTCCTGCATATGTGGAATGTGATATGGTAAGGATTAACAGAAATCTCAATATTCTAGGAATTGATATTGGCTCATTATCTTATTTTGGGTAAGTGTATAATATGTGTAGCATTCAAATATATACTCCTATTACTACTGAAATCATATGTGTTTCTGTCAAATAACGTGAACTTTGAAACAACGTGAGGTCTTGCCACATTAGAAAGAAAAAAGCTTAGATGTCGCGAGGAGAAGCCAACCACGTAGGATTTTGCGACTCCTCTCCTTGTTAAAGATATCGATATAGATATAGATAGATGCATTACTAATGAATCTGTTTTGATGTTTGTAGGGTTTATCAGATCAACAAACTACTGATTGTGGGTGATGGAGGAACTGGTATCATGTTTAGTTTGTGTACTTACGTATTGTTATTTGATTTTTTTGTTTATATGTATGTTTGATTCGATGGTGGTTGTATGATAGGAACTGGTATCATGTTTAGTTTGTGTACTTACGTATTGTTATTTGATTTTTTTGTTTATATGTATGTTTGATTCGATGGTGGTTGTATGATCAATCGCCATTGCTTTAGAATCTCCACATTAGCAATCAGCAAACAACCTCAATTGCTAGTCAGTTTGTTATTCGATTAGCTTCATTGTAATCTTCATTTGAACACATTATGCACGCGTTGACCAATAATCAAAATCTTTATCTGCCCTTTGATGGAGTAATGTATTTTAGGATGTCGAAAATGGATTTTTTTGGGGGTTATATGCTAACAGCAGTTGTATATGAATATATGATTGAGATTGGGGTTTTCCTATTAATTATCTCAGGTATTTGGACACGTTAATTTTGTGATTCACTAACTTTGATATCCTCACTTCTGTATGATGCAGGAAAGACTACATTTGTTATGAGACATATTACTGGTGATTTTAAGAGGTATTATGAACGTAAGTTCTGTCCTTCCTTAGCAATTTCACTGGATATTATGTACTGTGCATTTGCTATAATTTATTATTGTTTACTGTATTGGAATCAGCCACCATGCAATGCTCAGTTCGCCCGTTGGACTTCTTCACAAACTGTGGAAAAATTTGTTTCCATTGCTGGGATACTGCAGGACAGGAAAAGTTTGGTGACATTCTGGATAAGTACTAGTAAGTGACTTAACATAAGCCGTAAGGAGCAAAACGGAACAATATCTGTTATCATTTATCATTGCAGTATCAATGGTCAATGTGCTATTATAAATTAGGTATTAATATATAAACCTTATTTACAAGTGCTCTCCGCATTTATTCTCTCCGCACTTGGAAATAAGGTTTATATATTGATACCTAATTGCTCAGTTTGTTGTGCATGCTCAGTGTATATCCTGTAAAGTTGTTTACAAGTTACCACATATAACTGCGTTACGAAACAATATCTGTTATCATTTATCATTGCAGTATCAATGGTCAATGTGCTATTATAATGTTTGACGTGACAGCCCGGCAAACTTACATAAATGTCCCTACATGGTATCGTGACCTCTGCAGGTTGGTTGATTTAGTTTTATGTGTTCTTGTACTACTATTCTACAAAGGGGAAGTCACTAACTGGATATTTTTTCTTGGTTTTGAATTAGTCTATGTGAAAATATTCCCATTGTTATTTGTGGAAACAAGGTTGATTTGAAGAATAGACTAGTCAAAGCAAAGCAGATCACATTCCACAGGAAGCATAACCTTCAGTAGTATGAGATCTCTGCAAAAACCACCTACAACTTTGAAAAGCGTTTCTTGTACCTTGCTAGAAAGCTTGTTGGGTAGCCATTTATTCCTTTCACTTATAATAGCTAGAGATTATGCTAATTTATTAACTGATATAAGAAGTGAGTTTATTATACACAATCAAGTTGAAATTATATTTTAAGTATGACTTAAGCTTATCTCTCCGGTTACTATTATAATACAACTTGCTTTTGATTTGTTATTAGGAATGACAATATCTGACACGACCCGAAACTGGACACGAAACCAACCCGAATAAAGCATGTTTTGGTTGGCGGCCAACCTGTGAAGTTGCTAGTTTTTAGGTCGGGTTCATATCAACCAAATTGTTTTCGGGTTAATCGCCAACCCGAATTCATTTTAAAGGTCATAATATATTTTTAATATTTTGATCAATTCGATGATGTTTTGGTTGAATTTGAATTACGGCTGTATTGGTAATGAATTTGGTGGATGTAATAGGTAATTTGATTATCATGGAAATTTGTATGGATTTTTATGTTTATTAATGATTATCCATAATTTTAGAATAGATTGACTCATGTGAGCCATTTGACTCGTCGACCTATGAACCCAACGTGATTGAAAAACTTTTCAGCACGATTAGATAAACAGGTTACCTGGGTTGGGGCGGGTTAACAGGTTTTGAGTTGGGATGAAATACTCAACCCCTTTATCAATTTGGGTTAGGTTCGGGTTGAACAATTATGACCCCACATTCCCCTGACCCGACCCAACCTGAATTGCCACTCCTGTATGTTATCAAATAAAATGGATGGACTTGTCTCAAATTGTGTGAGGCGTCACTAACTTGCTTCTCAATTTGTCAGGGATCCTAATCTTCATTTAGTGGAGTTGCCTGCCCTTTCTCCATCAGTGGTTAAAATTGACATGGCGGCACAACAGAAGTAAGGGCTTTCTTAACGTAATAAAATTACTTCAAATATACTTAGACTTGATACCCTCTTACTTGGTTGTTAGTCTGTCAACCATGGTAGCAGCACAACAGAAGAACTTTCTTAAATCTTGGAATTAAATTTAATGCACCCCACAAATTCCTTTGATGTATATGACCACATTTATAATTGTTTATCCACGATTACATTGATTGTGGTAGCACCCTTGTTAAGATAGATCAAGATATATAAATGGATCATTTGGTGGAAAGATGTTATTAGATTATGAGCTATATACTACTACAGAAACAGGCAACAACGACAGAAATTTGCGACGAAAATTTAATCGTAGCAAATTTGTTACATCTGCGACGCATTTGCCACCGCTTTGTGACGATATATAGGCGGAAAAAAAGTCAAGCATTTGACTAAGTTTTGACACGGATTAGTAACAAATTTGCGAAAGCGTATTAGAATTCAAATGTTTGACCAAATATTGCGACGGATTAGTGTCAAACTTGTGACAACAAATCATAATTCGAGTAGTTGACTAATTTTTTAAGGCTTTAACTAATTTTAGAGACGGATTAATGTCAAATTTGCGACAGCTTATCAAAATGTAAATACTTGACTTATATTTTGTGACAGGTTTGTGTCAAATTTGCAACAACCGAACAAAATAAGTAATAATTTGAAAAAAAAATCTAAAATCTACAAAGATAATATTCGTAGCAAATCGGTTGTAAAAGTTAATCTTCATTCAATTAAATAAAATAAATAATGAAGCTGTAACAAATTCGTCACAAAATGTCTAAAATTGCTATATAACTTTTTTTCGTTTTGTATTTGCTTGATTATACAAGAACAATTAGATACATAGGATTTTCAAATATGTATTTATATAAGTCTAACATATAAAAAATAAATTATATTTGTATATGTTAATATATTTGTTGGTATGTATGTCTAAGCTATTTTTAGATAGATATATACGATCTTATATGTCGAAGTTGATATACATACATACTTATATATAGATATGTATATTTCTTCACTTTTATTTTTTAAGTACTTATTGAACCTATAGTAATATGTATAAACATACATGTGTGTTTTTTATTCAAAACCATTTTTTTTAAAGTAAACAAAATAGATTGTAGCAAATACGTCACAAAATATTTAGAATTGCTACGGAATTGCTACCTAACTATTTGTCGTTTTGCATTGCTTGATTATACAAGCACAATTACATACATAGGAGCTTCAATTATGTCTTATACGAGTATAACATATAAAAAAGACACAATATTTGTACATGTTAATATGTTTGTTGCTATATGTATGTCTAACCTATTAATAGATAGATATATACGATCTTATATGTCGAAGTTGATATACACACATACTTATAAATAGATATGTATAGGGAAATTAATGAAAATACCTTATTTTTCGAACATATTTTTCGGTTTGCCCATCCCAAAAAAAAGTTGCCGTTTTACCCTACCCGGGCGCAGGTCGCATCATGCGACCTGCGACCCGTAACTTGCGACCTGCGACCCAACTAGATAACCGAGTAAAAGACACCATTTTTGACCAATACTCCGGTCGCAAGTCGCACCATGCGACTTGCGACCTGCGACCTGAGCCCTGTGCCCCGTTCACCGATCATGCGACCCGTTCACCGGTCCGGACGAAATTTTTTATCTTTTTTACGTAGTTTTTATCTTATTTTTTATTATATGTTTTATTTACTTTTTTGAGTACTTTACTAGTTTTTTAACTTAATTTTGCGACCCTTTCACCGAGACCTACTAATGTTTTATGGGTTTACTTTTTTTTTTGAGTACTTATTTTTTGTTACATTTTTTTATATGTTTTATTTATTCCTTTATTCCTTTTTTCCTTTTTTGTTTTCTTTCCTTTTTTTTTCAAGACCTTTGAGATAAATATCTTATCTTTTCGAAAAGATAATATGGATGTGATTTTCTGGATTTTCCGGATAAGATATCTTATTATATTTTTGAGATAAAATATCTTATCTTTTTGGATAGGATTTTCCGTAAATTTCCTGATTTCCATACATGTTTATATATAAATTGTGTAACTGTAAGATAGAATTACCAAGATTTTCACATGATAAACCTTTTCACATTTGTTTGTCATTAATCTTTGGAAAATGGTTGAGAATGATCATTTTTGGTATTTCCGTTCTCCAAATGAAGAACCATTAACTGAGAAAATATACGCCGAAGTTCCTTGGATGTTTAGTGTTGCTTTCCGGCACGCTGGACATTTTCAGGGCGCAAAAAGAATGTACGTTCAAGGTTTGTTGACGTTTATTGATTGTGTTGAGGCCGATGAATTTTCAACTAAACTTTTGGAAATGGCTTTGAACGAGCTAGGTTACTGGCCTCCGGAGAGGTGGTATTTTTACTTTAAAGAGCATGATGAAGACCTAGATAATGGTTTACAATTGATAACAGATGATGTCGAGCAACTCAAGCAGATTACCGACTATGCAAAAATACATAGAGAAATTGAGGTGTATGTTACACGCGCTGATCTGTCACATTTCTCGAATTCGGATACTTTAACGCCGTTACCAATATCTAAAATTATTACCGGCTCTTCAAGTGCAAGGCGTTTATTCGATTAGTTATTGGTTAAATCTTGTAATTCGTATTTTTCTTTTAATAAATTGGATAGTTTGCCAATTATGTGCGTTGTATTGTGAATCTACTTTTATTATTTCTAATCCTTATGTAATGATATTTTTAGTAACGTTCAAGCAAAGTTATTGAATACAATAAACCACGATAATGCAAACGTACATAACATTCTTAACAAGTACATAACATAATTTTTGTCATCACAACAATTTCAAGTGTGGCTCAAGGCTGACTCAAATGGACACTTGAAAAAGTCTGAGTTGCCTGGGACGGTTCTCCTTCCTCCTCGAATTTGCTTGACTGTACTTTTGTGGACGTTTTCTGCAAGTCAAAATAATGACGAGTGCATTAAAAATAGGAACTTAACAATACAATGTAAATATTTATTTTTTTATGAATTAAAGTAACAACTTACTTTCTTCGTTCTTGATTTTGATCTAGATTTTGACCTTGAGTTGGATCTTGCGGTGGTTCTTGATCGGCTTGGCTCATCTGTTCTATCGTACGGAGCTGTACAATTAACTCGACTATGACCATGTTCCTTGCAACGACTACATTGATTTTTGTATTCCCGTTTCTCCTCTCCCTTTGAAGGAATACGAGCACGGCCTGGTGGGCGACCAGATTGCCTCTTCACCAATATAGGCGGTAAGCAAATCTGCAGATTACCTGGATCGTCCCATTTTGAAGGATGAGGCGTTGGATGTATAGCTTCACTATAGGCTGCCCCATACGTTTCCGTGGTGAAATACCTCTCCGCAAAGCAGGTCACATTGTCCATTTTAAAGTAACGAGTTACTGCCGCTACATGTCCGCAAGGTAAACCAGACAATTGCCATTGCTTGCAAGTGCATGTTCTTGCTTCCAAGTTGACTGTACCATTCTTTCTTCGATCCACCAGCTCACATATCATGTTTGTGGATGGGTTGACCGTCCAGCTAAGCGATTTGCAAACCCTCTTACCAATCTTGTGTTCGGCATATGGTGTGAGTGGTGTTTTAACAGTCGCGGCAGTGTTTCGATGTTTGAAATACCATTGTTGTACTGAAGACCTAAAAAACTCCAATAACATTGTGACTGGTAGTTTCCTGGCATGCTTGGTCATGGCATTAATGGACTCTGCACTGTTAGTTGTGAGGTAGGCATATCGTGTTTTTTTTGAATGATGCCTTGACCATCTTTCTTTCCCCACGTCTGTAAGAACCGTGGCTGAAGTTGGTAAATGTCTAGAAATGACACCAAAATGTTCATCGAAATCCGATTTTCTGTAAGCCTTACACATTTTCCAATAATGCCATTCAAAGTGCTTGACTTTTGAAGAATTGCTTCTCAGGTTCATCAATAAATGACGACAACAGAGGGCATGAAATGCCTCTGGAAATACATCAGAAATTCCGACTGCAATTGCGGGAGCCCTATCAGAGATGAATGTTAAGTTGTCAATCCCACCAGCAGATTCAAGTGCGTCACGTAAGTTTCCCAAGAACCAGGTCCACACCTCGGACGTCTCTCCCGCCCCAATTCCATAAGCTAATGGCAAGATGCCATTATTACCGTCCATCGCCACAGCAATTAAGTTAGTACCCAAGTACCCACCCTTCAAATGTGCACTATCTACGATTATTATTGGGCGTGTATGGTTGACAAATGAACGTACCTGCAAAGGGCAGATAAAAATATATATGAATTCTATAAGAATGTACATATTTGAACGTAAGATGTATAGTAATAATAGTTACTTACAGCTGCACCGATGGACATGTAACACATTACAAATTTACCCTCATCGTCTGTACGTAGATTCGTAGTGCTCCCCGGGTTATGTAGTTTTAGGTTGTGCAGGTAAATGGGAAGCTTGTTAAACGATTCAGCGGGACTACCTCTCAACAGCTCTATAGCATAACACTTTGCTTTCCATGCTTGGTTGTATGTAAGGCTGATTTTAAAGCGTTGAGTCATATCAGCTTTGATCTCTTTTCCTCTGTATACACGTCCTTCCAAATTCATCGCCTCTTTTAATAGGTTACCAAGAACTTTCTTGGTTGCATGACGACTATTTGACAAGATTTGAGTACGAGAACACGTGTGTACGTCGTGTAACTTCCTTACTTGGAAGTTGTCACAATATTGGATACACGCTGCACTTATCTTCCAATCACAATTAGGCAAAATACATTTTGCTGTGTACCTTTTTTTGTCTGACTTCTTTGGCTTAATCTGAAAACCTTCTTCGAGACACTTGGTATGCAATTGAAGGAGAAACTCCTCTTTACTTTGAAATGTTTGGCCCTCTCGAATCCTACAAGATGTCCCATACATGGTAGCTGGTCGTTCTGGAACTTCTTCTTCTTCCTCTCCTAACGGCGTAGGTATATTCCAGAATATATCATGTTCGGCTGCTTTTACTGTTATTGGTTTGTCGTATATATCTCTTGGATCAGGATCATCCTCCTCCTCATCCTCATCATCGGTAACAATGTGATTACCAAACGGATGGTCATGAGCCTTTGGTGGATTGACATTTTCCTCACCATAATGATCATAATCATGAGGATGTGGATCGGGCTTTGGCTCCTCCACATAGTATTTTGAATTAGAATGATCATAATGAACATCCGAATCAAATTTAGAATCATCTTGGGTGTTTTCAATTACACTAAATGAAGGGTTCATGGGTTGTTGTGATGGATGAAAGACTGTATTTTGTGGAGGAGCATGATAATGAAATTGATATTGTTGTTGATAAGGAAACGGAAATTGTTGAAAGGGTTGTTGAAATGAATGATATTGAGGTGGTTGAAAGGGTTGTTGAAATGAATGATATTGAGGTGGTTGAAAGGGTTGTTGCATCATCGACTGATATTGAGGTTGCTGGTAATTTTCATTAGTATGTTGTTGAAATTGTGGTTGACAAGCAGAACTACTGCTACTACGTTGATTGCTACCCGTACTCAAAACATTTCTTACCAAATCAACAATATAAATTTCTATCGGAGCATTGTTAATTGCATGGCACAGGAAATCCCCAAAATCATCAATATCATCATTTATATCAACAACATATTGACCGAGCTTATATTTTAGACAAACCGGTGAATCAAGTGGTAGACCTAATTTTGTTAAAACGTTTTTCAACAAAACTTTGGACGTCATAGGCCTTTCTGGTGCCACTGGAAGTTTTAACGGGACTCTATTGCATTCTATTAGCAAATACATTGGCATGTTGTCAACATATTCAAAATGACCCCCATAACAGATAAAAAGTTTAAACTTATTCATTACAAAATGCAATACTAATTAAGTGGGTGGAAAATTTTACCTGAAAATGAAAGACTGTGAGTTGAGAGAGTGTTATGAAACTACTGAAGAAATGTGTTTATTATATACATATAACTCTATCCGTATCATTATCCAAAAAGTACAAAAAAATCCAGTGAAAATCTTGCATAATCTTATCAGCGACTTATCTAGATAAAATCTTATCTTGAATATCTTGGAAATCACAAAAATGTCAGAAAATCTTATCCGCCATACATAAAGTCGTAATGAACTAATAAAATGTAATCAAGCCTAGTACGTCAAAATGAACTAATACATAAAGTCAACAGTTCATATACACCAAAAGGGGTAATCAAGCCTAGTACGTCAAAATGAACTAATAAATTGTAATACACCAAAAAGCAATAATCATCAAGGATCGGGTGCCTCCCAATCAAAACGGGCCCGAAAGAAAGTCTCTACCATCCGCGTCCTATAATCCATAGCAACGGTGGTGGTATCCCCACTGATCGCACAATCTTCGTCATTGGCAATCGTCTCCATATTCCGGCACACCCATACTCCACAGTCGCCTAGCCCACTAGTCTGCACGGGCGCATCCTTCTTCATGTGTAAACGCAACTGACAGTGATCAAAGGGCTTCTTGTGGACCCAATGCCTCCAAAAACTAATGGCATCCATATAAGGTAGTATGTATCGACCTATCTCCTCGACTAATTTATTACGCTCATCAGGTGCGCAAAGACCTGGAAGGCTATCATATCCGTAGCAGTCAAAAAGGAGAAGATCAAACACCACTAGGATCCAATGTTGTCGTCCGGGAATGTGAAGGGGGAAAAGTACCTGCATCCACATACATATACTACTATCAAATAATATATTGCGATATATATGTATATAATACAAACACATATATTAAGTAAAATAATTAAAGATACGATGCATGATTATTAAGTAAAATAATTAAAGATAGTTAAAGATATGGTTTACTTACTTTATCACAAGTCCACCAGGGAGGGTAAGGTGCACGAGTGCCATCTGCGAACCTCATCAAATACTTATAGTCCACTCCTGATTCTCCTTTGTCCTCCACACCCTCACTAACACCCCGCGTCTTTTTCTTTTGACGTCTAATCTTTTCATCCTTGTAGTGTACGAATTCTTTTATCATATTCGCAAAACCAAGGGGCATAATCGTCCATTTCAATGGCCTTCTAAGCTGAGTGGGACGTGTAATGCTCGATATCGCCACCACAACAATAAATAGGACCAACCGTCGATATGCTATAAGAAAAGGATGTGTTAGTATAACATTCACAAACTAACTATAAATCAAATTTATAACGCAATAGTTGGATAAAGATAAAGATAAAGGTATCTAGAGTCTTACAATGTTTTCTAAGTATCCATCATCGACTTCACCATACAATCGGCCCCAAAATTCTGGACCAAGACACATATAACTAACGCCCGGTCGGATGAACATACAACGCACATGGCCGCCAGATAGATATAAATCTCGGGCAGTGGATGGTCCCTGATCCAACCTAGGTGGCTCACGGGGGGGAGTAATGAGCTCCCCAGTCTCCGGGTGCACAAAACTCGCAACCATGTCCAATCTAGTGTCCTCATCAATCTCATCCTCATCTTCACCTGACTTTCTTCTTGCCCTAAGCTTGACTTTTTTAACCTTGTTAATTGGCATTAGTAAAAAACATCATCAATCAATCACTACATATATTTATACTAATATATACATACATATTTAAGGAAACGGAAAAATTTGAGTTTGTTTTACCTTGGTAATCGGCATACTAGGCGGGACTTGCTCATCAGCCACCCGAGTCAAAACGGGCTCATCAACCACCCGAGGAAAAACAGGATCATCATCAACCCGAGGCAAAACCGGCTCATCAACCACCCGCGGAAAAACAGGATCATCATCCACCCGAGGCAAAACCGGATCATCAACCTCCCGGTGATCATCATTAGCTCCTAAACTAACCGATGCTTCCTCACGCGCCTCCTCATGCACCTTCACACTTTTCTTCAAAAACTGCTTCTTAAGTTGTGTCGGGGTAATAAACGGGGATAGTCTAGTCGGGGCACGTCGTCGATCTCGCATACTACGACGCAAATCACGTGGGGCAGACATCTTGCCCGCAGTGGCAATATAAGTGTCGGATACATAACCCTCGTCGTAAACCACGTCATCCTGAAAATCAAATAATATAAGTAAACAACTTATATATATATATATATATATGTATATATATATTTATATATATGTTAGTAGGGTAAGCGATAATAACAACACCATACCTGACCCTGTAACTTCGCAATAATGACATCCTGCGCGTCCACCCGCTTAAGTAAACTCTCCACCTGTTCTTTTAACGTGGAAATGATCTGATCCTGCGCGTCTACCCGAACTAGTAAGGAGGGCTCCTCCATCCGTGATGCCGACTGAGAGGTGCGACAACGACCTATACTCGATGTAGCACGAGTATCCTAATCATCACGAGGCGCTGAAAAAACAATATCATCAAGCGCCTGGTCATGAGATACGGGGGCAGGAGATGACCGAGCATTATCTTTTGGAATATTTCTTGGCTTCTTAGAAGGCCTCTCGACATCATCGACATGTTTCTGCTCGTGAAAGAATTTGTAACTATCCTTCCACCAATCGCACTCCTTCTCAGTTTTAGTTGGCCTCAACGTCATCTTCGGAAGCATGTCAGGAGTGGTACAATCCTACAATTAAAAAACATATATACACAAAAATTGGAAATGTCCTTTTTATAAAAGTAATAAACCAGCTAATGTTTTAGCTTACAAGTCATCACATTTTCAGCAACAGTGTATCAACATAAGTTTATAAATAACTTCAAAGTAGATAACACAAAAGGAAATATACCAAAGTAAGTCGCTTACCGGCACTTCTAAGTATGTGTCAAATTTTTGAGATTCGCCAATCCTAACTTTGCGCTCCAAATGGACACCCCGGGGAACTTGCTTTGACTTCTTGACTACAACATCTTTTAATTGATGGGAAAAAGCATCCCAAATCCAACTCTAATAAAATATAAGCACACTTCGAATTAGCATAATAGTATATTATATAGAAAACTACGTTAAACAATAATAATTAACATGTAGCTACCTTAAACGCCCATCCAAAACCACTCAATGTGTATTTCATCCCATCCTTAGCCACCTGGTTCTCCAACCCCTTATTCAGCTGCGCATAAGTTCGACTCCACACAAGATTACCCCACGGGTACCTGACAAACAAAAAAAATGAAGAGATATATTACTATATGTCAAAAATTGGCCACATTGAAAGTTTTCTAATCGAAGAACAAAATTGACTAAATGTTACCTGTCAAACACACCAAAATCCTCCACTAGGTGCATATAATAATCCTCGACAACATACGTCGGCTGCTTCCCCATAAAACCAATGTTTATCAAAAGTAGCATACACAATCGAACACAATCCTCATCGCTAAGTTTACTCGACCCTACGAATGTGTTTCGATCCCAAACCTTTTCCTGAAGATTTTTTACTTTCACCTTATCTAACTCCGGAAATACACGTTCTTTAAATGCAGGGCTCCTCTTAAGATCCGAGCTAATGTGATGCGCAATATCAACGTTGTGACCGAACCGAAGTCTAGTCACTAGACAAAACTCCCTCCTACCAAATCGTATATAATGTTCCTGGGTGATCTTAAACCACAACTCATCATCCTCCTCCCTAGGATGCTCCAGATTAGGTCGAGTGCAGCGCAATTGAAGCATATGATGTACATAGCCGGGGTCATTATCTATTGTCTTCAAATCCAACCAATGACCTAAACAATGTTCTCGAAATATCTTTTCTTGCTCGGTTGTCAGAACACGCGTAAAATCAATAATGACACTAAGCTGGCTCTTCAATGTCAACTTCGCATGAGTAAACTGTGGAAAAATCATCAATCAATCAATATTAGTCTAAAATAAAAGGAACATATTACACATATATTATACATATATACATACATATTACGGAACATATTATACATACATAGTGTAATATGTATATTACACTAATGGTCATATACATATTACACATATATTATACATATATTATACATATTACACACATATTACACATATATTATAAATATATACATACATATTACGGAACATATTATACATACATAGTGTAATATGTATATTATACTAATGGTCATATACATATTACACATATATTATACATATTACACACATATTACACATATATTATAAATATATACATACATATTACGGAACATATTATACATACATAGTGTAATATGTATATTATACTAATGGTCATATACATATTACACATATATTATACATATTACACACATATTACACATATATTATAAATATATACATACATATTACGGAGCATATTATACATACATAGTGTAATATGTATACTATACTAATGGTCATATACATATATATATAATAATCATAAATATATATATATATATACAAAATATATAACGATAAAAAAATAACGTATATATATAATAATCATATATATATATATACACTAATAATAATATACATCCGACCTTCTTTTCAAACTATCAAAATCTTCAACCAATTGATGACAATCATATATATATAACGATCAAAATATATAACGATAAGCTATCAAACATATATATATACTAATATATACAATATATATATATATATATACTAATACAAAATATATAACGATAAGCTATAAAACATATATATATATATATACAAAATATATAACGATCAAAATATATATATACTAATATATATATATATATATATATATAACGATCAAAATATATAACGTATATATATAATAATCATATATATATATACACTAATAATAAATACACATCCGACCTTCTTTTCAAACTATCAATAATATAACGATCAAAATATATATATACTAATAATATATATATACGCAATCCCTATATGCAAAATATACATGTATAGCAATCATATCATATACATGTATAGCAATCAATAATACGCAAAATATATATATACTAGTAATACATATACATGTATAGCAATCATATCATATACATGTATAATAATACATACACATATATACGCAATCCCTATACGCAAAATATACATGTATAGCAATCATATCATATACATGTATAGCAATCAATAATACGCAAAATATATATATACTAGTAATACATATACATGTATAGCAATCATATCATATACATGTATAATAATACATACACATATATACGTATAACGTAGTTGACCGTTACGTATAAGCTATCAAACACATCCGTAACAAAATAATACCAACTAAAAATCGCAAAACCAAGGGGACTACATATCTATCTATCGTACGCATACCAAGTGCTCGATGAAATGCCCCAAAGAAAATTCATAAAAAAAAAATATAAATCTCGCATAAACGAAATAATCCATTAACCAAAGCTAACAAACGCATAAACAATGTATAATATCACCAAAACAAAGCAATTCCTACCTAAATATGTAAAATTCGCACGCACACCAAGTGCTCGATCAAATGCCTAAACGAAATTTCAAAAGTAAAACATTTAAATCGAGTATAAAAGTTGATATACCTGCTGAGGAGCCATGTTTGGAGTCAAACAACCTTCAATTTTGAATTACATTGTACAACGATGGTGGTTGGCGCCCGGTGGAGATGCGCGGGTTCGGTGCCGGCGGTGGAGATGCGCGGGTGGTGGCGGTGTTTGGCGTAGGTGGTGGTTTACGGTGGGTAGGGTGGTGATTCTTGGCCGATCGAGTGGTCGCAGGGGTAGGGTGACGGGTTGTTGGCCGATCCGTGGGTGGGGGTTTGAGTCGCAGGGGGTGGGTGGTGTGGGTCGGCTACGTAAAAGAATGGGGGCCGAGGGGTTATATTTTACTCGTGCTACATCGTGTTCGGGCGCAGGTCGCAAGTCGCATGGTGCGACTTGCGACCGGAGTATTGGTCAAAAATGGTGTCTTTTACTCGGTTATCTAGTTGGGTCGCAGGTCGCAAGTTACGGGTCGCAGGTCGCATGATGCGACCTACGCCCGGGTAGGGTAAAACGGCAACTTTTTTTTTGGGATGGGCAAAACGAAAAATATGTTCGAAAAATAAGGTATTTTCGTTAATTCCCCATATGTATATTCCGTCACTTTTATTTTCAAAAGTACTTATTGAACCATACAGTAATATGTATAAACATACATTTGTGTTTTTTATTTAAAATTAATTTTTAAAAATTTTTAAAAATAGATTGTAGCAAATCCGTCACAAAATATCTAGAATTGTTACAGATTTGCTACAAAACTTTTTTTCGTTTTGCATTTGCTTGATTATACAAACACAATTAGATACATAGGAGCTTCAATTATTTCTTATATGAGTGTAACATATATGAAAGATACAATACTTGTACATGTTAATATGTTTGTTGCTATGTATGTGTAAACTATTAACAGATAGATATATACTTTCTGATAGGTCGATTTGATATACACAATAATAAATTTCCTACTATCAACAATCTTAATATAATTAAAACCTAAAAAAATATGATTAATTGTATTTTATTTTAATTGTCGTGTATCGCAATCGCTCAACAATATTAATACAACTGGAATTTTTAAAAAATATAATATTACTTTTTTTTATTATTATCTTACATCGTAAAGACTCATCGGATGTATTAAAGATTAGCATAATATTGTAACTCATAGTTGTTATTTTTGTCATTCACACGTTGACAATATCGGTATTACCGTGTGAAGTAGGCAGAGATCCAAATTTCAGACGCTCATAAGGATATACTACATCATAATTGTTGTATCAACTGCTGAAAAGATAAATACAATTTAATATATTATAGTTTGATTTATGTTACTATTCGTTATATTTCAGTGATAATTGTGTTTTTTAATTAACAAAATTATATTTACAAATTAATATAATTATATTTTATTAATGGTCGTGCATCGCATGAGCTTCATGGCTACTGTATATATATATTATAATATATGTGATGAGAACTATATGAAAACAAAATGCGTATGAGATCAAAATTTATGAGCCTAACTTATATAAAAATGAGAGGTGTACGTCTATTAAAAAAGAACCATATCTCTAGCTTAGTGAAGTATTGATTATAATATTTAGATAAAGATTTCATTTTAAAAGTAAGATATATGGATAATGACATAATAATGTAGATATAAATTAGAGAAACATAGTATATAAGAAAAGGAAGAAACGAAAAAACCGAAAACCTCAAAATGAAGGGATAACATTCACGTGAGCTTTTTGACTTTCTTGACCCGTACCCCCATTACTCTCTATCTCACTCTTACTCAAACTTCAAAACCATTTTTGCTTTCACCATAATATGCCATTAGTGAATCTGTTTACTTTGTTCTTTCTAATTTCATAACCTTGCAAATCAGGTTTGTCTCATGTTCTAATTTTTGTTTAATTTGATCTGTTCAGTTTATTTAATGTCAAATTGTTGGTGTGTATACGTAATTAATTGCTTCTATGTAACTTGATTTTTATGGCTATAATTTCTACTTTAAGTTGGTTCAAATTTAGATGATGATTTTGTTGCATCACTCCACAGTCCAACCATCCAAGTGTGGTAATTAAGAATGTTGTTGTAATGACAATACGTACCTTATATGTCTCAAATGCTATTGTAATTCTTTATGTAATCATTTTTCTTAAAATGTTTTCTTGCAGATTGTGACTAGTAGGTTGCGTAATTGGATGGGTTAGCGTGGTCAAAAAGCTAATGAAGTTATGCTACTACAACAAAGTTTGAGATTTTAGCTTATATTGTATACATTTTTTAATAATTTGAATATGTTATGTATTTGTAAAGAAACAATATATGCAATTGTAATTGATTGCTTTTTAAATTTTGGTGATTGTAATGGTAATCGTAATCGTTATTATATTTGTAATCGTAATGGTAATTGTAATTGATTCTTTTAAAATTTTGGTATTAATTTTTTTTTCTTTTTATACAGTCGAAATTGCGACAGACTTGTGACACTTATTTCAGTTGCTAATGCAAGCTGTCGCAAGTCTGACAATTGGTGTATCCGTCGCAGTTCCTTATTTTTTTAATTGAATAAAACATTAAGTTAATGACGGACTTATGACAAAGTTATATCCGTCGCTAATAAGTTATCTGTAGCAATCCTCGTCGCAAAAAACATTTGCCACGTGTTTTTTAGCGACGACCAATTTATGTCGCAATACCCGTCGCAATAGGTCTGTTGTGACCCATTTGCGACGGATTTGTCTGTCGCAGTAGCTCATTCCTGCTGTATGATTGATCCTTTTATAGATACATTAAATGTTAGCTGCCAAAAATTCCTTTAGATATTTGTGTTTTGAAGCAGAAAATAAGTTTTAAGTTGATTTTCAGCTTATTTAGTTCATGATTATATCAACGTTAGTGAAGATGTAGCTGTTTTTTTTTGTTTTTTCTTTAACTTGTGCTATGATTTGGTACCTAAATTACCTCCGGAAATATTTATAATAGGAATGGTTTGTTGACGTGTGGGTATTTGCATTTGGTCTTCTGAAGCGAAATTCATAGTTAGAGGTGTCAATATGGGATGGGTGGGAACGGTTCGGGGTGAATGCAAACACTTTTCTGTACATGAAGTTTTATTTGGAAATCAAACCTTTGGTTATCTATAGTAATTCTTTGATTATAAATAAATGTACAGAATTATTAATGGTGTTTTATATCTCTAAAAAAACAATTTAGGTAAACGCCATAAGACTTTTGATCCCTTCAACACATTTAACTTGTATGAGAAGAAAGCCCAAAACACTCACTCTTAGGTAACCATACCAATTAGAGTCATCCCAAAAAGTCTGCTTTGTGCGAGCATTGCTAAATATATTATCTTGAATGTGCGTCGCCACATATGTATCATTAACTAGTAATAATTGTTATTATCTTAGGTTAATGTTTAATTTAGTGGTGAGTCATTTGATGAACTGTATATACATAATTACAGGCTTGAAGCAGAGCTTGAGGAGGCCGCTAACAAACCCTTGCCTGATGACTATGATGAATTCGACTAAAAGATGTGCTTGTAAGAGAGTTTGTGTTCTTTAGGATGAAAATCTGCTCTAGGTTTTTGTATTCAAAAATTTCTGTTGTCACTATAGTTCATACCTGGCTTTTGGGTTTTTCATTTAAGTGACACCGGAATTCATTCAAATAGCAGTTGTTATGTAACTATCTATATCAATATTCTGTCAATCTCCTCTTATAACTATTCATTTAAGTGACACTTAGGTTTAGTTGGCTGTGGCTTAGCCATGCCAACTAGCTTTTTCCATCGTGTCATCATGCTATCCAATCTCATGTCACGTCTACATATACTCGCAGCCTTTACATGTAAATTGTAAAAAAAATAGTATTCAATGTCTTATGAACACACCTACAAATTCCAACAATTTTCTTCTACTTCGTAAGAACAAAATTTAATACATAATTAATCAAACATCAAACCAATTTTACATTAAAAATGTAATAATGCATTTTGAAGTTTCTGGGCAATTGGGTTAGTTGTATGTATTACATAACAACACGGATAAGTACAATAAAATGCATAACATTACCAAAAATTATGAACACTACTAGTAGAAATAGTACATTTCTACTTGTAACTTGTAGCAAGATTGATAAGTATGTTTAGAAGTAGTAGAATGAGTGAGTTGAGCACAATAAAAAATGGACCTTGTTATAATAGAAGGGTCAAAGAGATTTGGGTCAAAACGGGTCAGTTTAGTTGACCCATTAAATTTTATCATTATGAAAAGAAATATTGTTCACTCATGAGTTTATAAACAATAGTTTTTCTATGTACATCACTAAATTTGCATTAAGTTCTTATATAAGACCTGTGCCAACGGAGGAAAACTGATGCGCCGGTTCGAAAGGAAGAAAAACTCACGTGAGTGATGCCGTTGGCACGACTCCATCACTTTGGGCTTCGGTTGGGGTTGCGTCGCCAAACCGATGTCCGTTAGTTTTTTTTCCATTTATTTATTTGTTTAGTGTATAGAATTAAATGTATATTGGTAAATGTGGATCCAGACTAAATTAAAGTGATATCCACTGTTAATAACGTTGTGTCACTTTTGAAAAGTGTTGACATAGCGCTGATTTGACATTTACTGATGCGTCAATTTTTGTCACGGTTGGGAGCCATCTAAGTACAATAATCTAAATCATGTTTAGTTATGTACCGAGGAAATTAGTGATGTACAAATCTATGACCCTACTACCCTAGTAAAAAGTTATTGGTGTTAAACGGTTAAACCTTCTCATCCGGAACTTAAGGATCAAGCCCAACAATTAAAATTGATATCTGACTGAAGCCCAAATACTTTGAGGCCCAAACTTTGGTTTTCTCTTTTTATTTTTTAAATAATAATATATATATTGTCTACGATTATTGCGTCGGTGCGGAACTCCGAAGAAGTGACGGTTAGAGCGAGGACTGAAATCAACCAACTAAAAAAATCATAAAAGTGAGTTTAATTCTTTATATATGGTGATAGTCTTTACTAATTAAACCTATAGATGTCATTTTGTTGCCGATAATCTTTATATTTGGTGATTTCTGTAAACTCTTCAGTGTTACAATTGCAATTCGTAACCGATAATTCAAGGGTTTAGTGTTGTCTCGTAATCAATTTGACGTAAATTGGTGGATGATTAATCATGAGTTGTGTCTAAATGCATGTGTTGCAGTGAAATGTTTTTGAAATTTGATGTTAATTGTTTAGTAGTTGATATTCAAAGTAGTTCGAATGTTGAAAATCGAACTCTTTCAAGAGGTCTGTAAACTAGTACATGATGTAATATAAAGTATTGATTGTGCATATTCGATTAAAATGTAATTTGATGACCACAAGATGCATGTTATAGTGAAAATTTTGTTGTCTTTGATGATATATTTGTGTACTTGTAGATGCTCATCGTGAAGTCATTAGGTCGTATGTTTGCATGATACATAAGTAAAGAAATAGTTTGTGGTTATAAGGGATGTTTGCGAGTGCATTTCCGTAAGCGGTATGAAAAGTTTGTTCAAAATAAGCACCACTCTACTCGCTAGAAAAACTGTGGTTTTCTTTCAAAATACGGTATAGCGCAGCATTACCTAAACACTTTTAAAAGTCATTATTGTGTTCATGAATCATGTGCTGCTTTTCATGAATAATAAGTAGTTGGGCATGCATGTCCGTTTAAAAGCTCTTAAGCAATCTTTTAGCTGAAGTTGAAGGAAACAAATCAAGCTACATTTTATGTTGTTTTGTTGATAAGAAGTATGGCTTTGTTTGAATTTCAGTACTAAAAGGATGGCAACGACAAGAAATGGAAATAAAGCTGCCCAATCTAACACTTGTAATCCGGGTAGAGTTATGTTTGAGGAAGAGGATTATTCCGAGTACATGCCTGAGTTTAATGGAGTACGTGATCCCATGGAAGCGATGCTGTGGATTGGCAGAATGGAGACATTTTTTGATCTTATTAACTGTTCTGAAGAAGACAAGGTTGTCTATGCTGTCACTAAGTTGAGATCGAAAGCTCTGTCTTGGTGGCGCATGGTTAAGGATACGAGTGGTCCTGAGACTGTAACAAAGATGACCTGGAGTCAATTTAAGGAATTGTTTAAACAAGAGTTTCGTCCAATAATGAAGGTGATGAAAATAGTGGGAGAGTTCTTTACTATCAAAATGGGATTTCATGAAACAATTAGCCAATTTATTTCTCGGTTTGAGAAGTATGCGTGGTTTGTTACATGTCATGTTACGCCTGAAGAGATTAAGATATGCTTGTTTGTAAGGGCATTGAAGGATAGTATACGAGATTTCATTACTGCAAAAGACATGACTACATTTGATAAGGCGGTTCAGGCTGCATTGGCTATTGAAAGTTGGCAGAATATGCTGCTGGAAGAGAAGAAGAATCTGAAAGGAAATGGGCGTGAATGTCGTAATGGTTCAAAGGGATGTTACAGGTGTGGTGAACCCGGTCACTTGGCTCGAGAATGTCGTTGAAGGAAATGTTTCAATTGAGGTGAAAATGCTATATTACCTTCTACGGGTTGGCCTTTTGGGTTTTGTTTTTGAAGTCGTATGTAATAAATGGGTTTTGTTTTTAAAGTCGTTTGTAAGAAATAGGATGCTTATATGTAGTTTTTTTGGCTGTTAGGAGTGGCTTTTGAGAACTCTGTTTTATAATAATAATAAAAAAGTTACTCATGTTTGGTTTAAGATTGATTGCTTAGAGCACTTGTGAGTTGTGCATAAACATTAACTTTTTTAAGCATTTGTGCAAAATGTAATATTTGTTTCATTCCTTCCACATTTGATTTGCTTAAAACTGGAAACTATTTCATAGAAACATATTATTTATAGTAATTGAGTAATTTGAGGCTTAATTTAAGTTTAAAAGAGATTTTTTGTCATCTCGGCTATTAATAAAGATTTTGTTAACTACTTTAGCTTTTCATAATTTCGGGTCAAACTTGTTACGGCCCGGGTTGACCGAAGGGGTTATAAAAGTATTTCCCTTTTTTGTCATTTTCATTTTCCAAAATAAAGAAATCAAAGAGTCACTGAATGTTTTTATCGTCTTTTGGGGTTCCAAAACTCTGTCTTCCTTCTCCACAAGCAAACTTTTGCTTCCTTGTTTGTATCTTCTCTCCATGTAAGTTCATGGTTTACGATTTTTTTTTATATATTTCGTTTTCATTTATTCAAAATCTAAGATAATATTAGTTGAACATATGGATTAATTATTACTATTATGTGTGATTTTGTTTGGCTGCAAATGAAAGAGTAGTAGATGTGGAGTCATATAGTTACATGTATGTAAAGATTATATACTTGTGTATGCATGAAAGTTTTGACAATTATCTCTAGCTACTGATCTCTTATTGATTAAATGGAATGAACTATTACTCCTCCGTCATATCACAAATGTCCACTGTAAGCTTTCAAAAGTCTTTCTTTTACAACTTTGACTTTAAATATTTTTGTTTGTATTATATAATACTTGATGCAAAATATATGAATGGATTGAGTTTTAAATGTATTTTTCATTGATATAATTTTCATCATGTATTATATAATATAAACAAAAATATTTAAGGTCAAAGTTGAAAAAGAAAGACTTTAAATAATCAATAGTGGACATTTGTAATGGGACGGAGGTAGTACTTTTTTAATTTTTTGAAAAATAATACATGAGTTGAAGTTGTAGTTGCAGTTTTTGTTGTTTTATATAAAGACTTGTGAGTTTACTTAAATTTCAGTACTAAAAGCATGGTGAGGACAAGAAATGGTACACGTAAATCAAAAGAAGTTGAAGCTAGCCCAAACGCTACTGTGGAAGTTGGTGCAACTCAAGGAAATGGAAGTGCACAGAACGGGCATGTTACTAGGGCAAGTATAGCTGAAGAGGTAACTCGAGCCATTCAAGCGGCAATGCCTTCTATCTTAGAACAAATTAACGAAAGCACTCGTAAAATGATAGAGAATAGAGTTGCTGTTGAGAACAAGGACAAGAACAGAAAAATTGAGGAAACTTCTCGTAAAAAGATGGATCGAGTTGAGAGAGAGGATTATTCTGAATGCATGCCTGAGTTTAATGGCCTATGTGACGTTATAAAGGCGATGAGGTGGATACAAGAAATGGAGAACATCTTTAAAGCTATCAAGTGTGCTGATGAGGACAAAGTGTTTTATACCGTTACTATGTTGAGAACGGAAGCCTTGATTTGGTGGGAGAACGTTAAGGATAAGAATGGGCCCGAGATTTCAACAAAGATGACATGGAGTCAATTTAAGGAAGTGTTTAAAGAAATGTTTTGTCCAATAAGGATGGTTGTGCAGTTGGAAGAAGAGTTTATGACATCTAAACAAGGGAATTTAACTGTGCAAGAGTACACTGCTCGTTTTGTCGAAATGGCAAGATTTGCTGAGCATCAGGTTGCGACTGAAGGGAGAAAGATAGAAAGGTATATACGAGGACTGAGGTATAACATACGAGAGATTGTGTCAGAAAGAAAATTTGCTACTTTTCAGGAGGTGGTTGTGGCTGCTAAAAAAGTTGAAAATGAGAAGATGAGATCACGGTTGGAAGATAGAAATGATGTTAATAAGAGAAAACGAGAAGGGTGTCTTGGTTTATAGGGATGTTACCGTGGTGGTGATGTGGGTCATGTGGCTCGAGAACGTGTTTCCATGGAAAGGAGATGAATCCATCAGTTGAGGTGAGAATGTAACGCTGCATTGTTAGGATTGATTGACTAGAGTTTAGTTTATGGTGTACTTCATAAGGAATTGGATGTTTTATTGGTAGTTATTTTTATTGCAAATGTTAAGACTAATGACTAGATGTAGCCATCTCAAGGGGTGGCAACTTGGGTTGGGTTGGGTCTGTGGGTCGAAAACACCCAACCCAAATCGGACATGATTTAATAAACACTTAAACAGGCTAGCATGTCAAAAATAACCAACCTGAACGCAAACTGTATTTTTTTAGGTACACGGGTCAAGCTGATGATTTTAAGCTGGCTTATGGTCAAATTATAGGGTTTGGTTTTGGGTTGGAAGATTAGAACTATAAATTATAAACTTCAAATTTTCTCCGGGTTAACGAGTCGACCGGTTGAATCAAGCCTGACCGAAAAATCTAAAGGGTTGGCAGAATATTGAACTCCCTACCTAACGTCTTTATTTTAGTGTCACAATAACCATTTTAACTACTCAAAAAATTAACTAATTTCTGTCTATTAGACCATTCTCAATAGTGACATCAATTTTGACAGTTAGTTTTTTGATTTTATGTTATTTTTCTTAGACAATCTGTCATATCCATTTGTTTAGTTAAATAAAATCAAGCTACAATTTTGCTTTACTTATATTTCAGTACGAAAACGATGGAAATTAACAACAAGAAATGTAGTGTATTATTGTCACTGTTTGATTAGTTTAAATCCCAAGTTGATGCTCGAGTTTAGTGAAGCATGTGACCGCATATCAACGATGAGGTGGAGTACTCATATGGAGTCCTTATTTGGCATTATGAACTATGAAGTGCACTGGCGAGGCCAAAGTAGTGTACGAATCATATGCTCGATATTTGTGGGACATAATTAAGGATACAAGTGGGCCCGAGACATGGAGTAAATTCAAAGAAGTATTCAAAGAAGTGTTCAAACTTCAAAGAGGAGTTTTGTCCGAAATTGGATGGAATCAGTGAAAGAGCGCATGAATCTCAAACAAGGAAGAAATCAAACGTTGGAAGACTATATTACTCAGTTTGAGTATCTATGGTAGTTTGTTTGGGGATTAAGGGCTAACATAAAATCAGGCCGGCAAATGAATTCTAGAGGCCCCGTGCGATATTAAAAATGAGGCCCCGATAGATAAGAACTTACATATACATAGATGGATACATAAATGTTACACAAATTAGAAACTACAACATTCAGCAGGAATGTTTGGGCACTATTGTATGAATAGTGCCCAATCATTTAACATTGTACATCCCTCAAGTTTTAGCACTTTTTTATTTCGTACTCTTTATGTTTTATTCACTATTTACTTCCTACCCCTTAATTTTTATTACTTTCTCACTTTCTACCCTGCACTTTTCCAATATTCACCCCTTAACTTTTATATAGTTTTCATTTTTTACCATTCATTTTTTAGCTATTTTTCAATTTCTTCGTCTGAAGTTTAACCACTTCTCCATTTTTTACCCTTTACATTTTAACATTTTCTATTTTCCCCCTTTCAATCTTAACTTTAATTTTTTCCCCCTTTTTTACTAATACCTTATACATTTTTTTTCCCTTTCCTTACAACAAAGTTTTATACTAATTTTATTATGACAAAATTATACGAACAATTGCGAACGATAATTTAACTTAACATTTTTATGTAGTATTCTATAAATTTTGTATTACTATACATTTTTTCAATTATACATACATATTAGTATAATAAAAAACAACCATAAAAAATCACACATTCGTCAACTTAAATTCTTTTATAAAATTCATACGTTAATTTAAAATGTATTTTTTATCCCACCGTAAAAAAAAATGTTTCCAATTTTTTTTTTCAACAAAATTATTTTAATAATAAATAGTATGTTATTACTTTATTTTCTTTCAAATATACACATACATATTTGTATGATAGAAAAAATTAAACATACACGCATCAACTAAAAATTTCATATTTTATATTGGAGTTTAAGAGTGTATTTTTTTCACCCTAATAAACAAAAATAATATAAATGATGTTTCTTTGCATAACAACTTTAAGTGAAATTTTAATTTTTCTTGGTAAAACTGTGTGCACTCTTTTATCTTAACAAGTTAATATGATATGTGACTATGCACAAGATATACTAAATTCTGATATTTACATATTGACGTTTGAACATTGATTTAGTTTGTTCAATCTATTATATTGTATAAGAATTATGTGATTGATATTGTAATCATGTATACGAAATCACGTATGATAATTATTGTCTTAGTATATATATATATTCTGATATCTTAAGAGTATTTTTTTAATTCAAGATGTGGGATAATATATTCACCTAAAATTAAAACTTTGTTCTGCTCCGGCGCAACGCACGGGTAAAATCAGCTCGTTATATACATATACTAAAGTAATGGATTCAATATCTAATAAATCGACAACATAAAAAAATCATTTTTTTATTTAATAATTTTGTTCTTCGAGTACTCAAAACTAAAATGTTCTGATTAATATATGTTAATTCTTATGGCATTGTGAACCACAATTATGATATCAACAACTTATGTTTTTAAAATACTATATTGACAGATGTTACGATTATGATAATAGTTAACAATCATTTCTATTAGGAAATCAATCAATCAATTTAGAAAATGCATACTATCAGTAGATCACATATTAGCAAATGACAAGAAATTGTTGAGCATATTTAATTCACCTAATTAAACTACATTTGCATCAATAATAGATCATCCACTATTACTAAAACATATTCAAGATGACTCTAACAAGAATAAATAGACTCTTATTGTCGAAGTTTTGTAACTCGATTTGGCCCTATTCGATTTTGGGTTATGGCTTATGAGAATTAGGGATTTATATTTACATGAATAAATTTTTATAGATAGTCCATGTGGTTTACACCGATTTACAAAACTCGTCCTCAAACTTCTTTTTCCAGGTTTTCAGTCCAATAACTTTGACATTTACTTGAATATGGTCCCTCCGTCTAAGTTCGCTTATTTTTGCCCGTTAAGTGCCTATCACACGAGGGCAAATTCGTCTATTCCACTTTCCCCACCAATATTATCCCTTTTTTCTTAATTTATAATTATTTTTCCTTTATTATTTCTTTAAGATAAAAAAGGGAAAAAAAATAGAATAAGAACAGCAACATCATGCGACCATCGAACACCTTGTAACAACAAAAACATTATATCTTCTCCATCGACATTAGAAAATCACAGAGAATCAATTATAACTACAACATTATCAATATATAATTTCATGTTCAAAATTGTAATGAAATTCAAAATCGTTCCCTACCAATTACCCCCAATTTCTATCAACAACATCTATGAAAAATTAAAAGCAAAACATCATACAACGTACAAACATCTATATCGCTGCAATCTTCGATAGTCACTCTCACCTTCTCCGAACTTCGATCACCTGCAGTGCACAACCCTTTCTCGGACACGGGCCATCTCCGATCGTCAATTGCGTTTCAGATCCGGTTCGATGACCGTTAGGAGATGGTGGTGCAGCTCATGGTTGTTGGTTGGCGTTTATGTTTTAAGAGGTGGCCGTGGCCTGAGATTTAACCACCAACCAAGTGGATTTACACCATGGTGGTTGTGTTGCCTGAAGTTGGTGGTGGTTGTTGTAAATAAAATGATATGTTTTTTTAGTACTAGCACATTGCTCGCGCAATGTGGCGGTAATAATTAATTTATCTAATTTTGTTAGTTCGCTAAGAAATATTGATTAACAATTTTTTAACTTGATAAAATAAGTTTTAAAAAAGTAATAAATTGAACTTTGTTTTAACAACACAAAAATTCAAATATGTGTTTAATATAGAAATAAAAACTTTCCTATTTAAAACGATTTTCATTTATGAGTGTATAAGGGTAAAAGAGTAATGTTAATTATCATTTAAGAATTAAGACTCAACAATTTGGACATGCTTTATATGTATTATAGATATGGTGGTGGTGGTGATGAATGATCACGATGGAGATGGGATGAATACATATGTGGTGATGGTGGTGATATATATGGATCTAGAAGGAAATGATAATGAATAAAAGTTAAAGTGATAATAATCGTAATATTTAATAGGAAAAAGTTGAAATGACGAGTTTGCCCCCATGTGCAAGTCATGTGATGGTGATTAACGGACAAAAATAAACGAACTTAGACGGAGGGACCATATTCAAGCAAATGTCAAAGTTATTGGACTGAAAACCTGGAAAAAAAAAGTTTGGAAACGAGTTTCGTAAATCAATGTAAACCACAGGGACCATCTATGGAATTTACTCTATTTACATATATGATAATAAACATGTCCAATTCTTCTTATTTGTACAATGATTGTATTTTTTCAACATCAAATGTATAATAATATTTAAGCGTTTGTAAAATTTGGGACCCTTGAAAATGGGTGGCCCTGTGCGCTGACACCTAATGAACATACTAATCTCTACCAATGCATAAAACAGTTCATCTTACCAAAAGATATGATCACATTTGAGACAACTGTTGAGGCTGCCCTCAAAATTGAAGATGAAAAGAATAGACGTTTGGCTCGAGAGTGTCGTTCTGTTGAGATGAAATGTTTCAATTGAGGTCTAAATGCAACGTTGCATTCTAACTATCTATGAGTAGTCTAGACTTAAGTTTATGAAGAAGTATGTAAGAAATTAGATAGTATATGTCTTTAAGTTTTTTACTGCACGCACATGTTTGTGGCTTTTGAGACCTGTTTATGCTTGTTAAAAACTTTTGCTAGACAGTGATATGTGTTTTTGTGTTCGCACCTGGTTTCTGTACTGGCATATTACATTCAGACCATTTGCAATCAGCCTGTTTTTGGGCGTTTTGAGGGACAAGAACACCATGAAGCCGGCAACCGGGCATTCTGGTGGCGTCATGCAGGGAATGATGGGAAAGGAACGGACGTGGTGGTGGGCCCATTGCATATTTAATTCATTTTCTTCGTGTTTTTCATTTTTGCTTTTGGTTTGTTGTTGTTGTTTGTAGTCTGAGAGAAAAAGAAGAAAAATGTTCTTTGGAGTTGCCGGGATTGAATGCAGTGATGGAGAAGAAGGCGGAAAAAGCCAAAAGGAGGAAAAAGGCAAAAAGGAGAAACAATGGTGTTTGGATTTTCGTTTTTTCTTTTAATTTTGTAAAGTGTCTTTTATTTAATTAATATATTGTATTAATCAATTAATTGAAATGTATTTGTTTTGTTAAATAAATAAAAGTTAAATTTAGTTAGGGGGTCCCATGATAAAAAATGAGCGTTCATGTATTACAATTGCTAGTGTTGAAAATGATGCTGTGATGTTATGTTGACGTGACGAGTGAAAAATGGTGGTCTCACATATAATTTTGCATCAACTTTATTTAAGCATCCTTGTTGCATAATGTAAGGCATGTTTGCGAATCGTTATATAAGTGTTTATTTGCTTACCGTTTATTTTGAGGGTAGATAATTTCAAGCACCCTTGTGAAACTTAAGTGCTTGTTTTATAAAACATTACCTTTTAAAAAATAGAGCAGATAAGCACCTACTTGGAGGGTGTTTGGGGTATGAA
Organism: Pseudognaphalium luteoalbum; assembly: GCA_963422505.1. Classification (NCBI taxonomy): domain Eukaryota; kingdom Viridiplantae; phylum Streptophyta; class Magnoliopsida; order Asterales; family Asteraceae; genus Pseudognaphalium; species Pseudognaphalium luteoalbum. The sequence continues at coordinate 117,191,570 of OY730193.1, forward strand.
AATTTATTCCAACATTTTTTGAAAACACACTCATTTTAATTTGATTGAATTGGGATTAAAATGCAAAGACATGTCACTTTAAAGGTTAAAATGTAAGTAATATAAAAAGTTTGAGGGACTTTTTTACATATTTGTTCAAACTAGATGTGTTAAAAAGGAAATGATTTTAAAAAGACCTTTAAAGGTTCAAAAATCAAAATGAATAACCGTGATTTTTGGGATTTAAAAACATTTTTGGGTAAATATGGTGTCAGATTTTTGGATTTGAAATTTGAAAAATAAATTTATATCCTACCTAAATTTAGTTGAGGGAAATGGGTGGATTCAGTCGGTAGCAGGAGGCTTGAGATTGTGGAGTTGCACTTGGACTTTTCATGGAATTCAATGTAAAGTATCTAATTTGTTATTTCATGTTGAATGAAGGTGTACGTGTTATATATGTTCTAGGCATAATTGTATGTATGTATGATTATATGTTGGTTTGAGTTGTTTTGATCAATTTGTGCATTCATGTCATGCATTCAACCTTTGAGTAGTTTGTGTAAGGGCTGATTGAAGTTTTAAATAATACGGAGTATAAATTAAGATACAATATTTCTGTTCGTATATTGATAAGACTTTGTTGGATTGTTTCAGAATTAAAAGCAATGTGGAGATCGAGTCAAACGAAAAATGAGCCGATCAATAGGGCAACAATACACGAAGAGGTAATGAAAGCCATCCAAATGGTTATGCCCACTATGTTGCAACAAATTAATGAGAACACTCGAAAAATGTAAGATGATAGAGTTATGGCTGAGAAAGCGAAAAAACAAAATGTGGAATATGAGGATATATCGAATTTTATGTGTGACTTCAATGGCGTAAGTGACCCTATCATGGCCATGTCGTGGATTCTTTTCATGGAGAATATTTTTGATGCTACGCAGTGTGCTGATGAGGACAAGGTATTTTATGCCGTTACTAAGTTGAGAACAAAAGCTATAATTTGGTGGGAGATGGTTAAGGATACAAGTGGGCCTGAGATTACTAAAACGATGACATGGAGTCAATTCAAGGAAGTGTTCAAAGATGAGTATTGTACGATAAGCATGGCGATTGAATTGGAGGACGAGTTCTTGACATTGAAACAAGGAAGTAAAACATTGCAGGAATATACTGTTCAAGCGTAAAAATACTTGATTACAATGATGATGGTGTATGAGGAATCGAGCTTATCACACTCCGATTAACGTGCAAACCCAGTATCGAGACTTGGTCAATCGAGGGTGGTGAAAGCTTAATTCTATGTGAGTAATCGTTGGATGATTACTCTTGTGATTTTATGAGGTGTTGGCCTGAAATGGAAGCAAAGCACTAGTATTTATAACCAAACCTTAATCTGACGTGGAGGGTTTGGTCATGGGTGAAAGCGACATTCTTCCTGTCCATTGTTGACGTGGGTGAATGGTCGTGGGCGAGCATGACAACCATTGTACATGAGGTGACGTGGACCCATTGGGTGAGCCGACCAGGTTAGTGACCAAGCCATGTTAATTACCTGGATATAACGGTCACAGATCGTACTTTTGTCAGAGAATGTCGGGTTTACGTGGCGAGTACGGTGCGCATCGTAGCCTTGCCACCGTACCATTGTTAAATGCCTGATATGATAACAAACTCCGTGGTCCGGGGCACAAGACGTATCCGGGCCCACGTTTGACTCGGACAGTGACCTCCGTGCCGAGAGCTACAAGAGTTGGGCATGGATGTCGTCCGGGTCGAGGCTCGGCACGGAACCGTGGTCCGGTTATCTGGAGCAACCCGAAGTCCGAGATGGGATGTACATCATTAAGTCCCCCCAGTTCGTTATTATGTTCCGTTCCGAGAACATGATGGTGGACTTAGAGTGAGTGACGTGGCGCTATAATGATGCCTTTGAAGGACCGAAGACGCGTAATAAATGCACGTATTTTCACATTTCGCAGCTGGCACGTGGGCTGTGACGTCATAGTACACTTAGCGCACAACTTTTCATTCATCGGATCGTGAGATCTGGTGACACGTGTAAGGGTAAAACGGGGCCAGCGCGCGGTAACTTCTTGGAATGTGAGATCTGATGACACGTGTACGGCCTGCATTGAGGCCCACAAAGCCTTTTGCAGTCATTTTATTTTTACGCGAGTTAAAAATCTTGAGAGCATTCCGGCCACATTCAAACATTATGTCAACTGTTCCGGCTATTCTACCCAGTTTCATCCACATTCAAATAAACCCAGGTCCGTAGTTCATACCTTCATCATTTTTACTTCTTTGATATATATACATACCATGGCTGCTGCTGAGGGCATGGTGGAGGTTCGCGGGGCTGTGGCCGGTGGTGGCGCGATGAACGTGGCACATGAAGCCGAATATGATTTCGGATATACTTAGGCGTTTTAAGTGCCTGCAGAGGTATAATCCCGTGCCGCCAACTGCCGCACAATGCGTCGACGCGCCACAGGAGGGGAAGGTGGCCGTGTACTGGAAGACGATGGAGAAAGGCAATCTCCGCATGCCACCGACCCCTTTCTACTTAGACGTGTGCAAGCACTACAAGGTTGGGTTTAGCCAGCTGCACCCCTTCGCGGTGCAAAAAGTTAGCATTTTTGAGATATGGTTCAGGTCATTGGGCCTGAGACCATTGGTGAAGGTATTCCAGGCCTGCTTTAAGCTGACTCCGAGCGGCAGGGGGTGGTATACTTTTGCGAAGAAGAACGATTTTGTTGGGTGTCAGGAGTCATCCCTGCACGGCTGGAGGGATACCTTTTTTTTTGTTGACCAGACCGTCATCCCCAATGACTCCGTGGAGACGCTGGTGTGGCAGTATGAACAGCCACGGAACGTTAGCCTTATGCCGAAACTGTCGACCGCGGAGGAGGGGTTGTTGGCATCTTGCAAAGATGCCAAGCTAGAGATGCAGGAGTACCACACATACGTGCTCGTTATCAGCTGCATCAGCTCGTTTTGGCCATTCGAAGGGCAGGTACCCGTCATCAGGGAGGGCGGCCATGGTATGGGGGATGGTTTTTACTTGTATTGATATTGCCATAAAAGTGTTCAATTGACTAACCCCTTTGCTTATTCCTAGAAGATATGGACCTGAACTCCGTGCTGAAGGCCCCTAGTCTGTCCGGCCTCAAATACATTCGGAGGGCCGTGGAAGACGACCCTGGGACTACTGCCAAGGTAACTGTGGCAACGGTTACTGTTGCCAAGTCCGGTGTGATATCGCTCATTTTGGCTATGTAAATCTATCGCGATATCATTGTTTTGCACTAGTATTTGAGTAGATCTCGCGAACCTTCGATACTTATTTTGTTTGGATATCTATTTCAGGTCAAAAAGCTGGAAAAGCATGCAATTGGGTGAAGATTTGATAAAGTTTGGAGTTGATTTGAGTTGGGCTGAAATTAAACTCATAGCCGATCGGCTATAGGCCTCAGCCAATCGGTTCTCCTAGTCCAACAGATCGGCTATATTCAGATGATTGGTTCTTGTAGTTCAAAAACATGTCCATGGCTGACCGTTGTTGGATCTTGAGAAGATTGATCAATGAATCCGTTCGGCTAACCTCTCGAAGTCGTTCGGCTAAGCTTCACCAGCCGATCGGGTAGCCCTCTTCAGCCGATCGGCTATGCCTGTGGTCTGAACTTGTTGCTCGGATGTCTGAAGTATAATGTGTGTGTGTGCATCAGCTAGTGGAGGGCATTTAATGCCCAACCTCTTTTGTCCCCATATTATTTTCCCTTTTCTATTTTTATTTGATGAAAAAAGGAAATGTGATGCATCATCTTCATGATATATCATATATCATCATCAGCATTTAGACACACACTTTCACCTACACATATACAAGACACTTCACCATCTTCTTGAGTTTTTTTCTCAAGAACAAAACCTTCACCTCACTCCATCTTTACTTAACAAAAATCACCACTCTTACTCTCAAAATTCACTGTATTTTACTTGAAGATTGTGAGAAGAACATCAAGCAAGCAACCATTTCCCCAAGAACAATTACTTCATTTGTGTAATCACATTGGTACAATTTCAATTTAATCTAATTTCAAATTATTTAGGATTTTGTCAAGTGTTTGTTGTTTTTGCTTGATGATTGTGATTATGAGTGGCTAGTTACTTGTATACTTGCTTGGATAAACTAACTAGTTGATTGGGGGTGTATATTTAGGTGTTTAATTTATGCTTTGAGTTTGTGATTCATCCATGAATTTGTATGTATTTAGCTTGTTGTTGTTATTAAACTTGTGGCATTTTAGCTAAGCGATTATAGCGAATGTTTATTGCTTATTGAAAAATACCTATCAAGTTTTTTGTCATTGTGGAAGAAAACTTTGGTGATTGTAACACTAATGAGATAAACACATGTAAGTTAGCGAATATAACGAATGTTTTTCGTGTGATGAATCATAAACTCATTGAACTTCAATTTATGTTTGATCAAAGAACCTTGTGTGTTTGAAGTTTAATCTCAAAGATTTGACTTATTTGGTGATTTACTAGTTGATATAGCGAACGTTTTCGACCTAGTAAATTGCTATTGATTATTTGTCTATAAATGATCGAACAAAATTGCGAATGTAGTTTTGGAATGTGTTATATGATTTAAGCTAAATTGTGCAAGATGGTAATCTTGGCGAATGTCCGCTTACTAGATTAAATCATAGGTTTGTTAATTGAAGTTGAACATTTGGTCTTAACGAACGTTGAGCTTATGTTTGATGAATATTACTTTGGCATATATTTAACCGGTTATAACTTCACACCCCGAAATCACTAGTGAAATAGTCCAAGCAAGTATTGTTTTTATTATACGAAAGTTTCTAACAAATTACTTTGATTCTTCAGAGTCCACCTGCCTAGATTAACTAAAATTGTAGTTTTAAGCAACGTGACAATTCGGTCACACAAACCCCACTTTTATTTTATTTTCTAAATTACTCACACTTAGCTTAATACATTTAAAACTAAGTTACCTGTGTTCGAACCCGAACTTATCCAACTATACTACTACACGATAGGGTCCACTGCCCGGTTGTGTTTTGGTCTAGCACGGTACTTTCTTGTTCATATTTCAACGATAAATTTTATAACTAGATTTAGCACATCAAGTTTTTAGCGCCGCTGCCGGGGAACTTGTGTTTTAGATCTTAATTAAGTGTGATTAATTGATCCTTTCTTGAAATTTATTCTTGGAAAGTTATTTTTTGTTGTGTTGCGCTGGTGCATTTTATGGTTTTATCTTTTGTGCTCTTACAGGTTGGATTTGGTAGTGGATGAGCACAAGGAGTTCGGGCCACGAACTTCTTAGTCCCTTGTCCAATCCGGAGAAAGCCACTAAAAAGAAACGAAGGAAGAAGCCAAAGAATAAACCAACGGATTCCACTAGTAGTCATGCGGATTCGGATACATCTTCAGGAAAAGTCCTCGTTGAAGAGATATTTGAAGACGAACTTGTAACACCGGAACAAGAGGAAGAAGTTGTTGTGATTGAGGATGAAATGGCGGATGAGGATGATACTCCAATATTCTCACGGACAAGGACCGTGGCACCTACACCCGAATCGGCCATTCGGATTCAAGATATTGACAATGATAATTTTTCTTTGAATGGGCATCACATGCAACTCATAAGGGATACCCAATTTGATGGAAGATTGCGGGCCGATCCGCACAAACATATTGCAAGTTTTCTAGAGATTGGGGGATATTTCAAATATGGGCCGAATATGGATGAGGCAATTCGGCTTAGAACTTTTCCTATGTCCTTATGTGGTGAGGCCAAGATATGGTGTCAAGAGCTAGAGCCAAACACCATTAGAACATGGGATGAGATGAGGGAAGCTTTTGTGAGACGGTATTATCCTCCAACGTTGGCCGAAAGGTTGTTATATGAGATTAGAGCCTTCAAACAACAAGAATTTTGGTAGAGTCATGGTAGGTTGAAGGAGATGTTGAGAAATTGTCATGGGCATGGGCTATCTAAGGCGGAGATTATCACGTTGTTTTACAATGGGCTTGGCATTGAATCGGCTAATGTTCTCGATGCCTCCGGAGGAGGTTTATTTCTTTACAAGACACAAATGAAGCTTGGAAGGTTCTAGAGGATAAAGTCACTCAAAGTTTGAATTGGGCTAAAGATAAGGGAGGTAAATCAGTGAGAAAGCATGTTGCCTTTGCGGAAGGTAGTAGTAGTGGAGTCGGAAGCTCTAGTGAATCGGCAATGATGAAGGAATTGAAAGCATTGTCTTCTAAATTTGATTCACAATTTAAAATTCTAAAAGGTGAATTAAAGGAGCTTCGGGATGGTTGTGATAGTTGTGGAGGAAACCATGCCACGGAAAATTATGCACAAGACGATTTGCCAATGACGGGAAATGAGGAAGATGTGAATTTTCTTCAACAAGGCAATTATCAAGGTGGTAAAAACTACCAACGGGGTGGTTACCAAAATAGAAATACGGGAGGATACCAAGGAGGAAACAATCAAAACAACCGTTTTTCTAGACCAACCCAAGGGTACAACCAAAATCAAAACCAATCTTACAACCAATCCCAACCCCAAAACCAAAACTCATCACGAGACAACAACCCACCTCCGGTTCAAAAACAAGAACCAACTTTGTCCCCAATGGAGCAAATGATGAAAGAGTTTATAGCGAAGCAAGATGCTTCAACGGAAAAAATGAAGGCTCAAATGACAAGCATTAGGATGAGCATGGAGCAAGGGCAAAAGAACCACCAAGCTTCAATCCAAGACTTGGAACGAAAAATGGATAGGTTGTCGGAGGGGCAAAGTAGTAGGCCAACCGGTGGTCTACCAAGCAATACCCAACAAAACCCAAGACAACCCTCTTCAAGTAGCGGATCAAAGCCATATCAACCACCACCCGAATGAAACGAGCATGTCAATGCTATCATTACAAGAAGCGGGAAAGAACTTCCACCACCTCAAGCCAAGGACAAAAATATTTCTAACCATGTTTTGCAGGATGAGGAGGAAGAATTGATTGAAGAAAATGATGAAGCTTCTACACCAACGGTTACACCGGTGTCACATACACCGGTTGTCAAAGCTTATAAGCCAAAGATCCCTTATCCTAAAAGGCTAAGGAAAGAGAAGATTGTGGCCCAATACGGGAAGTTTGTAGATATGATCAAAGGCATCCGAATCAACGTGCCTTTGGTTGATGTCTTAGCCGGGATGCCCAATTATGCCAAGTTCATCAAGGATTTGGTGAGCAACAAAGACAAGCTTTCGGAGGCATCGGCTATGTTCTTGAATGAGGAATGCTCGACACTTGTTCAAAACCAAATTCCACCAAAGCTTGGAGATCCCGGAAGCTTCATTATCTCATGTAAATTGGGTAAAATCATTACTTGTGATGCACTTGCGGACCTTGGTGCTAGTATTAATTTGATGCCATATTCATTGTATGCTAAATTGGCCCTAGGATCCTTGACCCCAACCCGCATGAGTATAAGATTAGTCGATAGGTCATTCCAATATCCCGTTGGGATTGCGGAATATATGTTGATAGAAATAGGGCAGTTTACTTTCCCAGATGATTTTGTGATCCTCGAAATGGAGGAGGATAGTAAAGTGCCCTTGATTCTAGGAAGGCCATTTTTGCACACCGCGGATGCTATCATCCAAGTTAAAAACAAACAATTGACCTTAGGTGTAGGATAAGAGAGGATTGCTTTCACGGTCGATAAGTCCATGAAGCATCCTTATTCTACTAACGATTCTTGCATCAGCTCGTTTTGGCCATTCGAAGGGCAGGTACCCGTCATCAAGGAGGGCAGCCATGGTATGGGGGGATGGTTTTTACTTGTATTGATATTGCCATAAAAGTGTTCAATTGACTAACCCCTTTACTTATTCCTAGAAGATATGAACCTGAACTCCGTGCTGAAGGCCCCCAGTCTGCCCGACCTCAAATACATCCGGAGGGCCGTGGAAGACGACCCTGGGACTGCTGCCAAGGTAACCATGGAAATGGTTACTGTTGCCAAGTCCGGTGTCTCTGGTGTCCCTGTGGCCGTCCCCTTAGCGACCGGTGCCGAGGTGGAAGCATTGGGCAGTCAGGCGATCCCGAAGCGCAAGGGTGTGGCCCCGGGTAAGAAGGCAGCAGGGCCTCCCCCGAAGAATAAAAAGACGGCAGGGGAGGTTGCCGAGGCCAACCTGAGAAACTTCATGTCCGTGCTCAGCACAGGTGGGCACTACATTATACCCGAGGATGGTCCGTATCCCTGCTTTGTTTCATAGAAGCAAGTTGTTAAATTCATGCTAACTTTGCTTTTCTTCTTTCCTCTTTTTAGCTGAGGCAGACCCGCACACCGCTGGTGCAGGGCACATCAGCAGTGAACTTGTTCTGCGGGACTAGGAGGAGAGAGAGGAGGAGCGGCTGGTGCGCCGCAGCAGCTCCTCGAGAGCTGTCCCGGCAGGTAGCAATGTAGGCTCTCGTGTCGAGGAGCTGGTGACGCTCGAGGACAGTCCGCTCCGTCCGTCACCCCTCCGTGACCAACCTCCGAGCCCTGCAAGGGTGCCTACGCCGCCGCGTCCGGACAGCATGAGGTAATAATTGTGCTCTTATTTTTTTGAACCCATAAGTGTGTGTATCCTTTTAACTAAGTGTTTCAATCAGGTCTGATAGAATGGCTATTCTCAGGTCCATGCAGCCGGAGCCGTTCATTCCGGCGCGGTTTTTGAAAGTGCCGGCCATCGGTGCTTCCAGCTCTGAAGCTGCTACATTTGTCCCGGCCTGGGACTTTAAAATTGACAACTTGGCCGTGGATGCGCAGTCTCTGCGCGAGTTTGCCCAGCATGCCATTCCGCCGGCAGTTGTGGAGACACTCTCCCAGCAATCGGTCATAGATGCCAAGAGGGTGCGTCTACTCATGTCCTTTTGGAATTTTGCGCTGCAATGTGATGAGCAGACGCGCACCGAAACCTTGACGGAGCAGTGGAGGCTCAACGCCGGCGTGATCAGGCGCCAGGAAGAGGAAATCGCCATCCTCAAGGGGCAAGCTCAGGAGCTGGAGGAGAGGCTCGGCCAATGAAGCAAGAATGAAAGCTGAGGCTGATCTCCAGGTGGAGAGGGCTCAAAGAGCCGAGGCGTTGCAGCCCTTGCTCCGTTGTAGGAGCGAGTGAGGGCTGCGGAGGCAGAGAAGGTTGCGCTTGTGAATAAGGACAAGCAGCTTCAAAGCAGGTGAGCTAATTATCTCTTATCCTTTGAATATCTACTTGTCATTCGGTTGCTAAGTTTTGACTTGCATGCAGGTTCGATGACCTAACGATGGACTTGGTCGCTGCCAAGAAGGAGGTGACGGAGCTGGAGACTGCTTACAGTCTTCACATCAAGGATTTCCACGACTGTGAGATCCGGAACTCAGAGTTGGCGGAAGACTTGGAGCGACTCCAGAAAGGCATCCCCGTCTTGGTAAAGCTGGCAATGGCATCAGACAGCGTGACAGGTCCGTTTAAAGAATTTCTGATCGTCGTCCAGGAGGTGGAGGTGCTTCAAACTATAAATCTTTTCGTGGAGCACGTTCCCGGGCTCCCGACTCCACTTCCTGATGCCATAACGTCGAAGGTGCACCCGGACTGCTTTGAGCGGTCGCAGCGGGCTAGTGAAGCCTTGAAGACAATCTCCGTCCCGTTTATAGAGAGGATAGGTAGGGAGATGGAGTTGTCTGTTGATGAGATTTTCGGGATGCGGCCATAGATTGGTAGGTTTACTTGTAAGGCCGACATCCCTGCTTATGTAAAGTTTTTGTTATGTGAATTAAATGCAACGTTCGTTTTGTAATTGCACGTGTTCAATCTATGTTTATGTACGTATGCTATTATTTTTATTGTCATGACTTAGTAGATTTCTAGACTACTTTATGGGTTGGCGTGTGGTGAAGGTTTTCCTTGGCTTGACCAATATTGTTCTGGTCGTCCCTCGGCGACAGGAGACAGTCCGAGGGGACCTCTGCCTTCGGGACGCTAGAAGGCATTCCCTTGTGTAGGCAGGGTCGTTGTGCTCTGGGCTTAGCTTACTCCTTTGGTCATATGTCGGGGTTACAACGACGGCCTTTCCTTTGTTCTTATTCATTTATGTGTTATATATATATATATATATATATATATATATATATATATATTTGCAATGTTAAATGTGTCACAACGTATGGAATTAACAAGTTTTGCAAAACAGAAGAATAATACGCAATCAAAACCTTTTATTCATTGGATAGATGCTACGAAGGCGGGGGGATCAGCCCGGCCTCGTTGTTACGCCAGATCATGTCACCGACTTGGAAAGAGAGTGGGCGTACACGCTTGTTGTAATAGTGGGCCATTTTCTGCTTGTTTGCGACTTGGCGGATAGGTGCCATCTCTCTGCGCTCCTGTAACACGGGCATTTTGCTGCTAAGCTTCCAAACTTCCGCTCTCAGTAAAGTTGATGATTCTTTCGCTGGGGACACTGATTTCTGTCGGGATGACCGCATCGCAACCGTAGACGAGGCTGAAGGGGGTCTCGCCGGTGCTTTCTTTGGGAGTGGTACGGTGAGCCCATAATACGTTGGGGAGCTCATCCACCCAGCCGGTGCGGCTTTCACCAAGCCTAGTCTTGATGCCAGCCACCAGATGCTTGTTCGTGACTTCAACTTGGCCGTTCTTGTGGTATTAAGAATGGTTATACTTGTTATGGACTTGCTACTCTTTTCCTTCGCCCATGAACAAATGCATTCAATAACAAGGGCCACTGACTCCCTTGCAGGAGAGTGTGGAGAGTTGAGCATTGTCTTCCTGATCAGAATCATGATACCCTAGTTCCTCGTGACATATCAGTTGATAACCGACTGATAAGGAATCTATGGGTTATACCATAAGCTATTGAATCCAGTAAACATTCCCAATTTAGATAAACGTTTCCTCTAAGAACTCATCATCCCATATTATGAGCTAATGGAATCACAACAAATACTACTTTCCATAATCTGATTTATTATTACCTTTTATTCGCTTTATTTAGTTTATTAGTTAACTGAACCAAAACCTCCAACGCACTTTTATAAAAATCTATACTAAAAAGTAACGATTGATTGGATCACCTCCGTTTCAATTCAATTTCTCTTTAAGAACGACTCTAGGTCATACTTACCATCTACTAGCCTTTGGTTCAATAGTAATAAGTCACGCTTAGACCCCCAGCATTTACAAATTTAAAACACCCACTGATAGGCGTCGTGATCACTCGCGTTTGCGACGGTAGGACACCCATCAACCAGCACCTTCCGAACTCGAGGCCCCGTCAGTAAACAATTCCCAGATAGCAGGGTTTTCACGGGTAGGGGTATCCGAGGTGCACCTACCCTCTACTCCCCCCGGAAGTTCGGCCAAGAAGTCGGCCAGCACCTGACCCTTGACTGCGCTGCGTGGGCAGAACGTGATTTCATTTTCCCCGAGCTCAATAGCCCACTTCGCCCATCGGCCTGAGATTTCAGGCTTCGAAAACACCTGCTTGATGGGATGGTCTGTGAGGACCGTGATTGGGTGACCCTGAAAATATCTGCGAAGGCGTCGCGCTGAGTGCACAACCGCGAGGACCAACTTCTCAATTGGTGAGTAGTTCAGCTCTCCTGGCTGCAAAACACGACTGACAAAGTACACCGGCATATGTGTTTTGTCGCGCATGGCGATAAGTACGGAACTGACAGCACTCTGTGACGCCGCCAGGTACAAAGTGAGCGTTTCACCAGGAGTCGAAGCCGTGAGAGTTGGTAGTTCTGTCAAAATAAATTCATGTCCTGGAACGCTTGTTCTGCCTCAGGCGTCCAGGAGAAATCCTTCTTGTTTATGCAGCCCTTCAGTGTATTAAAAAACGGTAATGATCGCTCAGCGGCCTTGGACAGAAAACGAGCCAGGGCTGCTAGCTTTCCGTTCAGGCTTTGCACATCTTTCTTGTTCTGTGGGGATACCATGTCAGCAATTGCTTGTATCTTCTTTTGCTTTAATTCCTCTTGGAGTCACCATGTGCCCGAGGAATTTTCCTTCTTCCATGCCGAATGAGCATTTGGTCGTGTTGAGTTACATATTGATTTTTCACAACGAAGCAAAAGTTTCTAAGACATCCGTGAGTAGCTGAGACTCAACATTGCTTTTGATAACAATGTCGTCAACATATGCTTCTAGATTGCGGCATATTTGCGACTTGAAGGCGCCGTCCACGATGCATTGGTACATTGTTCCCGCATTCTTGGGACCGAATGGCATTTTGGTGAAACAGAAGATGCCTTAATCTGTGTGGAATGCAGTTTTCTCTTCGTTATCTTTTGCCATCAATATCTGGTGGTACCCCTTGTAGGCATCTAAAAAACATTTAAACCTGAACCCGGACAGATACTCGACTTTCCAGTCGATCTCGGGGAGCGGGTAATTGTCTTTTGGACATGCCTTGCTAATATCTTTGAAGTCTAGACATATTCGCCATGAGCCATCATATTTCTTTACAAGGACAGGGTTGGGGATCCATGTCTGGTAATGGACTTCACGCATGATGCCGGCGTGAACTAGTTTGTTAACTTCTTCACAGATGAAGCGGCTCCGGTCGGGGGCCATGCCTCGCTTCTTCTGCCTGACCGGTGTGATATTTGCGTTAACGTTCACCTTATGCTCGGCGATTAACCGTGGTACGCCGGTGATCTCAGAGTCTTGCCAAGAAAAAACATCCGTGTTTCTTGCGAGGATCTCGCAAAGTTTCAGCCTTGTTGGTGGGCTCAGGGCGAGGCAAATCCGAACTTTTTGTTCCAGGAACCTGGGGTTGACGGCTACCAGTTCGTCGTTGGTCATGGTAAATGGTCCTGGAGCATCCTTCGAGACTTGAGCGCACACGGGTATGGTTATGCCTGCTGTTTGCAAGGTGGCAACACCGGCAGGGGTGGGGAATTTCACTAACCCATGAACTGTTGATGTGATGGCCCCGAACTGATGGAGGGCGGTACAGCCCAAAAGCACGTTGAACCGTGATGGAGCGCAAATAATTACAAATTCGAGTTCGGAAGTTCGACAGTACGGGTAATCACCCAGGGTTACGTCTTGGGTGAGTCTACCTATTGGCCATTTGGTTTCATTGGCATAGCCAGAGAGTGGAGACAAGGGTTCTTGTAGCTTTCCTTATATATGTGATGGCAGCTGTAGGAAGCAGTGCCCGTACATAACTTCAACAGCGCTACCCGTATCCGTGTATACCCTGGAGATTTGGCAATTCCCAATGCGTGCCGAGATTACAACCGGCTCTGTGAGTACAGGGCTCCGCAGAGGTGGGAATGATATTGGTACCAATTGCCAATCTTGTAATGCTTCCAACTTCATCTTCACGTTTGCGCTTGCGGACTGAATCATGTGAATGACGGCGTCTGGTGGATCGCGTGGGTCATCCTTCCGCTGCCAGCCGTAAGTTTTTGTTCCATCTACTTTTTTAAACTTCTTCCCAGGCAACAAATGGTTAAGCTTGCCGGCCTGGATTGTTGCCTTGATTTCCTTTTTCAACTGCCTACAATTATCGGTATCATGCCCGTACTCTTCGTGGAAGTTGCAATACTTGCCATTTTTGGGAACGTCACGGTGTTCCATTGGGGGCAGAGGGTTAAACGCACTCCGTGCTGCTGTCTCGGTAAGCAGTATCTCTTTTGGTGACTTGGTGAGCGAAGTCATCAAAGAGTTCCTGTCATATGGCTGTCGGCGGGCTACCTCGCAATGGTCACCGCGATGATTGTCGTGTCGCGAATCGTGACGAGGATCCCTCCGCTGGTTGTCGTGTCGGCCGGGACCAGATCCGCCCTCGTGATGGCATCCCTGGGATTGGTCATGCTTGATCCGATGTGAATCCTGAACCGGTCCCTTGTGTAAATTAGTGTCTTTGTCGGACCGCAGGTAGTCTCGAGCCATAGAGACGGCCTCGGAGTATACCTTCGGTAACTTCCTCTTCAACTGATGGTACAGAGTAGGGTAGCGGTCCTTATCAATGCCGTAGATGAGACTGGTAATTTGCTGACTTGGTGGTAGTTCGTTTACCTTTTGACACTCAATTGTGAAACGGGTGAGGAAGTCATTTAAAGACTCCCGGCTCGTCTGTTTGATTTTGAAGACATCAAGATGAGTGAGAGTATGTTGTTTCAGGTTGTGATACTGCTGCAAGAATTTGAACCTGAGATCAGAGTAGCTGCTAAGGCTACCAGCTGTTAATTTCTCGAACCACCCGCGAGCGTTTCCCTGCAACACTTGTGGGAACATGTGGCACGCCACGACGTCTTCCCAATACTTAGTCTTAATGGCACCCTCAAATCGCTGCAAGAAGTCCTCGGGATCTGAGTCACCGGAATAGGTGCCAATGGTAAGTGGAATTGTGAGCCTTGTTGGCAATGGATGGTCTGCTATCTTGGCAGTGAACCTGGCAGTAGTGGTGGAAACCGACATCGGCTTTTTCACCTTCTCACCCTGTGTGGTGGAATAGAAATTTGCTATCAATGTGTCCGCCGCGGACTCATCGGACTGCGTTGTGAACGAGCCCGGTGGGGCGGCGCTGAGGATTAAGTCGGAGAGCATTCTACGACTTGCAAACCTGTCCATTTTTCCATGTTCTTGGTTGGGTGGGGGCGGTACGCTCCGTCGTGGCGAAGAGGGTGGTGGGACCTGCTGCTCGGGAGCCACCACAAAACCCAATTGTGCCAACATTCGCTGGCCTTCGGCGCTAGAGATGGACTTGGGAGTAGATGAAGTGTGGTGCAAACTGTTCTCCGGTGAAGGACGGTTATTCGCCGGATTCTCGGCGCCGGAGACAGAATCGCTCTGGCTAAAGAGCAATTGTCTTGAGTCAATTCTCTGAGTCAACGTCGGCCCCGATGATGAAGCATACGGGGTTTGTGGGTTGACGGTGGTTTGAGGCGATTGATCGGGATATAGTGGCGGTGGCGGAAGATCAGCATGAGCACCATCGCCACTGTTGTCATCTTGGGAGATAACAACCATCGTTCAGTGGTTTTCCGGCGTACGGAATGTGGTAGAGATCATTTTCTGGTAAATCAACCGTGGATATTGTTCAAGCGTAAAAACACTTGATTACAATGATGATGGTGTATGAGGAATCGAGCTTGTCACACTCCGATTAACGTGCAAACCCAGTATCGAGACTTGGTCAATCAAGGGTGGTGAAAGCTTAATTCTATGTGAGTAATCGTTGGATGATTACTCTTGTGATTTTATGAGGTGTTGGCCTGAAATGAAAGCAAAGCACTAGTATTTATAGCCAAACTCTAATTTGACGTGGAGGGTTTGGTCGTGGGGGAAAGCGACATTCTCCCCGTCCATTGCTGATGTGGGTGAATGGTCGTGGGCGATCATGACAACCACTGTACACGAGGTGACGTGGACCACTTGGGTGAGCCGACCAGGTTAGTGACCAAGCCATGTTAATTACCTGGATATAACGGTCACAGATCGTACTTTTGTCAGAGAATGTCGGGTTTGCGTGACGAGTACGGTGCACATCGTAGCCTTGTCGCCGTACCATTGTTAAATGCCTGATATGATAACAAACTCCGCGGTCCGGGGTGCGGGACGTATCCGGGTCCACGTTTGACTCGGATAGTGACCTCCGTGCCGAGAGCTACAAGAGTTGGGCACGGATGTCGTCCGGGTCGAAGCTCGGCACGGAACCGGCCGGTTATCTGGAGCAACCCGAAGTCCGAGATGGGATGTACATCATTATATACAAAACGATTTGAAGATTTGGCTTGGTTTGTTGAGAACCATCTTCCGCCACTTGAAAAGAGAAAGGTATACAGGTTTGTGTAGGGATTGAAGGCTAATGTATGAGATTTAGTTATAACTAGAAATCCGACTACATTTTTGGAGGCGGTTGAGGTTGCTAAAGAAATTGAAAAGAACGAGAATAAAGAGTTGGAAGAGAGGATAGTTCTTAAGAGAAAATGGGTCGGGTCAAAAAGCCATGAGGTTGAAAGTAGTTTTGGAATTTAATTTTCTTCATGAGCCCACTGGCAATAATTTTTCGACCTGATTAAAAGGTTAAGGATTTGGATATTTATTCAACTTTTTTGCTGCAAATGTAGCCAGAATTGGTTGTTATCGTCTATGATTTTTTTATTGTTATTTTTATTATTCCAAAAGAGACATGATATTATTTCCTTCAAACATGGTTTGTGTTCTGCACCAAAATTAAATAAGTTGGAAGAAAAATAAATTTGAGTTAAATAATGTTTGTGTAGTTGGATTTAACATTTCGTACACACATATCCTTGAAGTCTGGTTGTATCAAATGGCTACTATTACATTCCCCTGTAGAATCAACTATTGAAGTGTCTATGAACAGTATCATGTCCAATAAAGATATGCCAAATGTAGTTTCATTGTGGACAGGGTTAAAATAGTAATTTCATCCATATCTACCTTCTGCAGTCTTTTTTGACTTTTGTGTATTTGTTGAATGTGTAGTGGGCCTGTGAGGGTAGTGGCCTATTTAAAATCTAAAAACATGAAATTGTATGGATGGGCCTATGAGGGTAGTGGGCTTTAATTGCAAAGGTCCAAAATCTAAATCACATGCAAATATGCAAATATGCAATAATGTTACTACTTATTAAGTGTTAATTAAGCCTTTTCTAAAAAAAATTAAAAAATATACTTGAGCTATATTTAGGTATATACTTGTATTTGATTATTTAATTTTTTTTGTCATGTTATTTAACCTCTACTTGAGATGTAATATCGTTTGTCAAAACATAAAGAGAAAATAACAAACTGAATAACATAAACTATTTCTATTAAATGAGAGAAATTATGTTTAATAATACGTAAATAAATATGTGAAAATATAAAAACCACGAAACTAGAGATGTTAGTGGAAGAATTTTTGAATAGGCCCATATTACCCCTTACCCCTAAAATTATGAAAGGCCCATGATAATGCCACAGGTGAAAATGTTTGTGCCACAGGGAGTTTAAAGAGAAAATGCCTGTTTAAAAGGAAAATGCCTGTGGAAGTGGTGAAAATGCCTGTGACGTTATCATCACCCATTGTGAAACAAGAGTAATTTAGTCATGTAAATATTTTTCATGCTTATTCATCCCCGTTGCGGAGCACGGGCTGTAATAAAACTCGTTTGTTATCATTATTTGGTGGGTGTGTTTTTTTATCTTTACTTTATCAGGTATCACTGTTTTGGTGACCCCTATTACATATAGTTTTGGAGAGATTGATTGTGCTTTTGCAAATTAAGGCTGGAGCATTGAGAACACTCAACGTTACACTTTTTTTAATTTGTATGATTATGTTTATTTAATTTCCTTTTGAATCTTAAAAATATATACCAAACATGTTGCAAGTTAACAATACATGAAAATACAAATGTTGCTTTACATATAAAAACACTTTAACCGGGGCATCGCCCGGTAGTTACATATGATAATTAAGGGAGAAAACGGGCTTAGACAAGAACACTAAGATTGTCTATGAATTTATGTTTAAAAAAATTAATCAAATGATGTGTAATACGAGTCTAACATACTATAATAAAGAAGACTAGACCGAGCAGTTCGACCCGGTCCAATCGGAAACTGACATTGTCACTGGTCAGCGGTTCTACTTCACGGGCTCAACGGCGTGCTGACAAAGCGGTCAAAACCCAAACCTGGGCGGTTTTAGTTGAACCGTTTGTGTAGTGTGTTTTCTGTTTTGTGATGCATTCGGATTCCAACTAGCATACATGCATAGAGTAAAAAACTGTGAATTAAACCCAACTAATTCAAAACAAACTTGGGCCTAAATGGGCCCATGCCCAATGAATTTCCAGGCCTATTATATAAAGAATAAAATATAACTGTCACTTTCATCCTAATCATCAATTTGAAGCGGTGAAGGGAATCAGTCAAGAATTTATCAATTTATGTAAGATTTTCGAGACCAATTTGATCTTTCATGTTGAGTTATGTTTTCACTTAATCTAGGTAACTGCTTTCTTTTTCTTTTTCTCTTCATGTAAACGGATGAAAAACTCGATTAATAAATCGTTATTTTGTGACAATTTTACTCTTCCTGAAAAAAACATATTGAAAAATTTGAGATTTAACGATCACTATTGTTATTGTAGGGCCTTTATTGTATGTGATAGGAGGTTGAGGTTTCTAGTCGCATTAGGACATAATTAATTTGCTGCATATGTACATATTATGTTGGGATGTTGGGTAAGTCGGTAAGATGTACTATTGACATTTTTAAAAAGAAAAAGAAGGGATTAATGCGTAGGATACTATTTAACTTTAGTCCGATATTTATAATATGTAACCAACTTCATTTTTGGCTTAATTCGTGTATCAATCTTTCACTTTTCATCTGTTGTGTGTATATAATGACTTGATGACGTGACAACTGTATACTTCACTGAGTCATTTGACACATCATCATAAATGAGTGCCGCTTAGTCGAATGCACACAATTGACCAAAATAAAAAGGTTTGATGCACATTACAGAGCAAAATGAAGTTGTGTACGCACTATAGAGATACGACTTAAGTTAAATGCTTTCTCACACATAATTTACAAAAAATGAACATAACAACGAAGATCGTTGTTAAAATATGGTTATTTGTGATATATATACACATCAATGTATTGGTGTAAAAAATCACACCAGGAAAAATATTGCACACTAATGTTGACAAGCATATCACAAAAGATATGAGTTCCATGCAAATTATTATAAATTGAGATGGATGTGTGCTGTGTGTAAATTCACTTGAAAATCAGGGTGTGATAAGTTGTCATCAGAGTAGCGCTTTACCCATTTAGATGATAACCTTAAACCGTATAAATGACGCTAAGATATGTTATTGAACTCTTGTAAGAACGAACATAGTGTTTGTGTAGACATTTAGTCTTGGAAACTTTCAGTAATCCCTTAATGAATTGTTGAAGTAAAATAAATAAGATACCTTGTTTATTGTTTCATCTTCAACACTAGTGTTTGTGTTTAATTATATTTCATTACTGATGAAGAGGATGGCAACGACAAGAAATGGTGGACGTAAATCAAAAGAAATTACCCAATCTAGGCCAAGCACTGGTGTTGAAGATGGTGCAACCCAAAACGAGCCCATCTTCATCAGGGAAACTATAGCTGAAGATGTAACTAGAGCCATACAAGCGGCAATGCCTTCTATCTTAGAACAAATGAATGAAAACATTCTTAAAATGATGGAAGATAGATCTAGAGTTGAAAAGGAGACATCTTCCAACTACAAGCTGGCAGATTTTAATCCCCCTGAGTTCCATGAAGCGTTTGACCCCATAGCGGCAATGAAGTGGATTAATGAAATGGAGAACATCGTTGATGCCATAAAGTGTGCAGATGAGGACAAGGTAGTGTATGCCGTTGCTATGTTGAGATCAGAAGCCTTGTATTGGTGGAACATGGTTAAGGATGCAAGTGGGCCCGAGATGACAACAAATATGACATGGATTCAATTTAAGAAAATGTTTGAGAAGACGTTTTGTCCGGAATGCATGGTGATGCAATTGGAGAAAGAGTTCCTGAATTTCAAACAAGGTGGTAAAACAGTGCGAGAGTATACTGCCTGCTATATGGAGTTGGCTAGTGTTGCCAAATACTTGGTTGCTACAGAAAAGATGAAGGTAGACAGGTATGTAAGGGGTTTGAATTATGACATACGACAGTACATCTCGGCCACTAACTTTCAGGAGGCTGTTGAGCTTGCCATAGAATTGGAGAACGGAGAGACTGAAGAGGAGTATATTCTCAAGAGGAAACGAGAAGACTCAGAAAGCGAGTCGGGTAGTGAGGAATAAAGCAGAGCCTGTATCTACTGCGAAAATGTACAAGAAGTTGATTGTCCTTATAGGGGTAAGAGATGTTACTGGTGTGATGAACTAGGTCGTCAGTTGGCCCGAAAATGTCCTAATCTTGGAGATGGTATGTACAAATATTATGGATAGAAGACTTTTCGACTTTTCTTTAGGTAGCATGTAAGATATGAAGTTTATGTTTGCAACCTAGCTGGTTATAGTTGGTTATGGAGACTTATGTATGTACTTTTCTGCTGCCAATCTAACTAAAGACTATAAGCCATGTGGGCTTTTGTACAATTTCAGTCTACATGGGATCTTTTTAGCGATACGAGTGTCTTTGTGATGTATTCAAATTCGTAGCGTTAATTGGTACCTATGTTTTTAAATAAGTGTTCAAGAATCAAAATACAAACAACACTTAATCTTATGTATGTGCAATCAGTCCTTTTTTAATTGTCAGAAAGCCATGAGATTGAGTTGAATGTGGTAACAGTTCAAGAATGGTGTCTCTCGATCGAAAGGAGATGATTTTATTGAGATGAAATGGTTACATACAGACTTTTTCATGTGTTTCGTTTTTACTTATTACTCTTGAAGTTAAGGGATTGAATATTTATCCTCACCTTTTTTGCTGCAAACGTAAAGAGTAAATGTAGCCTTATAATAGCTTTAAGTCAATTCGTCTATGTTTTTATTTATTTATTTTATTTTATATATAGAAATAACACAATTCTTTTTTTACAAAGATGGTTACTGTTGTACACCACAGTTTATTATATAAGTGGCAACATGAATGGTCGGACACGTCGGGTCACGGGTCTAGATGGGTTTGGGTCTAAATTGGTCCGGATTAGATGGGTCATTTAGAAAGATAGGTTTAAATGAGTCCGGGTCAAATGGGTCTCGGGTCAGGTCGGCTCATCGGGTTTTTACCAAACTTTTTCTTTTAAATTTGGGTGAAAAATGAAAAAAATGAAATGAGGTGGGAAAAAAATTTACCCATTTAGACCCGTTGGTTAATTGTTACACAATTGAAGGTTGTATTGAAAAACCCATATACACCAATCCAAAAAATGGGGAGGAGACCCAACAAACTCATCTCCTCTTAAATATTAACCAAATTGACTTATAAATAACCAATAGGTTTAAAATTATCACCTCTAGTTTGTTACGTTCTCATTCTCTTGGAAGAATAATAAGTTTAAGCTAAATCTTGCTCCTAGTTGACAAATTATGTTGGAGGATAAGTTTTGTCTAAAAAAAGTGAGTGATAAACAATCACTCTCGAAGCGGTATGTTTATTGAGTGTAATAGTCTATAGAAAAAAGATGTGGCATTGCTATGTGTTTGGTAAAGTCTTAAAAAACTTATTACTACTTGATTGATGTACTTATAATTGAGGAGAAAACGAACTTAGACAAAACACTAAGATGAAGATTTATTTGGATATGTCTCAGTGAGAGAATTGGTGTTTTACTACCAATAACAAGTTTCAGGTTGGGCATAATGGTCTATGAGTTAACGACCATTTTTGTATATATAAAGACAAAATATAAAAGAAAGAAAGATATAAAAGGTTAATCAATAAATCAAAATGATGTGCAATACGAGGTCCTTATGGACGCAGTCTGTCTACTTTCAAGTAAAGATAAAGTAAAGATATGACTGTATATATCTCAAACTTCCTATACTCCGTCAAAAGCGGGATTGAATATTCTTGTTGTTGATCTCGAATATGAGTCTACAACATGAACTTGATCTTTAGTGGTTGTGGTATATTTGAAGCCCAATTCAATTAAAATAAAACTTGGGCCCAAACCTATTGTATTTCGAGGCCCAGTAGTATTGGTATTTTAAATCTTTAATATATATATATATATATAGGATTAGGATCAAGGGAGAAGGATATTTAGGTGGAGAAGAGGGAGAAGCAATATTGATTCAGTATTTTATTACTATGATTCAATTTTTTATTACATAAATTATAATAATAAAAAAATGAATCATAGTAATAAAAATACTGAATCATATTGCTTCTCCCTCTTCTCCACATAATTTTTCTTCTTTTTAGATCCCGTTACTATATATATATATATGTATATATATATATATATATATATATATATATATATATATATAAAACAGAATACCATGAAGCAATCTGAACCTTAGATTAATTTCATCCATAAATATCCTACGGTTAAAATTATATCCTACATTTTTTTCAATTTTTAAAATATGTACCCACAACTATTATAATTGGCAATTCCAGTACTTCCCTATTTTTTTAGTCCTTATTATTTCTACATCTTTTTCAAATTTTTAAATATTTTATCACAACTATTGAAATTGGTATTTCCAACACTTCCAAATTTTTTTAATTTTAATCGTTTAAATATCATGATATGTCATATTCAACTATTTTTTATCTTTGTAATATATGTATTCCACTTTTGTAATCCCAGATAATAATAACATTATCTTTATTATATAATTAAAACAGAATACCATGAAGCAATCTTGACCTTAGATTAGTTCCATCTATAAACATCCTACGGTTAAAATTACTTCCTACATCTTTTTTCAATTTTTAAAATATGTACCCACAACTATTGGAATTGTCAATTCCAGTACTTCCATATTTTTTAGTCCTTATTATTTTTACATCTTTTTTTAATTTTTAAATATTTTACCACAATTATTGAAATTGGTACTTCCAACACTTCCAAAAAAAAATTAGTCCTAATAGTTTAAATATCATGATATGTCATATTCAACTGTTTTTTATCTTTGTAATATATGCATTTCACTTTTATAATCTCATATAATAATAGCATTATCTTCATCTTTATTATTCATTATGTTTTAATTATTATTATTATTATTATTATTATATGCATTATTATTATCGTTATTCAAAATCTATTGTTATTGGTTATCTATATGTGTATATGATCGCAACAATATACGATTTGGATAGAAATTTAGGTTTGAATTACAAAATGCAGTCCTTTGACTTAGATTGAATTAATTATTAATTTGAGTTTTAAAAAACTGTTTTGTGGGTTATAATAATTCTATACTGCTTTCTTATTATACGCCTATTATATACGTGAATGTTTGACTATCTGCCCCTTCGTAATATGGGTAACTGTTATGATCAAAATATTTACAAATTGTATAATAAATAGTTTACAATCAACATGTCATATATATTAATAATAATATTTTTGAATTAAAAAAATAGTTTTCATATATATTGCTAATAACTAAATTAAAAAAAGTCAAAAAATCTGAACCGTACAAAAATGATGGAGTATATGTTAGATGTTATTAATTGAAAATTATATAATATAAAGATCGGTTCATGGTACAATTTCATTTGACCTAAATTTTTAATTACACAATTTATAAAATCAAATGTCGAAGCCCCGCGTTGTCGCGGGACTTCACCTAGTTTAAAATATAAGAGGAAAGTTTAAAAAAAAGGTAAAAAAATGGAGAACGAATGAACCAATAGGATTTTTCCATTAAAAAAACTCATTTTCACCTTTTTTTTCAAAGTTAAATATATCACAAACCGTATGTCTATAAATTATAAAAATTACATATTCAGAATCATCGTTTTTTTCTCTTAGATTCTAGATCAAACAAGATATAATTTCGACAAAGTTTTTTTTCCATTTTTATTGGGTTTTAATTTGAAATCACATGTGATTTAACCCACAAAAATAATCACACCCGCTTATATCTCCGATTAAACTTCTAGTTCAAATCATTGATGATATAAAGAGATTCAAACATGAAAAACTAAGTTGTTTCACATGCGATTGAACATCAAAGTATCAATCACGTGTAATTAAAGGGTAATCAAATACGAATTTTCAAATCATTAACTATAATCATACAATTAAGTAAAAAACAACTTGAAATCATAAATGAATTATCATATATCGGTAAATTGTTAATCAAATAACAATTTTTAAATGAAAATCATATGTGAATATATACAAAATCATATGTGATTATATAACAAATCACATGTGATTTTTAATGAAAACTAATACAATTTTTAAGTTGTAATCACGTGTTAAAACTATTTATTTATAACTATTAATGTGGATGAATATTAAGTTGTAATCACGTGTTAAATAACATATACCATGCATAAATAATCGTGAACAAATTTTAATTTTTCATCATAAATCACATGTGATTATATTGTAGAATTGGATAAAAAAACGAAGAAAAAAAATTCGTCGAAAGTATTGCATATGACATCTCTAATCGAAGAGAAAAAATGCCGATTCCGAATATAATTTTTATAATTTATGAACTTACGGTTTGTGAGATAATTAATTATGGGGATAAAAATTATAGTGGGTTTTATAGAGAAATTGAGCAATTCTATTAGGATCAGTCAAAAATTCATTAAAAATCAAAGTGTCAAACAGGTTAATTTTGTCTAATAGATAAAAATTCATTACGGCCCACATTGTAATGTGACAATGTAAATTTTAGTCGATTGTGATTTCCATACCATAAAATTGATGTGTAAATAATTATTTTATGACAATTTTACCCACTTATTAAAAAAAAAATAGTGAAGTTTTGAGATATAATAATCAAATTGTTATTTTAGGGCCTTTAGCTTATTTGTATGTGAAATTCTGAGTTCCATGCTATCGAAGCAGGGTGACTCAAGGATAAAGCTAACAAAGCTAGTTCTTTAGGCCCCGAATATATAAGAGCCACATTTTCACTTAAAAATTAGGGTCACTTACGGGTGTGGTAAGCTGGCATGTATACCTTAACCATTATAAATGATTCTAAGATATGTTATTCAACTTTGTTAAGAATATAGTGTTTGTGTAGACATGTAACTCTTGGAAATTTTCAGAAATCCCTTAATGGATTGTTGAAGTCGAATGAATAAGATACATTGTTTATTGTTTTAGTGATTGTGTTTGCTCATATTCCAGTACTAAAAGGATGGAAGCGTCAAGAAATAGTGGAGGTATATCGATAGAAGTTGCCAAATCAAGCCCAAACACTAGTGTTGAAGATGGTGCAACCCAAAACGAGCCCATCTTCAGGGAAACTATAGCTGAAGATGTAACTGATGCCGTACAAATGGCAATGCCTTACATCTTAGAACGAATGAACGAAAAAAGTCGTAATATGTTGGAAGATAGAAATATGGTTGAAAATGAGACATCTCCCACCTACAAGTTGGCAGATTTTAATCTGCCCGAGTTTCATGAATAGTTTAACCCCATTGCGGCGATGAAGTGGATTAATGAAATGGAGTACTTATTTGATGCCATTGAGTGTGCCGATGAGGACAAGGTACTGAGGTAGTGTATGCGGTCGCTATGTTGAGATCAGAAGCCTTATGTTGGTGGAACAAGGTTAAGGATACAAATGGGCCCGAGATTACAACAAAAATGACATGGAGTGAATTTAAGGAAATGTTTGAGGAGAAGTTTTTTCTGGAAAGCATGGTGATGGAATTGGCGAAAGAGTTGATGAATATTAAACAAGATGATAAAACAGTTGGAGAGTATAATGCTCACACATGATGGAGTTGGCTAATAATTCTAAGTTCTTGGTTGGTACAGTTGAGATGAAGATAGACAGTTATGTATGGGATTTGAATTATGACATTCGGGCGTTCATCTTCTTCAGAAGTTTGGATAGATATGAAGAGGCGCTTGAGCTTGCAATAGATATGGAGATGAACAGAGAGATTGAAGAGGATGATAATCTCAAGATTGAGAGATTGAGCTTGCAATAGATTTGGAGATGAATCTCAGGTATGTAAGATTTGAAGTATTTATTTATCACCTAGCTGATTATATATAGTTGGTTATGGAGATGATGGTTGTTCAAATTATCTATGTATTTTTTGCTACCAATTTAAAGACTATATTTTGCCATGTGGCCTTTTGTGAAGAAGAAGAAAAAAAGAGTGATAGAACCAAGAGCAATATTAGTCTAACTGTCTAACATATATATATAGTCTTTGTGATATATTCAGTTCCTAGCGTTAATTGATACTCCTTTTGTTCTAAAATATATGTGTTCAATTAAACTACAAAAAAGAAACACAGCATTGAGATGGAAATGCTGCATTTTGAGTGTAGAAATTTGGAGTCGTTTGTTTTTACTCTTGAAGTTAAGAAATTGGATATTTATCCTCACCTTTTTTTGCTGCAAACGTAAGGAGTAAATGTAGCCATATTTAGCTTTTGGGTCAATTCGACTATGTTTTTGTTTTAATGTAGAAAAAACACAATTTGTTTCTGCAAAGATGGTTTATGTTCTACAGTCTACACCACACTTGATTAAGTTCCCATTCTTTGGAAGAACAATAAATCTAAGCTATGTGAAACTGATGTGCCCTTGGTAAAGTCTCCGGCATTGCGAATGCTTTAAGGTGATAACACTACCCTTGTGTAGTTAAAAAAAGGGAAACATGAGAGTTTTCTATTTTCTTTCCACTTCTTTAAGCTTGTTGCTTCCCTAACGCATTTTCAACCCATTTAGATTCCAATCGATTTTGCAATTGATGAAAAGAGATGCTTAGCAAAGTTTGCATTTGATTGGGGTAGCGAATCTCACTGTAATTGTTAACATGAGACCTGTAGAGAATATATTTTGTATGAAAACTTCATTTGACCAAACCAATCTGTACGAACCTTCATGTTTTCTTGCATTGGGTTTTCTTTATGTTTTCCTCTATGTAAATTGTGTAATTGAGACCAAAATTTAGTGGGCTGACTTTTGTTTAGAAAAAATAAAAGGGTTATGCTTAATAAAGCCCTTTGGGTCTTATAATTTTTAATTATTAATTAAAATTATTCAACAATTGTAAGTATACCTTTTCTCTCTAAATTGAATTTATCGTTTCCTCCGCACTTCTTACTCTCTCTGTTTAACGTTTCTTTAAATATAATGTTACTAGTTTTTATGCCCGTGCGATGCACGGCTAACAATTATAGGAAGATGAAAAAGATTGGGGATACGTACTTATATAGTCAAGTATACATAAATAACTATACTAGGTACCTACGTATTGATATATTACAGTTTAGAAAGAATGTAGATCCTAACACTATACAAACAACATGATGTCTAGTTCATCAAAGTGATTCTACAAATTAATAATGAGTGATAATGATAAATACCTTAATATTATCAAATACCGAACTTTCATGAAATGACATATTAAAACCCGTATTAGAGCATCTGCAGTGCTCCAAGTTGGCACCGTTTAATAGAAAAGAAAAATGATGATGTCAGCGTTTATTCCATTGTAAGATTGCCACCTGTTACACCACTAAAGTATCGTGGTTGTCTGTTTGCACTCATCTTAACACGGACATGGTAGGCCAGACTCCTCTCATTTGCTTTTTTTAATAATATAATATAATACGGAGTACCCACTTACGGAGTATAAAATAGATTAAAATGAAAGAAAGCACTACACTATTTAATTCACATCCCTTTTAATATTGATCTATTTTTTTAGCTACAATACAACAGTTTAAATTTTAAATTATTTATAAATTGACGTATAGTCATTTAAGTTTTAGTTTATAATATGTTGCAAATCTAGCAGTAACTTTTGTTTAATATCATGATCGAGCATACTCGGTAGTTTTTGTTTAATTTTAAAATTTTATAACTGAACATATAATATTGGAATGTTTTTATAGAATATTATTTTTTAAGAGTTTAATAGCTAAAAAATATGTGCGTTTAGAATTTTTTTCAATTTGAATGACACATAGGATTTTTTAGGAAGCTAAGGTGATGACACCTAGAATTTTTGCTTAGTTGTCAAAAGAATAAATATGACACATAGGAAAGAGACTATTCTCTATCACTTAGATAGATAGATAATTTTTCTTAAACTTCATTCTTATTATATTTAGTCCCTCTACTTATTTTTTATAATTTTCTTAAAAAAGCCTTTACATTTCCTTAAGGTTTTTGACAGTTATTAAGGGAAAAGAGTTTAGGAGGGTATAAACAAATTATAGCGGCTCAAATTGTAATTGCTGCTTGAATGATAATGAGATGAGAATGTGGAGAGTTAGAAATAAGTTACCTTTTTTAAGGGGGTGTTTGGAGAGCTTATATGATTTGCTTATTGCTTATTGCTTATAAGTAAAAAAGCTAAAAGTTTTTAGCTTATTTTGAGTCCCCTCATAAAGAATCAAAAATAAGCAAATAAACTTTACAAAATGAGTTTATCCAAACACTTATATTATAAGCAATAAAAAAAAACCCCAAACCCCTCTAAATGTACGTATGTATATCTATTAAAAAGGAAAATTTTCAAAGTCAACTTTTTATCCACCGCACTTAATCTTCTTTTATCAATTCTCAAAAATAAAAACTAATACCGTTATTTGATTTTGGGCTATTTGAAGTTTGCGTTGAGCCCAAAGTTCAAGATATCTATATCCAAGTACTTTATACCAACTCCAAAAGCCATTCATGTTATAATAACCCAATAACAGCATACAGTGTGCACACCCTTTTTCAAGATTTTAGGTCGAGACTACCGTCAAACGGCGTTCTATCCAATGGAACGATGTCCGGGATGGCGTTTTACATACTTCCTTTTTTTTTTCCTTTCCACGGCTACCTTAATGAAAAAAAAAATTCTAAAAATATATCCATTTTACTTTCCAACATTTTATACAAACAACACTTCTCCCACAAACCAAAATAAAATTCATACACTTTTTTCTCTCCTAAAAATCTCAACAACTCTATAATTCACCATGTTGAACAACCAAAACAACTCAAAAAACTCATACCCCATTCAGTCAAATTGGAACCCGTTCACGAGCCTTCCGCAATTTTCAAACCCGCAACAAACACCCTCATCATCAAATCCACATATGGGCGGTTTCACTTTATACGCTTACACAAAGTCCCCCAAACACTATACAATCAACAACTACACATGCAAACACTATGCAATCAACCACTACACATTCAACCTCTGCAAATGTGTCCGATGAAATCTCCGCATTTCAAATGTGACTTTAAAGTCAACAACAACCCGATGTGCAATCTGTCAAAGATAGATATGAACCCTACGCCAACTTCTTCCAAAAAATATGAAAGTAAAATTCCAAAAAAGATTCATCCCAGCCAAAACAAAACAAAAAAACTCTTTGCCAACCGGAAGGCGAACTACGTTTGGCCAAAAGATGAATTTCGGATTCGTTACGTCTGAACGAAAGGGCCCACGTTCTGGAGTTTTTTCTTTGAATAAATGAGTGTGGGAGTATCCAAAAAATCCAACCATGAAATTAACCAAGACGGTTCATTTTAGTATCTTGTTATGGATTCAAAGTGGGGTAAAATTAACGCCGTTTACCAAAAGTGGCAAGGTATGTGGATGCGGTTAAAAGATCGACCTAGAAGTGGTGAAGTTACGGAAGATTTGATGATATTGTAACACCCTCAAATTTAATGATTTGCGGAAGCATATTTTGGGTGTTACTAATCAATAATCAAAGCACATAGATATATAGCAAACGGTTCTATATGCGTTTTTTAACAAAATATGTTAATATAAGAAATGTTTACAACATTTGAAGCTGTATATAGCTCGTGTTCGATTAAATGAGAGATTTCAGTACATGAGTACTTGTACAAAATATACTAATGCAAGAAAATCTCTAATGTCTGCATGCTGACTCGAGCTATAGTAGTCCTGAGGGCAGTACCAATCTACTGCTGAGTACCTGTGATACATGCTAAAATGGGTCAGCTAACGCTGGTGAGCTCACAGGTTTAAATATCGAATAGTATTGTATGAACCGCAAGATTTAAATATTGATTTGCAATCCAGCAAATGATAATGTATAATGTATACAGCCATGAGTGCATAGTCTGAGCTTAACTCGAGGGTCGGGTCCCATATAGAGAATTCCGAGCGAGGTGCCTCCACGAGTGCCTAATCTACACTCGTCTTCCCAAATATTAGTACGTCCGTTTACCCGGTTAGTGCTTGCTAACCCGGACGAGGAGGGTCAATCCTATATGGTACCATATACTAATATTCACGCTACTTACGTATTACCAGACTATACTGACGGAGAACTTTGGTTTGATTAGTTGAAAACAACTCATGTAGTATATTGAAAACTTTGTACTTGCGTTCACATGTTAAAAATAAGCAATGAATCACACCCCTGAGAAAACAGTAAAAGAGGGGTCATGAGACTCACATGAGTCTTGAGAGTTTATCTTAATAAACTGAAGTTGATTAGCCAAGAATTGAAGTCCAAAGACTTGTAACCTGAGGGTGTCCACGACACGCGATGGTTATATACATGAGAAGGTATCTAATAAGACTACCTTGTAGTTGTTTGTCCAACTAGAATGTCCAAATAATTACAATTTGGTTGATTGTTTAAGTGTTTGAAAATGTGTACGGTCCGTTGGTGATTGTTTGTAATAATAATCTCAACTTATTATTATTATACTTGAGTTGTTTGTTTACTTACAAAAGTATATGTGTCCTGTCGTATCGTATAAAGTTTGGATATAAAACTGTTACTTGTGTCCCTAGAGTAAGGGCGAAGCCTGTTAATGACGAGGGTCCGGGGGCATGGTTAGCGGGGTCCAAGGGGTGGCAACCCCTGGCGGGGTCCAAGGGGCTGAACCCCTGGTTGGGGTCGAGCTGCCAAGTCAGCTTGGAAAATTTTTATTTCTACTACATTGCTTTATTGAAAATGCACTTGGGATTTGAATTCGGGTAAAATGGGGTGTCAAATTTGAGCCTTAATACTTAGTGTAAAATGGTTTGAAACCTTCTGTTTTATGCGTCACTTATAGAGTCACTTAGGTGACTTATGCGACACTCAGGACGTGTCGCTAAAAATAGCAAATCTGAACATGTGCGTCACTTATGGAAAGTGACGCATGATAGGGCGTCACTAAGGTAAGTGTCGGTATAAGTGTCGGGTATGGGTCTAGGCGTCACTTAGGAAGTGACGGATTGAAATCAGAATTTGATTGTAGGCGTCACTTAAGAAGTGTCACTAGAAGTATCGGTTAAAGTTGTTGTGCGTCACTAGTCAAGTGACGGTAGAAGTGTCGGGAAAAAGGGTTTTATGCGGCACTTAAGCAAGTGACGGAAAATTAGGGTTTTATGCGTCACTCTATGTGTCACTTAAGTGACGCACGAAGTGACGCATAGCTGTTGCTGCCTATGCGACACTTAAGTCTGATGACGGATTTTTGAGCCAAAAACGTGTTTTCCGGCCACCGTTTGGCGTGAAACTTTTACCCAACCCATATTTGGACATTTCAAGTCTATTCGAACAACTTTCAAGTAAAAAGAAGTAAAAACGGAGGGTTTCGGGTTTTGTCGGAAACTTACAAAGTGGTGAATCGAGATTCCGAAAAGATAAAATTGTAGATCGTGATGCCGTGGTCGTTTTTCTTCAAATGGCAAAAGTGATTCGAGTGCGTTTGATGGTGTTAATTTGTGAATTATGGTGATGGTGTTTTGGGTTTGTTTGAGAGAAAAGGAAGAAGAAAGAGAGAAGGAGAGAGAGTGAGAATGAGAAAGTGAGGGTGAGGGAGGTGGTGACCCTCACCTTGGCTGATTTTCGGTGGGGGCCCACCGGGCGTGAGTCTCCACTTTACTCCCGTGCAATCGCGCTCCGTGCGGTGTTCGTTTCCTCGTTCGTTTTAATAGTTTTACACGCGTTAAATATACGTTTTTTTTAAATACGACTATTTATCAAATATCTTACTTGAAATATTTTTCTAATTATTTAATGATCGGGTTATGAAATGTAGCTAACTTTGTTTCGATTTGTTCGCGTGTTGAATATTTTAATCGCGTAGACTTGTTCATACGATACAAAATGAATACGAAATATTATTAACATAATATTTTTGGATATAATAGCGTTATTAAATAAAGTTATATTATTTAATAAAATTGTTCACCAACGTCCGTATTAATTGAACCGAATCACATTCGATTGAAATGCGTACGATTTAGCCAAATCGCGTAATTGTACATATTCAACAATATATATTACTTGATACATTAATTAGCCTAACACAGAACTAATTACATGTATTAACAGGGGATTATGCACTAATTACTAGTTCTAATTTGGCGGGTGTTACAGATACGTTATAGAAATCAATTTCGGATTTAAAATGATGAACGAAGTTTAACACACTTGATGGCGTGGAACTATTTGAAAGATAAACATAAGTGGCTACATCTTGAGCCATTTGTCGTCGGTAGGCGAAACGTCCCTCAGCGCCACGAGTCGGTCAATTTGAACGACTTGGAATTTGATGAAGAACCGGAGGGTAAAAAGGAATATACAGGACACACGAATGCGGGTTTATTTGGCGTCGATCCATACCCATGTCCGGCAGGAAAATCAAGAAAATTAAAGTACCAAAAAACGTCTTCAGGTTCGACCAATTTGTCTAGTGCTTCGTTTGATGATTCGGTCGCATCCCAGACTCGCTTCATAAAGTGAGAATTGTAACAAGTACGTGTTGGAAAAGCCATGAGTGCGAATTCTGTTTTAGTTCATATGGATGTGGTGAAGCGGCTCTTGTGACCAAAGAATGTATTTCAATGGAATTGAAATGAGTCAGTTGAATTGTAGAAATGAATGTTACATTGTTAGGACTTAGGACTAAGAGCACGAAATGTGGAAGCGTTCTCAACAAAATTTGTAACATCCACTACTTGAGCTCAGGAGTAATATGATAATTTCCCCTACTTTATATTATTATTTTAATATGTTATAAATAATTATGTGTATTTATATGTTTTGTGTGAAACTTAGGAAATTTAGTCAAATGACTAAATTGTGACTAGTAAATTATTGCTTGTTTTAAATTGTTAAAGGCGACGGTAAAATAAAATAGTTAGCCTCGCGAATGATTTTTAGATTCCAGACAATAGAATTAGAAAGGGAATAAAATAACACTGAGTATTTCCCCAAAGTTCATCTCCTTCCTCCTTTTTGTAAACTCACATAGGGCAATAAACCATAATCAAACTAAAAGCAAACAAGTTTCTATGATTTTAATTCAAGATCATCATCATCGGAATTAGCTTCATCATCTTGTTCAACATCTTCAAGTTGTAAGTGTTCTTGATTTCTAAATACATGGAAATGGTTTTGATGTAAATTATGTGAAATTATTGATGTATATGTAAATTGGAAGCTTGGATGATGTTATAGTATACTTATATGATGTATTTGAGCTATTAGTAACCTTAGAATTTGAGTTTGATCATGTTTGAATTGTTAAAAGTGAGTTAGGGTTCGAGCTGAGTATTTACAGGTTTGATATTGAGCTGTAAAACACCTTAACCCGATCCTAGCCTCGAGTCCGGATCACGTTCCTTAGCTTTATTTTATCACAGCCAATTTTGATCTTACGAACGCAATCCCGCCCTCGTTTCCCAATCGCGTTTCCATGTGTAAAATGGTTACAGAAGCTTTTCTAAAGTGGAACGCAAGCCCATCACCTTAACCCGGATCGCGTTTGCATGAATAATTTTGACAGGTTTTGTAAATTTTGAAAATGCACAAGGATCTCAGGGTCGCGAATAAGTGATGAATTTCATTAACTCGAATTGGGTTGAAATTCACATGGTCACTCGAAAACGGCCCAATGATCAAAGCACTATTATAAGATTCTAGGTAGTTTTTGGCCAATCGGGGTCATCTAAGGGTCGAAAATGGTATTTTTCAGTTTTTAAATATCATTTCGGAATAATCTGATTTCATTTTGGATTGAACTTTTGTTTACTTAGACTTTAGGGATTATCTGCTTGAATAAATATGCTAAAATGATGATTATGGAATGAATTACTAATTTATATTTGATTATCTTTCTCAGGTCATCAGAAGACTCAGTGACATAAGACAACTGAGTAAGTTGAACTGAGATTTGATAGGTGAGTAGATCTGAAACTCACAGTTTGATTTAGTTGTGACTGTTTTGTTACAACAAGTAAAAGTAGATATGATTGTTAGACTGTTTAGTCTGAATTGTTAATTATATATCTACGTGCTATCTGGCTTTCGGGCATAAGTTGTTATTGAAGTCAACATGATAGTGTGGCTAGTTGTTATTATGTGTTTAACACAGGAACTTTGTACATGTGTTGTGTGTAGAACCTGTGTTTAGTAATAATAACAATTAGCTATCGGTCTCTTCTGTATTGACCATACAGATGGACGGTAAGTGTTCTATGAGGGTCACCGCGGCTGTAGAGTTTTCTCAAGAATCACCGATCCTCATTGATTATTAATGTGTATTTACGGTTATTTGATGTAAACATATAGTTATGCTAAGTTGAATTGTGTTTGACTTATTCATTCACTTAGTTTCGTGCTAATCCCTCATTTTACTTCCTGCAGGTTGTGTTTTGTTATGTGGGCGGGTAGAAAGATGATGCTTTTGGCAGGGAATGTTTGACCACTGTGAACTCTGATATGTTTTGTGATAGACAAAAGTTTGGTTGAAATTATGTAACACCTCGGTTACTGTTTTATGTTTTAATAGTTTAAACTAGTGAGTGTTATGTTTTGGAACAGTTACGTACATTTTATATAATATATAGTAATGAACTATGTTTTTAACATACGCTTCCGAGTTAAATCATATAATATTGTTCTTAAGAATGAGGGGTGTTATAAAATCCTCCGTCGAGAATTTCATCGGACGACGTTCTGCCACACCGGAACGGAATTCCCGAAGGCATTCTCAGTCACCGTTCGATTTGAGACGATGCTTCCGAAATTGTTTATTACCTTTTTATTTTTATTTTTTTTGTTTCTTCCTTTTGCAATGGTCTGTATGGTGTGTTTAATGTGTCTCAAGAAGAAAGGAGATGAAGAAGATAATGTTGTAGGTGGTTGTAATGTGGAGTGTAGGTTAAAAATAAAGTTGGGTCACCCCAATTGAAATTTGGCTCATACAATTTGACCTACTTATATTTTAAGTGTACTAAATTTAAATGTATTATAAATTTTATTCTTTATTTTAGTGATTTAAAAATTATACTGTTAATTGTTATCCTTAATTTATTTTGTTATTTGTTTTAATTAATTTAATTATTTGTATTATTTTACAAAAGAAAAAAGAATTAAAAAGTCTAGAACATTGTCTACTACACCACAAAATCGTCAGCAACAACGTTCTCCCCAGGACATTATGAAAATATTGTCTCGACACCATGTGCTCTAATTAACTTTCTGATTTTGATTTATGATGCCGAGTACTTAGTGATCTAATTGGATATTATATGTTGTGTTGTAAATTTGCTGCTGTTAATTTATGATGCCGAGTACTTAGTGATCTAATTGGATATTATATGGTGTGTTGTAAATTTGCTGCTGTTAATGTATATTATAAGTGGCAAAATGAACAGGTTGGGTCGGTTATAGGTCTAGATTGGTTTGGATCTAAATGAGTCCGGTTTTAAATGGGTCATTTAGAATGATGGGTCTAAACGGGTCTTCGTCAAATGGGTCTCGGGTTGGGTCGACCCATCGGGTTTTCACCAAAAATTTTTTTTATTTGAGTGAAAAATGAAATGAGGTTAAAAAAAATACCCGTTGGTTAATTGTTACACAATTGGAGGTTATATTTAAAAACTCATTTAGACTCATCCAAAAAATGGGTAGGAGATCCAACAAACTCATCTCCTCCTAAATATTAACCAATTTGACCCATAATTAACCAATAATGACATACAATACCGTTGAGACCTATTATTGTTTGGGAAAGTAAGAAAACTTCACTCAAAAAATAGGTCGTGTAATGCAACACTATAAAAAGACTTGGATGGATTTGGGTATGTTAGGATCATATGATATTGTAATGTGCTACATTACCATCATTTTTATTTCTATATGTGCAGTGCAAATGTACACATATCATGTATTCATCCACTATATAAATAAGTTATGCAAATGCAACTACGCAAGCGTTTAAATAACTATTTGACGTTTTTACAGATAAGGGGGCTTAGACAAAAGTTATTGGTGTACAGAAATTTTTTTGGTAGTAATGAATCATCGTCCGCATATATGAGAGTTTATGATATATTCGAATTGTTAGTAGTATAGAACTGTACATGCTATTAAACTAATGGATAAAGCCCAATTAATTCAAACCAAACTTGGGCCCAAATCCAATGTAATTCAAGGCCTTGTTTTTAAAATATAGAGAAAATGAAAATAAAAGTTTCATCCTCGTAATTCTCAATTTGAAGCGGTGAAGCGAGTCAGTCAAGAATTCATCAATTCACGTAAGAATTTCGAGACTGATTGGTATTTCATGTCGATTTTTGAATTTAATTAGTTATTATTTGAGTGTTTGTTTTTTTTATCTTTTATCTTTTAATTAAGTAAACAAAAATGAAAAATCGAAGCCTTAATATGGTTTGTTCTTTATCTAAGAAGGATAAACTTAATTACAGTTAATGTAATGTGATTTTTAGTCGATTTCCGGACATGATTTCTATTCCATGAAAGTGATCTTTGAGATATCAAGAGCAGCAGGTCATTCTGGAAGCCGTCTCTTTACCTTTGGGTAGGGGTTCATACCCCGCTCCTGGCGGGATTGGGTGGTGTTGTTGCTGTTGTTGTGTTAGTGGTATGTAATAGCTTATCAACTAGGAGGCTGCGGGTTTAAGTTTTATTAGAGGACACAATTTGTGTATATATGTGATTGACTGATTTATATATTATATGAGGTAAGATGTAGTCTTGCCAATTTGCCATTTACTAATGAATAAATGTTCAAGTTGTTAAAATTTGGTTATTTATTGTATATACATTCCTTTTGATGTTGTACAAATCACCTCTCCTTGACAAGTAGGTCGCGGAAGATATGAGTTAGATGCAATTTCTATAAATTGAGATGGATGTGTGTGATATGTAAATTCACTTGAAAAGTAGGATGTTAAGTTGGTATGAGAGTAGCGGTTTAGCCCTAAGGTAATAAACTTGAACCTTTTAAATGATGGTATGATATGTTATTAAACTTCGATAAGAATCTAGTATTAGTGTAGACTTTCATGTCTTGGAAACTTTCTGCAATCCCTTCATGGATTGTTAAAGTTGAATAAATAAGCTACATTGGTTGTTGTTTTATAGATATGACGTATGTGTTTACTCATGTTTCAGTACTAAAAGGATGGCAACGACAAGAAATGGCAGACGCAAATCAGAAGAAGTTGCCCAATCTAACCTGAACGCTAACGATGAACATGGTGCAACCCAAAATGAGCCCATTACAAGGGAAACTATAGCCGAAGAGGTAACTAAAGCCATTCAAGCGACAATGCCTTCTATCTTGGAACAGTTTACAGAAATCACTCGTAAAATGATAGAAGATAAAATTAAGGTTGAAAAAGAGGCGTTATCCAAGTACAAGCTAGCAGAATTCGATCTGCCTGCGTTCAAAGAAGTGTTTAACCCAATTGCAGCGATAAGATGGATTAATGAAATGGAGAACATCTTCGATGCTATTAAGTGTGCTGATGAGAACAAGGTAGGGTATGCAGTCGCTATGTTAAAATCAGAAGCCTTGTATTGGTGGAACGCGGTTAAGGATACAAGTGAGCCCGATATGGCAACAAATATGACATGGAGTCAATTTAAGGAAATGTTTAAAGAAAAGTTTTGTCCGACCAGCATGGTGTGGCAGTTGGAGCGAGAATTACTGCATTTCAAGCAAGGTGATTTAACAGTGCGAGAGTATACTGTTCGCCTTTTGGAGTTAGCGAGTGTTGTTAAATATTTGGTTGATCACGAAGATATGAGGATAGACTGGTATGTAGAGCGTTTGAATTTTAACATCCGGAAGTACCTCTTTTTG
Source organism: Pseudognaphalium luteoalbum (assembly GCA_963422505.1). Taxonomy (NCBI): domain Eukaryota; kingdom Viridiplantae; phylum Streptophyta; class Magnoliopsida; order Asterales; family Asteraceae; genus Pseudognaphalium; species Pseudognaphalium luteoalbum. Next base: position 117,229,408 of record OY730193.1, read on the forward strand.
AGTAAATTGACTAAATTTGAGGTAGCAGTTGAGCGTGCCTTAAATTTAGAGAACGATCTGAACAGTGAGTTTGAAGAGGAGAATGATCTTAAGAGAAAACGAGAGGAGTCAGAAAGTGACACGTGTACCAATTGTGGGAAATTTCATAAGGGTGAATGTCGTCACGGTTCAAGAAAATGTTACCGGTGTGGTGAACTTGGTCACTTCGTTCGAGATTGTCCTTCAACTTGATATTCAGGTTTGCATTTTAAGGTTGACTTTTAGACTTTTGGACTTATGTTTAGCTAGTATGTAAAGATATAAAGCATTTATCAGTATTCTAGCAGGTTATGAAGATTAGGAGGGCATTAAACTAATTTATCTGTTGTTCTTCGCTGTAATTCTGTAGACGTTTTCAAATTGTCTATGACTGATATAAGTAATTTATTTTCTCAAATTCGATACTACATAGTTGTTGAAATCCGGTTACTACTAGGGTACTTACATTCTTTGTATGAAGCGAGTCTAAAATTGTCTCGTGATGGAAAAACCGATGTTACCAATAATCTCCACAAGAACAAACTCCGTTCTTGAAATGATGAAACCGATGCAAATCACGAACAATAATCTCTCGCTTCTCCACAAGCGATATGAATTTTGTCGCATTATGACAGTCAGCACACACGCGAAGGTTTTTTCTAATATGAATAGGTATACCCGGGCGAGTAGTGAGTAGTCCAAAAGCAATAGCAAGTTTCTCACTATGAGTACTCACCGTTTGTTCTTGCAGATCATCTTCTACATCGTGTATCGAATCATCATCAGGTATGTAACCAGCAGCCTTAATTCTATCAATCAATGTTTCAAGAAAACCATAAATCTCCTTAGAACGATAATGCCAAGAGCTACCTGAATAGAAAGTATGAACTTCATTATCTAAATCAACCGAACTATATCCAGGTGTTTTTCGTATCCCTCTTTTTTCCATTTTACTCCTGATTTCGGTCACTTTGTCCCACATTGAAGCTGTGGCGTAAGTATTTGCTAAAAGCACGTAATACCCCCCATCCTTAGGGTTTAACTCAAACAATCTTTTTGCTGCCAGCTCACCTAATTCAATGTTTTTATGAATCTTGCAAGAACCTAACATTGCACCAAAAACGTTGATTTGTGGCTCAACGGGCATGTTTATAATGAAATCCCATGCCTCGTTAAGCCTACCCGATCTTCCAAGCAAGTCCACCATGGCTCCATAGTGATCCATCGTAGGCTCGATATCGTATTTTTCCTTCATGATTGAAAAATACCGACGCCCCTCTTCCACCAATCCCGAGTGGCTGCAAGCTGACATAATACACAAAAACGTTATATTATTTGGCTTTATATCTCCATTTTCCATTTCGTTAAACAACTTTATAGCTTCTATACCATACCCGTGCGCCCCATACCCATCGATCATGGCATTCCATGTCGTTACATGTCTTTCATCCATCAAATCAAATAACTTTCGAGCAGTATGAATCGCTCCACATTTAGCGTACATGTCCACCAGAGCGGTTTTCACATAAATGTTTTTATCCAAACACATTCTCGTGAGAACTCCATGGATCCACTTCGCTTGACGTACAATAGACAACTCTGAAACGGCTGCAATGATGCTCACCATGGTGAAGGAATCAGGTTCGACATTTTGCAATTTCATAAGACGAAAATGCTTCAAAGCATCAATCGCACGGTCATTTTGTGCATATCCAAGTATCATAGCGTTCCATGAGACGAGAGTTTTTCCTTCCATGTTCTTGAATATTTCAGTAGCAATGTCGACCCGTTTACACTTGCAGTACATGGAGATCAGAGAGTTTATAACCGAAACATCAAAATTCAGTCCCAGCTCATCGACTAACCCGTGAACAAATTCCCCACGTGCAAGATCACCCGAATCAGCACACGCGTGAAGAGCAGCCATAATAGTCACACTAGTCGGCTTAAATCCATTATCCAACATCTTTTCAAACAGCATCAAAGCTTCTGCATAATCACCATTTTGTGCATACCCATCGATCATTATATTCCACGAGACCACATTCTTACCACTCATCTTATCAAATATAACACGTCCGGTGCTTAAACATCCACATTTCAAGTACATGTTAACTAACCCAGTTGACACACTCCCATTATGTTCGTACCCGGACCTGAAAACATACCCATGAATCGATTTCCCAGCTCTCAAATCTCCAACATTCCCAACAGCAGGCAAAACCGACACAATCGTAACAACATCCGGCCGTAATCCTTCACTCTGCATCCGCAACACCAACTCCATTGCTCTCCCAGCAAAACCATTCTGAGCATAACCCGCAACAATCGTATTCCAACAAACTATATCTCTCTCAGGCAATCTAACAAACACCTCATATGCATCATAAATTAACCCACATTTCGCATACATATTAACAACACAAGTCATTGCATAAACATCACTTCCATGCCCATTTAATATCATCTGTCCATGAATCACTTTCCCCATTTTAACATCACCACTCTCTCCACAACCTTTCAACATATACGTATAGTTATACACAACAGGCTGTACACCATCTTCCATCATTCGAACAAAAAACGCAACCCCATAAAAAAAGTTTGAATTTTGAGCAAACCCTTTCAGCATTGTGTGATAAAGAGCATCATTTTTGTGTTTGATTGGTTCGAAAACACGAGCTGCTTCGGTTAAACTGTTGTATCTGCAAAACAAACTGACTAATTTTGTTTGAAAGTAATGTTGGTTATAAAGATTGTTTTTGATAATTAGAGGGATGATTTGGTGTAATTCTTGATTGGAAGTGCAGAGTTCTAGAAGAATTGCAGCTGGGTGTTTGTAAACATATTCGGGAATATGAACTCTTTGAGTAAGTGTGTGCTGGATTCTAGATGATGATGATGATGATAATATTGGAGATTTTGGTGTTGTGATTGAAGTCATTTGGAAATAGAGCTTGTTACTTCCATAGACAGGGATGATAGGAACAACAAAAATCTTACCCAGAAAGAATTTTAAAGGCCCCAAAAATCATTTTCCAGTTTGGTATTTTACATGTGATGGATATAACATGATTAAAAAGAAGATAACATTGATTGTCTCTGTTTATTAATTATATAAGTATGTTTCAACCAAAAAGATTTTTTATATATATGCAGTAATTTTTTTAAAACTTTAAAGTAATTCTTCTAAATATTACTACCAATATTGAAAGAGAAAAAAAATTATGGGGTGTTTGGCTTGACTTAGGGGTATTTAAGATTGCTTAAATACATGCTTATTTGCTTATTTTGATAGCAGATAAGCCGATCCAAATACCTTTTTAATAACTGCTTATCTACTACTTAAAAATAAATAAGGGGTTACATACTTATTTTTTAAACATATAATTGCTTAAAAATAAGCAAGTCCAAATTAAGAAATATGAGGCTTTTGACTTTTTAAATTATTCTTCATCACAAAAACTCATTTAAACACCTTCGAAAGAGTTTTTTATTCTTATATTATAACTAAGGGAGGAGACCTTCAACTATCTGTCAAATAAATATTCATGCCACATCATACAAATCTTATATGTCATCACTATATAAAACAATGTAGATTTTCCTACACCCTTACTCTAAATAAGGAAATATTAATTAAAATCCATATTATAACTAATATCATTTAATAAGGTAATTGATTAAATTAAAATTATAACCAATTTAATTTGAATTATGTGCCATCTGATAACACTTATAGTTTTTGATTTAGTCCAAAATATAGTCATGATATCATTTAATCTATTTTTCCCTATATTTTTAATTTATATAATTTTTGGTTTTTTTCATCTTAATATTGGCTTTTCTTTCTCCAATTCTCTAAATAATAATAATAAACTTATAGTGAGTTTTGAGAACTTACTTTAATGTCATTGTAGTTTTCATTATAGTTATATTAATTTTGAAAATTTTTATTAAGCTTTAGGATAGGTAGATCAACTTAATCATCTCTTTTTTGAAGAGTTTTTTAGTTTAAATAACACAACTCAATTACTCAATATATTTTTTTTTTAATGTTAACAAAAATGATTATTTAAAGATAAGTGATTCGTACACCACATTTTTTTAGCCGTACCACAAACATGATTCACACAGTTGTATACTACAATACCTTAAAGTATAATTGATGGTGTATGGATATAAAATTACAATGTACTAATCGTCACTCTTATATAAAGTGTATACAACATAAAGTTGAATATGATTAAAACATTTTATGTACCGTTTTAACTTATGTTCCACATATTATGATATTATATATTTCTAATCGTGCATTGCACGGGTTTAATACCAGTATATTATAATGCAATAAGCTAAAAAACTTCGTCAAAAAGCCAGGCCGAACACCCTACAAGCTAAAAGTTATATAGATCTAAATAATTGGTAAAATCATTGATAAAAAAAAAAGGTGATTTACTACGCTTGTTACATATTGAATTAACAAGTAGTTTCATTTTTTACATATTGTTGGTCTTGGTTACCCTTACGCATACAAGCTCCTTATAGATCCTCAATTTTCAAATCTAAACATCGATCCAGGATTCCGCTATTGACTCTCAACATGTCAAAAGGTATACGCACGTCTTCGTAAGGGCAAGTTTGTTTCGCATAATGTTTACAATGAGCATACCATGTTTGAGAAGCTTTTTTACTTGTGTGTAAATCAAACGAGCTTTCCTAGGTTTGACTTCATATTTTCCAACTCAAACTCTAGTCGTTTTACCTCCTCTTTCCACCAAAAGAAAGCCAGCCATGTTTTTAATATGTCATTATTGACTGAGGTTAAAAAAATTGTAGTTTGAAAAGCTATTGTACATCTGTTTATCCACATCAACCAACTAAGACCAATGTCATTTGAGATACATATATAACTAAATTTATACTAGTCCTTGTGTGAACAAAATATACAGTAGATTTATACCATGAAATCCTGCCCATTAGGCAGTCAAATATACACTCGAGATGACTATGATAATTTAAGAATCTGATTAACAAATTCATTTGTTCAGATCTGCAATAAGAAACATGAAATTTCTGTGAATATTTCATCCATTGTCATCTAAGAAGTTATATATGTGAACATAATGCAAATTGGGAGGCATCAAGTAAATCAACCTTGTCATGACAGTAATGATGATTAGGGAAACTATTAAGATGCAAAGAAGTAAATGAAGCAAATGCATGATAGTGATAACCTCGTCCTTAGCAATCTAAAAAAAACAATACATGTTAGGGTCATTTGCAGGGCCACGTATAGATCGGCTGTCGACCACAAGCTTTGAAATTGCTTGTACAATTTTATTGTTAAGGTTAATGCTCCTAAAGCAGTTAAGTAGTCCAGGTTGGGTGAATGCAATCTTCCTCAGCCTTGAAAATGAGGTTGGTGAACATTGAAATAGAGACCATCAAGAAGAAAGAAGGCACTGCAAGAAGCAAACTCATTTTAGTTGGAATAAGAAACGGCAGTACGTTGTGTGCAGAATTTAACTAAGGGGCTGAATGGCAATTCTACAATTCTTACGCAACAGTAGTAGAGAAGTAAAGTAAATTAAGGGAATTTAGTATGGCATAATTTTGACCATGTTCTGCTGGTTACTCAGGTTTTCAAAGTATCAAATAAATATCTAAATGCTTGCTTCATTTTCTTCAATTGGTTTAAGAACTTGAGTTACCGAGTATTTTATTTATTTTCAATTACCTTTCAGTTTTAATAATGTTTTTTCTCATCACATTGTTTGTGTCGTTTAGAAGCCCAACTACTATTCAGATCTAGCGAGTATCACATATTCTAAGCTATCCTTATTGGACATAATATACTTTTGTGGGCACACATTAAACTTAAACGCATGACGAAATGATATAGTCAATAGCAAAAGGTTCTATAATACTCCTTCCAAGTATATAGTTAAACTTCACAAAATTTCGGACTCCAAAGAAGTCATAACTGCAGATTTAAAATTATGATATTCCTAAAATTCCATTGAATAAATGAGCAAGGATCTAACCTTCAATATAAGGATAAAAAATGAAATGATTAGCGCCTTTTATTTCTTCCCCTTTGTTTCTTTAGTAGGAGGGTCGTTCTGGAAAGGCAGAAAAGTCTTGCCACCCATGAATCTCTGTAAAACTGTTGGCACTTCTACACCTTCTTGCGTTTGGTAGTTCTCAAGGATACAGCACATTGTCCTCTCTGTTGCTGTGAGCGTAGAGTTCAACAAATGGCAATATTTTGGCTCCTCGTTATTCTGCAAAAAGTCAAGAGACCTCAAAGTCAACGTTTTTAGTCCATATCTAATCTCTGTTGCTGTGAGCGTAGAAGCATAAAAATAAAACAGAAACTACAAAAAGAACCTTCTTTTGCCCATATCTAATCTCCAGCTTTCTTGATTGATAATCGGTGCAATTTGAGCACGACACGAGCTCTCTGTAAATACTCGATGCAGGAAACCATGCTTCAAGATCATACTTCTTCGCTGCAGCATCATTTAGTGCACCAGAAACTATATTCACCACCTGATACGGAAGTTTCAACATCTGGTAAAACTCCTCAGAGTTTCTAATCATTTCCTCATGCATGTCCCAAGAATCGTTACCATCTGGGCCAGTTACACAGAACTGTTCCAGTTTCTCAAACTGATGGACACGAAAAATCCCAAGAGTGTCACGACCATGTGAACCAGCTTCTTTACGAAAACAAGAAGAATAGGCGGCATACTTCAATGGTAACTGCGTTGGATGGATCCAATCATCCATGTGATAAGCACAAAGTGGTTGTTCAGCCGTAGCAATCAAATACTTGTCATCTCCCTCACCAGTTACTTTATAAAGTTCTTCATCAAATTGAGCTAATTGAGCACACTTAGCCATTACGTCTTTCCTCATGAAAAACGGTGTCTGCAACAACGTGTAACCCTTATTCTCCAAGAATTCTAAACCAAAATTCACAAGAGCTTGATTAAGACGAACTCCATCGCCTTTTAAGTAATAACCTCTACCACCAGCAACATTAGCACCTCTTTTCAACTCTGCTATACCTAGAAGATCAACAAGTTCAACATGATTTCTCAGTTTCGTTTCCTCCCTCTTCTCTCCCCAACTCCGAACTATCTCATTATCTGCCTAAAATTTACGCTTTCATTAATCAAAATAGTTATTCAACCATCAAAATTGATAACGATACATATCGACTCTATCGTTTATCTATTTTCAGCTATAATTTATTTACCATTTCAAGTGATCTATACTCATTTGCATACATGATGCAGATGACTATATTGTTTCTGTCATTGTCAATCACTAATTTCATATGATAAACAATTAACCATAAGTACATTTTATGTTGATAAATTAGTGGATCACTTAATTTGGTAACTGAAAAAGGGTTAACAGTCTAATACATTCTAAACACTTGATATCATACAAAAAAGATGAAAGGAAATAACTTAAAATATTCAAAAATCTAGGGTTTAGAATGCGAATTTAATGTACTAATACGCACCTCATCATTGCTAACAGGAACAGAATCATGAACGATATTTCCAATCAAATCGAGATTCGAATACAATTGGTTACGAGCCTCATGAACCTGTGCTTCTTTATCAGCAGTTAACTGTTTGTTCAATTCCGTATCTTTAATCAAGGAAGTTGCATCTTCTCCTGCAACCCTGAGTTTCGCGACTTGTTTGTTGATTTTGTTGAAATCTTTACGGAACTGATCGAGCTCGAACTGATGAGTTTTCCATTGTTCGTAAAGATGGATGATTTTGTCGACGAGTTCGACGTTTGCGAAACGACATCGTTGAGATTTGCGGATGAGTTCTGGATTGCGTTTGAATAAATGTAGCCCTAACATTATTGAAATTAGTAAATCAACTGAGTCCGAAAATGAAGAAGGGGAGTTGGTCGGTGATGCGACGCCGGCGGTGAGTGTCAATCGTATGACCGGAGACTGTGTGTTTGTTTCTAGGGCAATTATTTGCTTTTCGAACTTAAATTATTTTAAAAATTTTAAAAGAGTACAAAATAGAAAATATGTGATGTTCAACAAGTAACATCACCTCTTAACGATCCTTGTGTTTTGTGCTCCTCCAAAATGTCCGATCAAAACCAAGTAATATGTGGCTCGTTTATACTTATTAGATTATGTGAGTGCGCCTTCCGTGTTAATATGGTTTCAAGTATCAAGCCCAAGTCTTTCAAGGGGCAGTACAAATCAATAGCTTTTGCCAATCATCTTAATTTCTTATTATGTCGAGCACTCATGGTTTTGAAGATTTTCGCTTAGGTAGGTTAGAAAAGTGAGCTCGTAACATCAAGTAAATTTTCAAGCATGTCAGTCTACAAACCCAAAAAATCGCAAATATTTATTTTTTAGAGGTCAAGTTTAGGTTAAAGTTCAAGCAAGGATGGAGCTTTTACGAGGAAAAGAAGGGCCCAAAATATTGGTGGCGTTAGTATAATATGGCCTCAACTTGCAGGGTAGATTTACATTTCTAATATTTCGTAAACATAAGAAAATGATTTCCTCATTAATTATGGATGTTTTATAATATAATTTTTAATAGCATATTATCAATAGTTATGGTCTTATGAGTCAAGTTTTGTTTAGTCTCTATATCGTTTATTTCTTGTTTCTTTATACTCTATATCATTTATTTTATGTTTCTTTACATATAATGATGGTATGGATTGTTGTATATTATGAACTGGTGTTATAACTTGTGCGATGTACAACTTTATAACTTTTAATTTATAATATCTAATAATCAAAACTTACAATTTCATGATCCATAATAATAATTAGATTATACAGATTAGATCACATCACATATATATTAAAGAAAAAACATAAACATAAGCAATATGTGGGTATCAGGAGCTTCATGAAGGTAGGATAACTAATAACTATAGTTTGATGCGTTAACATTTAAATTTAGTTGCTTTTATGTTTGAAAGATACACGTAATTAAATATAATTTTTTATTAATATAAAGAAGATAAAGATAAAGAAGAAGATGGTTTACAATATCATAAATCTTGACTACCTCCTTACACAAGCTATATGGCTTCATCATGCTATTAAAAGGACCAGTTGAACGAGAAGAATGAAATTCTCACCCAAAGCATATTCAAAATATTGAATAAAGACAAAACTATATATACGGAAACACAATGACACAATCATGCATTATCTAATCTAATCTAATAAACCCTTACAAGAGCATCTCCAATGCTTTCAATTATTTTCAGTTTAAAGTTTTGCCAAGTCACTACCACCTCAACCTATCTTATTTTTATTTAAACCTTCACAATGCAATTATTTGTACGCTTGAATATAAAGCAGAGTATAAAGCACAGTAAAGGGTGTGATGGGGGACCCACTATAGAGTATAAAGCAGAGTCCAAAGAACTTTGAACCATTGTTTGTACGCTTCAATATCTGGCATCACCCCAATGCAATTTTTCAACTTTGAACTTGACAAGTCATACTTTGAACCATGCCACATAGATGCATTGGAGATGCTCTAAAGGGTTTAGACATTTTCTTAACAAAACTTATAATTTAAAAATGCAAAATTACTAATATACCCTTTTTAATATTACAACTATAATCATTAATTACATAATTAATAAATTGACACACCTTCCATATTAGAATTATGATAAGTGTATTAATCTTAAATGATTTGATTCATATCAAACATAGATATCACTGAATCATTTTACTATCACAATATCTGTTAGATAAACATATGGAATCGGTAACGTACCAACATCATTTATAATAAACTTCAAATTCCACCGCTTAGTGTGGGTATCTTTCTAATAAAGTCCGTAAATGGATTATCTAAATTGAACCTACTAAAAAAATTACTGCATTTTATATAGCAACAATGATGTGTGTGCTTAAAGAGACTTAAAGAAGACATCCATTTAGCAGAACAACATAATAATGTTTTCAAGATTAGCACAAAGAATACAACATAGATTATAGCTAATCAAAGGGTCATTACTCAAGAGACGACTAAAACCATGTTACAATTAACACTAAAGCCCATCACATTGTACAAAATAATTGAAATGTTTGGAAGTCATTTTGTATGTTTGTTCAAAGCATGGAGCATAGGGTAGGATCCTTAGCCATACTACTCAAAACAGAGGCAATATTTTACAAACCCTGGCACCACAAACATGAAACAAATCCTACAATTTCATTATTAATTAAATAAAACGTGTACTTATATGTGCACTTGAACACAAGCCTGAGAGTAAATCTCATTCAGCAAAGGTTTGTATGCAATCAGCATTTGCATTGGAACATGTTCTTGATTGATGGTCCCAAAACACTTGCTAAGTTACATATTTAGTGATTTTATGTATAAACCAAAGCAGTGACATTTGCAGCTCTTCTAAATATGCAACCACTTGATGTCTTAAGTAGCTAGAAAAATGTTTTGTAAATAAAAGGGGCTAAGTTATGGCAAACGAAATTACTACCTATTTTGGAATCTTGTTTGAAGCATGGTAATGTGATATGTGAATCACTCATATGGTGAACTATGAATGTCATCTTTTTAAAATTCCACACCGATTCATAATTTTCATTTGAATTGATTTTTTTTTCGTTGAGACATTTCGTCAAGCACTTTTTATATACGTTAAATAAAATAGTTTTATTGGGAATGGACATAAGCTACCTCAAGTCAAAACACCTGCAACGGTAAGAATTCAAAATTAAAAAAGGTTTCTCCAATAAGTGATCATAAATATAAATGGGAATTTCTAACTTGTGACCTAAGGACACATGTTAAGTGGTAAATATTCTTTTGAAAAAGTTGAAAATATTATTTTCGAAAAATGAAAAAGGTATCAAGATTCTTCTTGAAAAATGCAGTTCTCATTTTTCAAGAAGAATATTCTTGTCTTAACATATGTCCTTAGCGCATACGTTAAATGAAAAATTAAAAATCGTGAATAAAATTATACAACATATTACAATAGTTGGATTGGTAACCAGAAAATGGAGAGGAGACATAGCACATAATATTGATCATGAAGTATTGTAACACCTTAATTTTCGAGGTATTATTTTAGTGTACATATTACGAAGTATTATTAATTAAATGATACAATATAATATAAAATTTAAATGGTTCCTCAATTCCAGACTGTATAGATTAAAGAGTAAGGAATTAGTTATAAACAAACACGTGTACAACTTCCCCTTTATTTTAATTTGGTTCTTAAACTCTCCAGAACTTAATTCGTGAAGAACAAAAACACGCAGAAGCATTTTTCATCTCCAAATCATCAATTAATCCTTGATTCAAGTTTATGAGCTTCAATTAATGTAACACCTGGTCAAAAATTCAATTTTCGCGCCAAATTTAAACTTTAAATAATGGTATTTTTATATGCGATTATAACAAAGTGTTCAAAAATGTAAAGCGTTTTAATTTAAAACGCATTCTGCTAATCTAAAACCGCGCGAAAACAATCTATTAAATTTTAGTTTCTTAATAGTATTTTTCTAAAATACTTCAACTCGAAAACATTTCAAATTAATATAAACGAAATTTAGAATTTAAATTACTATTTTAAATTACGATTGGGTACAAAAACACGGGCATTTGTACTGTGGCTGGAGACCACAGTCCCTAAGATGGGGATCTGAGTTTTGACAAAAACCCAAACCCCCACCTCATTTCACCATCTTTTTCTTCTTCTTCATCTATCTTTCTCTCTAACACTAACAACAACAACCAACAACCAACAATAACAACAATAATCAACAACAACATCATCATCATCACCATCATTTTCGGAATCATCATCAACAAGAGCAACAACAAGCATCCATCACCAACATCTTCATCTTCTTCATCCTCAAGATCACCATCATCATCCTCAAACCCTCGATCTTCAAATCGTAAGGAATTACATGCCTTTCTTTGTTATTTCTTGTTAAAAACACTTAATATATCATGTATTAACATTATAACAACAAGATTCGGCCTAAAAATGGGCTAGATTGCGTTTTTGGGTGAAAACCCGTCAAATAGACGGAAGTGTCGCCCACAGACCTGTAGTGTAGCGTCACTTGCCTAAGTGACGCATGTAAGTGTCGCATATTAGTGATGCATCTTAGTGCCGCATGGAAGTGTCGCATTTAGTGACGCAGATAGTGACGCCTCTAAGTGTCGCCCTAAGTGACGCCCGTAGCGTCACTTCCCAAGTGACGCCAATCTTAAGTGTCGCCTATAGCGACACTAGCCTAGTGTCGCTAAAAGCAGAAAATACACATTTTTCACTAAGTGTCGAAACTCAAATTTTACCGCCTAATATTACTCCGAAATGGAATTTCGGAGCATTTTCACTAAAGCAATATAGTAGAAATAAAAATTTTCCAAGCTGACTGCTCGACCCCAACCAGGGGCTCTGCCCCTTGAACCCCGCCAGGGGTTGCCACCCCTTGGACCCCGCTACCAGGGGCGCTGCCCTCGGACCCCCGTACACAGTTTCCAAACCTGAATGACAAATGAATACTTACACAACTCGCTTAGACAAACTGATTTTTCTTGTACTTATATAACCTCACGTGTTTAGGACACTAGGAGGTTACCATCCGGACGACATGCGTATCTCAGGATCGCTGACAACTCACAGGTGAATTTCATAGCCCCACTATTTCAACTGTTTTACTGTTTTCGGGGTGAGACGCATGCTCAACTAATGTTTTCGAATTATAATAATAACTTTTTATAATTCACACTTATCTATATTACTGCCATGTAATGTGTAATACTTAGGAATTACACCTATCATATTGTCTTGGAACAATATCAATACTTAACCAATATATGTTATAACCGTACACTGTTAGATTGTTGACAAACAATTACCACTACATAACTTGACTAAGTTATTAATTATACCCAAACCATATTGTCACGGGACAATGCTATCAAACACACTAGGACTATTTAGTTCTACCTACTCAAGACAACAACTAGACTTTTACAGGATTAGTCTTCCTCTCAGAAAATAAAACTGCCCATATATATTCCAGGACTTTTAAATTGGAATTGAACTCAAGTAAACAACAACCAAGGACCTCAATATACTTTCTAGGCTGAGGCTAGGAGTATACATTGGAAATATGCGTTAGCATGGATTTCTTATACTAATACTAAAACAACTAGGTGATGATTAGTCATACCTAGGCTTATTGCGACACAACAAATAGTTAAGTACTGTATATACATACTTAGCTACAATAAATCAATTTCATGTGCTACATACTACTCTATCTGAGGTATATGTTGGTTCAACTTATATATATATATATATATATATACATGCTTGTACTTCATCTCGAGCACTTGGTGCCACCTACAATTTAGTTATGTATATAGGTATACATACTGATACGTCACCAGCGGTCGGTAAGGATTTTACCCTTGTCGTTGCACCGGCTACTGGCGACGGGCATCAGTGAGTGTTTTAAATTTGTAATTGCGGGGCCTAAGTTTTCCCTAACAATGCTAATCCTAAGGGTGAGTAAGTGGTAGGTATGACCTAGAGTCGTTCTTCAAACCGACTGAATTGAAACTAAGGTGTGGTAGATAAGGGCTTTCAAACTAGTGAAGGATTTATAAAATAGCGGGGGAGTTTTGATTTTTCTATTAACTAACTTAGACAAGTAAATAAATAAAAGCGAAAGCTAAAGCAGATAAATAAAGATAGTGTTTGCTGAGACTTCGTTAATTAAGTTATGGGATGATGTTTGGAGAAACTATTTTGAAAGATATTAGTTAATTATCATTCTTGAATACTTGTATGTAAACACTAGATTCCCTACTAATTAAAATTCCATTAGCATGTCACACCGGGAGCTAGGTTAAGGTAACATTATAAAGTATTTAGAATAATAAGAAAAATCTTAATTATGGTTTAATAATACTTTCATATGAACGGGAACAAAATCTTAAGGTACTAGACATAACTGAATCATATAACGATTCCTCGTCATCCTAACAGATTTGTATATTTAAAAAGTTCATTTATGACTTTAAACTAGCTCTTGCTTAAGACTACCCAATAAATCCCCTAATTATCCACAGTGTTCCTCATTTAAAGTGGTTCCGCCGCTTCAAACCTTGGCCATGTCTTGTCCTACGATAATCCCCCATGTAGCCTTGCGGTTCCATAGTTTCATACCTTTGACAAATTATATTGACATAGATGACTGACTACCTTTCAATTGGACGTCGTTAAAAAGGTGTTGTAATCACGTTTATTGGTGGAAAGGCGATTAGATTAATTTGAATTTTAAAAGTCTATTTAGAAAGGTTAATTAAACTAGGTTTCACATTTTATATGTTAGTCCGTAATATAACTACCTTCGGTCGTTCCTCGACTTCCATACATTTGTACTCCACCTTGAAGTGTTTCCAGTACTATATCGAGTAACAGTCGAATGGGGGTCATCATATTACTTTACGATAATTAAGACCGTTTATATTTTACCATTATGATGATCCTAAGGCAACAATCAAACAAGAACATGTAATAAGACGATCAAAGCAATACTACCGATCTTTAATATTTAATTATAAATCATCCCATAATTAATTAACTACATCGCAAGCAAACACAGCAAGTATACTACTCTCTAATCATGGCAATAACTAAATCTAGCATAATCAATATAAACGTAATTAATTAAGATAGATAAAGATTAGAAAGCACCAGGATTAAATGCGGGAGAAAGTAGGCTTGAATTATGACACAATTCCAAGCTTACACCGAAGAAAATAAGGGCCTTTTAAAAAATAGCCTATTTGATCTATTTATTTAACTTACTATATAAGTCATTTCCATCTTATTTATGATGTCACTGTGACATAATCAGATAAACCTGGTGATGACAACTCAGCAACAAAACCTATCTTAGAAGATGACACATCAGCTTCATGACATCAGCTGAAGTGTCCATTAATAGATAGTATAGATAGTTAGAAACTCGGCTGTACGCACATCCCTCGAGCCCTAAAAATAAACGTTAAACTGTAAGTTGATATTTGAAGGGTTCGTATTAAGTATATTTTATTACATGAAGATATGTAATATGACGTATATATATATTAGCTTATATAGAATGTGATAGATACAACCTCCAAATTATTTTATACACCACACAAATACAACATATAAGGCTCGTAGTATAAGTATATAATAGTGTAGAACTATTAATGATTTTATTTATTGTATTCATCACCTCCCATGTTATATAGATTCACAACTCAAGCTCTAAAGAAATGAACATTAATATTTAAGTAGATGAATATATGTAATACGAAGTATAAACATTAGCTTATATGGATTCTTGTCGCATTCCATAAACATTTTATAAATATCCAGTTTATATATGAATCAAAGTGGTAAAACGTTATTTAACTTAGGTTCATTTTGATTGGACTCTATTATTAAAATGGAACATTTTTACGAAAATCATGGTTGATGGACTTCTACGTAACGAATTTTTATACAAAATTGAAGTGACAAATAAAATGTTATTAAGCTTAAGCTTCTTTTCATTTAACATGAACTTTATTATCAATTTATTAGAACACTTTAATGGAGATTATACTTGACAGTTTTTGTTATTCAATTTAAAGAATAAGTTTATAACGTCTTTAGCCTTTCTTATAATATGAGATAATATAATATAAATATATATGGTGCATGGTGCAATGTGTCAATTTTAAAGCTAGTAATGAGATTTATAACTTTCTTTATATATTATGGGTATATTTGGATGAAGGGCTTCTAGGGGCTTTTGGGGGCTTGAGCTTCTATTTTTTATAAGCTCCAACTATAAGCCTTGTTTGACAACATAAGAAAAGTGGGGCTTCTTGAAAAAATAAGTCCTCAGAAACCCATAAACAAAAGCTTTTTGAAGTGACTTGTAAAAAGAAACCCAAGACCCAAGCTCCAGCTCCAGCCCCAGCTTCAGCTCCAAACTCCAGCTCGTTGTTACCAAACACACCCATAAGATTTTATGTATTTATATTAATTTTAAAGAATTGACATGTGTCATATTTTTAAACACTTATGTGTCATTTTTTGAGCAAACATAGCTTTTTTATAATATAATGATTTCTAGTTTTTATTCATCACTGAAATCTAAATGTATTTTTAGCTTTTAACCCAACACAATGGTACACCCCCATGAATACACTTTTCTAACCGAAGATAAAAAACATTATCGAATAGTCACATTATTTTGATATGATTTACCATTATATGCATTTTACTTTCTTTGATAAGTTCATGATTGAATGGTCAATCCGAAATATTTTACAGATTCCAATAGTGTCATTGTACGTTAAAATCATTTTCTATACTACTAGTAAAATAAAATAAAATGTCATAAAAAAATAGTTACTGTACTACATTAATTAATTTGAATGACTATAGCATATTTGTGGTCTCCACGTGACAAAGAAAAACAATTCAGAGTAGTAAATGAGTAGTAGTGACAATATTTATATTTTACATTTTGTTTTCTCCAGAAGATTTTAGAATTTTGAACTGTACTTCTATCCCGCTCTCACGCTCCTCTATCTTCTCTCTCTATATATCTATATCTATATATATATACATACACAATCACTCTCTCTATATCTCCCTCACACCATACGGACTGTGTATCTATATATCTATATACATGATAATGATGATGTTTTATGTATAATGTATTGCAACGGAGCCCTAGCTCGGCTGTTAAATTCGCTTGATCTGAATCTCTAATCGAGCTACCGCAATGCAGAGTGAGCACTAATTCACAAATTTAGCTTGTAAATCAGTATATGTTTATGAATTGATTCTGTTATTCAATCTGCATTGTTTTTCTGTTCATCAGCTGCATAGATCTGATACATTCTGATTATTGTTAAATTATTTTATTTTATATTTTTGACTTTTGATTTACGTTACGTTGTTGTCTAAGAGTCTATGACCTAGGTTTTTGACTGCCTAAAGTCAAAATTTGGAGGTTAAAGTCAAAATTGAAAGTTTTGGTTATAGGAATGGCAATATAATAGTGTTGTGAGTTGTGACAGTAAGAGTGAGAGTTCTGACGCTCCTTGGATAATTTTTTAATGTTACGACATTTTTTGGTACTCTTTCTATTTTGTTTTGTACTTGATATATAATATAGATATAAGTATTTAAGTACTACTATGTGAACAATGGAAGTAATATATTTATTTTGTGATATGACTAGTATTTTAGATTTTAGTTGTGACATGTAGATGTAAGCTTTGTTCTATTCAGATTTAAGAGTTAAAAAGCTTCTCTAATGATTTATTTTAAATGATAATGAAATAGTTCATTTAGAAAATTCTGATTGAACATTGGAGCCTTATTGGTTTATTAGGATTTTGAAACCTATCTTATGTAGATCTGAAATGTTTTAATTTTTATATATTAATTATTCGCATACATAAAAAAGTATACTAATAGAATTCTAGTATTTATAATTTGATTTGTATTTTTCTTGTGATATGCTTAATTAATGAGTTAGGAGTATAAATATGTTAATTTGCAGATGAGGCGTTTTGTGATGATAAATAGTCGAGTTACCTAGCATATTCATATGAGTAACTGAATATCATAAGGTTAATGGACCATGAGATGGATGACTCTCAATCCTTGATGCTTTGACTTTTTAGTAGATTAAGTCTCAAACCAAAAGTAAGGAATTGTATTAGATTTCACAATTTTTTAACCCAACTGATGACTGTAAGTGTATAGCTAAACTTCTGAGCATATCAATTGAACTACAGTTTATATCATGATTAGGGTCTTGGTAATTTCTTATAAAGATGTAAATGTTTTATCTGCAGAATTCTCGGAAAGCAAGTCTATTTAACATCAGGCACCACTCTTTTTCACGGCAAGGAAGTATGGATAAAGAAAATGTACCTGCTGTTAACATCCAAGGGGCCACTGGACGAGTTACCAGAGCACGTGCAAAAGTGTTGGGAGCATCGGGTGGTTTGCCACCATTACATCCTGCGGTGAAACAAGACTCCAAGCAGGCCCTTCGGCCAAATACCAAAAGAGCATCATCAGATAACAAGTCTACTACCGATGCTGCTCCCAGCGGCCAAGCTAAGAGAAGGGCCGTTCTCAATGATATCACTAACAAATCCTTTGACAGTTCTGGCGGAACTGTTGCCAATGGAAATAAAGTCCAGGTGCATATTTTGTTGACAAGAAATCAATGTATTATTCATTTATACTTATAACATTAAACAATGACTGATAGTAATGTAGACAACATAATGTAGGCTTATTTATTTCTTGTTGATGTTGCTCGTTGTCAGACTAGCAAGGTGGTCAAAAGATGTAATGTCCAGAAGAAAGAGAGTGTGGCACCATCTATTTGGGTGGAACCACAGATTCATAAGAACAAGGCAGAGATAACAGATGACATGGCCAAACTGAGTACAAAGGAATTATGTGAAGTAACTTCAGAACTAAAATTGGAAAATGATAGTTCACCCAACAAAAACTCTGGACTTGGGAGCTCGTCACAGAAAGGTCAGATTATCTGTTTTGATATGTAGGAAACTAGGTCCCATGATGTGCTACCAATAGCCTTCAATAGCACATAAATCCTCCAATCTTGCAAAAAAAACCCAAATCTGTATAAGTCCCATTTGGCCCGATCCACTAAAGACAAAGTCCCATTTGGCCTATCCAACAAAGACAACTCTGTTAATATGATAAAAGTTAATGTTATTAATTTCTAATCATCTAGTAGAAGTATTGGTTCACGTGTTCATTAGTTTTACAAGTCCCCATTCACTACAATTAGAAATTCTTCAAGTATATCCGTTGATTCATTCTTTTCTGTTGGTAACTTTGTTAGACTTCTATTTATATTTCATGCAGCTCATGCTGAATATTTCATTTTGTGTAATGCAGGAGAAAGTGAGATTACCAGTGAAGCAGAAGCCTCAAATGATCAATCCATTATTGACATTGATTCTAAGCACAAGGGTCCTCAAATGTGCAGCTTATACGCTGCGGAAGTTTATGGCAATTTACGTGCCGCAGAGGTCTGAATAGCTGTTGACCTCCCTTCATTGGTTAATACCTCCTTTGTCTATGATTGATTATATTATATAAAACTAACAAAACATATATACCATTTTCAACTTATTTTCGATAAGATCATTACATATATTTTTCAGTATGCTACATGTATGGCTTTTGTTTTCACTTATCAATCTGAAAGTGATGCACTATCTTTGTTGGGGACCTTGGGGTTTTATATTTTTGACAAACTAGAGGAAAGTCAGTAGCAAGTTTCAACCATTTGAGATCATCACAGTAAACGTTCACTTGTATGCATATGAAATTACGTTTTTATCTTTAGGTTCTACTGCACGGTCTCATTGTTACCAAAAGGAACCTTCTCATTCCTTTCACTTATTTTAAAGTATTTCTGTCTCTGCAGCTTAAGTGGAGGCATTCAGTTGATTATATGAAAACAGTGCAGCTGGAAATCACAAAAGAAATGCGTGGAATACTTATTGACTGGCTTGTGGAGGTTAGTTATTGAGCATAAGTAGTCCAAAGCCAGTACTTTTCACTTCAATTTCAAAATTATGGGTTTTTTATTTTTGCCACCAATGTCTTGCACTGCATCTCTTTTTGTGCTTCAGTATTTTCCAACTGACGCAAATTTTTATACAACTGTACCCCAGAGAGAAATACAATTTAGTTCAGAAATAGTGTAATTTGTTTTGTACATGTGTAGCTATCAATGTAGGATTTTATCCCAGATTAATAAGACTCGGGAATGTTACTTCAGATTATCTTATATTCTTCCGTGAGATGCTGATAACAAGAGTTTGGCATATGAATGTAGGTCTCTGAAGAATATGGGCTAGCTTCTGAAACATTTTATCTTACAATTGCTCTCATTGATCTTTATCTCTCTAAGAAATGCGTTGGAAAGCGAAAACTCCAGTTGCTTGGTATAACCTGCATGCTCGTTGCCTCGTAAGTCATCATTTTTCATTATCTCTCCGCAGTATCCAAAAAATGGTCTTCAGCCTGTTATTGTCATTGAAAGAAGCGCCTAATATGGTATAGCTGTAGACCTGTAGTCTCATGTGTATTCCAAGAAACGGATGTGATGTATGCGTTGTTCCATTATTGTTACTTATGTTAAAGAGTAGCTGTTCCATTGATAGTCAACTTTAACTTGCATGCAATTGATGAAACAGCCGAGTCCTTTAGAAGAAAATAATTACCTGTATTCTCTGATGTTTGATTACAGGAAATATGAAGAAATTTTGGCTCCACGTATTGAAGACTTCTGTATTATTACTGACAGCACTTACACAAGAGTAGAGGTGTGTTTTTTTCACTAATGTGCTTTCTCCTTCTCATATGGTATCATTAGTTTCACACAGGAAGTTTATAACTTTATATGTTAACGACTGAGAGTATGTCTATCAGGTATTGGAGATGGAGGAACAAATACTGGATGTATTGAGCTTTCAGCTTTATGTTCCGACTACCAAAAAGTTCCTGAGGTGAATGTCCATTTTATAGTGTATCAAATCACATTGTCTATCCTACTACTTATTTTGTGGGTCCCAAGAAATTGACTATGCCAAGCGAGTTGATCTTTTTTGCCAACATTAGGCTGTCCAAGTAAATCCACCAATACATAACTTTCTTACATACAAATTATTCAACTTTTTTTTTTCAGGAGATATCTTTTGGCAGCACAAAGTTCTTACAAGGTAAAGTACTATATCTCTTCCGTGTTCACACTTATTGATTTAAAGAAAGAGAATTATGAAACTGAACAGTGGAGTAAATATTCTATGTGCAGGCTCCAGTTTTAGAACTCGAATTTCTGGCTAACTATCTAGCTGAGCTAACTCTAACTGAGTACAGATTTCTAAAGTTCCTACCATCACTCATTGCTGCCTCAGCTGTATTTCTAGCCAAATGGACACTTGATCAGGACGAAAACCCATGGGTCAGTATTTTTCTCTCTCTATTTTATCCTTCTTATATAAAATGGTCATGGTACTAGAAAATCATTTATTTGCCCATTGTATCTCTGCCCCTATTTCAAAATACATAGACTAATACTCATGAATGTGCTTGCTGCATACCCATAGAAATATATAATATCAACCACATACACACCCTTACGATAATCACCTCATTTCCAACGCAATTCTAATCAGATTGAAATAAGTTAATTCAAGACAAGAGGATGATCCAGACAATTTGAAATGGTTAGTTATCGACAATTTGACAGAAAATTGATGACAATGACGCAATGTGTATAGTTATGATAATTAGAGTATGAATACTTTTCTTGAGTATGTTTCTAAAATATATATAACGCAGTGATGGTTTTTAGAGATCATGCCTTATGAAATGTAACTAAAGTCCGTCTTTTCACCGAAAGTAAGCTTGGTGGGCAAATAATCAATTATATTGGTAGAATGATCAAAAGCCAAAAGCCATTTTCTGAATAATACAGTGGCCAATACACAAAATTTTCCAGCTATTCAGGCTTAATCAAATGAACAAAAATGCTGACCTCTAATCTTCCTGCAGAACGCTACCTTAGAACATTATACTAGCTACAAGGCATCAGAACTGAAAGTAACAGTTCAGGCCCTCCAAGATTTGCAACTTAACAATGAAGCCCCTCTTCGCGCTATGCGCCAAAAGTACAAGCAACAGAAGGTAACAACCTGTTAACTTAAATGACTCACCTACGTTTTTCATGTTATAAATATGTAATATTTCATCCGACTGCATTTTGCTAAGGTCTGATCACTAATGAATGTTTTTTTAATTGTAACAGTACAAAGGTGTCGCAAAATTAACCTCTCTGAAACCTGTGAAACCACTGTCCTAATATTGTTATTGCTGATATTTCGACATCCAATGAGATTAACAATCTGCTAACGATCTGCTGGGATTGCTGGCCAGACTCGTTATCCGGAGCATCTATGTTTCAAGTAATTGATGATTTATCACCTTAACTTCAATGCAACCTGTAGTCCCAGATGTATGTGGTACTAACCACATGTTGTAACCAATTTTGGTACTTCTAGAGCTGTTTCCATAATGTCGCGATTTGTACGTTATTGAGAGTTGTATGTGACCCCTTATATTTACCCAAAAATGACAGATTTATTTATAATGTTGCATGTTTCATGTGTACGTACATGGAACTACTGGTTCCACCAACCGTGAATAAGATGTTTGATTGCCTTTATTAAGCTATTTCATGAGTTTTTCTCTCTAAATCAATCAAAATAAGAGTACTTTATTTGTAACAGGTTTTGGAATTACATAAGGATACTATAAATTCAGTTTCATTCCTCTAAATTTATTAATATTTACAAGAATATCTGTTTTTTCCCCCTCTTATGTTTCACACATCATCAGTGATTCAGTGCAGTAAGCTACATATGATTTCCTTCAAGAGATGTGCATTAACTCCCACCTGGTATCCATCTGTATTTGAATATTATCACCTTTTCCTTAAAAAAATTTTCCAATAAAATATTAAAACTCCAATTTTTTTAATTAAAAAAGTTCTCTAGTTTCATATTTGTTTCATTTATTAACCTAATTGACTTAACATAAATCAACTATGAAACTTGAATATACTATTTAATTCTTGATTGTAAGGTGTCATATGCTAATCTATATTCTATATCATATACAAAGCACCTCCATTATTGAATCTTACAACTCTTAAAAAAACTGAAGTGACTAAATTACCCCTATTAATTCTAATTGTTAAAACACTATTAAGATTGATAGCATACTCTTAAACAACTTGACATTCCATAATCAAATTATCTTCTATAAGTCAAGTCAACTAAAATTAAATCTTAAATAATAAAGGAATGTAGCACAATATAACAAAATAGTTAAAATAACTTATGTAACATGAAGTTTAATACAAATTAATGTAGGTATACATGGAATAAAAAGATTTGAATAATGCATTATTAATACGATAAATATTTATACATTAACTTTAATGTGTTTATGTGTAGTGTCCGATGCTTTGCGCGGGTTTCATACTAGTATTAATAAAGACTCTCTAATGTTGAATATTAAGACTATATAAGAAATATAATTAAATTACTAAATTACCTTACTCATTATAAATGTTAAAACATTATTAATATTACTAACATACACTTCTAACAACCTGATTTTAATAATTAAATTTGCTTATATAAGGTAAATGAACTAAAATGAAAACCACAAATAGAAAGTGTTTAGTACAAAACAATACATAGATCAAAATAACACCTATAATTCAGAGGTTCAATAAGATTTAATATCAGTATAAACGAATAATTATTATTTATTTATTTTTTTTTTGACAAATTTCATGCTAGTATTAACCAACAGATAATTTATAAAATTAACACAAATATAGATTATCACAACTTTTCCAAATAAGTTATCAGAAGTTACATAACAATAAAAAATGTTGAAATTTTAAGTATCTTTTATTTTCTATTGTTAACAAAGATTTTGATTAATTTACATTAAAAACTAATACAGTAGTTTATAATGAGTTTCACTCTTTTTTTTAATCTTTCTTTATTTATCCTAAAAAAATAGTTGACTCTTGACTATTTTGATTGTTTCCTTCAACTTCTGTAACTAACAAAGATGCTTAATAAAATACTAGAAAAGCACCCGCACATTACGGCGGTGAAGATATTAACAATGCTCAAAAAGTATTTTATTTGTGTTTGAATATTGTTTTTATATGTACACCTTATAAATTTACTTTTTAAAGTCTTTTAAGTTTTGCTAATAATTATATGAGCATGTATTTTAAGACTAATTGTTATGTAAAAATAAAGAAGTGATAATTTTTAATCGGTATTTATTATGGATGACTATATTTTTGGTAGTTTCTATATTTAGGAAATGTTAGTTTAGTCAATATTATCAAATATAGGGGTATTTATGTTATTAGAGTTTCTTGAAATTGTAAAGTAATGAAGAAAATGCTTAAACAAATTATAAGGGTGAATGATTTATAATTAATTAAATATTAAATATCTACTTCTACTCAGATTAAAACTATAAGTAATGTGAAGTTATTTCAATCTATAATATCTTTCCTCCACTATTAGGATAAAATATTTTTCCGCCGTTTGTACACTAATGATGTAGACAAAAATGCTTAATAAAATATTTATAATTAACTAAATATTAAATATCCACAATTT
Organism: Pseudognaphalium luteoalbum; assembly: GCA_963422505.1. Lineage (NCBI taxonomy): Eukaryota > Viridiplantae > Streptophyta > Magnoliopsida > Asterales > Asteraceae > Pseudognaphalium > Pseudognaphalium luteoalbum. The sequence goes on from OY730193.1 coordinate 117,253,800, forward strand.
AAGTGTTTTTTTTCCTTCTAAAACCATTGCCTTTTATGAGTTTATCAATATCAATACTACTTAACAAACCATTTAGACCACCAATACTTCTTATCTATTAGTTGTACCCGCATGGTACGGGTAGACCGCTTGTATTTTGTTACGAGTGTAAATTTATTGATAAATTTAGTAACATTCTCCCCCTGAGCCACTGGGCCTAAGGAGCAATGTCAGGTCTGCAGTCCAATACACCCCAACCTATCTGATAGCCTATAGCATCACCCAGGTAGTTGAGAGACTTGAACTCAAGACCTCCCCTTTAATATTAAATATTTCCACTTAGTATCACCAATTGAGCTACAGCTGCATCTGCGGATGGACTTAGGGGAAGGGTGTTACAAATTTAGCGAGTTACATGGAAAAAACCCCCAACGAATGTAGGTTTTAAAAGCAAATATACATAATAAAAAGTTACAAATTGGTAACTACAAATTCTATATAAATAAGTGAAATCAGTAGTAACGAAATTTAACTAATAAGCAATAAATAAAGTTGTGAGACATTAAAAGACTTCAGCTGTTGGTTTATGTCATCAATGGTTAAGATTTGCAAGTCTGCATCTTATACACACTGCATTTTATGTAAAATGCAATGTTAGTTGGACACATCAAAATTGGGTTGTTGATCACATAAATCACATGTCGGGATCGTCTGCCCCTTTCCCCCTCAAAATGTAATTGTTAACTTTATGCATAGTCGCATAATCTTAAATATAATATTGGAAACCACTGATTTGTCATCAGAATTTCAATTAGCACATGTGATTACTCAATTTTATCAAATGAGATAAAATTAAGGATATGTTAATAATTTAAAAAACAATTATTTCATAATTATTATATTTCAATATAATATAATTCTATTTTTTATGATAAGTAAGTAAATATGTGAGTCATATATATACCGGGTATAAAGGTAAATGCATAAAAGTCATTTACCATTCAAAAGTAAAATTAAATATCAGGATAATGTTACAATTGCTATGTGTTGAAAAGTTTCCTTTCAAAAGGATTACGTCTTTTTAAATAAACTAGCGTTATACCCGCGCAATGCAGCAGTGAAAGTGGTGATAATAGGTGAAGGTGTGAATGAATGTTTAAAATAAAAACATAGTGTACCCCGTCCGTTCCATTTAATATGTCCACATTATTATTTTGAGATGTCACATTATAAGTGTATACTTTAATATTTAATCAATCAAAAAAATTTTAGTGGGTAGATTTGATATTTGATTGATGAAAATTGTAGTTAGTGATGAATATGTGGTAAGTGAAACCCACTTTACTTAGTCTTAATACTTTTTGAGGAGAGAGTGTTAAATATATTATATAGTATTATAAATAGTATAAAAATAATATTAAAATAATATCATTTTATTTATGTGAATTCAAATTGAGATAATGAAATAATAATGTTTTCCCTAAGGTTAAAAATATACTTAAAATTGTTATATTTTATGCACTTTTATTTGTATATCCTCACAACCTAAAGAATATCCTAAGTCATCGTCATCAATCAACTATTTATAAAAAAGTCAAAGTTGATATACATACATACATACAGATTATCTGTATCTATATCCATCCCCAATTTTATTTTTTATATAAAAAAAGATTTATTACTTTTGTGTCCAGGTTTCTGTAAATCAATTAAACGATTGATCTTCACAGCTGCGACGATTCTGTGTTACTTTAATCGCGTAACCACTGGTAAGTTCTTTCTTTATGATTTCTTGGTAAAAAAGCCAGCTGATATGTTCAATAAATTTTGATATGTTCCATTGTTAGGGTTTTTGAATTGTGCGTTTTGATAAGAACTGATTGTCTAATCGATTTTATGCGATTACTAGTTGCTAATTTTGAATTTCGTATGATTAGAAATACTAAAATTCGGATGCTAGCCTGCTAGGTTTGATTATTGATTAGTTTACTGATGTGGCTTTTGGTGTATTTGATTGTTTTTATGGATTAGGTTTTTAGTGGTTTGGTGCGTCTACATGAATATAATATATACATATTAATTTGTTTGGTTAAGTTGTAGTTAGTAGACGATAGGGATATTTAAGAGAATTTTGTTGAATCTGTTAATGTTAGAGGAATGGTACTTTGTTATATAGTTTCTTTGCAAAAGTCATTGGTTAGGGATGATTAGTGTAAATGGAACCTGAGAAAATCTGAATTCTGGTTCTCATTTGCAATAGATTTTTATAATTATTAATCTTCTGTGAGTGAGCTGGGAATTGGAAGAACAATGAGGGTACACAGGGTTAGTTTGCTGATGTGTTTATGATAATTAGTATATTGCATGCTTTTTTTACCCGATTCTGTGTTAATAGTTGTTAAAGAACATTAATTGTCGTTAAATGAAATTTCTCTATGTTTACCCCTTATTAGCCTGGCATGAGAAGATTCTGGTAGTTACTAATGGTTACCTTCATTGAAAAATGGAATAAAGTTTAATTCCATTCTGTGAGTGAGATCTTCATGACATGCATTTTCATGTTGGCAGATTGAACTCTACTCAACGTATGGTGGGATTCTGAAATTTTCAAGTTGGTTGCGAGTGTATTCCAGCATAAGAAAAACTGTGGTTTAAGCAGTTTGAGAGCTTTCTTTGACACTCATATTTCATGTGTTCACTTCTTCACTATATGCTGGAGGGTGTAGATGGGAGTTTGTGCATTGGGAATAAATTGTAAAATTGAAACAAACGCGTTGCCACTAGTAATGGAGCGAGCACAGACCGGTGATTACAATGGGCATGTGATTGATATAACCCAAGATAGACCAATCAACGGAATGGACTCACAACAAAACCTTCCTTCAACTAGTGTTACTGATTCCGTTTTTCAACATTCTTTTGCTACCACCAATGGAACAAATGCAAGAAATATACCATTTGCTAGAAGGGGGAATGGCCATGCAACCCGTAGAAGCCCATTGAATTCTGGTTATTGGATATCTATAGAATTAGTTATAACTGTGAGCCAAATAATAGCAGCAATTATAGTTTTGTCCTTATCAAGACACGAGCATCCTCATGCTCCGTTATTTACATGGGTTATTGGTTATGCCTCTGGATGTGTTGCAACTCTCCCATTGTTATTATGGCGTTTTTATTTTAGAAATCAAGCATCAGACCAGGATCCAGCTCTGCCTCGTCAGGGTTCAGCTCCTAGCAGCTTTTCAGCTATAGCTACCTCTTTAACTTCATCTTCAAATGCTAGGACTTCAGTTGTGGACACTAATAGTAACACCATTGTTACAACGAGACTTATATCACCATTACTGAGTACAAGGTATGTAGTTTTTGTGAAAATGCACTTAGTTTGTATTATATATTGTCTGGTTTATCTTTTCATCTGTGTTTGGTGGTATAATAATCTTTGCCTTAATTGAATAATAAAAAACACTTGAATTGTTATTTATTAAGGGAGTGTTTGGACGTGCAGTTTGAAAGTGATTATGAGATATTGGGTAATCAGAATTCGACAATCACTTATGACAAGTTGGTCCCATAAAAATAGTGTTTGGATGTCCTGCTTTTTGAAGTTGTAATAATTAATAATAAGAATTTCTAGTGTGGTCAAATAATGGGTCTTAGGAATTGATAGATATAATGACCAACGATGACATTCTTATTGAAACAATACAGATAGTGTAAGACTCTCTCATAATAGGCTAAAGAGGCTAAATTAGGTAAACAAATGTTACATTGTTATTGTTCACAACCTGAATTGTTTGTAGTTGTTGAGTATGCACGTGTTATCTGATATTCTGCAATTTTGTTGGATAACGTATTACTTGTGGAAATATTATTAATTAGAAATATGAACATCATATGAGACAACATGGTACTTCAACAAATATTATTGATCTCTGTGAATAGAACAACAGCTTCCTTTACGAGGTAGAAAAGTAACTACATCCTAGACGTTCACATGCACGTCATGATTCAAAAACTAGTTGTTGAATAACACTATCACTGAATAACAGCGATTGATCAAGCGAAGAAATGTTGTATGTTCAATTTCAATAGTCAGATTGGTCCATTTATTAAATATTTTGGAATTGATGAGATGAAGTTGGTCAAAAGAAAGAACAAAAAGGGCACCAACGATTGTCATATGATTTGATATGGATCATGACTTGGAGATGTCACCGGTCCAGTCCATGATAGATCTTGTGGTTCTTTTTCTTGTATATCTAACAAATTCTTTGCAAGAGGACCTTAAGGTGGAAAGCCATTAGCTGTGCGAATAGTTATGTCCGGAATGCTAATTTAGGTAAATTTTTTAGGTTAAAGGATTAATTATAGACTAAGTTGGCAATTGTTTTAGCAAGAGAGGATTGCACTTGTTACTTTTTACGTTTAGTAAAATAAATAATTATCCAAACATATGAATGTAGAGTTATTGATATTACTTACCTTTGTAGTTGATTGATATCTTTCATTAGGCTCTGTGGTTAACCCATCTGACTAAGTCATTCTTGTTAGGCTAGACTAGAAAGTAGAAACAGTGCCTAGAAAGTTTCAGTATCCATTTAAGACCTGAGTTGGAATGCAAATGTTGGATTTGTACCTTAAAATCACCAGTCTACCTTGTCTAGTTAACCCACTTCATATTGAAATAGCTCACTTAAGGACCATTGGGTGCACAATTATTCATAAAAGACACTTCATTCAATGGTTATACCGAGTTGTGTTCTAAAGCCATCAATGATAAGTAGGAAGGTGCTTATTTTATATGATTTTTCTTTAAAAGAAGAAATATGATTGATTTTAACCAACTATGATACAACTATAATATTTGTATCATATTACTAGTTGCTGTGATGACCAAGACATCTTTTTCTGTTGCAATTGGTTCTTTCAGTTGATGGTTTACCCCAATAACGATGCTTTAATGCACTGTTTGATACTTTGATGGGCTTATGTCCCATTTGAACTAAATATTCTGTACTCTAAATGGAATCCCTGTCAGATATGATAATGTGAGCCAAGTATTAGAAGTCCTTTCTCAATTAAAGTCAAGCTTTGATACTGATGCACGCAAAATAAGACAGTTACTGAGAGAGAGGTTTTTTTGTTTTGATAAATTTAATTTCTTTTTTCAGGGTCAAAGTACTAGTTGAATACTTCAAAATGGGGTTGGATTGCTTCTTTGCAGTTTGGTTTGTCGTTGGGAATGTGTGGATCTTTGGAGGGCATTCTTCTGCATCTGATGCTCCCAATTTGTACAGGTTACAGCCAATACATATCATTGACTGCCTAATCATGTTCGTATTTTTATCGTTGATTTGTCATCTCATAGAAATCTATAATTTTGGCAGGTTATGCATAGTGTTCCTTACCTTTAGCTGTATTGGGTATGCAATGCCATTCATCTTGTGCGCCACAATCTGCTGCTGCCTCCCTTGTATAATTTCGGTCTTGGGCTTCAGGGAGGATCTGTCACAAAACAGAGGAGCCACTACAGAGTCCATAAATTCTCTACCGACGTACAAGTTTAAGACTAAAAAACATAAACATGGAAACAATAAAGAAAGCCACTCGGGTGTCGGTGAAGGTGGGGTCGTGGCTGCAGGAACAGAAAACGAGCGTGTTCTATCCGGGGAAGATGCGGTAAGTCAATCCTTCTCTTAATTAGCTGTGATTACTTTGTTTCCCTCTTTGTTCTGTTTATTGTAGCTTTTGTGCTTTCACCAAAACAATTAGCTTGCGACCAGAGGTGGCAATATTGAGCCATATGCTTAAAAATGGGTCAATGCGGGTTATATTTTATCTCTAATGGGTCAAATGGGTAACAAAAATCTATCTTAAAAGAAATGGGCCAAGCAGGTTGAAGTCTCCCAAAGTGTTTTTGATGTACAAACCTTCAATAAATTATCATTCAAGAAATTAGACTACTGTTGAAATTTTGGACAAGATATTTGTACCAGATTTATAGACTACTGTTTGATATTTTTCTACAAGTCTGATGTATAAACCTTCAATAAATTTACAGATCTTATTGGACTAGATAATTGTAACAAGTCTGTTAATTCTGGTAAAAGGTGTTTCGGATCAACCTAAGTAACATGGTCTGTCCAACTCATATTTGTAACGAGCCTATTTTGCTACGTATATGCCTTATATTTGACCTCTAAACATCCAGACGGAGCTGCCTATTTTGCTACGTATATGCCTCATATTTGACCTTAAACATCCAGACCTACCTACCTATTTTGCTACGTTTATGCCTACATGTCTAAATCGAACAAGTCAAAGAACGTCACTTGACAATTTATGTGATATTAAGCAAGAGAAATGTACACCACGGTCCCAAGGTTATCATGATTTTGTTTTATTTAGTTAGTCCATAAAACCTTTATTAAGTTTTTGTATCTTATTTACTCGACAGGTGTGCTGCATTTGTTTGGCAAAGTATGCAAACAACGACGAACTGAGAGAATTACCATGCACTCACTTCTTTCACAAGGATTGCGTGGACAAGTGGTTGAAGATCAACGCTTCATGCCCACTTTGTAAGAGTGAAGTTGGGGAGAGCGTTTTAAGTTCACTAACGGAACCAACAACGACTACTGGTCCGCAATCATAACCTGGTGGTTTAGTTTCAGTCAGGGTTTTTCCATTACACATATCACCAGTTTGTTAATATGCATATACTGCTTTTGAGAGTGTTTTTTATAATGAAGCAACAGACTTCATTCATTTTATTGGTTTATAAGTAGGAAATGTAGTGATTTGCTTTTCAAGTCGACCCATGTATGTTGCTTTGTCTAGATGTTCAATAGACATGATAAAATGGGCGGGTTGGGTAACACATCGGGTTTGGGTCAACAATATATCTGAATGGGCAAACTGCACAATATAAAAACAAAGGTAACACTTTCCTGTGATTTTAGCAATCTGACTTTCACTTGTACATCAAAAATGAACTAGAATGAGGTTTTCTAACCCGTGCGTTGCGGTGGGATCTAAATATATAGTTTTGAGTTCTATAAATTAATATTGGAATCACGGTTCTTAAGTTTGGGATTTAACCTATGATTGTTGTTATCTTTGCAAGATCGGGATCTAAAAATCTAATTCATGTATTATACTCTCATACTTATGATACAACTAAAAGATCAAATGCATGGTACTATAATTAAATTATTATAGTTTATACACTACAATTAACTCAAAACTATTCATTGCGATTTAGATTACTATATTTATCATCAAAGATATATATTTCACGTTATAAACCGTTTTCTTTGAAGAATTGATTATTTTAAGTGTAGTAATAATTGATTAAATGATAAGCATATTAGCCTTTTATCAGACAAAATCACTTTATTTCTATTATGTTAACAATCAATTCATGTTGAGTAAGATCGGATCGAGATCCTAAGATCATATGCTCGAAATTGATAAAGGAGCGAAGTTATAATTGGATTCAATGATTTTAAGATCATATACAAGATCGGGAACGTTTTCATCATGGGATCGTAATATATTAAGATGAAGATTCGGGATCTTAACAACTTTGATTTGAATATAAAAGATAACATAATTAATATTCGAATCTATATAAATATGGGTTGGATCCATGATTAACCACAATTTTATAAATATAGAGAAAACCAATGAACCCTTATACATACCATCTAACCGCCTAGCCTTAACCCTTCCCTACCATATCAACAATTCACGTCAACTTTTACTATACTTACTCTTGTTAATCAAGTGTTTATATGCATAATGCATTTGTATTTTATGCATCATAATATGTACTATGCCATTTCTTGACAATTATATATATATATATATATATATATATATATATATATATATATATATGTGTTTGTGTGTGGTATAAGATAAACAATATTTATACAATTAATTAATATAAATATATGATCATTGTTACTAATATAAAATTATTCACCTTTACTATATTATCTTACACTTACCAGATTACATTAAATTAACATTTTAACAGGTCTTGAAATTTTGATACGATTATCGAATTTTGTAAAAAAGAAATTTTTAAAAGGTGTTGGTCTAGAACTATAAGAAATAAATACAGTTCAATCATTACTACCGAGTACAAATTATTTTAATATTTAAACAGAGCTTGTGTTTAACATCATGCTACACTCATACAAAAGTATGTAAATATCTCATTCGTTTTTTTAATAAAAAGAATCACACTTGAAGATATTCGATTGCAAAAAAAAAACAAAAAAAAACACTATTCATCAACTATTGAATGAATAGTATCATTTTGCCTTGCAAAATGAATAGGTCTTGAAATTTTGATACGATTATCGAATTTTGAAAGAAAGAAATTTTAAAAGGTGTTGGTCTAGAACTATAAGAAATAAATACAGTTCAATCATTACTACCAAGTAAATATTATTCTAATATTTAAACAGAGCTTATGTTTAACATCATGCTACACTCATACAAAAGTATGTAAATATCTCATTCGTTTTTTTTAATAAAAATAATCACACTTAAGATATTCGATTGCAAAAAAATAAAAATATTATTCTTCAACTATTGAATGAATACTATCATTTTGCCTTGCAAAATGTTAATATAGGTAATTCATCAACTATTGAATGAATAGTATCATTTTGCCTTGCAAAATGTTAACATTTTAATAGGTCTTGAAATTTTGATACGATTATCGAATTTTGAAAGAAAGAAATTTTAAAAGGTGTTGGTCCAAAACTATAAGTGTCACACCCCGCCAAACGGTAATTACAATTAGTTATGTTTAGATTGCGGAAGCTTTAATGACGTGGCGGGGCTGCGAACAGTAATTTCAACCAACAGATACATACATACTCAGAGCATATGGTTATTGCACAACATAATAGATAAGGATGCCAGTTCAAACATTTGTTACAAAAGTAGTACGACTATGGAAGTCGTAACAGTAGTAGTGGAGTTTAAAACATTTTAGTTTTAACAATAATACATAGTTTAAAGTAAGATTTCATAAGTATGACCGCAATGTCTGCAGTTATACAAATGAAATCCCCAAAAGCGGTCCCGACAGTATGTGGCATCCTAATAGGTCCAGGGTTGTCCATCCTGAATGCATGCGATTTCTTACCCAGCTAATTTCCTGAAAAACATAGAGAAAGTCGTCAACAAATATGTTGAGTGAATTTACAGGTTTATATGTGTATGTGGTTAGTTAAACCAAGTTTGTATAAATGATTTGTTATTCGTTTATAAAATACAAGTTATGTAGGGTTATTACCCTAAAGTATTATTATACGTGGGGATGTCGTCCCAAAATGTGTTACTGGTTGTTTACCAGTGTAAAAATAAGTTACCGGTATGTCTTCCGGTGTCCAACAGTTGTAGGATTCGTTATTCCTAAAAGTATGTGGGAATTTACTTAGACTGTGATCCCCTGAAAGGTGAGCTAAACCTCGCAGGTTAAAGTAACGCGACCTAACCCTATAACCAAACCACAACCAGAACTTATGTTGTTTGCCTGAACGGACGTTTAAGTATACGCTTCACCGTAGGAGGGTCGTCACGGCAATAGTACTATCCGTATACTCAGTGGCTTCACCTAGCTAATGGTTACAGTAGCATGTCATGAGGTCTTTCATGCACACCATTCAAGTCTAGGTCCGCACTAGCATACCTTGTCTAAATTCCCAAAATAACAGTGAATATGTAATATCACAAATCAGCATTTGTATAAAAGCAACAAAGCATTTAATAGTTTGATTGCATGTGTTGGCATGCAATTTCTATGTTTAACACCCCTGTGTTTAAAAGCAGAAACATTTAAAAGTAGGGGCTGTAAACTCACTGTGATGTGCTCGGTAAGGAAAGCTAGCAGCCGACAGGTAATAGCCCAAGGTGTGTTAACCTATATACAATAAATGTATTAACATAAGTACGTTTGATTTGTTTAATCAACTTATGTTAACGGTTTATTTGTTTGAAGAAATTGTTGATTTCTTAATGATGTAAGTCGTTACATTTGTTGGTGATGTGTGTTGAAATATTGTTATATTTCTCACGTCGTATACTTTGTCAAGTGTATATACACGTATGTAGTCATATATATAGACATTTGAACGTTGTTTTGTCCCTTTTGTGCATATACATGAAAATTAGATAGTTATAGTTTCAATACATTGGATTTGTCGTGTGCATGTATATATATATTCATATATATATATATGAGTTCTAAAGTTTACGTATTAAAACGTATATAAGTTTTATTTGTTATAAAACTTCTTATTGCATTTATTTCCGTTCATAAAATAAATAAATAAATGTTATCGTCATTAGAAAGTCATGATTTGTATGTATATATGAAATATACATATAGGTTTGTCGTTTGTTATTAAGTGTGAATATATGTATTTATATATATATATATATATATATATAGATTCATAAACGTTCCGTGAAATAAATCGGGTCGCGTCTTATGTTTGGAATGTTTTGGAAGTTTATTGGGCTCGACCCGATTAGTTTTGTTTTCGACCCAATAACTTAACCCGATTATATAATTTGTTGGGCCCATTAACAAGTTTTGGCCCAATGGCCCGTTTATTTAATTTACTCATTTGTTCTTAAATTTCTTGGTTCAAACCCAAAGTTTCAGGCCCAAGAAACGTCCGGCCCAACTCGCGACCAAAGCCCAGTCTGCATCCCAGCCCAGCCCAGCCGATCGGCTTGGGCCTTCAGCCGTTCGGCTGGAGGTTCCGGCCCAACCCAAACCCATTCGATCCAATCCAATTTAATTAGTCCATTATTCATTTCGGTCCAGTCCACATCATCCGTTCGGGTTAAAAATCACATACCGTTCGACTCATCATGGCTAGCCGTTCGGCTCAACCAAGCTAGCCGATCGGCTCAGTTTGTTGAGCCGTTCGGCTCATTACATTCAGCCGATCGGCTGGCCCAAGCCAACCGATCGGGTTGGTTCGTCCCTGTCCTCTCGCCCTCTGTTTCTGTCTGTGTTTGATATGTTCATATATATATGTGTTTTGTTACGAGTTTTAGCTCACATTTTACACCATTTTCATATCATTACATCATTATATCACATTTATATCAACTTTTACATACATGTTTTGTGATTCTAAGTTTGGTTTCATATAGCCCATTTCAAGAACAACTCAAACCATTTCAAGAACAATCATTCCAATCTTCAAGTTTTGATGTTATATACACAGATTGTGATACATAAACATGTTAGATTACGATTTTTAAGCAAAGAATCGAAGATTAGAAAGTTCCTTACAAAGTAGGTTAGATGGTGGCGATGATGACGCGAGGAAGATGATGATCCTGGTTTGTGGTTCTCCTACTCCTGCTGCTACTGATCTTGTGTGTGTTTAGCAAAGAAGAAGAAGGAGATAGAGGAATGATGTTAGGTGTGTGTGCAAAGAAAATCACAGAAGAAGAAGAAGAAGAAGAAGAAGATGGGAGTGTATAAAATTCAAACGAGAGTTGCAGTATATAATCATACTGCCTCCTCAATTATTTGAGGTGGTGGGATATTTAGCCCGTTAGTTTCGAGTACGGGTATAATTATAGCAATATAAAAGTAAACATTTTATATTTTTATTTTGTAGATGCTATCCTGGTTCGTTATTTAAATTCGGAATAATGATGTTTTCATTATTTTTGACTGTTGTACAGATTTGTACATTGGACTGCTAACATTGAATTGAGTGCCAAATTTCAGTCGAATTTCGGGTTCATATTTTGAGGTAATGTTACAAATGTTTCCAAATGAATGAGAAAATTTGAATTTTTCTCATTTTGATCTTTGAGTGCATTTTAAAATTGTTTCTGTTCGTTTTATAAGACGTTTCATGTTAAACGTATATTTTACTCGTTCTATCTATATGTTATAGATACAATAGTACTCGTAATTAATAATTGAATTATTAATTATATTGTGTCATCAACTTTTGTTGTATTTTTCTGTCGGATTCGTCCCGATACATTTGTACGTAACTTTAAGTACTTACGTATTAGTAATACTTTTTGTTTAAAAGTACTGGGCTGCTAGGCTTACATCACATCAAAAAGTTTTGTTTTAAACTTAATCAGGAAATTAGCGTAAGAATGCACATGCTTAGATGTTAATCAGTACCTAATTTGGAGAGTTGTCACATTCTCCCCTCGTTAGGGAAATCTCGTCCCGAGATTTAATTCGTGTCGTGAGTCGCAGTCACGGTTTCAAATAGTCGAGGATACTTCTTGCGCATTTCATTCTCACGTTCCCAGGTGAACTATGGGCCATGTTTTGAGTTCCAACGAACTTTAACTAGCTTGATTCGTTTGTGTCGAAGTTTCTGTGTTTTCGTGTCCATAACTTCGATAGGTTCCTCCACAAAGTTCAGTTTTGAGTCAATGAAGACCTCGTCCGGAGGGATGATATGTGTTTCATCGGAAAGACACTTTTTCAAGTTAGATATATGAAAGGTGTCATGGATACTACTAAGCTCTTGCGGTAGTTTGAGCTTGTAGGCGACAGGACCAATCCTTGCAAGGATCTCGAATGGTCTGATGTATCGTGGGTTCAGTTTACCTCGTTTACCAAATCGTACGACCCCTTTCCAGGGTGCAACTTTGAGTAGGACTTTGTCACCTACTTGAAATTCTAATGGTTTCCGTCTGTTATCGGCATAACACTTTTGTCGGTCACGTGCTGTTTTCAATCGGTTAAGCACTTGAGATATCTTGTCCGTAGTTTCTTGGACTATCTCAGGACCCGATAATTGTTTGTCGCCCAACTCTGCCCAACAGAGTGGCGATCGGCACTTGCGTCCATACAATGCCTCAAATGGTGCCATCTGTATGCTGGTGTGATAACTGTTTTTATATGAAAATTCTGCTAGAGGTAGGTGTGTATCCCAATTACCTCCAAAGTCTATCACACATGCTCTCAACAGGTCTTCGAGTGTTTGTATCGTTCGCTCGCTCTGGACGTCTGTTTGTGAGTGGTAGGCAGTACTCATGTCGAGTCTAGTACCCAATGCATGTTGAAGTGTTTGCCAGAAACGAGAAGTGAATCGTGCGTCTCTATCAGAGATGATAGATAATGGCACACCATGTCGAGAAATGACCTCTTTCAAATAGATTCTAGTCAGTTTCTCCATTTTGTCTGATTCTTTAATAGCAATGAAGTGGGCTGATTTCGTTAATCGATCGACAATCTCCCATATGGTGTCAACTCCGGATGTTGTTTTCGGTAACTTCATGATGAAGTCCATTGTGATGTGTTCCCATTTCCATTTGGGCATTTCAGTTTGTTGCAAAAGCCCAGACGGCTTTTGATATTCAACTTTGACTTTTGCACAAGTCAAGCACTTACTAACGTATGTGGCAATGTCTCGTTTCATGCCAGGCCACTAGTAAAATCCTTTCAAGTCGTGATACATCTTATCTGTACCAGGATGTATCAAGTAGTTAGGCTTATGTGCTTCGTCCAAAATCAATTGGCGTAATTCGTCTACGCATGGTACCAAATTCGGTTCATGAAGTACAACACTCCGTTGTCTTTGGTTTCAAGTTGTTTTTCCATTCCCTTTAAGGATTCTTCCTTAAAGTGTTCGGGAATAAATGCTAGTTGTTGAGCATCACGAATTTGAGTAATGAGATTCGAGTGGATTGTCAATCCTAAAGCTCGGACTCTACGGGGTTTGACTCGTTCCTTACGACTCAAGGCATCAGCTACAACGTTTGCTTTGCCCGGGTGATACTTAATATCACAGTCGTAATCGTTCAGTAATTCGACCCAACGACGTTGCCTCATGTTGAGTTCTTTCTGGTCAAATATATGTTGGAGACTTTTATGATCCGTGAAGATAGTGCACTTTGTACCGTATAAGTAGTGTCTCCAAATCTTAAGTGCGAAAACGACGGATCCTAGCTCTAAGTCATGCGTCGTATAGTTCTTTTCGTGAACTTTCAATTGTCGAGACGCGTAAGCAATGACTTTGTCGTTTTGCATCAACACGCAACCCAATCCCTGATGTGAAGCATCACAGTAGACAACAAAGTTTTCTACTCCTTCAGGTAGTGATAGGATTGGTGCGGTACTTAGTTTTTGTTTCAACAATTGGAAAGCAATCTCTTGCTTCTCGCCCCAATCAAATTTGTTATCCTTTTGAGTTAGAGCGGTAAGTGGTTGGGCTATTTTCGAGAAGTTCTCGATGAAGCGTCGGTAATAGCCGGCTAGCCCAAGAAATTGTCGTATCTCGGATGGCGTTTTCGGGGCTTCCCAGTTCTTGATAGCCTCAATTTTAGATGGGTCCACATGAATTCCTTCGTTATTGATCACATGACCAAGGAAATGAACCTCGCGCATCCAAAATTCGCATTTAGAGAACTTGGCGTAAAGCTTCTCTTTTTCCAGTAGTTCAAGAATCATTCTCAAATGTTTCTCGTGATCCTCCTTCGTTCGGGAGTATATCAATATGTCGTCGATAAACACGATCATGAACTTGTCAAGATATGGTTTGCATACTCTATTCATGAGGTCCATGAACACTGCTGGTGCGTTTGTCAGGCCGAATGGCATGACTAGGAACTCGTAATGACCGTACCGAGTCCTAAACGCAGTCTTAGGAATATCCTCATCCCGAACCTTCAGTTGATGGTAACCAGATCGCAAGTCGATCTTCGAATAATAACTTGACCCTTGTAGCTGGTCAAATAAGTCATCGATGCGAGGTAGTGGATATCGATTCTTAATAGTTACTTTGTTCAGTTCCCGATAATCGATACACATTCGCATTGATCCATCCTTTTTCTTAACGAACAAAACCGGAGCTCCCCAAGGTGAAAAGCTCGGTCGGATGAATCCTAAGTCTAAGAGTTCCTGAAGTTGTGCAGACAACTCTTGCATTTCTGATGGAGCAAGACGGTAAGGTGCGCGAGCAATTGGTGCTGCTCCAGGAACTAGGTCGATATGAAATTCAACCTGTCGTGGGGGTGGTAATCCTGGTAATTCATCAGGAAACACTCTCGGGTAGTCACGTACGATAGGTACGTCGTCTATACGTCGCTCCTCGGATTTCTTTTCTACAACGTGTGCCAAGAATGCTTGGTATCCCTTTCGGAGATATTTACGGGCTTTCAAGCATGTAATCATTTTTGTGGTACTTTTCCGTTTCTCACCTTTGACCATGAGAGTTTTTCCTGTCGGTAGTGGTAAGCGTACCAACTTATCGTAACAAATGATCTCGGCGCGGTACTTAGACAACCAGTCCATGCCGACTACAACGTCGAAACTTCCCAACTTAACCGGTAGTAAGTCTATTTCGAAGAGATGACCTTCTAATTCCAAGGTACATCCCGGTACTATTTCTCCTGACTCGATTAACTCATCATCGGCTAGTTCAATAGTATATTTGTTATCTAACTTACGTGATTCAAGTTCTAATAGTGGTCTAAACTCATTAGACACAAAACTTAAATCAGCACCTGAATCGATTAACACAGAGGCATAATGGTTGTTTACAAGAAACGTACCAGTGACGGTGTTAGGGTCCTGGCGTGCCTCTTGTGCTCCAATCACAAATGCTCTTCCTTGTGCCGGATGATTGACGATGTTGTTGGTTCGGTTGTTGTTACCACGGTTGTTGGTGTTGTTGCGGTTTGGTTGTTCTGGTTGTTGTTATTGTTGGGATTTTGGTTGTTGAGTTGAGGGCAACGGTTCTGATAGTGCCTCGTGTCGCCACATTCAAAACACCCTTGGTTTCGGCGTTCTGTGGTTTCCCTAGGGGTAGGGTTAGCTTTGCAGTTTTGGGTTTTGTGACCCCAACCTCTACAGTTGTTGCAATACCAACATTCACCCTCGTGGTGTTTGCCACATTTGTCACACTTAGGTTTGTTACCCAAGTATGGCTTTGATTCCATAGTGGTGGCAGCATAGGACTTTGGGTTCCCAGACCCCTTCTTATTCGTTTGACCCTGACGGTCACTTCCTCTGTCATTCCATTTACGCTTTGCACCTCCAGAACTGCCAGTTTCAGTATTGGTCGGTTCAACTTTGCCCGATGCATTTTTCTTGGTCAGTGTTCCCATCCTAACTGCCTCATCGGTCAGACTTTGCGCTAAAACAATAGCGCTCCTGAATGTGTCCGGTTTGGAAGATGTAACCAAACTCCTGATTTGCGGTGCTAGACCATATACATAACGCTCGATGCGCTTGTACTCAGGTGTTACCATATGTGGTACTAGACGTGCTAGTTCCTGAAATTTGGTTGTATAACCAGTGACATCGGCACCAATCATAGTGATGTTCCACAGCTCAGTCTCGACTTTCTGCATCTCGCTACGGGGACAGAACTCCTCCAACATCATGTTTTTCAGTACTTCCCATGACATGGAGTAGGCAGCTGGTCGTCCAAGTGATTGGACTTGACTGTTCCACTAAGTAAGAGCCTTGTCAGCAAGAGTGCAGGTGGCATATTTCACCATACAGTCTGGTGAACAGTCACTAATGTCCAATACCGACTCTGTCTTTTCTATCCAGTGTATAATCCCAATAGCACCCTCGGTGCCACGAAAAGTAACTGGCTTACAAGCCTGGAATGTCTTGTATGAACACCCTCGGCGATTATTCGCAGGTGCCTCAGTATTAACAGGGGTAGACCCGCTGTTATTCATTCCATTCTCACGATTTCGGCTTGCTTCGTACTCAGCAATACCTTCAGCTATTCGCCGTGCTATCATTTGTTCAGTAGTTTCATTGTTGTTGGGTGGGGGAACGGTTTCAGGAATGGAAGAAGGTGTCGTTCGTAAACTGTTCTTAGTCATTCGTCGTTTTGGTGGCATGATTCCGTTCTGCGATGAAATAAAATGCAGAAGTCAATGCCAAGATAATGAATGTGATGAACAAGATTTCACATTGTTTAACAAGTGAACAGTATGAAGGATTGAAGGATGAGATTTTGTATCACATGTCGCACGACTTTGAAACGCCCATATGTAGTTAGTACAATATAATCACGTTGGCCAGGCGTCATTATATAATGCTAAATACATATTTCTTTTCATCATCATTCAACACAATCGAGTTTAAAGAAAATTCAAGATAAGGATCAATAATCAAGGTGTGGTATGTTTCATGGTCTTCAAGGAATGATCTCAAGTGTTATTGATTGGCTACCGTTTCTAACACACGTATGTAAATGTAGATATAATACTAAAGTAGTTGTTGAATGTAATGAAATACGAAATGCCATCAAACATAAGTTATATTATATCAAAAGGTGTAGCGCTGATACAACAGTTTTATACAAAACAAGATAGGATCCCTAATACGCCCCATTAGCGGTTAGCGCTATACAAAAGTCAATGGTTTTTCCTATACATATACCCATACTAACTACAGATTTTTCCCGTCTAGTACATGTCCAGTACATACATACATCTACCCATTTGATACTAGTCTATACAACACGTGATGGACCTACTAACATATCCATCATCCAAAAAGTGGTCGGTCTGATGCCCAGTAGGCACAAACCGCCATACACAAGTCTAATGAAAATAAGGTAGAAACAACCCCACAGCTGTCCTCAGCACAGCTATCATCACACAAGCTCCAATCATCATCCCTGCTGTCCTCGCACGCCTCTCTAATACCCTGACACGAGCACGTGCGGTCTCGGCTATCTCTCTGGCAGCAACCACGTGGTGTCCTCCTAGGTACCATTCCTCTCGAAGGTCCAGCAGTCGTATGGCGTGTCGTCATAAAGGTAGACCCTAACATACGAGTGGTAAGGTCAGTGGGAGTAGTAACAGGTGGGACCACATGTGCAGTGGGTGGTGGGGTGATGTAGGCATCACCAGTGTCATCCGATAGAGCTCTCAGCTGAACCGGTGGACACGCAACTCCGGTACTAGCGTCGCTATGGTAGGAATCCTCAGTCGGCTCCTCATCCGAAGCATACAAATAGATCGGACTGTGCCTCGACATGGTGCCTCGACATGCTGATACAAAGAAGTCGTAGGTGATGTGTTAGTCGTATGTTAGCTGTATGCAAAATGTGTATGCATGTAATGAATGTTTTAGCCAAGGCTATAGTCTAGGTCTCTAAGGTTTTAGGTTACTTAAAGACTTCTAGTTCGCTATAACCAATGGCTCTGATACCAAGTCTGTCACACCCCGCCAAACGGTAATTACAATTAGTTATGTTTAGATTGCGGAAGCTTTAATGACGTGGCGGGGCTGCGAACAGTAATTTCAACCAACAGATACATACATACTCAGAGCATATGGTTATTGCACAACATAATAGATAAGGATGCCAGTTCAAACATTTGTTACAAAAGTAGTACGACTATGGAAGTCGTAACAGTAGTAGTGGAGTTTAAAACATTTTAGTTTTCACAATAATACATAGTT
Organism: Pseudognaphalium luteoalbum; assembly: GCA_963422505.1. NCBI lineage: Eukaryota > Viridiplantae > Streptophyta > Magnoliopsida > Asterales > Asteraceae > Pseudognaphalium > Pseudognaphalium luteoalbum. The sequence continues at coordinate 117,272,251 of OY730193.1, forward strand.
TAAAGTAAGATTTCATAAGTATGACCGCAATGTCTGCAGTTATACAAATGAAATCCCCAAAAGCGGTCCCGACAGTATGTGGCATCCTAATAGGTCCAGGGTTGTCCATCCTGAATGCATGCGATTTCTTACCCAGCTAATTTCCTGAAAAACATAGAGAAAGTCGTCAACAAATATGTTGAGTGAATTTACAGGTTTATATGTGTATGTGGTTAGTTAAACCAAGTTTGTATAAATGATTTGTTATTCATTTATAAAATACAAGTTATGTAGGGTTGTTACCCTAAGAATTATTATACGTGGGGATGTCGTCCCAAAATGTGTTACTGGTTGTTTACCAGTGTAAAAATAAGTTACCGGTATGTCTTCCGGTGTCCAACAGTTGTAGGATTCGTTATTCCTAAAAGTATGTGGGAATTTACTTAGACTGTGATCCCCTGAAAGGTGAGCTAAACCTCGCAGGTTAAAGTAACGCGACCTAACCCTATAACCAAACCACAACCAGAACTTATGTTGTTTGCCTGAACGGACGTTTAAGTATACGCTTCACCGTAGGAGGGTCGTCACGGCAATAGTACTATCCGTATACTCAGTGGCTTCACCTAGCTAATGGTTACAGTAGCATGTCATGAGGTCTTTCATGCACACCATTCAAGTCTAGGTCCGCACTAGCATACCTTGTCTAAATTCCCAAAATAACAGTGAATATGTAATATCACAAATCAGCATTTGTATAAAAGCAACAAAGCATTTAATAGTTTGATTGCATGTGTTGGCATGCAATTTCTATGTTTAACACCCCTGTGTTTAAAAGCAGAAACATTTAAAAGTAGGGGCTGTAAACTCACTGTGATGTGCTCGGTAAGGAAAGCTAGCAGCCGACAGGTAATAGCCCAAGGTGTGTTAACCTATATACAATAAATGTATTAACATAAGTACGTTTGATTTGTTTAATCAACTTATGTTAACGGTTTATTTGTTTGAAGAAATTGTTGATTTCTTAATGATGTAAGTCGTTACATTTGTTGGTGATGTGTGTTGAAATATTGTTATATTTCTCACGTCGTATACTTTGTCAAGTGTATATACACGTATGTAGTCATATATATAGACATTTGAATGTTGTTTTGTCCCTTTTGTGCATATACATGAAAATTAGATAGTTATAGTTTCAATACATTGGATTTGTCGTGTGCATGTATATATATATTCATATATATATATATGAGTTCTAAAGTTTACGTATTAAAACGTATATAAGTTTTATTTGTTATAAAACTTCTTATTGCATTTATTTCCGTCCATAAAATAAATAAATAAATGTTATCGTCATTAGAAAGTCATGATTTGTATGTATATATGAAATATACATATAGGTTTGTCGTTTGTTATTAAGTGTGAATATATGTATTTATATATATATATATATATATATATAGATTCATAAACGTTCCGTGAAATAAATCGGGTCGCGTCTTATGTTTGGAATGTTTTGGAAGTTTATTGGGCTCGACCCGATTAGTTTTGTTTTCGACCCAATAACTTAACCCGATTATATAATTTGTTGGGCCCATTAACAAGTTTTGGCCCAATGGCCCGTTTATTTAATTTACTCATTTGTTCTTAAATTTCTTGGTTCAAACCCAAAGTTTCAGGCCCAAGAAACGTCCGGCCCAACTCGCGACCAAAGCCCAGTCTGCATCCCAGCCCAGCCCAGCCGATCGGCTTGGGCCTTCAGCCGTTCGGCTGGAGGTTCCGGCCCAACCCAAACCCATTCGATCCAATCCAATTTAATTAGTCCATTATTCATTTCGGTCCAGTCCACATCATCCGTTCGGGTTAAAAATCACATACCGTTCGACTCATCATGGCTAGCCGTTCGGCTCAACCAAGCTAGCCGATCGGCTCAGTTTGTTGAGCCGTTCGGCTCATTACATTCAGCCGATCGGCTGGCCCAAGCCAACCGATCGGGTTGGTTCGTCCCTGTCCTCTCGCCCTCTGTTTCTGTCTGTGTTTGATATGTTCATATATATATGTGTTTTGTTACGAGTTTTAGCTCACATTTTACACCATTTTCATATCATTACATCATTATATCACATTTATATCAACTTTTACATACATGTTTTGTGATTCTAAGTTTGGTTTCATATAGCCCATTTCAAGAACAACTCAAACCATTTCAAGAACAATCATTCCAATCTTCAAGTTTTGATGTTATATACACAGATTGTGATACATAAACATGTTAGATTACGATTTTTAAGCAAAGAATCGAAGATTAGAAAGTTCCTTACAAAGTAGGTTAGATGGTGGCGATGATGACGCGAGGAAGATGATGATCCTGGTTTGTGGTTCTCCTACTCCTGCTGCTACTGATCTTGTGTGTGTTTAGCAAAGAAGAAGAAGGAGATAGAGGAATGATGTTAGGTGTGTGTGCAAAGAAAATCACAGAAGAAGAAGAAGAAGAAGAAGAAGATGGGAGTGTATAAAATTCAAACGAGAGTTGCAGTATATAATCATACTGCCTCCTCAATTATTTGAGGTGGTGGGATATTTAGCCCGTTAGTTTCGAGTACGGGTATAATTATAGCAATATAAAAGTAAACATTTTATATTTTTATTTTGTAGATGCTATCCTGGTTCGTTATTTAAATTCGGAATAATGATGTTTTCATTATTTTTGACTGTTGTACAGATTTGTACATTGGACTGCTAACATTGAATTGAGTGCCAAATTTCAGTCGAATTTCGGGTTCATATTTTGAGGTAATGTTACAAATGTTTCCAAATGAATGAGAAAATTTGAATTTTTCTCATTTTGATCTTTGAGTGCATTTTAAAATTGTTTCTGTTCGTTTTATAAGACGTTTCATGTTAAACGTATATTTTACTCGTTCTATCTATATGTTATAGATACAATAGTACTCGTAATTAATAATTGAATTATTAATTATATTGTGTCATCAACTTTTGTTGTATTTTTCTGTCGGATTCGTCCCGATACATTTGTACGTAACTTTAAGTACTTACGTATTAGTAATACTTTTTGTTTAAAAGTACTGGGCTGCTAGGCTTACATCACATCAAAAAGTTTTGTTTTAAACTTAATCAGGAAATTAGCGTAAGAATGCACATGCTTAGATGTTAATCAGTACCTAATTTGGAGAGTTGTCACATTCTCCCCTCGTTAGGGAAATCTCGTCCCGAGATTTAATTCGTGTCGTGAGTCGCAGTCACGGTTTCAAATAGTCGAGGATACTTCTTGCGCATTTCATTCTCACGTTCCCAGGTGAACTATGGGCCATGTTTTGAGTTCCAACGAACTTTAACTAGCTTGATTCGTTTGTGTCGAAGTTTCTGTGTTTTCGTGTCCATAACTTCGATAGGTTCCTCCACAAAGTTCAGTTTTGAGTCAATGAAGACCTCGTCCGGAGGGATGATATGTGTTTCATCGGAAAGACACTTTTTCAAGTTAGATATATGAAAGGTGTCATGGATACTACTAAGCTCTTGCGGTAGTTTGAGCTTGTAGGCGACAGGACCAATCCTTGCAAGGATCTCGAATGGTCTGATGTATCGTGGGTTCAGTTTACCTCGTTTACCAAATCGTACGACCCCTTTCCAGGGTGCAACTTTGAGTAGGACTTTGTCACCTACTTGAAATTCTAATGGTTTCCGTCTGTTATCGGCATAACACTTTTGTCGGTCACGTGCTGTTTTCAATCGGTTAAGCACTTGAGATATCTTGTCCGTAGTTTCTTGGACTATCTCAGGACCCGATAATTGTTTGTCGCCCAACTCTGCCCAACAGAGTGGCGATCGGCACTTGCGTCCATACAATGCCTCAAATGGTGCCATCTGTATGCTGGTGTGATAACTGTTTTTATATGAAAATTCTGCTAGAGGTAGGTGTGTATCCCAATTACCTCCAAAGTCTATCACACATGCTCTCAACAGGTCTTCGAGTGTTTGTATCGTTCGCTCGCTCTGGACGTCTGTTTGTGAGTGGTAGGCAGTACTCATGTCGAGTCTAGTACCCAATGCATGTTGAAGTGTTTGCCAGAAACGAGAAGTGAATCGTGCGTCTCTATCAGAGATGATAGATAATGGCACACCATGTCGAGAAATGACCTCTTTCAAATAGATTCTAGTCAGTTTCTCCATTTTGTCTGATTCTTTAATAGCAATGAAGTGGGCTGATTTCGTTAATCGATCGACAATCTCCCATATGGTGTCAACTCCGGATGTTGTTTTCGGTAACTTCATGATGAAGTCCATTGTGATGTGTTCCCATTTCCATTTGGGCATTTCAGTTTGTTGCAAAAGCCCAGACGGCTTTTGATATTCAACTTTGACTTTTGCACAAGTCAAGCACTTACTAACGTATGTGGCAATGTCTCGTTTCATGCAGGCCACTAGTAAAATCCTTTCAAGTCGTGATACATCTTATCTGTACCAGGATGTATCGAGTAGTTAGGCTTATGATCATAAGCTCCAATATTAATCATATTAAAAATATTGTGTCCATTTAGTTATTCTACCTAATTTCATTCACGTAATGATATAAGAACTTATCAATAACCAATAAAACAAACATCTAATAGACGACAAACTTTATTTATTAAACTGACCATACCATGTAAATTCTAAATTAGTGAAAAACCCCATAAACTCATCTAGAATTGATTTTTTGAATCTTAATTCTCGACTATTCAATTTAGAAAATTGATATCACCTTAGAGAAAAGCAACAATTTATAAATTAAAACATATAAACTATACAAATTTCAAAGATGTTAAAGATAAATTAAACCAACTAATTAACTTTACTTAAAAGAAAATGAAAAACTCAATTTCTCAACATCAAGTTTCGAAATTTAATGATGATTAGCCCCTCTCGAACTATGATCTCACAGTTGACTGTTATTTATTAATACTAACTTATATCCACAAATGCATCATTTGAAAATTTGTTTAGTGCGTACTTTCACTGATGTAACTATATGTAGTTTCACATAAAATATTTAATTTATAAAAAAGACGTTTTAAAAACTCAACAATAGTAAAATTTATAAATTTGCAAACACTTTCAAACTATAAACCTTAATGAATTATGCTCTTAAAACTATAATTAAAAAAAAGAAAAAAAAGTATACAAATATTATTAATCGAACAAATATATATGGTATAAGAACAATATTTATATAATTAATTTAAATAGCTTTTCCAAGTAATATAAATATATGATCATTATCAGTAATATAAAATTATATACGTTTACTATATTATCTTATACTTACCAAATTATATTTATCAACATTTTAATAGTTAAATATGTCTTGAAATTTTGATACGATTATCGGATTTTGAAAGAAAGAAGGTGTTGGTCTAAAACTACTAGAAATAAATACAGTTCAATAATTACTACTGAGTAAAAAATATACTAATATTTAAACAGAGTTTTTGTTTAAATACTCATATAAAAACATGTAAATATTTCATTTGTTTTTTTAAAAAAATGTCAATAACACTTGAAGATATTGAATTGAAAAAAAAACAGCAACTATTCATCACCTATTCAAAGAATAGTATCATTTTGCCTTGCAAAATGTTATTATACTCAATATCATCATTGACTTGAGGAATAACGCTTATACATCAAAGTAAACGGTTTTCTCTTTCATCCGAAACCATTTAAACTCTCTTTGTATACCTACTTTTACTCAATGTTGCAAAAGTCGGCCGACTAGAGCGACTAGTCGTTGATTAGTCGGCTCTAGCGAAGGTCATGACTCGACCAGGGTCAACACCGGTCAACGCCGGTCAACAGGTCATAATCGTTTGGCCAATAACTTAGATGTGTTTCTCCATTGCTTATTGTTGACAAATATGAAAGAAACAAAAAAATATGATAGAATGGGGTAGGAGATGATGAAGATGATGAAGAAGTAGAAGAAAAAGATGTAGAAGATCAGATTATATCTGATTTTAGATCTGGACAAAAAGTGAACAAGGATAGAGAAAGTGGTAGTTTTCACTAAAAAAGTTAAACGGAAATTTACATTTTAGTCACTTATTTTTAAAATATATACACACACACACATACATACATACATACATACATAATTTTATAACTTATTATTTAAATATATAAAAAGTCAACAAAAGTTAAAACCTGACTGGTCTTCGACTTGGCTGACTAGTCCTTCCAGGGTCCTGACCGACTCGACCCCAACCCCGACTAGCGACTTTTACCACCTTGCTTTTACTTCCAACTTAACCTTAGCTCTGATCTTTCTGAAATCAACAATAAACTTATGGCGTTAGTAAAAGAGTTGGAGTACCTCAAAATCTCATTAGATGTAATTAAGTTATCCACCAATCGCTTCAGGGAAGAAAACTCCATCGGTGTTGGTGGTTTTGGCACAGGAGAGATACCCGACTCTGATTCGGGTTAACGAGAACTGTCATGATAAAGACAAGAAAGTAGTATTTGAGGTTCCTAAAGTATCTTCTTAGACCACTCACTAGCGTGCAAGCTAAGAATGAAGGACTGAATTAACAGCTCATTGCCATGTCATCACTAAGACTAAAGGACTGAAGAAGTCTTATCGTGACTACGTGACACAAAGGCTGAACTTTTAGACCTCACATTTACGAATAATACCTCTAATATATACCAAAAACAACAAACAAACAAATTTAGAAGTGACCCCACATTTTTTCGTCCTTCTCCCCTCTTACGCATGATGCACACCAACTAAGATGGACGAAAGACCCACCCCTTACGGTGGTGTCTTTCTAAGGAAGATGGTGCCACCATAGGCACATGTCTTAGACTCTTAGAAGGCCTTTAGTTCGTGCCTGTTGAGAAGGTAAGCATCTCGCTTTCACTAAAGCAAATGTGCTTTTGTTGGTGTCCCATTCAATTTTCATATTTGATCACAGAGAAAAGTACAATAGAAGGTACTATACTTATCACCCATTTCTATTTAAGGTACAAAACTTTAATTTTTTTAATAAGGTATATATCATATAATTTTTAATCAAGTAAAGGACACGATTTTCACAAATGACAAGTTGTGACCGAATTTCTTTTCTATAAGTAACATATCGATTGAATCGATTAATATTCCCTGATCAATTGTAAAAAATATTAAGTATAATGGGAGATTTTGAAAGTGGTAATGAGTTTTTGTTAATTTCTTTCTCCTCACTCAATATTTTTTTAAAAAATTTAACAAGGAATATTAATCGATTAAATAGATATGTTACTTATAAAAAAGAATTTCGGTTATAACTCGTCATTTTTGAAATTTGCATCCCTAACTTGATTACAAATTGAAAGTTGGATACCTTAGATTAAAAAATCTAAAGTTGTGTACCTTAAATAGGAATAAGTGAAAAATATAGTACCTTTTATTGTACTTTTCCCTTGATTATACTACTACACTCGTTTACGTGTTAGTTAGATAATATTCTGAAAAGAACATAAAAGAGATTCATTTTATGATTAATAACAATCAATTGCGGTTAAAGGGTTTTGTAAGTTCTTATAACCAACAACTACCAGATTCTGAAGAAAACATAAAAGAGATTCATTTTACAATTCGTAACAATCAATTGCGGTTAAAGGGTTTTGTAAGTTCTTATAACCAACAACTACCAGATCATAACCCGTAAAATTATAGGCTAAATCAAAAGAACTCTTAAAATCAATAATGATGATAAAAAATTCAGAGTATTATAAGGTTAGTAAAATGTTTGAATCTTGTAAATTGTATAATGATACTAAGTATGGATGTGCAAGTATTATAATAATAGTGAGTTAGTATATAATGTATAATTTAATTGCTTTATTAGGTATCTATGTTTGAAAGTATGTTGTTATATATGTTTTCAGTTTTAAATTTAGTAAATAATTGTGTAGACTAAAGTTGATTGTATTGAAAATTATCAAGAACATAAAATGCACAAACTAAAATAAAATTTAAAGTCAAAAATCTATTACATTCATATAAATCAATTACATCATCACATTAGGTTTTTCTTAATGTTACCTCGTTATTTTTTTCTTAAACGCCTTCAGAATTTCTAAGACTCTCATCTTAAAAGTTTTCAAGATGTTAAATTCATTACAAACTACTACTATACCTTCCATTTATGTGAAGAGTCATAATTCCGTTTTTTTTACTCATATCGATTCCAAATAACAAACATCCCTTAAATACAATTTCTTATGCATACATCTTATCCTTATTATTTGTCTTTTCATACAATTCACTGTGTTTTATTTGTCTCAATATATTAATTTCTACAAAATATGCAAATATATATAATTTATTATATTATCTTTATTACTATACTATCTATAAAAATAACCCAAAGTTACGTCAATAACAATTACCTTTTTAGCCATGATTACACAATCATTGATCACTTGATCCTATAAAATATTTATAACAAATATAATTCATTATAATTTTTAAATTCCTACATCACATTTAATAAATACGTTCTTCTTAGTGATGTTTTGTACATTATAATTATCTAATCTTGTCATAATTAACTACCATGTTTTAAGGAAATTAGTTTTAGTAACCTATAATATGATGTTAAAAATTTTATGCACTCCGATTATACTCACATAGACTATACTCACGTATCTTATGTAAAAATATGACAATTACCTAATTTATACATGAAAACTATGATGATAATCAACTTTATTGAAAACTCATATCACATTGCCACTAATTGAGTTGTAAATTATTTAAGATGAAATACCCTGATTCTTTTTTCCGGTTTATAACACTCTCGACAATGTCCCATGACTACCCCCTCTGTATATTATATCCTTAATAAATTTCTCTAGTTGAAACAAGCTTTTAAAACCTAAAATTTCATTTTTCACAATCATACGCGATCCTGGAAAATGGTGGGATCGCGTACTTATGCTGAAAACCCACTGTAACCATTTTTGCCTTGAGTACGCGATCCTGGAAAACTGATGAGATCGCGTACCATAGTTGTAATACCCGCCAAATTATGACTAGTGATTAGTTCATAATCAACTGTTAATACATGTAATTAGTTCTGTGTTAGGCTAATTAATGTATCGGATTTTATATTGATGAATATATACAATCTTGCGATTTGATTAAATCGTACGCAAACTAAATCGAATGTATTTCAGTTCAAGTAAAATACGGACGTTGGAGATCAATTTTATTGAATAATATAAAAATTATTTATTGACAATAACGTACCAAAAATATTATTTTGATAATATTTCAAGTTCACTTCATATCGTATTATAGGCGTCTGCACGACTTAGGCATTAAACGCGTAAACAAACGAGGCCAATTGAATTATTAAGTAATTGATAAAATACCCCAATAAATTATTTAATTAACTTTCGTCTTCTTTAAAACTTGCATTTTAAACACTTAAAATAATTACTTAACGATTAACGATCGGGGAAACGAACACCGCACGGAGCGCGAATACACGGAGCTAAAAGTGGAGACCCACACATGGGTGGGCCCCCACCTAAAAATCTGCCAAAGGGTGAGGTCATCACCTCCCCACCCTCACTTTACTCTTTCTCTTTTTCTCCCTCTTCTCTCTTCCTTTCAAAAATTCCACCATTTCCACCACCATCTTCCACCACAAAATAACACCACAAAAACGCCTCAAATCACGTCGCTCGTTTGGAGAAAAAGACTCATCTCGCAACGATCTACAAATCTATCTTTTCGGAATTTCCATTCGACACTTTGTAAGTTTCCGACAAAACCCGCAACTCCTCGATTTTTAGTGTTTTTAGCAAGTAGTTGTTTCTTTAAGCTTAAAATGTCCAAATATGGGTTGGGTAAAAGTTTCAGGCCAAACGGAAACCGAAAAACTCGTTTTTGGCTCAAAAATCCGTCATCAGACTTAAGTGTCGCATAGACAGCAGCAGCTATGCGTCACTTCATGCGTCACTTAAGTGACGCATTGAGTGTCGCATGAAACCCTAATTTTGCTTAAGTGTCGCATGAAACCCTTTTTTTCCCGACACTCCTACCGTCACTTGACTAGTGACGCACAACAACCATACCCGACACTTCTAGCGACACTTCCTAAGTGACGCCTAGACCCATACCCGACACTTATAGCGACACTTCCTAAGTGACGCCTAGACCCATACCCGACACTTATAGCGACACTTCCTAAGTGACGCCTAGACCCATGCCCGACACTTATAGCGACACTTACCTTAGTGACGCCCTACCATGCGTCACTTCCCTTAAGTGACGCATATGCTCAGATTTAATATTTTTAGCGACACTTCCCAAGTGTCGCCCAAGCCCCTAAGTGACGTTATAAGTGACGCATAAACAGAAAGTTTTAACTAATTTTACACTAAGTTTTGAGACCTAAATTTGACGCCCCATTTCACCCAAATTCGAGTCCAGATGCGTTTTTCACCAAAGCAATATAGTAGAAATAAAAATTTTCCAAGCTGACCTGGAAGCTCGACCCCAGCCAGGGGCTCTGCCCCTTGGACCCCGCTACCAGGGGCGCTGCCCCCGGACCCCCGTCATTAACGGGCTTCGCCCTTACCCTAGGTTCCCGAGTAACCGTGTTACATCTAAACTTTCACACAACGTGTTAAACTTGTACAACATCAAACACGAATGCGACACAACTATTAAAACACATTGGAACTTACTTTCAGGTATGACACTTCAAAATCATCAAAATAAATAATGTGGGATTATTATTACAAACAATCACCAACGGGCCGTACACATTTTCAAACACCTAAACAAACAACCAAATTGTAATCATTTGGACATTCTAGTTGGACAAACAACTACAAGGTAGTCTTATTAGATGCCTTCACATATTTATAACCATCGCGTGTCGTGGACACCCTCAGGTTACAAGTCTTTGGACTTCGATTATTGGCTAATCAATCTCAGTTTACTAAGATAAACTCTCCAGACTCAGGTGAGTCTCATGGCCCTTCTTTTTACTGTTTTACTAGGGGTGTGATACATTGCTCTATTTTTAACACATGAACGCGAGTACATATTTCAATATACTACATGAGTTGTTTTCAACTAATCAAACCAAAGTCCTCTGTCAGTATAGTCTGGTAATACGAAAGTAGCGTGAATATTAGTATATGGTACCATATAGGATTGACCCTCCTCGTCCGGGTTAGCAAGCACTAACCGGGTAACGGACGTACTAATATTTGGGAAGACGAGAGTAGATTAGGCTCTCGTGGAGGCACCTCGCTCGGAATTCTCTATATGGGACCCGACCCTCGAGTTAAGCTCAGACTATGCGCTCATGGTTGTATACATTATCCATAACTTTATTTGCTGGATACAAAGCAATACTTAAATCTTGCGGTTCATAGAATATTATTTGATACTCAAACCTGTGAGCTCACCAGCGTTAGCTGACCCATTTTAGCATGTATCACAGGTACTCAGCAGTAGATTTGGATTGCCCATCAGGATGCATCTTAGCTCGAGTCTTCATGCAAACTTCAGAGATTTCAGTGCATTATTAGATTTTGTATAACTAATTATGTACTTAAATCTCTCATATTACGAACACGAGCTATGTACGAGTTCAAACCGTTGCAACCCTATTTAATATTAATATCTTTTGTTAAAACGACGCATATAGAGTTGTTTACTATATATCTGTGTGCTTTTATTATTGATTAGTAACACCCAAAGTATGCTTCCGCGAATCATTAAATTTGGGGGTGTTACAATAGTGTATTTTGAAACTCATCCAAAACTCAGATTTTTGACCAAATTCAAACGCGCATAACTTTTAACTCGTTATGAGTTAGGACCTGAAATTTTGCACACACATCCACTATAACAATATAAAACTTTCCCTTTTGACACTATTTTAAATTTCAAAAAAATGATTGATTTGGACGTGTGACCAATTCGAGGCCACTTTAAACCATTTTAGTGAACGTGTCATATTCCAAATGGCTTGGTTTCAGACCTCCAACTTTTACCCACATATTCTATGATACATTTGACATGTGTGAGCATTTTCATCAACATCATACACCCACTCTAACCTATTTTTACTCCTTTGACCCGTTTGCTGTCTATTTAAACACTTTCACCAAATCTAACACATATTAACCATTTGACACTTGATTTCAATTCATTTTAACAACATATCATATTTCTTGATTCATGATCACTCAAATGGACCAAAATACCACATTTGACACTTCATGATTCCACCATAACTATTACATAATTCAACATCTAACAACATGTATCACTATACAATATACCCATTACCCAATTTGACACCATCATATTCCATTTTGACTTTATCAAGTCAAAGATACACTTTTCAACCAATAGACACTTAATACCTTAAATTATCAACATAAATTCAAATGTGTCTTTTTGAGCGATTTACACAAGTGATAATTCATAACGATAATTCAAAAGGAAGAGAAGCTTGTCTAACCCAATTGCAAGCTCCAATCCACGCTACTTCTTTGTAATCATATTTCATTCAGTTGGTTCAACCGAACCAAACACCTACTGTAACACCCCCAAATTTAATGTTTTGCGGAAGCAAGATTTGGGTGTTACTAATCAATAACAAAACACACAGATTAATAGTAAACGACTCTATATGCGTCGTTTTGACAAAATATATTAATATTAAAATATTTACAATAATCATCCTACACATAGCTCGTGTTCGTAGTATGAAGAGATTTGAATACATAATTAGTTGTACAAAATCTAATAATGAAGTAAAATCTCTTGAATGCTTGCATGAAGACTTGAGCTAATATGCATCCTGTTGGGCAGTCCAGTTCAACTGCTGTGTACCTGTGATACATGCTAAAATGGGTCAGCTAACGCTGGTGAGCTCACAGGTTTAGATATCAAATAAATTTAGTGTGAACCGCAAGATTTAATCGTTGATTTGCATCCAGCAAATGATAATAGTTATGTATACAGCCATGAGCGCATAGTCCGAGCTTAACTCAAGGGTCGGGTCCCATATAGAGAATCCCGAGCGAGGTGCCTCCACGAGAGCCTAATCTACTCTCGTCTTCCCAAATATTAGTACGTCCGTTGTAGAGGTTAGCGCGACTAACCCGGACGAGGTGGGTCAATCCTATATGGTACCATATACTAATATTCACGCTACTTTCGTATTACCAGACTATACTGACGGAGGACTTTGATTTGATTAGTTGAAAACAACTCATGTAGTATATTGAAATATGTACTCACGTTCACGTGTTAAAAACAGAGCAATGTATCACACCCCTAGTAAAACAGTAAAAAGAGGGCCATGAGACTCACCTGAGCCTGAAGAGTTTATCTTAATAAACTTAGATTGATTAGCCAAGAATCGAAGTCCAACGACTTGTAACCTGAGGGTGTCCACGACACGCGATGGTTATGACATGATTGAGTATCTCAAGGATCACCCTTGTAGTTGTTTGTTCAACTAGAATGTCCAAATTACCATGATTTGGTTGTTTGTTTAAGTGTTTGAAAATGTGTACGGCCCGTTGGTGATTGTTTGTAATAATAATCCCACATTATTAGTTTGATGATTTTGAAGTGTTATACCTAAAAGTAAGCTCCAATGTGTTTTAGAAGTTGTGTCGCATTCGTGTTTGATGTCATACAAGTTTAACACTTTGTGTGAAAGTTTAGATGTAACACCGTTACTCGTGAACCTAGGGTAAGGGCGAAGCCCGTTAATGACGGGGGTCCGGGGGCAACGCCCTTGGTAGCGGGGTCCAAGGGGCGGCAGCCCCTGGCAGGGTCCAAGGGGCAGAGCCCCTGGCTGGGGTCGAGCTGCCAGGTCAGCTTGGAAAATTTTTATTTCTACTATATTGCTTTGGTGAAAAACGCATCTGGACTTGAAATTGAGCGAAATGAGGCGTCAAATTTGGGCCTCAATATTTAGTGTAAAATTAGTTTGAAACCTTCTGTTTTATGCGTCACTTATAACATCACTAGAGGGCTTAGGCGTCACTTAGGAAGTGACGAATGAAAAGGCAGAATCTGAGTGAGGGCGTCACTAACGGAAGTGACGCATACTGAGGCGTCACTAAGGTAGCTTGGGCGACACTTAGGAAGTGTCGCATAAAATTGGAAATTCTGAGTTTAGGGCGTCACTTAGGTAAGTGACACATAAGGTGGCGTCACTCCATTAGTGTCGGGTATGAGTGTCGGTTAAGGCTTCTAGGCGTCACTAAACAAGTGACGTAGGTAAGTGTCGGGAAAAAGGGGTTTTATGCGGCACTTATGCAAGTGACGCATGATTAGGGCTTTTAGCGACACTCAATGCGTCACTTAAGTGACGCATGAAGTGACGCTATACTGCACCTTCGTTGCGACACTAAAGGCTGTTAACGAATTTTTGAGCCAAAAACGAGTTTTTGGGTTTCCGTTTGGTCTGATTCTTTTACCCAACCCTTATAAGGACATTCTAAGCTTAAAGAAACAACCAAAACTTAAAAACACTTAAAATCGAGAGGTTTTGAGTTTTCGTCGGAAACTTACAAGTTAACGAATCAAGATTCCGGAAAGGTAGGAGTGTAGATCGTGATGCGGTGGTTCTTTTCTTCCAAACGAGCTCAACGATTTAATGAAGCTTGGTGGTGTGTTTTAGTGATTTTTGGTGTAGGTGGTGTGGATGGTTTTTGAGAGAAAAATAGGAGGGAGAAAGGAATAAAATGAAAAGAAAATGGGAAGTGAGGGGAGAGCTTTTTGGGGAGGAGAGGGGGAGAGTTTCTCCCAACTTTTTAATTCCCGTGGTTGCGCTCCGTTCGGTGTTCGTTTTCTCGATCGTTTAAAACGTTAATTAATTATCTTGTACGTTTAATTATAAGTTTTAAAAATACAATTGTTTATTTAATATTTTTGTTGAAGGATTTTACCCAATACTTAATGACTTAAATGATTTCGTTTGTCTGTGTGTTAGATGTATAAGTCGTGTAGACGTTTATTATACGATACAAAATGTAATTGAAATATTATTAACATAATATTTTTGGATATAATAGCGTTATTAAATAAAGTTATATTATTTAATAAAATTATTCACCAACGTCCGTATTAATTGAACCGAATCACATTCGATTGAAATGCGTACGATTTAGCCAAATCGCGTAATTGTACATATTCAACAATATATTATTTGATACATTAATTAGCCTAACACAGAACTAATTACATGTATTAACAGGGGATTAGGCACTAATCACTAGTCTTAATTTGGCGGATGTTACATCTACAATATAAAACCACTAAAACGGGTAAGTGTAAAGCTTAGCGAGCTTTTGGGCAATTAAATGAATAATCCACAAATACAACAACATATTTCTTTTATCAAGAGTACACTTATCTGATTCCACAATTAACTACGAAATAATTGTAGAGATTCTCTTTATTTCGCGAGGATCCACGGTCCAATAGATACAAGTAAGCAAGACAACAATTTTTCATCAAAATAGATACCTAGTTTAATAGATACAAGTAGTGCTAGGTACTTAGTTTGTAATCAATGATTATTTCATGATGATACAATCTCTATAACTTGCTCATCCCACAAAATCCACGAAATCATCATATTATTTTCTATCTTTGATTGAATAAAGATGGTGAAAAGGGAGAGTAGTGAACATAGATGTGTGCGTAGTAGCCTGATTTTGTGATGGGAACAACAAACACCAACTCATTTTTAATTTGGGTCAACAAGGGTGTGTTTAGTTATTTTCCATTTCCAATTTTCTAAAGAAAATCGTTCTTCAATGAAATGTTGAAAATTTAGAAAACGCGTTCAAATGTTGGAAAAGTGAATTTTGAAAAACTAGTTATATCTTGGAAAAGTGTTGGGGAATTGTATAAAGGAAAATTTGGAAAAGTGTGGGTAAAGTGTTTTCCACCTCCAAGTTATATTTTGGAAAAATGTATTTTTTATTTTCTTAAAAATTTTCTCAGAAAAATTCATTTTGAACGTGTTTTCTATTTTTCCACTTTTCTTGGAAAATTTTTCTAGAAAACTCTCCATTTTTTCCACAACTAAACACCCCTAACTTGTTTGGTTTCTTTTTCGAGATCTACGTTTGAGTGAGACAAATTTTAGAAGATACGGAAATATGATATGATGATAAGTAGGTTGATGTGTGTTGACTTAATGGTGACAACAGGTTCGAAGATTGGGATGAACAATTAGAAAAAGGAAAGAAGGGTTTGTTGTTAATTTAGATTGACTAAATGGACTATTTGTTAAGTTTAACGGGAAAAGACGAAGAAAGCGAAAATTGATAAGTTGAAGGACGATTGCAGGAGCAAAAAGAGAGGATAAAATTGGCGAATTCACAAGATCAGGAGGACGAAAAATGTAATTTACCCTTGTTTTAATATAGAGGAGAGATGTAGGCACATTGAGTTGTATTAAACTATTAATTACAGCATAATAATTATTTGGTTCACAATCTCAAACAAATGAATTTTATCTTGGTCCATTCTTTGTTCTTTTTATATGATGAGGTTGCATATTTGATGCATGTGATTAATGACTAAAACCCATTAAGAAATCTTTTGGATGTTCTGTAATTAAACTTTCTAATTACATAATCTAAATTACAGTAAAACAATCACTTTGACAAACCTAAACCCATATACATATATATATATCAAATTATTATTTTTAGTAACAATTCATTTTTGATAAACAAATAGTCTATCCGTCCAAAATTGTGGGCCCATCTGGCTGTTTTTAGAGTATAAGTTTGATGGTACGGTTTAGGCTACACGAATGCTAAATTTAATATACTCCGTATATCTTTGATATAATCTGATTATATAGTTGTGACTTCATCCGTCCCAAAATAATTGTCCACCAACAAAAAACACACAGTTTATTAAAACTGGAACCACAATACATTTCAACCAATCAAATACAATCTTCACCCACTAACGTCTCATACGATTGATTGAAATGATAAGTGAACAATTATTTTGAGAAATCCTAAAAAGGAAAGGTGGACTAGAATTTTAGGACATGGTGGGTAATTAACTGAAAAGCATACAGCTAAACTAAACATCCTCAGCAAGACATCACAATCATTTACTTCAATCTGATAAACATTTATAAATAATAACTGCAGAAGCAAAAGCTAGTGAGCAACTTAACCATGACATTTCATCCTTTGCATAATCCCAAGTCTTTAATAAAATATTAATTAAATAATTAAATAATATTCATATGTATATGTAAATCTCTCGAAGGCTTCCCAAGTCAACACAAATCTTTGGTGGATCAGATCTCAAAATGTCCAACTTAGAGACCCAAAATCTCATCCGACAATCTAACCATTCCCCGGCCACCACCGATCACCACCATGAACAACCGCAATCGGAAACCATCCGAAAACAACGAAACCCAATAACATCACTTATACTCCAACCGTTCGAATGGCTGAAAATGTTATCGTCAGAGCTCAACCCATCATTCATCCTAGGAATATTCCTAGTTTACGGCCTAAATCTAGGTTTCTCGGGTTCTTTTTTTACGGTCGTTACTGACTATTATTGGAAAGACGTCCAGAAAGTACAACCCTCGAAGGTACAACTCTTCATAGGGTTGTACTTTATTCCATGGGTCATAAAGCCCCTGTGGGGTCTTTTGACTGACGTCTTTCCAATAATTGGGTACAAACGACGACCCTATTTTATTATCGCCGGGTTTATAGGACTTATAGCCGCAACTATAGTATCAGAAGGTGGTACAAAAGTGGATATACCGACCGCGTTGTTGTGTTTGGTTGCGATTTCAACGGGGATGGCGATTGCGGATGTGACAATTGATGCTTGTATAGCAAGAAATAGCATTGAGATGAAAGCATTGGCTCCGGACATGCAAAGTTTATGTGGTGTTTGCTCATCAACCGGCGCACTAATCGGTTTTGCAACCAGTGGTTTCTTTATTCATCATCTTGGTCCTCAGGTTAGTTTACTTTTTTTGTTAATTAATTAGTAAGAGATTAAAATGATGTTTTAACAACTGTTTAGGACAGTTGCAATAGTTTTAAGTTTATGAAATTGAAAGGCAAATTGATATATACTTTACCATTTGATTATATACAAGGGTAATTAAAAATACCATGCTTTCTTTATTTACTTATAAAAACATCTTGCGAATTGACAATACTACCATTAAAATATTTACCCATTTTTGTTAAGAGAAACGGTAGCTAACTAAAGTTTATATAATAAAATTAATAATGCTATTCTATAAACACATGTGTCGGATAGTAACGGGAATAAAAAGATTTAATGAGAGATAAAATGAATTTACCCATTCAACCTCAAAATTAAGTCAAAAAACTTTGGTCAACGTTCATACTCAAAAGTCAAACTTCAACCAATTAGGTTGGAATAAAAAGGTCATCATGTATATTTATCATTAACAACTTTAGATGATTTTGAAGTTTAATGGTACAATTAACAAGTTTAGATGTATCATTATACTTCAAAAGTGGCTTTTTTTCTTCTTTTTTTCTTTCATGCAAGGCTTAAATGAACACTAGTGATAAATACAACAAATATGTTAATGCATACACCACCTTTTATGTAACAGGATGTAGTACTCTACAACACTTGTAATAAATGATTTTGGTGTATGAATAAAAAATTATGTTGTATATATCAACACCCTAAATGAAAGTATAAAACCAAATGAAAATATACCGACATAATTTTTACAAAGAAAAACTCACAAGATGATGTGGCATGTGAGATTAACCAATTATATCAATATCTATATTTTTCTCTCATGATTCTCTCACTTTATCTCATTAGTACACCTGATTGCGTGGACAATAGTTTGTAACTGTATCATTTCTCATACTTGTGTAACCTTTGAATATTTTGCGTTTACTTTTGTTTGTATATATTTATACGAAGTTGATAAATACTTGTAAATAATTGGATCATTTGTACATATGTTATAATAGTTAGATAACATATACGATACATTTTTACTAAACTATGTGATGTAATGCTGTCGTCACCATTGTCATAGTAAATAATGCAAAAACGTGCTCGGATGTCGTATACTTTACCAAAGAAATTTAGTAATCTCACGTTTTCTTGATCATATGCTTAACTTTTGGAGAAAACATTATGGTTCACTTAATTTACCAAATAGTTTTACGAAAGTTTTTGCTATTACTAATTATATAAGGAAAATGATTAAGGGAGCACTAAGAAATTTTATTAAGACGGTAAGACATGCAGACAAATATACTTAGATAATAACAAAACCTTTATCTCTTGTTTTTTAAGTTGATGTATAATCATTTTATATATATTTAATCATTTTAATGAAAGCTCTTAATTGATTTTTTTTTTAAAAAGCCATTAAAATAATAACTATAATAAATTATATAAAAACACAATTTTTTCTGGGGACGAAATTACTAAACTACTGTCATAAATTTAGTATACAATTATTGGGGATAAGGTGCTTCCCGATTGGAATCTTTATATAAAATAGTAGTCCGTATTTAGTATTTTTTTTAAATATATATATATATATATATATATATATATATTTAAACTATGAGTAATATTTTGGGGACACGGACTAATTAGGTAGTGAAGTAGTTAAGACTTATTGAATATATTTTATATCCGAAATTTTGTCGCATCCACCAAACATTAATGTATGTGTTAATCAACTTTTTTGTCGTTAAGACTCTTTAAATAAAAATAATAATGAAAAGCTACTCTGAATCGAGATATAGTAAGGCGCTATTTAAACCCTATGCAAGTATCATCATCGACTTTAGACATAATACACTATACATATTTTATATAGATGTAATAACGTTGTAACGACATCCCTTAGAGTTCTCTCATTAACATTTTCCTAATATCATCATCATCATGAAATATATGTCAATAACATATCGATAACCTTTTGATATCGAAACCTAATAAATACGATGTTGATCAATTTAAACATGACCTGAAATTGTGAGTTTGACTGTGTATCTGAAACACATGTTCCAAAACAGAACACAAAACTAATTGTTAGCCAAATTTACACTACATAAGACTACTATGTACTACGGAGTAATATGTTCTTTATATATGATTATATGATCATGTATGCAAAATTGTAAATTAGATTGCCTTGGGACTTTTGGCAATTCCAGCAGCATCACAGATATATTTAGGATTCGTCATCTATGAAAAGAAATCATCCGAAGACTCGTCTACAAGGAAAAAACAGGTTACTTTTGGTTATAATTTTGTTCGGTTTTATTTGAATCTTGTACAGAACAATGAATTTATGAATCTTGCATATTACAGGCAATGCAGAATCTGGGAGGAGCACTAAAAGGCATGTATGAGACCATACAAATTCCACAAGTCTGGAAGCCATCTCTTTACATGTACCTTTCATTAGCTCTTAGTTATAGCACCCATGAAGGCCAGTTTTATTGGTACACCGACTCTAAAGCCGGCCCTGCATTTTCTCAGGTACTTACATTGTTTACATGATCATCACCTGATCATGCTCGACAACAGTTTCTTGCATCTGTTTGTGGACCTCACACATGTTTACATGTCGGGGATGCATACAACAAGTGCACGTTTAGGGAATGAAGTCGATTAAAACTTCCCTACCATATTTTTCTGTTGTTTAGTGTAAATTTAGGGTAATACACCTATAAATTTAAATACATAAACATTAATAGTTATAACTGCAAATGACCTTTTTTATTGTAGGAACTGGTTGGTATGGTACACGCAATCGGGGCATTGGCATCCATTGTTGGAGTTCTAATCTACCACAAGCTCCTAAAAGACCAACCCTTCAGAAAATTGTTGTTTTTCGTTCAACTAGTGTACGGTCTCTCTGGGTTTCTCGACCTCATGTTCATCTTGCGGTGGAACGTTGCTCTTGGGCTTCCTGACTACCTATTTGTGGTCCTGGAAGAATGTGTGTCCCGCATTGTTTCCAGGGTTAGGTGGATGCCTATGATGGTTTTGAGCACTAGTTTGTGTCCAATAGGCATTGAAGGCACCTTTTTTGCACTTCTAATGAGCATTGATGGTCTTGGTGCACTTACTTCTAAGTGGGGAGGTGGGATAGTTCTTAGTGTGTTTCACGTCACAAGAACCGATTTCACAAACTTATGGCTTGTGATTCTTATTAGAAACCTCATGAGATTGGTCACATTGGGTTTCATTTTTCTTGTCCCGAATACTGGTCGTTTGGATGCACAAACTCCAGCGGATGTTTTGCAATCAGATAGCGAAAGTACAGATATAGATACAAACAATGATAATTTGCAACTATTGCCCATAAACAAAAGAGAGGAAGTTTGATTGTATATTTATATAAGTCACGGAAGATTTTAAACTCTGTAACTTAATTGCTATACGAATAGATTAACTATGTCTTACAGATATCGATCAATACTATACTGTGATATAAACTTATTAGGGATCTTGAAAAGAAAATAGTATGTTCAAACATGAATGAGTAGCATTAGTTTCACCAACTAAAACTCGATATATAATTTAACATCAATGCCAAAACTACATAACATAATACATACTGACCAATGAGCAAGGTTGAATTCAGTTTATGACCATGCAGAATAAACAGGGGTAATATTAAGAGATTGATGATAAATATAAACGCTGTATAACACATTCACATTGACAAGATCGGTGAATTAAGGGGCCAACTTAACATAGCTTACTCGGGTCAATTTCTACTCATTCATCTCATGATGCTGGGGGAGTACAGAATCACTGGGCCAGTTTCTTCAGGTGATTGAACATCCGATTTCTAATCCACTGTCGGTCATTCGGGAGATACCCTTGAATAGAATGATCATACCTGAAACGCAGAGTCGCGATATCATACTTATTTAGCTCTTTGAAAACACAAAATTTGTAAGTTACTCAATGAAACAGGGGTAGCATATGGGAAAAAAAAAGGGAAACTTACACTAACGCACTCAAGTCAGCAAGGCCGTCGATGAAGTTATAGAGATCTTGGATGTCATAAGTGATGTTTCTCATGGTTGGATTCAAATCTTTGAGTTTCCTTTCATATAACGCACAAATACCTGCAAACAGCAAGCAAAGTTAACAAGGGCAAGAATTCTGTAGAATATGTACATAAGTACATAGGCACTTAATATGACTTGATTTCATTAAAAGCTTCTAATGATTTATGAGCATCATGCTATTCATCAAAATTAGCTATAACAAAAAATTGCAATGTAAAAAAGCAGCAGAACTACAGAAGAAGATCCAAGAAGTAAAAGTGTTATCCATATTAAACAGGAGAAAATTGTATCTTAATATCGTAACGGAAATGAAAGAATTTTAATGGCTCAGGAATTCACTGTTAACTCACATTCTCCACATTAAACATACGAAAAGATTTCGATAAACTGGAGAAGAAAAAAAAAGAAATGAATACACTACTACTAGTTCTTGACTACCAAGTGCTCTATAATCTAGACAATAACTCACAGAAAATGTATTACTAAACTTTAGTTTTTTTCAAAAAGGTGTAACAGAAAGAGTAAGCTGTAAGCATACCATCCATAGCTTTACTGATTGACTCATAATCCATGAATGTCCGAGTTGCTCGGTTTTGAGAAGTCTGCATGAGTATAATAGTGTGTCTGTTCGACTGTATTCAAAAGAGATCGCCCAAATAAGAAACTACCAGATATGAGAAAAGATATACATTTTCTATGAATACAGAAACAATGCAGTACAAAACCTAGATATTTGACACCAGGTACACCTATTTCTACAATCCTTGAAAAGGAGCAGAGACCAAGCATCTTTTGCAGTTATAGGCAAGAAGCCAACCTAACCAACATGAAGCAACCACCACCACCAAATATAAAATAAAGGTACATGTTTGGGTCAACGTATTTAATGACTGTTAGGATCTGCAGTTTTAATTTTGTTATATGATTACAAGCAAGGAAAGGATCATTCTATAATGTCTGGATATGCAAATTTGCTTCTAATTAGGGTCAAATAATCAGTTACAGTATTATATTAGCTGCAAGAAATATGGTTATGAAAGGGTAAAGTAAAATTACCTAATTACCTTCACTTTTATCTTGATTCGGTAATCTTTTTTTGTCCCTATCTCACAAAAGTATGTCCTCTCTTCACACAAATGTCCGTTTTCGTTCATTTTACGAACTAACTACTTAAAAATCAGAATTTCGACAAACACTGCATGATCAATTATTTATCTATGATTACACCTTCAAAGAGTAAAAACATATCGAAACGCTATCTCCTACAGTCCCTTTTAAATATCACAACTGGCTATCCATTTATAATTATTCAGATTACATAATCACTTCCCTAATCACCTCTACAATCTTTGTAACAACTTAATAAAACAACCCAGAGCATAAAGCTGAAAGCTTTTTTAAGTAAGCTAAAATCTACTGTTATATAATACAACACCACGATAACCAGTAACAAAATATCAATTAGGGCTTACATAGATATATCAATAAACCCACAAAAAGGTTACAAAATTCAATTTTTATGAAACAGATCAACTTACAAATATCTAAATTAAGATAATAAGCATCCAAAGTTGTAAGTAAACGTTAAAGATGTTTCTCACCATTTGAGTTGACCCAGAAGTTGACCGGAGATTACAATCTTGTTCCGTACGGCTTGTGCTGGTATCAATGTGGGAATAAAACTGTCTGAGTGATGATGAAACTGGGGTTTAAATCAGTAATTTTACTTCTATCCACCCCCTCAGGTTTACAAAATTTACAATACCAGTCCCTGTACTTTTATCATGTTCTTTCACATATTTGTCACGAACAGCATATTCTAAGGAGCAAAATAGGCCCATTCATATTTTGATTCTAAGTGTCAGACCTCAGATGGATTGGATCATTCAAAAGTGATTTTGATTCTAATATCGGTGTTGTTTGCTACACGGATGATAATCGCTATTGAAAGCAAATACAGTCATATTCGGTTCGTTTTTAACTTAACAACACATAAAATTAAGTTATACGAATTACACCTAATATTTACCCTACAATGTTACATTATTGGTGTATAAAATACAACACTTCAAATGCATATGTATACATGAAGTGTATATCAAAAAGTCTCGTAAAAAGATAAAAACTACATTGGTCGATACGTTCATGTAAATATAATCACATATTCACCTATAACTATAACTATAAGCGTGATAAAGAAACCACACAAATATTAGCCACAACCATTGATAATCACAAATTGTGGTACTCTAGGTGAATCCCAAATTTTAACATGGATATAAAAGATGTTAGATTTATAAGTAAGTCGTGCCTAGCTTACAGATGTTGAACACGTACGTCACATCTGAGGAGCATTCGATCTGTACTTAAACATGCTCATTGCTCAAGCAGTACGTGTACTAGTATGGGTAACTTTCTAAGAAGTCGGAGCACAAAGGAAAAAACGAGTTATTTATACAACAAATAAATAATATACTCGAGTTTGTGGAGTCTCTTATATATATACATACCTAGTACGTATGCCATTAAAGGCCACACTGTTTATATATATATATATATATATATATATATATATATATATATATATATATTATAAAACAAAATATCATGGAGCAATCTACATCATAGATTGAGTTCATCCATAAAGATTTTACGACTAAAATTATATCCTACAAACAATTTATATTTTTTAAAAGGTGTACAACAACTATTGAGAATTAGCACTTCCAGTACTTCCTCGATTCTTTTCAGTCCTTATTATTGAAGTACCATGACGCTTTAACTGGTAATTTATAAATAAATCCTTAATATTTAAAAAGCTTTTTCTATATTGATTAATAACATAATTTTTGTTTATTAAAATCATGACACTAAAAACTGGTCGTTCATATTATCATACAATATTAATATATGATATGATGAATCTTATATTAATCTTAATTCTTGCTCTAAGAAAAAAATTGGAGATGGATGGGATACAAGCTTCTGGACAAGAAAGGTGGCTAGGAGGGGAACCACTTAAATATTGCTACCAAAGTTTGTATGCTCTAGACAAAGAGCCAAATTGTAAAATAAGGGAAAGAGTCATAACTGATGAGTCCTTAACGTTTAAGTGAGCTTGGCGAAGACGTTTGCGGCTGGGTCGCGAAAAAGCTGACTTTGATGAGCTAAATTCCATACTTAATAATATGGTCTTTAGTGATCAACGTGATAGTTGGGATTTCACAATGAACGCTTCCAAAATTTTTCAAGTTAAAGATGTGAGAAAATTAATTGAAGAAAAATTATTATGTAGCGAACCGGATCATGTGAGATGGAACTCGTTGCTCCCATCAAAGATTAATATCAACTCGTGGAGAATAATTAACGAAAGTCTCACCACAAGAGTTAATCTTGACAAAAAAGGCATCGACTTAGATTCTATTCGTTGTCCAATTTGTGACAATGACTTAGAAACAGAGAAGCACTTGTTTTTAGATTGCACTATCGTTGCAGGTCTATGGAAAATGATAGCCAAGTGGTGGAAACTTACCTCGACAAACCCAACAAACGTGAGGGAACTCGTTACCTTCGCAGACTCGAGGAACGAATCCGAAGAATTTAAAGCAAGCCTTGACGTGGTGATTCAAACTGCTTTATGGATGTTGTGGAAGTTTAGAAATGAAACTACTTTTAACAATAAGAAACCTAGTAAAAATACTCTAGGAGATGATGTAGTTTTATTTTTATTTATATGGATTTCCAATAGAAGTAGGAAGATCCATATAAAATGGAATGATTGGTCATGTAATCCGGGTTTAGCATGGTCTAACGCTCGGTAACTTCATGTACTTCTTCTCCTAGCGTCTCGCTAGGGTGCCTTTTAATAAATATTTCGTACTCTGCCGTTCAAAAAAAAAATGATGAATACGTTAAAGTCGTAACTAAAATATTTTATGATCTGTAACTAATAATGCCTTAATTAATACTTAATATACATTGAGCTAAACAATACACAAACACACGTTATATTCAACCATATTAACATTTTTCTATTATTTTGTGATTCATGGGTTTTATTTTTCTACAAGTTGTTTATAAATCCTAACTAAAAACAACTTCAGTTTTATATTAAAACTGATTTATCCTACAATTGACGATTCAAAATTTCAAGTCAAAGACTATGTCAATTATTTCTTTACTTAATTTGATACGTGCAAATTTTCATCAACATTGATATGATAAATAGCGAACAACGTGAAGATTTAACGTTTCACAATAAGTCTTTTTACATTGATTAGTCTATTTCTAGTTTCTCATATAACATTTTGTACATCATTTTACTTTTAAATTTAGTTGTTAACTTTTAAAATCCAAAATGCACTAGCCTGCACTGTCGCGGGTCAATTTCCTAGCTAGTTATATATAATATCATTATCAATGAATCATGTGCACCAATGACTAAATAGCCTAATGGTAAGGGTAGCCCATGACTTTCTAGAGGTCATGGGTTCAAACCTTGCCATGAGTATTATTTATCATAAAGGTATCTACCACCAATGAAGCGCATAGCGCACAACGTTAATGCTTAGTCGGTGCGAGCTTCGGCTCGGACGTTGTGACGATCGTGCTCTATTGAAATATGGAGCGGTTCCAGTGGGTGGCCCAAATACCCATTTTTTTTATTTTGAATCATGTGCTTTCGTCGATATCTTTGGTTTAATCAACGATACAAGTATGATCTTCTGATCATCACACTTGTGTTACGATTGTGAACATTAACGAGAAGAAACGAGAAATATAAGCTGGATAAGTAAACTTCACCTGGCGAACTCTGTGATCAACTGGCGAAAATGAGGTCAGCCATATTTGATATTTTCGTGTTCCCAAAGTTATGTACATCCAATAAAACATAACATATGTATCGTAAACTCTTAGAACGAAAATAAGAAAGAAAAATCTCTCGGTTTGGCCGTGTGGACTAACTCAATCTCCAAGTTGGAGATTGGATATAATCACGTTAAATCCTTGTGTTGTTTACAATCTCGTATCGTCTTTATTAATCTTGTTGCGTGTTTAATTATTTAGTAAGCGATTTGTCTATCTGTTTATTGTTTGTGGGTGTAACGCATTTACACGAGCGTTTGTTGGGTTTGTTTATTTGCTAAAAATATGTTGGTGTTAGTTGGATGTTTCCGCTATAAAATTCCTAACAATTTGCAGTACTAGTCGATCTGCAAAACATCATATTGAAGATTATGGATCGAGTTCATGAAAAAAGAAGAAAACATAATATGTTGTTGGAATTGAACTTGAACTGATGTCCGTCTTTGGTTTCTCAATCTCTAGTTTTTATACAAAAGTGCTCCAACTAACTAACTAACTCACAAATAGAATTACACTAGGACCATAGAAAGAAAAGATACAGCTAACTAACCACTCTAATTGCATAAACGGAAGTTTCACCCTAAAGCTCTTCATGTTCATTCTTCATATGCACATGACAGTACGTACAAAAATAATTAATTTGCATATGCTCTAATCGGCCATTGCTAATCATGTCATTTAAAATACTTTAAACAAATTGCCTTCTGAAATCTTGGAGGTAATTGCAGCCGCGAGTTCTGTAGCGAAGTTAGGGTCGTTACTAAGATAAGTAGCCATTTGTTGAACAAAAACCTCATTGATACATGTCACCGCCGTTGGAGAACTGGACCTTCTTTCGCTAGTTGAAATCTCACGTTCATTGGCACGAGCGTATATTGCCTCTTGCCTTGTGCTTCTATGGTTGTGCTCTCCTTCATAAGTTGCGACTACAACACCAGCATCATCCACACTTCTTTGTACCTGAAAACAACTTAACATGTTTAGTGAATGATCCTTCACGGATTAATACTTTGTTAAAAAGGCCACACACTTACTATATAAAACCATCACAAATATTTATTGCTCACAGTCTCATGTGAGGCTTGAACTCACAACCTATATTTTGAGACGGGTTCCTCTCATATCATATTGCTAGGCCAATTGCCCTTAGCCTTCTCCAATGAGTACTCCATTTCTTCAAATATGGAGATTTGGAGCACCAAAAATGGAGAAATCATACTCCAACCTTTGCTTCAAATTTGAAGAATTTTTTTTGCAGTAGAGTTGATTTACTCCATATTTGGAGCAAAGTTACTCATTTCTCCATATTTAGAGCAAAACACATTCAATATATGGAGTTTGGTGTTTTGGAGGAGATGGTTGGAGATGGAAGTTTTTGGAGGAGGTATATTCTCAAAAGCTGCTATTTATTTCTTCATATTTAGAGATGGAGAAATGGGTATCATTAACCTTCACGGATTTAGCTTCTAGTGTTTTATTTAATTTCACAAGTCTAAAGTAGCAGCTAGTTACTCAAAAATTAAGAGTTACTTTATTTTTGGGTGCTACAAATGGTGTTAGAGCAACAATTAACCTAGATGACATAAACTTATGAATTGAAATAATTATGTGAGCTTACTAAATTGAACCAATTACATGTCACCTTATCAATACATAATCGGATCAAACCTCGTTGGGATCGATACTCATGAAATGACCTAGCTAGCATCTACTCCTGATGTGATTTTTTTTTAACTTTTCGTAATTTTTTATGCATCTTAATGGAAGATCAAGGCATGTTTTTACCTTCTTCTTGACCGGGCAGCTTGGTGCAAACGAGCACTTATAGTAAGCTCTGGGAGATGGGTTATCTCTAGTCACTTTTTGACCATATTTTCTCCATTGATATTCATCCTTCACCACCTATAAAATGCAGCAATTTAAACAACTCATTTCATTCAATACATATTCATATACACTTGCATATACAATCACATTATATATATATATATATATATATATATATATATATATATAGAGGGTAAGGTTACAATGAGAACACTTCAAAAATAAGAACGGTAAGAACACTTTATAAACGCACAATTAGTCAACAAAATCATTAGATTCACACTCATACATCTCAAATATGCGTAGAAAAACTGATTAGAATAGATGCGGACTTTCGAAAATACACAAAAATCGAGAAAACGATTGATGCACAATTATAGAGATAATCGTGCATAAATCATTTTTTTCGATTTTTGTGCATTTTTAGAAGTGTGCATTTGTTATGCTTTGCATATTTGAGATGTATGACTGTGAATCTAATGATTTTTGTTGGCTAGTTGTGCATTTATGAAGTGTTCTCACCGTTCTTATTTTTGAAGTGTTCTCATTTGATCCAAAATTATATATATATATATATATATATATATATATATATATATATATATGTGTGTGTGTGTGTGTGTGTGTGTGTGTGTATATATATATATATATATATATATATATATATAGTGATTTATTATTCGATAGTAGTTTTGTGCTCAAAAAGATCGATGAACAAAGTACCAGGCTTTTATCGGACGGATCTGTAGGTATACACACTCTTTGTATTCCTGATTTGGGTAGTTCAACATTTGACCTCTTCCACAAGCTTTGTTGAACTTTTGTCGTCTCATCATCAAACTTTCTTTTCTTCGGGTTCGACTCACTTAATTCTTGTTTGCCATGGATTAGTTTCTTGACATGAGTTTGTAAAGACTTGTAGTTGTCGAATACAGTCATAAGCATCTTCTTTAGCCTCTTGTTTTCATTACTTATCCGACTTATATCTCCAACCGTACGATCATTATGAATCTGCTCATATATACATACGTACACACCGAAACATATTAACACAAACTCCATCTTCAATCCTTATTTCATGTAAATGTTGTTTCAAATGCATATATAATTACCACAAACCTCTTTTTCAGACAAGCGTTGTTCCTCCTCATCTTCATCATATAAATCGGATTGAACTTCTATAACCTTAACAACAAGTAGTAAAGAAGTTAGATCTCAAATTCAATATACTCGTGATATGTAGTGAAAACATAACTTTACTAGTAAATGTTAAACCAGTAATTAACAATGGTATATTAGCCTTGGGGTTTGACGAAAGTGAGTAAATGCATGTTAATCGATGTACTATATGGGCGTTACACACGATTCGATCGTATATAAATGCAAATTACTAAATAAAACTGACATTTTATAAAAACCACGTACCGAAAGATAGATCTAAATGTAGTATATAGATATATATGTATGTATGCATAATTAGGTACTTACTGAGGTATCATAACTAGTTATGTAGGAAGGATTAAGATTGAGATCTATAGCAAGTGATGACGTGGCCATCATTATATGATGAATGATTGTATACTGTAGGTACGTTTAAAAGATTGAAGTTGAAACCCTCAAGAATTCATAGTTTTTATAGAGCTGAGAGGATCACATGATATGATCATTCATAGTCGTTGAAGTCAAAAAGTCTTGGTCTGGTTTTTGGTACGTGTACGTAAACTGTTACTTACTTCCAGGAAATTAACCAAATTATATTATTGCCATAAATAATTAATTAAAATACATTAACTAAAATATATATTTTAGTTATAATGCATATTTTTCTTCATATATGATATGCTACCTAGCGTCATATGAGTCATTCATATGTATTGTAATAATTATTAATTGTTATTTGAATTATAATTAGGTATTAAAACTTACAACATTAATTAATTATAATAATAATATAATATAGTAAAAACTGTATTTGTGTAATATTAATGACTATACTCAGTGATGACGGAGTTTAGTAGTATTTATTTTAGGATGAAGTTAAAATATATGACTATAGATTAAGGTTCAAATGAGTACATCAATTTTAAGTGAGAATGGAGGAACCCGCAGATTTATGTCATATGTCACTTTATTCTCTCTCCTCCACATTTTTAAAAATTAAATATCTATCAAACGATAGTCGAAAAATCATGAAAATTGCACCATAAAATTCAGCGTTTTCTCCTCTTCGATTTTGTAACACCCCCAAATTTAATGATTCGCGGAAGCATACTTTGGGTGTTACTAATCAATAATCAAAGCACACAGATATATAGCAAACGACTCTATATGCGCCGTTTTAACAAAATATATTAATATTAAAGGTTTACAACAGTTTGAACTCGTACATAGCTCGTGTTCGTAATATGAGAGATTTAAGTACATAATTAGTTATACAAAATCTAATAATGCAATGAAATCTCTGAAGTTTGCATGAAGACTCGAGCTAAGATGCATCCTGATGGGCAGTCCAAATCTACTGCTGAGTACCTGTGATACATGCTAAAATGGGTCAGCTAACGCTGGTGAGCTCACAGGTTTGAGTATCAAATAATATTCTATGAACCGCAAGATTTAAGTATTGATTTGCATCCAGCAAATAAAGTTACAGATAATGTATACAACCATAAGCGCATAGTCTAAGCTTAACTCGAGGGTCGAGTCCCATATAGAGAATTCCGAGCGAGGTGCCTCCACGAGTGCCTAATCTACACTCGTCTTCCCAAATATTAGTACGTCCGTTTACCCGGTTAGTGCTTGCTAACCCGGACGAGGAGGGTCAATCCTATATGGTACCATATACTAATATTCACGCTACTTTCGTATTACCAGACTATACTGACGGAGGACTTTGATTTGATTAGTTGAAAACAACTCATGTAGTATATTGAAATATGTACTCGCGTTCATGCGTTAAAAACAGAGCAATGTATCACACCCCTAGTAAAACAGTAAAAAGAGGGGTCATGAGACTCACCTGAGCCTGGAGAGTTTATCTTAATAAACTTAGATTGATTTAGCCAAGAATCGAAGCCCAACGACTTGTAACCTGAGGGTGTCCACGACACGCGATGGTTATGACATGATTGAGTATCTCGAAGATCACCCTTGTAGTTGTTTGTTCATCTAGAATGTCCAAATTATCACGATTTGGTTGTTTGTTTAAGTGTTTGAAAATGTGTACGGTCCGTTGGTGATTGTTTGTAATAATAAGCTCGCATTATTACTTTCATGATTTTGAAGTGTTATACTTAAAAGTAAGTTCCAATGTGTTTTAGAAGTTGTGTCGCATTCGTGTTTGATGTTATACAAGTTTAACACTTTGTGTGAAAGTTTAGATGTAACACCGTTACTCGTGAACCTAGGGTAAGGGCGAAGCCCGTTAATGACGGGGGTCCGGGGGCAGCGCCCCTGGTAGCGGGGTCCAAGGGGCGGCAGCCCCTGGCGGGGTCCAAGGGGCAGAGCCCCTGGCTGGGGTCGAGCTGCCAGGTCAGCTTGGAAAATTTTTATTTCTACTATATTGCTTTGGTGAAAAACGCACCTGGACTTGAATTTGGGTGAAATCAAGTGATAAAATTTTAGGCCTTGACACTTAGTAAAATTTGTGTTTTCTTGGTTCTGTTTTCAGCGACACTGGGCTAGTGTCGCTACATGCAACACTAGTTAGTGCGACACTAGCTTGAGTTATGCGACATTGATGGTGTATGCGACACTAGACATAGTGTCGCTATCCTGCGACATTACGAATTCATGCGACATTAGGCGTAGTGTCACTATCCTGCGACATTACGATTTATGCGACATTAGGCGTAGTGTCGCTATCCTGCGACATTACGATTTATGCGACACTAGGTATAGTGTCGCTATATGCGATATTGCGACAATTCCTGCGACATTAAGCCTAGTGTCGCAGGTGGCCTGGAGCCTCTGCGACACTACGGACTGTTGGCCGGAAAATGGCCCAAAAAGGTGTTTTCCGGCCTCCGTTTGACCTGAGACTTTTACCCAACCCATTTTGGACATTTTAAGCTTAAACAAACCATAAACATGTAAAAATAATGAAAATCGGAGTGTTTCGGGTTTTGTCGGAAACTTACAAACTTAATGTCGGAGGAATCCGAAAAGATGGAAATGTAGATCGTGAGGTGGTGAACGTTTTCTTCCAAACGAGTAGGGCGGTTTGAGCGAGTTTGGTGGTGTGTTTTAGTGATTTAAGGTGAGGGTGGTGGAGATGGAGTTTTAAAGAGAAAAGTGAGGAAGAAAGAAAGAGAAGAAGTGAAGAATGAGGAGGGGGGTGGAGTGTTTGGGCAGATTTTTGGGGAGAGGGGGGGGGGGGGAGGGAAATCTCCCAGATTTTAATCCCCGCGTTTGCGCTCTGTGCGGTGTTCGTTTCCTGATTGTTTAAACGTTTAATTCAATTATTTTATACGTTCACTTACACATTTTAAAAGACAAATCTTTTATAAATATTTTGATTGAATTATTTTACCAAATGCTTAGTAAGTGAATTAAAAAGTATAATTTAATTTCATTTGATTGTTTGCGCGTTTAATATTTAATCGCGTAGACGTTTGTTTGTACAATACTAATTCACTACGAAGTATTATTATCCAAAATAAAATTTTGGGTAAAATAGTGTTATCAAATAATGTTATATTATTTAATAAAATTGTTCACCAACGTCCGTATTTAATTGAACCGAATTACATTCGATTTGAAACTTGTACGATTTAATCAAATCGCATAATTGTATATATTCCTCAATATATATATTGATACATTAATTAGTCTAAAACCAACTAATTACATGTATTAACAACTGATTAGGTACTAATCACTAGTCCTAATTTGGCGGGTGTTACAGATTTGTCGTCCCTCAAAGCATACTTTCGATAACTTTTTTTTCTTTCATTTTTTGGTGGGTCTTACAAATTAGTAACACATGTGTTAGAGATTGGTTATACATTTAATTTGGGGTTAAGGTTAGAGTTTAGGGTTAGGGACAAGGTTTAGCAGGGTTTAGAATTTAGGGTTTAGTAGTGTTTAGGGTTTAGGGTTTAGTATGATTTAGGGTTTAGAGTTTTATAAAGCGTTTAGGGTTTGGGGTTTAGGGGTTAGGGTTTGAGGTTTGGGGTTTCGGAGAAAAACCCCAAACTCTAAACCCTAAACTCAATGACTATATTCTTGAAACTCGCACAAAACAGTGGATAATTATACATCTTTAGTTTTGTTATACACAAACACGTTAAAGTCAATGTGTACATAGTTATTACATCAGTAACTTATTATTCGTTTTTTTATTCAATTTATATCTATATTAATATTCTTATTAAACTTCATAATTACATATATTTCATTTTGTAGTAAACACATTATTAGTGGAGATTATTATTTTAGTTGACTTAGTTTATGTAAAATAAATTAATTATAGAATGTAAAGTTCTCAGTGGGGTATGTTGAGTAATCTAAATAATAGTTTGACATTTAAAGTTAACAGGGGTAACTTTATAATTGAAATTGTTTCAAAAACTTTAAGATTCAACAAAGAACATGTTAATTTAATTTATATAGAAGTATAGATATATAAGTTGCTCCATCATTATTAAATAGCTATGTGTTGAATATGATAATCAAGTTAAAGTAATTAATAATCGAAAGTATTTGCGTTGAATATACATGGTCTTTCATATATAATCATATCAATTAATGAACGAACCGTTAAGTGAACTTGATTTACTTCTCACGTGATGGGTCTAAAACGTCTGGTATGGTCCATTTGGGTTGACGGAATTTTAACTGTATATATTAATATTTTTGTGTAGTATTAAACTAATCGAATTTGTAATACATATAACTTAATCGATTAATTCAAACCGTCTAATCTTGTAATTA
Source organism: Pseudognaphalium luteoalbum (assembly GCA_963422505.1). NCBI lineage: Eukaryota > Viridiplantae > Streptophyta > Magnoliopsida > Asterales > Asteraceae > Pseudognaphalium > Pseudognaphalium luteoalbum. The sequence continues at coordinate 117,307,003 of OY730193.1, forward strand.
ATATTAATTATTATAATAAAAAAATGGAGTTATGATATAATCAATTAACATCAGATTTAATTTTATTAATCAACTAGGTTCATTATTTAAGTAAATTAAAAATTAACTAGGTTCATTATTTAAGTAAATTAAAAATTAAGACCTATATACAATCTAACACTCGTGTGTATGTGTGATTTTCAAATCAAGTAAATAAATAAATTACTAGGTACTAGTTAAGTTTTTCTATCTCAAAAGTTAGATCACCAATTATTTTTTATTTTTATTACTAATAACCAGTTAAATAATGAAAAACATCATGTTATGTATCGTCATATATAGTGACGTTATTATTATGGCGTCGACCTTTGGTATCATTGAAAAGATCAAATGACTAAAGAAAGACTTTCTTTTCAGCGACTAACTTCAAAGCCGATGTAAGAAATTTTAGCTTTAAAAAATACATAAAAATATATACTTATCCGGTCTCAGTCAAACTGTCAATTTTGACTTTGCACATGATTTTAGGATTTTCTACTAAATACATTTTTCACCAATCAAATAATATTCTACCACTAAAATGTCTTTCGACTGGTTAAAACTTGAAATTGAACACTTATTTGGGATATTCAAAAAAGTGATATGGACACTTAGAATGAAATGAAGAGAGTATAAATGGAGAGGGTATAATAAATACATTTCTAATTAACACACGATTGGGTACAACTTTTGTAGCTATGTGGGAATTCAACTTGAGGTGATAAGTTGTCTTTATTAGTGGAAAACAGACGTATATATACGTTTATATATTTGTAGCATTTGTGAAATCTACGCAAATTGATAACATCATCTTGTCCTACATTCGACGACGTCATTACAATCTATGGAGTACAAATTTAGTACATCATTCATCGTGGGCATGCGTTCACACTTCACATGATATCTTCTAGATAGTAGATACATGGATTACTTCACATGATATCTTCTAGCAACTGTATTTCGCAAGTAGGGGTGAGCATAGATCGGTTTTTGGCTAAAACTGAAAACCGAATTATAAACTTCGGTTTTTGAAAACTAAACTCGAAGCCGTTCGGTATTTATGGTTCGATTTATTCGGTTTTGAATTCAGTTTATGGTTTTTTCGGTTTTTTTCTAGTTTTGACATTTTTTGAGCCTGAGTCATTGAAGTCCATTAACTTTCACTAGTTTTTTATAGCCCAACAAATTATTTCAAACAAATGATAATCATATCATATATTTACAATATCTTCTTGTAGTGATGGAGTGAACTTCGTGGTTCTGTCTTTATTTACCTCTACCAAAATAAACCTTTATTTTGTACATTTGTCAATTACTTATGCATACATACCAGAAAATAGGATTGAACATAATATCAAGGGTGTTAGGAATTTGCAGCGGAAACATCCAACTAACAACACCTATTGTTAGCAAAAAAAACAAACCCAACAAACGCTCGTGTAATTGCGTTACACCCACAAACAATAAACGGATAAATAATTGCGAACTGGCAATTAAACAAAGCAACATAATAAAGAATCGAACAATACGACACAAAGAATTTAACGTGGTTATGTCCAATCTCCAACTTGGAGATTGGTTTAGTCCACAGGGCCAAACTAGAGAATTTTTCTTTTTATTCTTTTACGGTTCCAGGATTACAATAACATAGGGTTTATATTTATAGGATACTTATAAATTAGGCACCAAACCAAACAAAAAACCCTAGCCTATATAATTAATTTTCATTTCCTCACGGGCCCAACAATCTCCCACTTGAAGATTAATCAAACCCCAAAACGTAATCCTTCGCAAACTCATCCCTTCACAAATGTCACATGTTCAAACTTCACACCGCCGAAATACCATTCGGGACACGCCGCTCGACCACACAGAGTCAGAAGACTTTCGACACAAAGCTACTAGAACACTCACATTATGAAATTGGGACCACTCTCTAACCACCATCATCATCTTCTAGGCCCAAGAAGATTCGTTGAAGCGTGCGAAACTCCAACCACAAGATTCTTTCAAGAGACACACATCTCTTCAATTCGTTGATTACAGTCACGTCTGATCTTGCCACCGACATGTCAACGATCACCCGTACAGAAATTTCATCCATCCGATTTTCTTTCCCAGCAATCAGAAAATCGCCGATAGAACTAACACGTAGATTATCATCAAGGTTTATCAGTGAGAACGCAGTCACAACCTTGAGACCTACATCACCTACTTTCGCTTTCCCCCTGGTACACTAACCTAAAAATGTACGTACGATTTCTATGAACACATCTTCTCCAACTCAGCCCGCTCCCACTGTACGAATTAAAATAACAACCACGGCTCTCTGAGAAGACTTTGGTTCATAACACCCAGTCAGTCGCAAATTACTTTGCCATTGGAGAGTAACCACGAAGTTCCGAATGTTCTAGTGTTGCCGGAATTTGCACATTAAACCTGTAGAAACTTGAGATCCATCACACGCACAACCGTCTCAAGACTCCCACTAGTTGCCAAACTCTCACTAGCGTCGACACTTCCCTCGGTTCCAAACTCCTGGAGTTCCCAACACTCTCAACAATATTCGAAAGCTCAATAGGACTTACAAGATTATCCGCCTCTAACCCACTTAAAAATTCTTAATTGATTCCTCCAGAAGATCCGCTCAACCGTTGAACCAAACTCATCAACCGATATCCGAGCCCAGCCAAACGCGTTTTATTCAACATCTTCATCAACCAATATCTCCAAGTGTAGAAGCTCCAACCTACCTACTTATTCCATACCATGGAATACTCGACCAAAGAAACATGGTCTCCCGTTTCAACCCCCGCGAGCGATAATCAAACTCTCCCGATAACTCCCGCTGTCGATTATCAAACGGATATGGTACCGTTTATTACACATCTATCCAAATTGAGAAACCATCCTCTTGAGCATTGTAACAAACCTCACATCTTTGAATAACCCAATATGTGTCAATGAATTCGAGACATCACGTGCCTACACTCGCAACATCAAACCCCTAAGTTTGATAACGTTCACTTATTCTTTTGCACGGGATCGTAAAAAATAAAGAACCCGAATCCAAAACCTAGGATTCCAAAACTCTCTCCGCAACAAACCACTAATCGAACACCGATCACCAACTCCATTACCACCGCGAACAATCACCATCATAACGCAACCGACCTCCTACCGTACCATCACGTCACAACCACCAGAAAGAACCCTAATCAGTTCAATCTAGAAAACCAACTCATCGAGTTCGTCGCGATCCAACACAAAAACGAGTCTATCAATCTCGATCACATGTTGCAAACAAATCTTAAAACCATGTCGTTCCAATTGTTCCCTCTGATGATTATCTTCAACCGAATCCAGATCCACTATGAGTATTTGGCCACAATAACCCTAGCTCTCCATCTTCTAATAAAACCCTAATCATCAACAAACAATCTTGATTATGCTTTCATCCGCTATTGTTCCCAATCGCTCAACCTTGAGCTCTGATACCAGTTGTTAGGAATTTGCAGCGGAAACATCCAACTAACAACACCTATTGTTAGCAAAAAACAAACCAAACAAACGCTCGTGTAATTGCGTTACACCCACAAACAATAAACGGATAAATAATTGCGAACTAGCAATTAAAAAAAGCAACATAATAAAGAATCGAACAATACGACACAATGAATTTAACGTGGTTATGTCCAATCTCCAACTTGGAGATTGGTTTAGTCCACGGGGCCAAATCAGAGAATTTTTCTTTTTATTCTTTTACGGCTCCAGGATTACAATAACATAGAGTTTATATTTATACGATACTTATAACTTAGGCACCAAGCCAAACAAAAAACCCTAGCCTATATAATTAATCTTCACTTCCTCACGGGCCCAACAAAGGGTTGGTCTAGCGGTATGACAGAAACTCTTTAACGTAAAGGGGTTGAGGATTCAAACCTCACTTGAGAGACAATGAGTTGTTAATACAGCGAATTTGAATCGGGATAGTATTAGATGCAAGAAATATGATGTTTAATTCCTGATTAGGCTGGTATAATGCATACAATTAAATTGGAAAAACTAATATGGCCGGAATAACTAACAATATAACAGTGCAAAAGTCAGAAATTAAAGTCTTTTATTGTATTCCTATCGATCTGCGGCTGGATCTATATGAACAAATTGATTTCCAATAAGAAGCTTGGTGGATATGGCATCAGCAAGTTGTGAAGTAAACTTACAATCTTTTCTTAGACAAGTAGACATCTGTTTCACCAAAAGCTCGTCATCAAATTGTATTGAGGAATCAATCATCCTTCTTAATTCGCTAGACGAATTTTCGTCACATTCGTCCGCTATAGCGTACCACACCTCCTGCTTGGAACGTTTGTGATTATATATGGTCACCTTCATAGGTTGCAACTACAACGCCACAATCGTTCACACTTCTTTGTACCTTCTTCTTAACTGGGCAGGTTGGGGCAAAACAACACTTATAATAAGCTCTAGGATATGGGTTGTCCCTAGTCACCTTTTGTCCATATTTTCTCTAGTTATATCCATCCTTCACTGCCTATATAAAATTGCAACAGAACAACCCTTTGAATTCAATTTATCATGATTAATCAAATCTCTTAAAATAGAACTTAATTTGTTACAACTAGTTAATTCTTGTTCAAGAAGGATAAGATGAAAAAGTACCAAGCTATTATCACCAGGATCCTTTGGTGCACGAACTATCCGAATCCCTGTCTTTGGTTGTTTCTCATTAGACCTCTTCCACGAGTCTTCCGCAACATTCTCATCATGCTTTCTTTTCTTTGGACTTGAGACTAATAATTCTTTTTCTTGCATTGCTTTCTTGACATGACATTGTAGGGAATTGTACTTGTCCATTAATATCGTAAATTCTCCTTTAGCTTCTCGTTTTCATTTCTAATTTGACTTAAATCTCCAATCGTACAATCGTCAACCTAATTAAACATATATATATATATATATATATATATATATATATATATATATCATACGTCAAAATAGTTACCAAGACTTATCACTCGATTAATGTAAGTAATAGAAGGCTTTAAACGCATGTATATGCAAGTATCATATGCATTTGAAGTATTCTTTAAATAGCAAACCTATAAGTCTATAACTCATCTATCTTTATAATTAAGGGAGAAGACCTTTAATTATTTGTCAAATATATACATGCTACATCATATAAATTCTATGTGTCATTACTATATAAAAAAAACTTGATGATGTGGATTTTCCTACACCCTTATTTCAAAAAATAAGGTAATATTCAATTGAAATTTATATTATAACTATTTTCATTTAATAAGGTAATTAATAAAATTAAATTATACTATTTTAATTCAAAATAATATGTCATATAATAACACTTATAACTTTTTATTATAATCCAAATTCATGACATCCTTTAATCTATTTTTACCTTCTAATTTTAATCTTTTAGTTTTTTCATCTTAATCTTAACTCTTATTCCTCTAACTTTCTTTAACTCTCTCTTTTTTTAAAAATAAATAAATAAACTTTTAGTAAATTATGAGAACTTACTTTTAATGTAATTATATCTTTCAATAAAGTTTTGTTAATTTGAATTTTTTTTATTATCATCTTACAGATTAAGGGAATTCAATTTCTATTATTTGGTAAACTGAATACAAGCTTTATGGATAGGCAGATCAAGGTCATCATCTATTTTTTGAAGAGTTTTTTTCTATTTTTTTAATCTCACACAACTTAATTACAATTCAGTATGCGAATGGTAAGACGTGTACTTCTATTAATTCTATATTACTTTTCAAATCTATACAATGTAGGTATATATTTGATTGTTGTAGAATGATTTATATTCTGTGCATATATATGTACATTAGTTATTCAATAAAACGTCTAAATTGTTATAGTAATTTTTACAATTTATTTTTTCCAAGACTATTAACGTACACATTGTTTATCAATTGTTGCAAGTTAACATACTATAACTATAGGAATCGGAAATGTCACAATGACTAGACAATTTTTGTTAGCTAGAAAAATGTCAATTTATAACATACGCATCTTTTTTAACCTTCTCATTTCGTTGATATATTGTGGAAAAAATATGTTGTTATTAATTCATTTTTGAGGGGTTACAATTTATAAAATATCATTAATACCGATAAAAATATTCCTATTATAACCTGAAAGTTTTCACTATTTCATATATTATTTTAACTTGTGATTTACATATTACGACATTTTATAATGCTAGTCGTGTATCGTACGGGCTTAACACTAATATATATATATATGGAGATATTATGTACTTCAACCAATAATATTATGTACACACTGGGTTCAAGTACGGGTTGAACCAACATCAGCAGTTGATGGTCCATATATCTCGTACCGCTATATACCAACGGCCATTTGATACATATACGTACATTTGTTAACTAAGTCGGAACTGAGGTACTTACTTTTGTATGATTATCAGTTGTGTGGGATGGATCGAGATTGAGATCTATGGCAAGTGATGATGTGGCCACCATTAATGATTTTAAAGGATTATTCAACCTGGTTGAGCGGGACCCTATTAGGGTTTATGGTTAGCCTAAGCTTCTAGGTCTGAACATAGATCTAAAAATGTGATTAGGAGATGAGAAAAATTGATTGGATAAGATTAGGAGAATTTTTTTTTTCAACCAATGAAAAAAGTATTTCTATTTTTAGGTCCGTATAATTAGTTTTATACTCCATCCGTCCCATATTTATAGTTCATGTTTTCCTTTTTGGATGTTTCAAAATAATTGTCCACTTAATTAACCAAAGTTCCTATTATATCCTTACTTTATATGTATGTTAGAAAAATGTAGGTAAAAAGTTAAGGTAAAACTGTCATAGTACAGAAAAATACAATGTAATAATTATGTTTTCTTAAACTGCGTATTTCTTATCTGTGGACAATAATTTTGAAACGAATGGAGTATAACATTACTCCGAATAAGAGATCGATTAAAGTCAAAAGTCTTGTATTAATTGTGATTTTGGATGCATGCAGATATTAAGTAGAAATCTTAACCTTACCTAAAAAGACAATTTTTATTAATTAGTAGTACTAGTTATCGGCAGTGTACGACTGTACGTCTCTACACATGTCCACACTCAACATGCGCATATAATTTTTAAATACTTGAATTAAATGAAAATAATTTTAAATACTTGGTATTGAAATCATGCATCAGCAATAAATTAGCGAGATACCCGTGCAATGCGACGGTACTATATTTACAAAACTATATTATTTTATAACATCAATAATTGTAGCCGGCATGTTATAAAATGTATGAGTGGATTGTCATTAATTAGTTTTATGATATGCTTTATTTTTGGTATCTTAAAAAAATGTGTGTTAGATGTTGTAAAAGTAGTTATATTAAAGTAAATTAAGTAAATATATAGTTCTATTAGATGTAGTTTTGAAACTTTAATTATTTTCAAGAAGTCTAAAATTCAACAGAAGAAATATTTTATAAGTAGTCATAGATCATAGATACTTGAATGAAATGGAAATAATAATTAAACGACTTCGACGACGAAGACAAAAGTAATGCAACAATTAAAGTAATAGTTATAGTTATTTGTGTAATAGTCTATGATCAGTTGAGCATTCGATGTGATGTAGATATATAGTTGGTAAAACACATCCATCTATTTTGCCAACTCAAATCTACGTGTACGGTTAAGCTTATATAATAATTTAATTTGAAACTTGTACTTCATACCATAATAGCGATGAGCATTAGTACCGAAATCCCAATACTGTACTCATATTATACTGGTCCCGTATTCGTACCGGTATCATACCACTTCAAATGGTACGATATTCGGTACTTATAAAACTTTTTTTTTTAATGCGGTACTTTCGGTACGGTACCGGTAATTTTCTGGTTTAGTACCCTGTACCGGTATATAACATCCTATCTTTTTGCCACTATATAATTATACGATTATATGGTCTATTAAAAAATAAGAACGCCTATTGGTAACACATGTTATATATATTGCGCGACTGATGAGTTTTTAATTAACATTCACAAAACCTAAATCCTAATCATCATCAATTACTAAGGATCATAATCAACTACAATCGTCATCATAATATGCAACCACTATCATCGTTATCATCATCATTATCATCAACACCAACAAAGAATATGAAAGTACCTATATCCTTAATATGCAAACATATAAAATCCCGTGGTTAAATTTTCGACACTCTGAGTAACTTTTTTGATCATGTTTATTTTATTTGTTTTGATATTATAATTTTCAACTTATGTATTTATGTTATATTATGATCAATATTGTTGTTGATAATTTTGTGTTTGATGAATTAATATGACGATATTAACTATTGGGTACTTTATTTCAAAAACATAAACATGGAGATTCTTTATGATTTTTTTGTTTCAGTTACCTTATTTGGTCCAGTTTGGTATTGAGGTGATTCTATATTTTTATGTTGTACTACCTTTTACAAACGGATATTTTTCACTTTTGTATTTTTATAATTCCGGTACCAAATAGGTATAGTATCACTTTTTAACGTACCCGTACTCGTACCGTATTGGTACCAATACCACTTCAATTGGTATGGTATTCGGTACTCAAATTATGACAAAAAAGAAAAGCGGTACTAACCGGTTTGGTACGATATGATACCGATTCTGTACCACGCTCATCCCTATACCATAATAATCGCTATTATTTGAAACTTCCCTTAAACTTATTAAATATGATTGGAAAAATTTCGTAATTAATCCCTACTTTGTATGTATAACAGTATAATTCGATGTGAGTAGGATTATTCAGAAAATTTCATAGTATGCTTTGAAAATAAATTTTGAGACAAGTTTCATTTGAAGGAATCCGAGTAAACTACAAACAAATGACTAGGGTGTTCACATTTCGAATATAACCATATTATTCAAATGATCTATTTGGATTGGACAATTTGGATTGGACAATTTGGTTTTTTGGATCGGATCGAGCAAAAATCAAATTAGTAATTTGTTTTTTGAATTGGTTTTAGATACTATTATCTGAACCGGATTATCTAAATAAACCAAATAGTTATAAATGTATATGTAATGCACATATATAATACTCTTTGTTTTCTATCAAAGTTAATGTTAAATACATGCTTTGTTATTTTTTATACATGAAACATTATTATATTATTGGTATTGTTAATATATATAATTGAATATAACGTAAAAAAATTAAGTTTGGATATAAAACACAAATCTAGATTTCTATAAACCCTCAACGCAATATGACAATATTTAACCGTTGATATCCATGACATTACCCTTTCACAAGTCAAAACGATACACATGTAGTCCACGAAAAAATCAAACGGTTAAAAACAATCCATCTAAATAGTAATTTGGTTCGGTTCAGTTCGGATTTGATTTTTATTTGGATGAATCAGATTCACATTTTAAGAACCAAAATCCAAATGAATTTATATAAATGCATCCAAACAAACACCCCTACAAATGACATTTGTTGTCGTAATATTTGTATGGTTTGTATCCATTTGTACGTTATTATAAAAAGTAAACCATTAGTCTTTATAGTCATTGATAATGATACCTTTTTTTTTTAATTATTACGTCACATTCTCTCAGTAAAAATGTGACGTTCACATTATTGAGTGATTGGATTTGGATATATCAAATCATGTAGTGGGGAAAAAAAGTAAAAGGTAGAAAAAGACTTGCACATAACAAAAACCTTTTTTTCTTTCTAACGTTCAAAGTCGTGCAAGAATAAATTTAGAAATTTAGAATCTGTTTGTAAACAAAACAACAACAACAAAACAACGAATAAACAAGAATAAATGAGAAGTCCGGATATGATATAAAAATATAAATTTCATTGAGTGGTTGAGATGAAAATTAAACCCATTCAATCGTTTTGATCAGTCCTTACAGGACCGTCTTTGGTCCGTCTTACCCACCCTCCACCAATTTATACGACTATATATACGCTATATGCACCCTTGAATTTTGGGCCGCGCCCAAGGGTGAAGCAAAACGGACGCAACGTAGGCCGCCGATTGTTGAAAAAGAAAATGAAGGAGAGATTTACGGGATTAGTTTACATCATTTCCCGGTTTAGGAGATATCGCATATCATTTCCAGTCAATCATTTATTGTATTTCCATAATTAGAATCTCTTGTATGTGTATACAGGGGCGGATCTACCTTGTTACAAGGTAGGTCAATTGACTCACCTTAAATTAAAAAAATGCTCTAGAGATTCTATGTTAATTTTCTTATGGACACACCTTGAAATTGAAGTTTGATCCACCTAAACTTTGAATCTTGAACACAGTCATAAGAAAGGGGGAAAATGTTCATGAATTTGAGTTTCTTTTTTCAATATGCATAAAGATTGGGGCTTTCTAATTTGGGTATGGGAGGAGTTGCAGGAGAAAGAAAGAGAAAGAAGAAGATGGTGTGGAGTTAGAAAGAATGGAAGGGAGAATAGAGAGTTAATATGCAATATAACTTGTATTGTACAAGTGAATGTTGCATAGTAAAATACTAGCTAGTGATAGAAAAATAGTCTGATGCAAAAACAAAACATATAGCGGTATACTTGATGGGTTTTTGTAATAATACGAAGTCATAATTTAAATGTAAATATTATGGATTATATATTCTTCAAGGTTGTTCAACCAAAGACAAATAGCAATTAGATATAACAAACTTAAAATAGTTGAAATGAAACAACTAAAGGATAATATAAATATTTAATGAAAGTTTTGTTTAACTTTATAATATTTATTTAATTTTTCTCACTTTTGATATGTTTAAGTAAACATTATAATGTATGCTTGAGTAAAAACTTCGATATTTCTATATAAAGTACTTTATTTTGGTCTCGAGAATTTTTACCATAGCTGCAAATTAAATGGTAATAATGTAAATTTTTCAATCATGTCTATATAAATCTTTTGAAACCACAATTTAGTTAACCCGACCGACCCGTTCCGAGTTGATACTTAAATTAAGTAACTTAGTCAATTTTTAGCTTTATAATTTTGACCCACGTGATTTTACATGCTAGATCCCGCCTAGATCCGCCACTGTGTGTATAAATCTGGGATGAATCCCATTGCGGCACAACAGGGTGGTGCCTTACCGCACCGCAGGCGGACGACTAGAAACCTTCTTTCATCAAAGCAGAAAGCCGAGAACTGCTATTCAAAGAATTCCTCATTTTCTCAATTATTCATAATCTTTGTTTTCCATTGTTAACATGGTATCGGAGCCAGTTCCAGTCTCATCACTTACCTGTTAATCACATAAACCATCAATTGAATCCCAAGCCACCATGTCAGAAGGTGACGGAGGCTTAGGATTAGAACTCGTAACCCAAATAGCCAACCTATTGCAACAGAATGTTAACCAACAACCCTCAAATCCAAAATTTTCTGATAATCTCCAAATCAGTATCAAACTAAATAGCCAAAACTACGCTCTATGAACTCGGATGATCCGAGTCGCTATAGGCGGAAAATCAAAAACATTACTAAACCATTTAACCGAAACTCCACCAGAAAAATCAACAACAGAAAAAAATATGAAGTTTGGGAACAAGAAGACCTGATTGTTTTGTCATGGCTCATCCAAAACATCGAACCCAATATAGCCGGGAACCTAACCGAGTATCCCACAGCAAAAGCCTTGTGGGATGCCTTGGTGGTTACGTACAGCAGCGGCAAGGATAAGCTTCAAACATTCAACCTTAATATCAAAGCGAACGAACTCAAGCAAGGCGATAAATCCCTTGAAACTTTTTGGATCTCGCTTCGAGGTGTATGGGGAGAAATCGATCGGATAGATCCAAACCCCATGAAGTGCAAAGAAGATATTCAAGCCTATACCAAAATAAGATCGGAACAAAAATTGTTCCAGTTCTTAAACGGGCTTGATCGGAAATTTGACCCGATAAAGTGGGAAATCCTCCGGGTCGATCCATTGCCTACCGCCGAAGCCACATACGTCACGGTTCGCAAAGAAGCCGCTCACCAAATCATTTTGGGAGCAACTAATAATGAAACCCATGGCATAGCTACCGGATTAATTGCCGGAGAAACAGACGGCGTGGGTTTGGCAACCAAGGGTTTTTGCAGATTTGAAGGCAAGAAAAACCCGGCAACCAAAGACGACAAGTCTCATCTTAAATGTGAATAATGTGGCATGAATCGACATACCAAAGACTAGTTTTTCGAGATCATTGGTTATCTGGATTGGTGGACCGATGGCGACAAAACAGCGAGCAAAAAGTGTGCCAAGAAAGACAAACCATCTCCATCCCCTACCGCCAATACCATCAACTCCACCAAAAATAGCAACAATCGGCGATCAGAAGGAGGATTTGGAGGGGTAGCGGCGGCGGCTGAAGAAGAAAGGGAGGAGAACTTCTCGGTTGAAGGTAAATGGGAGAGAGTGTCGCACCCCCAAATTCGGGTTGCGGAAGCGAATCGGGTCGGGGCGCGACTAATCAATATACACACCACATAAGATATAATGAACGACCACTATATGCGTCGTTTTGCATTGATATTGATAAAACCAAAGTTTACATCAAAATGTTGTTTACATTAGCCCGGTTTGAAATTGAGAGATTTAAGTACATAATTAACCTATACAAAATATAATAATGCAGCTAAATCTCTGATTGTTTGCATGCTGACTCGAGCTAATAGTTCTTGATTGAGCAGTCCAATCTACTGCTGGTCACCTGTGATACATGCTAAAATTGGTCAGCGAAACGCTGGTGAGCTCACAGGTTTGTATGTCTACACATATTTGTATGAACCGCAAGATTTAATTGAATTTAAAATGCAATTAAGCAAAATAAAAGTTATACAGCCATGAGCACATAGTCTGAGCTTAACTTGAGCGTCAGGTCCAATTAAGGAAACCTAACTGAGTTGCCTCCTACGAGTGCCTAATCTACACTCGTCTTCCCAAATGCTAATACGTCCGTTTGACCAGTTAGTGCGTGCTAACCCGGACGAGGATTGTCAATCCTATATGATATCATATACTAACATTCACGCTACAGATGTATTACCAAACTATGTTGTGGAGGGCTTTGAAATGATTAGTGAAAACAACTCATGTAGTATTTGATTTGTATTGTACTTGCATTCGTATTGTAAAATAAAACGAGCAATGTAATCACACCCCTGATTGAAAAGCAGTAAAATAGGGGCCATGAGACTCACCTGAGCCTTGAGTGTTTAAATTAATAAACTTGAATTGATTAGCGGTGGATTGATGTCCGAAGACTTGTAACCTGAGGGTGTCCAAGACACACAATGGTTATAACATGAGTAGGCCTCTCGAAAGACTGCCCTTGTAGTTGTTCGTCCAACTTAGAATGTCCAAATTACTACGATTTAGTTGATTGAATTATCCAAATTACTACGATTTGGTTGTTTGACTTGTGTTTTGAAAACGTGTACGGCCGTCGGTGAATTGGTTGTATAAATAATCTCATTATTACTTTCATGATTTTGAAGTGTTATACTTAAAAGTAAGTTCTAATGTGTTTTAGAAGTCATGTCGCATTCGTGTTTGATGTTATACAAGTTTAGCACTTTGTGTGAAAGTTTAGATGTAACACTGTTACTCGTGACCCTAGGGTAAGGGCGAAGCCCGTTAATGAGGGGGGTCCGGGGGCAGCGCCCCTGGTAGCGAGGTCCAAGGGGCGGCAGCCCCTGGCGGGGTCCAAGGGGCAGAGCCCCTGGCTGGAGTCGAGCTGTTTTCTTGGTAAAAAACGCATCTGGACTTGAATTTAGGTGAAATCGAGTGATAAAATTTTAGGTCTCGACACTTAGTAAAATTTGTGTTTTCTTGGTTCTGTTTCATGCGACATAGCATGCGACACATGGCTTTGTGTCGCTAAGTGCGACATAGTCTGTTGTGTCGCAGATCATATCTGCGACATAAGGGCTTGTGTCGCTAAGGGCGACATCCGCAATTTAATGCGACGTAGGGCATTGTGTCTCTATATGCGACATCCGTGATTAGTGCGACATAGTGGCTTATGTCGTTATATGCAACATAAGGTCTGATTTAGCGACATAAAGGCTTATGTCGCAGGTGGCCTGGAGCCTCTGCGACATAACGCGCTGTTGGCCGGAAAATGAGCCGAAAAGGTGTTTTCCGGCCTCCGTTTGACCTGAGACTTTTACCTAACCCATTTTTGGACATTTTAAGCTTAACAAAACCATAAACATGTGAAAATAATGGAAATCGGAGCGTTTCGGGTTTTGTCGGAAACTTACGAAATGGCGGATCAAGATTTCGGAAATGTAGAAGTGTAGATCGTGACGCGGTGGATCTTTTGCTTCAAATGGGCTTCGAGATTGAAGGTTGTTTTGTGGTGTTAATTTGAGGAATTGAGTGATGGTTGGTGATGGTGGTGGAATGGAAGTAAACGAGAGAGAGAAAAGAGTTTTTGGAAGTGTGTGTGTGGAATGAGGAAAGAAGTGAGGTGAGGGAGGTGGTGACCCTCACCTTGGCCGGTTTTGGTGGGGGCCCACAGGTTTGGGCTTCACCAATTTTCGTTCTCCTGTGTTTACGTTCCGTGCGGTGTTCGTTTCTCCGATCGTTTAAATGTTAAATAACTATTTTATACGTTTAATTATAAGTTTTAAAATACGGATATTTATTCAAAATTATATTTGAAGTATTTCATCAAATACTTGATAATTGGGTTATAAATTGTAACTTTAACTTTATTTCGGTTGTTCGCGCGTTTAACATTTTACCGCGTTGACTTTGTTTGTACGATACGAAATAGTTATGAAATATTATTAAAATAATATTTGTGCTATAATGGTGTCTCTAAATAATGTTACATTATTTAGTGAAAATGTTCACCAACGTCCGTATTTAATTGAACCGAATTACATTCGATTTGAAACTTGTACGATTTAATCAAATCGCATAATTGTATATATTCCTCAATATATATTTCGATACATAAATTAGCTTAATACAAAACTAATTACATGTATTAACAATTAATTAGGCACTAATTAATAGTCCTAATTTGACGGGTGTCACAGAGAGGATTAAAATCCAAATCCCCAATTTCTTTTCACAGATATACTTTCAAAAATAAGTATACTTCCAAAAATAAGTATACTCCCTTTATTTGTAAAACCAGCCAACAACACTTGTATAACCCACTAGGCATGAACAAAAAACGGGTTGGGCCCTACCCGACCCGACCCGAATACCCAAACCGGGTTCTGGTCAACGGTCAACGAACCGGTTCCAGTAGAACCCGACCCGGACCCGACCCGGTTTTGGGGTGGGGAAAACCCAACCCTATAGTACCCGGTTAGTACCGGGTAGGAACCGGTTCGGGTTCAATACCCGGTTTGGAACCGGGTACTCTTTACTCGCCGGGTAACGTTTGTTCCAGCCGGGTACTCACGCCTTCCCAGTGAGTACCCGCCGGGTATACATTGTAC
Source organism: Pseudognaphalium luteoalbum (assembly GCA_963422505.1). Lineage (NCBI taxonomy): Eukaryota > Viridiplantae > Streptophyta > Magnoliopsida > Asterales > Asteraceae > Pseudognaphalium > Pseudognaphalium luteoalbum. Next base: position 117,322,595 of record OY730193.1, read on the forward strand.
CAGCCGGGTACCCCTTCTTGTTCCATTGACTACCCCTGCTTGTTTCTATGATCCACCTTTTTACCATTCACACCAACATTTACCTAAATCTAAGTGTTTTGAGATATCGTTGTACAAAAAAGTGCCCAAACGATCACCTAATCAAGTATTTCAAAATATGCAAACATAAAATTAAAAGTAGTTTGATAAACCGTTATCAGTTAAAAGTGTCTAAATCACATGAGGCACGCAAGCACTCAAAATGGGGAATAGTCATAGGGGAATCCACGCTCCTCTTGCTCTCTCTCCTGCTGCCTTCGATACTCTTCCTGCAGATCTGCCAAGGCGGCACTCTCATCATAAACCGGTGGTGGATAGCTTGCTCCAGGCTGACCCCACATGGGTGGGTAGTTGTAGGCTGTAGGTCGGTAGTTGGGCACCACTTCAGAAAGTCTTTGGGTGTTGTGTGCCGACCAAGCGTTGTGGTAGCGCTGTGCTGCAAACTCATACCTGGTTTCCTGTGCAAAATCATTATGGCTAACCTGAATGCCCTGAATACCTTGCATAAGATCTAGCATGGATGGTAGTGCTGCACCCTGTTGCTGGTAACCTCCCTGCTCCGGCTGCTCGTATGCAGCTTCTTCCTCTTGATGGCCCTGTTCCACTTGCCGATGTCTTCTTCTTCTGGGTTGTTGAGCCAATTGTTCCTCTTGATAGGGCACGTAAGTATTATTCACAACTGAAATAGCCTGTGCCCCCTGAAACTGAACTAACCCTACAGTTTTCGGTCTAGCCATCACTCGCTCTAAACCCTGAAAACTGATGTTGAAGGACTTGGCAATCCTAGTAACAAATTGTCCCCCACAGATAGGGGATGACCCTCTAATCCCGCTGGCATTATGATGTAAATACCAGGCAACAGCGTATGACACATTGATATTCTCCTCCGCTACGAACTTCCTCAAATACCATAAGTCTTGGAAGCCGACTCTCTCGGTGTTCTCCCTTCTATGCGAAATGGTGTGCGCAAGACATCGTTGGATTACCCGCAACTGCATGTTATCCATGTCTTTGTATGAACTTCCACCTCTAGCATATGGTTTTGTTGAAAATTCGTGCCACACATCCTTGGGATAAAATTCGGTCTCGATCATCTCACTAGCCATCAAGTAATCTTCAAAATGAGGTGCATCTAGTTGTTCTTGAGAATAAATGCCTAGACAGGCAGCAAGGTCCATCATACTCATTTTCCTTGGTTGACCTCCCAGTCGGAAAGTCATGAAAGTTTTATCAGTCGCCGTCTCAACATCCTCATTCATTTCATATGTGCAGTGGAATTCCACACATAGCTCCTTGTATACCTGCTCTTGAATTTGAAATATTCCTTCCCATTCTTCATATTCAAATGCTATGTGATGCACGAAATAACGTTGCCTAATGATTTCCTTTATTCCATTGGCTACCCATGCTTGTTCTAGTGGCTCCCAATCGACCACCCTTGATAAATCACATTCTTTCCCCCTCAACAAATTCTGTTTTTGACAGTACGTATTGTACTTTGTTAGCTTGTTACTAAATCTGAGCCATGGGTGAATTGTATCGGGAACAAGTAGAGCATCAATGCTCATCGGTTGAGGGCGGTCACCCTCTTCATCATTAGCAGTCCCAGATGTGGTGCCTTTTTGTCTCTTGCTTCTTCCCTACAAAACACAAATGAAAGAATTGCTATGAATACTTCAAATTGCCATGAACAATTCAAATTGCCATATACACAAATGAACAAATTATCCATCACATAAGAGCATAGCCATATACACGAACTATTAGTTTGAACACTAAGAATTGCTATGAATACTTCAAATTGCCATGAACAATTCAAATTGCCATATACACAAATGAACAATTCATCCATCACATAAGAGCATAGCCATATACACGAACTATTAGTTTGAACACTAAGAATTGCTATGAATACTTCAAATTGTCATGAACAAATCTAAATTTGCAATTCTAAGCATATCATTACATTAATGGATAACAATTATGAGCATATCATTACACAAAATTAATTTTCCCCAAAATGTGTCAAGAACCCTAAATTTGCAATGTTGCATAATCATGTAAACTAAACACGAATTCATGCTATCATAAGGTGTGACCACATATAACACACAAAATAATCAGAGATATAAATGGGTTTGGTGGTGTTTCTCACGTTTTTTGGAGAGTTTTGGGTATATGGGTTATGAAGAAAACTGCCTTGGAGGCGCCTAATAGCAATCTGGAAACAAGAGTACCCGGCGGGTACATGTAGTACACGGCGGGTACTGTTGTTTGGTTCCCGGTTTAGTATGAACTACCCGGTGGGTACATAAACGGGTAAACACATTGTACCCGGCGGGTACATGTTGTACCCGGCGGGTACTCAATGCATTAAACTTTCTGTTGATGAACAAGCATGAGTACCCGGTGGGTACACTTGTACCCGGCGGGTACTTGATACTATCCAGCCTTTTTTAAACCGAAATTCCGATGCGCATAACTTTTTACTCGTAAAGACTTAAGACCTGAAATTTTGCAGGCACCTCCCATATAAGATAATAAAACTTTCCATTTTGATACTTTTTCAAATTTCACGATAACAAAGAATTCGGCCATGTGACTAATTTTTGAACCATTTGGACACCTTTTGACCCGTTTACCATAACAACAACACTTCCAATTATTTCTACATAACTTGACAACTACTTAGAACAAAGTCTTCTAAATCATCATAACAAAGTCTTCTAAATCATCTTCAAGGTTTATTAATATCTTCGAATGCGTAGTCTTCATTCTTCAAAGGTCGAAATCTTCATCGGTGGTGATCTCCCGTGCAGCTTCATCGAGAGCAATTTCTTCATCAGAAAGTGATATTGCCATACCTGCTTCCACCTTGACATCGTGTATATCTCCTTCGTATTCCATTTCACCTTCAAGACTTGAAATGTGTTGTACACGTTCCGCAGCGTCTAGGTGATCCTTCAAGCAAATGCACATCTCTAATGAGGCCGGTGTGAGTCTTGTTCTTCGTATGGATAGTACCCTGCCACTAAGTGAAAAAGCGGATTCCGAAGCTACCGTAGAAGCTTGGACGGTTAGTAAATCTCGGGCCATGATGGTTAGAACGGGAAATTGAGGTTCCCTCCCTTTCCACCAAGCCAAAATATCAAATTTTGCAAATTCATCGGGTTGTATAGTGTTTAAAAAATCGGTTCCGGTATATCTCCCATACTCACTAGTGTTCGTTTGATTACCATCACCCCTTGCCCGTTTATGGTTTTCTTGCCTTAAACTATTATATAAGTTAATCATTGGATCGCGAGAGGAAGATGAACCAAACATTGTAGAAGCCGAGCTAGAACAAGCATTTGTTGAACCATATTTTTGAAAATAATGACCAAATAAATCTTTAAAACATTTGTTAAAATGGTCTTTTGTATTTTGTGCAAAAAATGGGTCCTCATCATTCAATTCCAAATCTTGACAAATGTTATCGATAAGCAATTCCACCCCGGAGACGTTCAAACATGGGTTTAATGCGGCGGCACAACTAATTACCGGTGGCATTTCTCTAAAATATTTTCTTAGTTTTTCTTTCATGGGAGAGACCATGATTGCGTATGCATTCCCAACAAATTCGTATTCACTTAGCTTTGAACACATTAAAAAAATTTGGTTAAGTACCAAATGAATCGTGGGATAATAAACACCCGATAACAAAGTAGTGGCGGTTTTAAAAAGTTTGAGCAATTCGGTTACCTTTTGAATAATGTCCCAATATTCGATTGGAAATTCGTTTGCATAACCCCTTTGGACAAGTTGATGATGAAAAGCTTGTAAAGTCTCACGTTGGCGTAAACCACATACAAACATATTGTAAGTCGAATTCCATCTTACGGGCATATCCTAATTAGGGGTTAAAAAAATGGAATCCGTTTCCTTACACAATCTCATGTAATGTTTGTATCTAGCCTTACCCTTACAAAATATATCTTGTAACATAGTTTTATAGGCCTCTTTTACTACATTTATTTGTGGAACCGCTAATCCGTCTTGCACAACCAAGTTAATAATATGTGCAACACATCTACTATGGTAGAAAATTCCTTTCAGAGGTGGTGCGTATTTTAGTATTAATTTTTGAACGGCATTTGTGTTATTACTCGCGTTATCAAACGAGATAGAAAAAACCTTTTGTTCTAATTTAAACATTTTCATTACATCACGTAACATGTAAAATAATCTTTGACCCGTGTGAGGATAGTCAAAGTTTTCAAAAGCAATGGTACGTTTCATCATTTGCCAAGTTGCGGGATCAACCCAATGCGCGGTAACACAAAGGTACGATCCGGGCAAACCATGAGGAGCCGACCAAACATCCGTTGTTAAAGATACACTTGTAGTTAAGTTTTCAAAACCGGTTATTAGTTGAATTTTAGCATTTTTCCACAACTTAAGTGCATCACGTCTAAGGGTAAGACGACTTACATGATTATATCGGGGTTGAAGAGTATTTTGAATAACCTTAGTAAACCGAGGGTTGTCTAAGTGGTTGAACGGCAAAGCTTCTTGAATCACAAAGCCGACAAATGCTTCTCGACACCGGTCCGCTTGGTATGTGAAAATGGCTCCATCCCGTGACATGGTTGCTTGACCCTCCTCCGGATTACTTTTGTTTGCACTACAATACTTTAAAGTATGTTTGTTCAACGTTGAGTTAGAGTCGGCTTTTAAAAAAATCCCACATCGTTTACAATGTGCCTTAGTCGAACCATCCGACAACAACACTTTGTCAAAGTTACACCAAATCTCCGGATTACGTTTTGTTTGAAAAACTTGAACAATAGTTGGTGCATTTGACGAACCAACAAAATCGTTAATTGAAGAACTTTGAGTTGCCATTTTGAGAGCGTTTTTAGAGGATGAGGGTAATGTTTTGAGAGTTTCGTATGTAAATCGTAAGCGTTTTGAGTGTTTTTATACTAGTTTGAGTGAGTTTGAGTGTTGTAACTAACCCAAACTCAAGGTATCTATTTATAGTAGTTTTAGGATGGCAAAATGGTAAAAAAAAGTCAAAAAAACGGTATATAAAACGGCTAAAACTTCAAACACAACGGCTAGTGAAAAAACCGGGTCCAAACCGGGTATTCAAACCGGTTTTTGGAACCGGTTCGGGTCCAACCCGGGTACAACCCAATTTGAAGTGTCTGGGTGTGTACCCGGTTGGGTACCCGCCGGGTACTGACAGAACCCGAACCGGGTACTGCCTACCCGGGTTATGATCGGTTCGGTTTTCCGGGTTGTGACCGGGTCGGGTACACAACCCGGTTTTTTTGAACACGCCTATAACCCACCATGCCCTAATCGATTTTGTGGCAGCCCATTTAAAGGCCCAAGTCAATTTAGTAGTCCAAGTCAGTTTGCTAATATATATATATATAGGCCCACCGAATCTAAATGGATCGGCCTACATGGCCCAAACCCAATTTAAAAAATCCAATGAGCCATGGATATTTGATTGTGGAGCTACTGATACGATGACGTATGAATTATCCGATTTTACAGACATATCCAAGCCCATAAAAACCCACGTCAAAGTTGCAAATAGAGAAATATTAGATGTAAAAACAGGGGGAACAATTAAAATTTCTCCGAGCATCAAACTCCCTAATTGCCTTTATGTTCATTCCTTATCACACAATTTTTTGTCAGTAAGACAGGTGACCAAAGAACTCAATTGCTCAGTTCTAATGCACCCGGCTTTTTGTCTCTTACAGGATATCAGGACGGGATGGATTATTGAGCGTGTCACTGAAAGAAATGGATTATATTATGTTGATGAGGTGGTTCAAAGTGGTACAGTGATGTTAGCTCATGAAACTACTGAAAGAGAAGCGTGGTTATGGCACAGAAGATTGGGACACCCTTCCGTTAGTTATTTACATACTTTATTTCCCGATTTGTTTCCTTTGAATAAACCAAGTACTTGTGAAACATGCATTTTAGCTAAAAGTCATAGGCAACATTTTAAACCCAACAATACAAGGGTCAAAACCCCTTTTTCTTTGGTTCATTCTGATGTATGGGGTCCTGCCCCTGTGATCGGGGGTCTCAATTTTCGATATTACATAATATTTGTTGATGATTGCACCCGCGTGACTTGGATTTATTTCGTGAAAAGTAAGGATGAGGTATGTGATAGGTTCACTAATTTTTATGCCATGATTCAAAATCAATTTCAAAAGTCCATCCAAATGGTGGAGAATATGTGAATTCACAAATGAAACTATTCTTTCAATCCAAAGGAATAGTCCATCAAACCACGTGTTGTGACATCCGTCACCAAAACTCTATTCTTAGGTTCGTTTCCTAATCATTTCTTATTTACATTCATGTACGTGAGTAATGTGGAGAAATAAGTTAAGTATTCGTATGTTATACTACGTGAGAAATTTAATCCTCGTATAGTGTTAAAAACTCGAATCAAATATTCACATGTGTTTAGATTAAAAGCTAGGATAATAATAATAATAATAATAAATATAAAAGTTTAATAATAAATATTAATGTAACTAAGGAATTAAATAAACGGTGGAAGTAATAGGTTTAGTAATATAATAAGGTTCATGATGATATGTAAGCCTTTGGCTTTAATTTGTTGATTTATTTTGGTCATCAAATCGGGCCATCTCCAAACGTAAGGATTAGGCCCCAAGTTAAATTAAACATATAAATACAAACTTAAACCTAAACCCTTTTGATCATAATCGTTCATGCTGCTGCTGTACTTGTGAGTGTCGACCAAACTGAGAAAGGAGAAGAGATCGAGTCGAGTTCGTGTTTTGTTCGTGAGTTACGTGTGTTCCCTTTCTTATATTTGTATAGGTATATATCCAAAAACTATAATCAATAGTTTTCTTTATAGTATTACTTAGATGTATATGCAGTTGATCGATTTATGTGGTTAGGGGTTTGACAAATTACTAACTAAAGACATCCTTAAATTGTTTGGGCAGATACGGAATAAAGCTGTAAATATTTACAGTTGATCAATTTAACTTGTATTTGATATATACGAATGAATGAATTTTATATGTAGTACATTATTAATAATAACCATCTATTTCTATTCTGTCTATGGAGTATAAAGAAACAATGTCTGAGTTTACGTGACTATCAAATATGTAGAGTATAATGTAAGTTGGAAACCGAAAGTTAAGTAATTGAAAACTCAGAATGTGTCTCAATTTTTTTTCAGTTGTGATTAACGGCAGTTTTGACCTAGCTATGTTCGTTTTTAGGCTTGGGCCAAAACACAGAAAGTTGTAGATCTCGAAATTTTACTTAAGTGTGCATGGTTTCGGCCTCTAAAAAGCAACATATGATTTTATAGAAATTATTTTGTAAACTGGTTCTGTGTATGAAACGTTGGCAATGTTAAATCGGTTTAGTAAAAGCGTTCTTTGATTATTTTGAGGGTTGTAGAGAATGTTTAAGGGTAAACTCTCTGTATATAAAAAAAAGGATTTACATTTGTAAAATTTTAAGATTTAATTTAATATATGATTTAAAAAGAAAGGGGTTGTGTAATAGGTATTAGTTGTTACAAATGGTCATGTCTCAATCGTCTTTTATCATATCCTTATATAATAAGTGTTATACTTTAATTGTATGATAAGATTGGAAAAGTTTAAATAATTAGGATATAATAACAAGGTATAGTTTTGCCTAGGTTATTAATCTATATGAAATTATTTGTAGATTGCGAGTTGTTTGGTGGATTTACTTAAGGGCAGTACTTACATCTTTATTTGAGGTGAGTTTTGCGGCCCCATTTTCTTTACTTATTTTCCGTTGGGGGAAAAGAATGCTCAAACTGATTTCGAACTATTTTCTTATGCTGTGTAAACTATCTGATTTTCTGATTTGGACATTATGATTGAATAAGTCACATGCTGATTGTTGTGGAATGATTGCTGATTGTTCGGATGAGTCTTGTGTCTTGGGGACCATGGCAACACTCCATATTACTTGCTTTTCGGATGAGTCTTGTGTCTTGGGGACCATGACAACACTCCATATTTCTTACTAATACGGATATGATTATTGATAGTACTATCGGACGACGGTCCCACTCTTGTAATAGATGCGTTATCCTTGAGTGAATATTATCCAGGAACTGAACGGATTGCTTATTGTAGACGAAATGGTTACTTATGTGCATATTTCATATCATATGTCCTACTTACTTATTATCACAGCAAACTATATTTCTTCCATGTTTTATTAAACCTGCTAAACTCACCAACATATGTGTTGACGTTTTCGAGCATATCTTTTCAGGTAGTACTAGTGGAACAAAAGCAGAGGACAAGAGAGCTTAGTGGACCACATAGGTTGCATTAAGGAAATTTGTTCAAGACTTATAAGAATTATGTTGGTTTGGAAAACTTGTTTCATTTGAATGTTTTGTTGAGTACTATTGTTTGATAATCATTGATTCATTGTTGGGATGAATGCATGACATGAACCTTTTTTCATGTTATTGATATCACGACACATTGAATATTTATTTCATTTAGTATTCATTATAATAATGTGTTGTGATCTTATCATGGTTATATTCCGTTGTTTCCGCTTTACACGAGGTGTGTCACGTGTCCTTATACCCTTGAACAAAATGGTGTTGCTAAACGGAAAAACCGTTTTCTTTTAGAAATGACAAGAGCACTCATAATTGAGTCACATGTACCCAAATCCTTTTGGCCAGAAGCACTAGCCACTGCTACATATTTGATTAATCGCCTTCCAACCAAAAACTTGAAAATGAAAACCCCTTTAGAAACACTTTCTGAATATACCACAATTCCTCAACCCCTCACACTCCAACCCAAAGTCTTTGGATGTACTGTTTTTGTCCACATTCCCAAGTCCTATAGGGACAAACTTGATCCTTGTGCTGAAAAATGTGTCTTTGTAGGATACGGGGTAAATCAAAAGGGATACAAATGTTATAACCTAAAGACACATAGCTTGTTTACCTCAAAAAATTGTGATTTTTTTAAAACAAAGTACTACTACTACCTAACTCAGTGGCCAGGGGAGGAACAAGGTGATCCGCTAAGTTGGTTGAGTTATAGTACCACCATATGAAATGGTTCATCAGCTGAAGATCTAGTTGAAGATCTAATTTTCAGTGCTACCCCTGAAAATCCTGTTCCTGACATGATATCTGAGGTAAGTAATTCTCAACCAAATAATTTGGATGAAAATAATTCTCAACCAGACAACTTGGATGAAAATAATGACGATGATATCCAAGATCCCACTTCTGATGTGCAGGAACCGGAAGGGGAAGTGCCAAGAAAGTATGTTCTTCCGGCAAGATCAAAGAAAGGAGTGATATTGCGTAAAAAGTCATGTTTTTACTACTGATATCTCTCTCATTCTGGAACAATACTTGGCAAATAAACTCAGATAATGTTTAAATCAATGAAACTTTGCCAAGAAGGTCAAAATAGAGTTGCATGAGAAAAATCAAGCAAAACGAACGAAAGACGAAGATTCCACACACGTTTAAAGATTCAAGACATCAAAATAAGATTTAGAGACAAAAGTTACCATCACTAAGATTTCTCTTATCCAAGATTCGTTTTCAAAATACGAATCTAACAGAAGAAGAATCAACAAAAACGGAGGAAGAATGAAGATTCCACGTACGCCGAAAGATTCAAACGATTCGTACGAGACATCTAAAGATCAGAGACACATTTTTGGGATTTCTTTTCATCAAAGTCTTCGTTTTTGAAAAACGATTCATTTTTGAAAAACGAATCCAACGCAAAAAGAATTAATTAATAAACCACGTTAGGTAATCATTAAATAATCAATTAATAACCAAGGATCATCAAATAAACACACAAATATTCATAAAATCCAATAACTTTCGCCAATCAATAATCAAACCATCATCTAAGTATCATCATCTAAGTAAACACATATAAAGTTTAGCCAATCATAATGCTACAGAAAATCAGAAACGAAAATGAAACCGAATTCATAATCAAATGAAAAAGATAAACGCATTCGAACCGATAAACCGAAAGAATGAATGAACCAACGAAAACCTTTGATTCTCTAAGCTTTTAATCCTTCAAAATGCTCCTGGAATGAGGGTTGAGAGACTGGAAATCGGCTGGAGAAAAGTGAGAAGTGATAACCCTAAAAATGAAGTGAATTTGGGTTTTTAAGGATTCTGCCGAATCAATCCATACGCCGTATGGATTGAAAAAGCCCAGCAGGCTCGGCCCGCTATCTGTCAGTCCGACTCAAATGATCCATACGATGTATGGAAATTCCATACGCCGTATGGATGAGAAAATCCAAGTTTTCATTATTTCAAATCTCTCTCTCAAAGCTTCAACTTTTTAGCTCTCTTTTCTTCAATATTAGCTTATTTTCTGCTTCTTTTCTAATTCAAACTCCAATTAACTCCTAAATGCAAATATGAACAAAATAAGTATCGTATTCAAATAGAATGCATAAGAAATCCATTGAACAAAAGGGTAAATAGTACTATAATCTATTACATTTTGGCGTTCATCAAACATCCCCCACTTGAATCCTACTTTTTCTCAAGTAGACTATCGATTAAAACTTTCAAAAACTTTCAATATGAACCAAATTCATTTCACAAACCAAATTTTTATCCTAAAATTGCTTCTACTGTACAGCTTAGAAATCAAGAAACTCTTCTAGGAAAACAACTTCTCTTATGTTATTATTAGGCATAAAAGATAACTCACAATAATTATCGATATTGTTGTCCACCTAAACAATCTATAATTCAGAAATTGAGCTCAACTTATTATTATTCTAGCAGGCTTTTCTCTTGATTCTCAATAGCAAAATACCCTCATACAACTAACGTGCTACAATTCTCTACATAGTGAATATCCAATTAAATCAATCATTTTTCAAACTAAGACATTGGTGACAGGTCTGTACCTCAGTACAAAAGAGGAGACAACACCCAGTATATTCCCAAATGATGATAATTAGGATTCTAAAAATATGGATTATCACGCTATCATATAAGGATTAAGACTGAGATCATACCTTGCTAAAAGATCCTTTTAGGTGTCGCACCCCCGGAACACGTGGCAGCGGAGGCATGAGGTGTCACGGGGGCTACGACCATATCAAATATCACAACACAAAGATTTAAGCAAACGACCTCTATATGAGACGTTTGAAAATGTTACATTCCATAAATAAAAGTTTACATAAGATTTTAAAGTTCGCAAACATAGTCTAGAGATTTATAATACATAATCGTTAATACAAAATGTCGTAATGCAATTTAAATATCCTGTTTGAAAATATGCGACTCGAGCTATGCTTTCCAAAAGCATCCTACTGTCCGGTTTCCTGTGGGTAGTCATACTACGTTTGTAAACCTGAGAATACATACTAAAAGGGTCAACATAAAGTTGGTGAGTTCATAGGTTTGTTCTGTAAAGTAATAATATAAACACCTGATTTCATGTTTTACAAAAAGGAATCTGCAAGGTAAAGTTCTATAAACAATAAAGTTTCTGTACAATAAAGTTCTGATTAATAAATTCGGTTCTGTATTTAGTATACTATTGCCATGAGCACATGTATTCGAAGCTTAACAAATTCTGCGGCCTCTATGTGTCTAATCCGGGACACATCCTGAATCAAATAATTATGCGCCCGTGGGTTAACTGGAGCGACCAGCTCAGACGGGATTGTCAATCCCAATAGTACTAATCACAATTATTCGCGCTTTATGAAATTAACGAACCATGAAATTGAGGTCTTATTGGTGGATTAGTTCTGCTACTCATGCAACTAGTATATGTTTTGTTTCTGTCTAAGTATCTGTTTCTGTTTCTAGCAATCATAAGTAAAATCTGTAACAGTTTCTGCTTCTATTTAAGTAAAAATCTGTAAAAGCATGTGTATGTATTTTCACCCCAAAACAGTTCAAAAGCAAGTAAAAGGGGGCTATGAAACTCACCAGAGTTAAGCAGGTAGCAAGCAATAATCAAATAGCAAGCAAAGTCCAAAGCGCAACCTTTTAACGTCCTAAACGTATAAGGTTGGGTAAGTAGATGTCTCAAAAGACCATCTATAGCGATTGTATAAGTGGGGTTTAATGTCCACTTAAGCCAATCGGGTAGGTGGGGGGTTTATGTCTACCTAAAGCTAGTTCATCAACTAGTATGTCCAAATAAGTAGTTTAAGTTCGTTTATCAAAACGTGTACGCCCCGTTGATGAAAGTTTGTAATAATAATTCATTTAAACATTATTATTAAGTTTGTTTTGTTGTATACTATTCATTAGTACATATCGTGTGTTGCAAACAGATTATTTTAGTTTGTATAAGCCATAAACCGTAGTTCAAAGTTGGTCAACTCGTTGGTCAAAGTTGGTCAAACTTGGTCAAACTGGTCAAACCTGGTCAAGCCTGGTCAAACTTGGTCAAACCTGGTCAATCTGGTCAAACCTAGTCAAACTAGTCAAACATGGTCAAGCCTGGTCAAACTTGGTCAAACTAGTCAAACCTGGTCAAAGTTGGTCAATCTATGAGTCACTTCCAATTTTTAGAGTCACTTATAGAGTCACTTTCAATTTATAGAGTCACTTATAGAGTCACTTCCAATTTATAGAGTCGCTTATAGAGTCACTTCCAATTTATAGAGTCACTTCCAATTTATAGAGTCACTTATAGAGTCACTTTCAATTTATAGAGTCACTTCTAATTTATATGTGTCGGTTTCAAATTCGGGAAACTTTCTAAGTTTAGTTTTTGGTCCAAGTTACTAAATAAGTCACTCAAACCCATATTTGTTACCCATTTCCAAAAATAGTAAGTTTTGTCGTTTTTAGAAACCGAGCCGTTTTTGTTGACTTGGTCAAACTTATTCGGTTTGACCCGAAACTTTTACCCAACCCAAATATCAGTTTATAGAGTCCAAATATATTGTCGTTTCATGTCCAAAATCACCAAAAGTGTCAGTTTTTATAAAAGTTCTAAAACTTCAAGATTTCACATTTTCGACTTTTGTCGATTTGTTTCTCCATATTTCTTACTAACTTCTGGTCCAAATCAAATCTCACAAATTTTACCAACTGATCATCCATGTATCTAGTATCTAACCTACGTTTTCTATGAATTTTTAGTCCCATCTTTATAGAGAAACAAAATAAATTATAAAGCCTAGCACAGATTCTGATTTCACCCAGACCAGTCCCACAAATCGGCTTATAGACAAAAATACGTATAGATCTGGTAAAAACGTAAAAGATGAAAGTTTTATATCTTTTCAATACACAAATTTAAAAAAATGCATCTTTTAACTCTTCCTAGAACCCAAGATATGAAGTGTTTAGTGAGCTGTGATTTTCTGGACATATTGTGTACTCTTTGTATATAAAACACAAAAACGTATTTTAAGCTTATATTTGGACATAATCTTGCTAGATGAGCTTTATAAAATATAAATAAACAATATGAGAGTAAGAAAGAGTTTCCTTACAATAATTTTAATGGAGATGAGATGAAGAGAAGGAGTAGTTGTTGTTGAGCTTGTTTTCCTTGTAAAATAGTGACTTTGGTGGTGGTGGTGCTATGGTGGTTTAGGGTGAACTTGTGGTGGTTTGAGGGTGGAGAAAAGGGGCTGAGTTTTTCTGGAAATAGAGAGAGAATAGAGAGGATTTTGGGTGGAGTGAAATGAGGGATGTGTAAGAATGCATGGGTTTTGTGTGGTGAAGTGTAAAAAGCAAAATCATTAGATTTTGCATGTGAGACTAGAGGGGGAGGGTAATGGGCAGCCATGGGGGGGGGGGGGGGGGGGAAGATCCGGCCAAGGCCTTGAAAGGGTATTTTAGTCATTTTATCAATCCTAGTTTGATAGGTTACGTTTCCCGTTCGTTTACCCGATTGTTTCGACGTTTATATATACGTTAATCGTTTTAAGCACGCGTTTTTAATAGAAATTAAATCTTGATAATTTCGCTTAAGATATTTTATATTTTTTACTTGAAAACATTATAAAAGTGTTCCGTCTTTTGTTCGGTCTCGATTTGCGTATACGTTGTACGGAGGTTTAATCGCGTAACGTTTTATTCAGATGTTTATATTGACGAATCATTATACGATCTTTATAATAATAGTTTCACACAAAATAACATATTTTAATTTATAAACAAATGTTTCGACTTTCGTTCGATCGTCGGGCGCGTTCTGCGCGTTTTCGTTACTTTATACAATATTAGTGATTCGTTAAATATTATAAACATAATATTTATGAGTTTTTGGAGTTCATTAAATAATTTCATATTATTTAATATTTTGTTCACCAACGTCCGTATTTATATAGTGTCGGACTCCGTCCGGTTGTTTTGCACAATTTCACCAAATTGCGTAAGCGTAATTATAACTAATTACGTAGCGTAATATAAATCAATTACGGAGGTGTATATTCACATAAAATATATAAATAGTTACAAGTAATTGTAAGTATTTAGCCTAATACTAAACTAAACACACGTAATTAGGGTTTTCAGCAGGAAATCAGTAACCCTAAATCGGCGGGTGTCACATTAGGATAAATCCTACATTATGCATTAGATTTCTTAAAAGCTCAAATAACTTTCATATAGATTGCCTATCGATACATCATATGATGAACTATCTAATATTTAAAATTAAGTTCATTTCATCCTTTGAATTCCCAAAATGTGTTACAAGATTCGCTAAACTTACACAGAATACAATTTTAAAAGAAAAATTTAGGCTGAAAAATGACTAACATAGAATGCCCTTTATCTTGAAATTTGCCAATATTTATATATTAAGGACAACAAACTTCTTTTCCCCCATCCCCCACTTAAAAATATGCAATGTCCTCATTGCAAAAATAACAATAATATAGAGAATAGAAAAGAAGCGAATAGAAACTCCCCTGATCTATCTTCAATATACGAGTTAGACTGAAGCCTTTCAACAACCAGCATCGTCTTCCGTAAGCTTATTCAACACAAAACAAAACAAAATAAATAATTAAGAAAAAACAACGGGTTATCTCCCGAAAGCGCTTTTGTTTATCGCGTCAGTAAGCTCGAAATTGTGCTTCATCACTTAATTTAGATGCATCTCCAAATCACGTTCGGAGTCCCTTGCATCCCCATAATACTTCTTCAAACGGATTCCATTCACCTTGAACGTCGTACCAGGTTGACCTTTCAAATCCACAACTCCAAAAGGGTAAACCTTGTCGACAATGAAAGGTCCTGTCCAACGCGTCTTCAACTTCCCAGGAAACAAATGCAGACGAGAACTGTATAAGAGCACCTTGTCACCTTCCTTAAATGAATTATTCGATTTTAAGCGCGAATCATGCCATTTCTTGGTACGCTCCTTATACAGTCGAGCATTATCATAAGCATTTATCCTTAACTCCTCTAGTTCCTGCAACTGAGCCAATCTTTCCTTCCCTGCCGCATGATCATCGAGATTGCAGTGCTTCAATGCCCAATATGCTTTGTGTTCCAACTCAAATGGTAGATGACAAGCTTTCCCATAAATGAGTCGGTAAGGAGTAGTTCCAATGGGCGTTTTAAAAGCAGTCCTTGTGGCCCATAATGCATTATCTAGCTTATTTGACCAATCCTTCGGATTTCCATCAATTGAGCGTTCTAAAATACGCTTCAAACCGCGATTGGTCACTTCAACTTGTCCACTAGTCTGCGGATGATAAGTAGTACAAAATTTGTGATTGACTCCATACTTCTTCAAAACTTTCTCCAGTTGTGCATTTGCAAAATGCATTCCACGATCACTAATCAACGCCTTGGGTGTCCCAAATCATGAAAACAACTGTTTGAGGAACTTTATCACCACTCTTGCGTCATTAGTAGGTAATGGTAGTGCTTCAGCCCACCTCAAAACATAATCAACAACCACTATGATATACTTGTTTCCGTTGCTTCAATCCCTTCTCGGACCATAAAATGGCATTTCTCCCAATTAAGCACAAGATTCAAATTCTCACATCTTTGCAACATTCTCTTCAAGTTGGCCAAACATTCATCAAAAGAATTCCCAAAACGGAGAAATCATTCATAAATATCTCCATGCCGTCTTCAACCATGTCATGAAAAATTGCCATCATACACCGTTGGAATGTTGTGGGTGCGTTGCATAGACCGAAGGGAATTCTTTTATATGCAAACGTTCTAAATGGACAAGTGAATGTGGTCTTATCTTGATCGTTAGCATCGATGGGAATCTGAAAATATCCGGAAAAACCATCTAAGAAACAGTAATATTCCTTTCCGGCTAGACGTTCGAGCATTTGATCAATGAATGGCAAGGGAAAGTGATCCTTGCGTGTGGCATTGTTCAACTTCCTATAATCGATGCAGACTCTCCATCCGGTGACGGTTCTCGTGGGGATTAACTCGTTCTTCTCGTTGGCTACAACTGTCATACCTCCTTTTTTCGGTACAACATGAATGGGGCTTACCCATGGACTGTCGGAGATTGGGTATATCAACCCGGCGCCTAATAACTTGATAATTTCTTTTCTCACCACATCCGTTACCTTAGGGTTTAAACGCCTCAATGGTTGCACCACTGGCTTAAAATCGGATTCCATAACAATCTTGTGCGTGCAGTACAAGGGGCTTATTCCCTTGATATCACTAATCGTCCATGCGATAGCCTGCTTGTGCTCTTTAAGAACCTTCAACAAGCTCTCCTTTTCCATAGGTGAAAGAGTTTCTGAAATGATCACAGGCAGATCAGATTTCCCCTGCAAGTATGCATATTCCAAATGAGCTGGTAACTCCTTCAACTCTAACTTTGGTGGCTCTTCAAATGAGGATTTAACTGCAAAAACCTCTGATCTTGAACATGGGATACCATGCATAGTGATTCGCATCTCCGTTTTGATGGAGATACCATTCATCAAGATTAACTCTTCGTTCTCCTTAAACTTGACTTCCTCATTCACTAACTCCCTATCGCATGTTGTCTCAATATCCTCTAGCAGTTTATCGAAGTCTTCAATATCACGGATTGCCTCTATGCTTCCCGTTCATCCTTCCAGAATCATAGGATCTAAATCTTCATCATCCTTAAGACTTTGCAAGAACTCATCATTGTCAGACAATTCTTTTGCACTAGCAAAGTAACAAGTATCATCTACAGAGGAAGGGTATTGCATGGATTCATTTACATTGAACACAACTTTCTCATCCCCC
This sequence comes from Pseudognaphalium luteoalbum, assembly GCA_963422505.1. Taxonomy (NCBI): domain Eukaryota; kingdom Viridiplantae; phylum Streptophyta; class Magnoliopsida; order Asterales; family Asteraceae; genus Pseudognaphalium; species Pseudognaphalium luteoalbum. The sequence goes on from OY730193.1 coordinate 117,339,915, forward strand.
ACTCTCATGGTGATTTTCCTATCAAACACATCTATCATTGCTCTGGATGTGGCTAGGAAGGGTCTACCCAGAATTATCGGTACCTTGGGATCTTCTACCATGTCGAGAATTACAAAGTCACAGGGAAACACAAACTTATCAACCTTAACTAAGACATTCTTGACCATCCCTCTTGGGTAATGGATAGAGCGATCAGCTAACTCAATGCACATTCGGATGGCCTTAGGTTCTCCTAATCCAAGTCTAGCATACATAGTATAAGGTATAATGGAAATTCTAACTCCTAGATCCGCCAGTGCATTTGCGATGTCCAATTTACCAATCAGACAGGGAATAGTGATACTCTCTGGATCCTTCATTTTTGGTGGTAACTTGTTTTGCATCACAGCTGAGCATCGCTCATTCATCGTTACCGTGGTTGCCTCCACCAACTTGATTTTATTAGTCAAAAGCTCCATCAAATATTTCGCATATTTAGGCATTTGAGCAATAGCTTCCACAAACGGGATGTTGATATGAAGTTGCTTCAAATTTTCCAGAAATTGGTAGTAATGAGTTTCATCCTTCCCTCGTCTCAAAGCTGCGAGGTAAGGTGGAGGTGGCGCGTGATCCTTCGTATATTGTTTATCCCTAGCAATTTGATCAGCCTTCGTGTCCACCTTAGGACCTTTGACAACCTCCTCTTTCTTTTCTTTTTTCAACAAAAGCTCAGATACGGGATTCTTAGCAAAATTGGGGTCTTCGTGAACCCTCCCACTTCTGGTAGTGACTGCTTTAGCCTGATCACGTGGGTTGGTTTCGGTGAACCCCGGTAAAGTTCCCGGAAATATCTCTTGGAGAACCTTAGCTATGCTAGAAACAGTCCCCTCAATTTGCTTGAGTGCGACACCTTGATTTCGTACTAGCGCTTCGGCAGTATCCATTCGTTGTCCCGAACTGGCAATAAACTGATCGTTAGTACCCCATCAATTCTTCCAAATTAAATTTCTTCTCGAAAAACGGTGTCGTGGTTTTTCCTTAGTGTAGAGTCTCGGCTGAGTTTGACGGAACTGGCGACCTCCTTCTTGGTACGGTCTTCGGAAGTAATTCCCACCACCTTGGTGGTATCATGTTTGAGCTTCTCCAAATTTAACTTCCTCGCTTGTTTCTCCTGAATCTTTTTCGGTGAAATCCTTAGCTAAGTGCAATCCTTCACAAATCTCACAACCTACTTGAATTGCATGAACAGTCTCCGTGACCTTCTTTGTCTCTCTCCCCATACTGTCCAGCTTGGCATTAATTGCTGCAAGTCCATCATCTCCGGTGACTGACCTCTTCCTGCTAGAAGTACTATCATCCCATAGCTGAGAATGTTTCGCTTGATCGCGAATGGCCTCTAAGGCATCTCTTGGAATCTTCTTTGGAATATATCATTAAGCATCCAGTTGTTGTCTGGTAGCACGATCTACTCCCTTGTAGAACACCATCACGATCTGTTGGTCATTTAGGTCATGCTGTGGGTACCCATACATCAAATCCTTGTACCTTTCCCATGCTTGGTGAAGTAACTCATCGATGTCTTGCTTGAAATTCCTAATCTCATCGATCATCTTCGACATTTTGGATGGTGGACAATACATCTTTAGAAATTTTGTGCGAAGATCTTCCCATGTGACCACTCTCCAATTTAGGTAACAATTAACCTAAGCATGTGCATTCTTACGCTAATTTCCTGACAAAAGTTTAAACAAAAAGTACTGATGTGAACCGAGTCCGCAAACCGAACCGAGATTGCTCTGCAAACCGAGTCCGCGGTATGAATCGAGTCCGCGAACCGAACCGAGGTCACGAACCGAACTGAGATTGGATCTCAGCTCACGAAATTGGCTGTTCAGCGATTTTAAGCTTTAAAAATGAGTTTTAGTTCGATTTTTAGGCGTTTTGATGTTATAAAAAGCTTCTAACATGTATATTCACAATATCTAAGTAATTTCTAGAAAGAGAAACGATTTCTAGAGAGAGTGAGTAAAACCTTATTTTTTTTATGAAAATGGAGATGGAGAAGATGAGGAAGATGATGATGATCCTTGGGCTTGTTCTTGATGATGATGATGAGCGATTTGTGGTTGTGGTGTCACTGATTTCGGTTTTTAGAGCGAGAGAAGGATACGGGTGAAGTAAAGAGAGATGAGAGAAATTGTGTGGAGGTGTGTGTGTAAAATGAAATGAACAATGGGGAAAAATGGGGTTAAAAGGGTGGGTCATGGGTCGGTTTGGGTCCGTGGGTCTGGGTCGACCCAAATTGGGTCTCGGGTTTACGTATTCTTGTTTCTTAGTTGTTTTGTTTTTCTCGTGTTTGGTTACGTTTTAAATCAAACGTTTACATAATGTATATTATTTTGATAATATAAACTAAAATATTCGTTTGAATAAAATCCTCATTATTTATAAAAGTGTCACCAACGTCCAAAGTAAACTGTGTCGGACTTGATCTGATAGTTTCGTGCGTAATTAATAATAACTACGGATAAGTAATACTACGCGTATTAAATAGTCGGGTTTTGCTAGACTTACCTCTAAAAGCGTTGTGAATTCACTCTAACTTAGGGAATTAGCCTAAAAATGCGTACAATTACTGTTTATAATTATGTCGAAGTTGCGGGGTGTTACAGCAGGGGATCATAGTCTAAGAAATTCCCACATGTTTTTAGGAAGAACGACTCCTACAACCGTTTCTTACCGGAAAACACACCATTTACTTATTTTATGCTGGCAGACAACCAGTAATATTCTTTGGGATAACATCCCACATAAAGCTTGATAATTTAGGGTAACAGGCCTACAAAACTTATATTTTGTAAATGAATAACATTTCATTAATACAAACAAACTTGGTTAAACAAACCACATACTCATATAAACTTGTAAATTCACTCAACAATTTTGTTGAGGATTTCTCTATGTATTTCAGGAAATTAGATGTGTAAGTAAGAATCGCATGCATTCAGGATGGACAACCCTGGACTAATAGGATGCCACATAGAATGGGAACGCTTTTGGAGATTTCCTCTGTATAACTGCAGACATTGCATTCATACCCATGAAATCTTACTTTATCTATATGTATTGTGAAACTTAATGTTTTAAAAACTACTACTAGTGTTACGACTTACCTGATCGTAATCGTTTGTAATAACCGTTAAACTTGGCATCCTAACTTATTATGTTGTGCAATAACCATATGCTCTGAGTATGAATGTACTATTTGGTTGATTTACTGATCGCAGCCCCGCCACGTCACCAAAGCTTCCGCATATTTAATTAGTTCTGATTGTAATCACCGTTTGGCGGGGTGTGACAGACTTGGTATCAGAGCCATTGGTTATAGCGAATTAGAAGTCTTTAAGTGACCAAAAACCTTAGAGACCTAAACTATAGCCTTGGCTAGAAATATTTATGCATTCACACATCATACTTTGCATACATCTAACATACGAATGACACGTCACCCACGACTTCTTTTGTCACGGCATATCGAGGCAAAATCCGATCTACTTGTATGCTTATTATGAGGAGCTGACCGAGGGTTCCTACCATAGCGACGCTAGCATCGGAGTTGTGAGTCTATCAGTTCACCCGAGAGCTCTATCTGTTGACATCGGTGATGCCTACATCACCCCACCACCGAGTGCACATGTGGTCCCACCTACTACTGCTTCCACTGATCCTACCACTCGTATGCTAGGGTCTACCTTTATGGCGACACGTCATATGACTGTTGGACCTTCTAGAGGACCGGTACCTAGGTTTGCTCACCTGGAGTGGATGACTCCTATGTTAGGGCGATGGAGGTCATTGGAGGGTTTTCCCTCTACATTTGAGACCGGGGAGTCCTCGCGATCCCCAGCTCCACTGCCTACTACTGGAGAGCGTGTAGGGTTGACCCTTCCTACCATTATTGCTGTGATTCGTACCTTGTTTCTTATTTCTGGTGGTAGGGGTATTCACCTTGCAGAGCTACAGAGCGATGTCTCTCGTCTGGATGGAGACATAATAGACATGCATGAGCGTTGCCACTTCCTATTGGGCAACATGGTTGCCGCTAAAGAGATAGCTGAGTCTACCCGTGCACGTGTTAGGGTACTGGAGCGACGTGCTAGGGCAGCAGGCTTTGTGATTGGAGCTTGTGTGCTGATAGCTGTGCTGAGGACAGCTGTGGGATTGTTTTTACCTTATTTTCATTAGACCTACGTATGGCGGGTTGTTGCCTACTAGGTGTTAGATTGACTTCTTTTGGCTGATGGGAATGTTAGGAGACCCATCACGTATTATATGGATGTGTATCAGGAGGACATGTGTATGTATTTATTAGGTTGGTACTAGGTAAAAACTGATGTTAGAATGGGTGTATGTATAGGAAAACCCATTGTCTTTTGTATAGCGCTAACCGTTGATGGGCGTATTAGGGATCTCATCTTATTTTGTTCGAAACTATTGTATCAGCGTTATACCTTTTGATATAATATAACTTATGTTTGGTTGTATTTCATGTTCATTACATCTGACAACGACTATAGTATTATATCTACATTTATATGCGTGTGTTAGAAACGATAACCAATCAATAACACTTGAAATCATTTCTTGAAAACCATGAAACATACCACACTTTAATTATTGATTCTTATCTTGAATTCCTTTAAACCTGATTGTGTAAAATGATGATGAAAAGAAATATGTATTTGGTATTAGATAATGACGCTTGGCCAACGTGATTATATTATACTAAGTACATATGGGCGTTTCAAAGTCGTGCGACATGTGATGTGAAATCTTGTTCTTCAATCCTTCATACTGTTCCTTTGTTAAACAATGTGAAATCTTGTTCATCACATTCATTATCTTGGCATTGACTTCTGCATTTTATTCATCGCAGAACGAAATCATGCCACCAAAACAACAAATTACTAGGAACAGTAGACGGACGACTGCACCTCCAGCCCCTGAAACCACTCCACCACCCAACGATGAGGAAACTACTGAACAAATGATCGCGCGTCGAATAGCTGAAGGTATTGCTGAGTATGAAAGCAAGCCGATTTCGCGAGAATGGGATAAATAACAGCGGATTTACCCCTGTTAACACTGAGACACCTGCGAATACCCGCCGAGGGTGTTCATACAAGACATTCTAGGCTTGTAAGCCAGTTACTTTTCATAGCACCGAGGGTGCTATTGGTATTATACACTGGATAGAGAAGACATAGTCGGTATTGGACATTAGTGATTGTTCATCTGACTGTATGGTGAAGTATGCCACCTGCACCCTTGCTGACAAAGCTCTTACATGGTGGAACAGTCAAGTCCAATCACTTGGCCGACCAGCTGCCTACTCCATGTCATGGGGAGTACTGAAGAACATGATGATGGAAGAATTCTGTCCCCGTAGCGAGATGCAGAAAGTTGAAACTGAATTATGGGACATTAAAATGGTTGGTGCTGATGTCACTGGGTACACCACTAAGTTTCAAGAGTTAGCACGATTAGTGCCACATATGGTGACACCCGAATTCAAACGCATTTGAGCGTTACATCTGGGGACTGGAACCTCAGATCCGTAGCCTGGTTACATCATCAGAACGTGCCACATTCAGGAGTGATGTTACTCTAGCTCAGAGATTGACCGATGAGGCGGTCAGAATGGGGACCTTAACCAAAAAGGTTGTGACAGGAAAAGTTGAGCCAAGAAGCACTGAAGCTGGTAGTTCTGGGGGTGCGAAGCGTAAGTGGAACGGCAGAGGGAGTGACCGTCAGGGTCAAACAAATAAGAAAGGATCTGGAAACCTAAAGTCCTATGCTGCCACCACTGTGGAACCAAATCCATACTTGGGTAACAAACCAAGGTGTGACAAGTGTAACAAACACCACGAGGGTGAATGTTGGTTTTGCAACAGCTGTAGAGGTTGGGGTCACAAAACCCAAAACTCAATAACCAAAACCTTAATAACCAAAACCTTAATAACCAAAACCTCAACACCAACAACCGGAATAATCAGAACCGTAACACCAACAACCGCAACAACAATGATAACAACCGCGGTAACAACAACAACAATCAGCCAGCTCGTGGACGTGCATTTGTAATAGCAGCAGTAGAAGCACGACAAGATCCTAACACAATTACTAGTACGTTTCTAGTAAACAACCACTTTGCATCTGTCTTATTTGATTCTGGTGCTGATTTAAGTTTTGTGTCCACTGAGTTTAGACCACTATTAGAGATCGAATCCCTTAAGTTAGATAACAAATACACTGTAGAGCTAGTCGATGGTAAGTTGATTGAATCAGGAGAAATAGTACCAAGATGTACCTTAATATTGGAAGGATATTCTTTCAAAATAGACTTACTACCGGTAGAACTAGGGATCTTCGATATATTGGTTGGCATGGACTGGCTGTCAAAAAACCATGCAGAAATTGTATGTTTTGAGAAATTGGTACCTCTACCGTTATCGTCAGGTGAAACCTTGAAAATACAAGGAGAGAAAGGAAAACGTGCAGTAAAAATGATTACGTGCATGAAAGCAAATAAATTTATACGAAAGGGTTACCAAGCATTCTTAGTACATGTGGTTGAGAAGAAACCCGAGGAGCGACGCATAGATGATGTGCCTATCGTACGTGATTATCCGGGAGTGTTTCTTGAAGAGTTACCAGGGTTACCACCCCCGCGACAGGTCGAATTTCATATCGATTTAGTGCCTGGAGCAGCACCAATTGCTCGCGCACCTTATCGTCTAGCTCCATCGGAGATGCAGGAGTTGTCTGCACAGTTGCAGGAACTTTTGGACTTAGGATTCATCCGACCGAGCTTTTCACCTTGGGGAGCTCCGGTTTTGTTTGTCAAGAAAAAGGATGGATCAATGCAAATGTGTATCGATTATCGGGAACTGAACAAAGTAACTATCAAGAATCGATATCCATTACCACGCATAGATGACTTGTTTGACCAGCTACAAGGGTCAAGTTACTACTCGAAAATCAAATTGCGATCTGGCTACCACCAACTGAAGGTTCGGGATGAGGACATCCCTAAGACTGCGTTTAGGACTCGTTACGGTCATTATGAGTTCTTAGTCATGCCGTTTGGATTGACCAACGCGCCAGTAGTATTCATGGATCTCATGAATCGAGTTTGCAAACCTTATCTTGATAAATTCGTCATTGTGTTTATCGATGACATATTGATATACTCACGAACGAAGGAAGATCACGAACAACATATGAGAATGATTCTTGAATTACTGGAGAAAGGGAAGCTTTATGTAAAGTTCTCTAAGTGCGAATTTTGGATGTGTGATGTTCATTTCCTTGGTCATGTGATCAATAACAAAGGAATTTACGTGAACCCATCCAAAATTAAGGCAATTAAAAACTGGGAAGCCCCGAAAACACCATTCGGGATACGACAATTTCTTGGGCTAGCCGGCTATTACCGACGATTCATCGAGAATTTTTCAAAGAGAGCTCCTCCACTTACCGCTCTAACTCAAAAAGATAAGAAATTTGATTGGGGCGAGAAGCAAGAGAATGCTTTCCAATTGTTGAAACAAAAACTGAGTACCGCGCCCATTCTATCATTACCTGAAAGAGTAGAAAACTTTGTTGTCTACTGAGATGCTTCACATCAGGGATTGAGTTGCGTGTTAATGCAAAACGACAAAGTCATTGCTTATGCGTCCCGTCAGTTGAAGGTTCATGAGCAGAACTATACGACACGTGACTTAGAACTGGGAGCAGTTGTTTTTGCTCTTAAGAATTGGAGACACTACCTATACGGTACAAAGTGTACGATCTTCACTGACCACAAAAGTCTCCAACATATACTCGACCAAAAAGAACTCAACATGAGACAAAGACGTTGAGTTGAACTGCTGAATGATTACGACTGTGAAATCAAGTATCATCCGGGCAAAGCCAATGTAGTTGCGGATGCCTTGAGTCGTAAAGAAAGAACTAAACCTCACAGAGTTCGAGCTTTGGGATTGACAATCCACTCGAACCTTATTACTCAAATTCGTGATGCTCAACAATTAGCTTTCGTTCCCGAACGCCTTAAGGAAGAATCCTTGAAGGGAATGGACAAACAACTTGAAACAAAGGACAATGGAGTGTTGTATTTTATGAACCGAATTTGGATTCCTTGTGTTGATGAACTACGTAGCCTGATATTGGATGAAGCACATAAGTCCAACTACTCGATATATTCTGGTGCAGATAAGATGTATCACGATTTGAAAGGTTTTTACTGGTGGAATGAAACGAGACATTGCCACATACGTTAGTAAATGCCTGATCTGTTCAAAGGTCAAAGTCGAATATCAAAAGCCGTCTGGGCTTTTGCAACAACCCGAAATACCCAAATGGAAATGGGAACACATCACGATGGACTTCATCACGAAGTTACCGAGAACAACATCCGGAGTTGACACAATATGGGTGATTGTCGATCGATTGACAAAATCGGCCCACTTCCTTGCCATCAAGGAAACAGACCGGATGGAAAAACTAACTAGAATATATCTGAAGGAGATTGTCTCCCGACATGGTGTGCCAATATCTATCATCTCCGATAGAGATGCAATATTCACATCTCGCTTCTGGCAAACACTTCAACAGGCATTGGGTACTAGACTCGACATGAGTACTGCCTACCACCCACAAACCGACGGCCAGAGCGAGCGAACGATGCAAACTCTTGAAGACCTGTTAAGAGCATATGTGATAGACTTTGGAGGTAATTGGGATACTCACCTACCTCTAACAGAATTTTTCCTATAACAATAGTTATCACACCAGCATATAGATGGCACCATTTGAGGCGTTATATGGATGCAAGTGCCGATCGCCACTTGGTTGGGCAGATTTGGGCGACAGATATCAGGTCCTGAGATTGTCCAAGAAACAACGGACAAGATATCTCAAGTACTTAATCGGTTGAAAATGGCACGAGACCGACAAAAAAGTTATGCTGACAACAGACGAAAACCTTTAGAATTTCAAGTAGGAGATAAGGTCCTACTCAAAGTAGCACCCTGGAAAGGGGTTGCACGATTTGGAAAACGAGGAAAATTAAACCCACGCTACATTGGACCTTTCAAAATCCTAGGGAGGATTGGTCCTGTCTCCTACAAGCTCAAACTACCGCAAGAGCTTAGTAGCATCCATGACACCTTTTATGTATCTAACTTGAAAAAGTGTCTTTCCGATGAAACATTTATCATTCCTCTTGTCGAAGTCTTCATTGACTCAAAACTAAACTTTGTGAAGGAACCTATGGAAATTATGGACTCAAAAACGCAGAAACTTCGACACAAACGAATCAAGCTTGTTAAAGTTCATTGGAACTCGAAACGAGGCCCAGAGTTCACCTGGGAACGTGAGGATGAAATACGCAAGAAATATCCTCAACTTTTCGAACGCGTGACCGAGGCTCAAACACGACTTAAATCTCGGAACGAGATTTCCCTAACGGGGGGAGAATGTGACAAGTCTCCAATTTAGTTAACAATTAACCTAAGCATGTGCATTCTTACGCTAATTTCCTGACAAAAGTTTAAACAAAAACCACTGATGTGAAATAAGTCTAGCGAGCCAAAAACTTTTGAACCAAAAAGTATTTCGAAAATTTATAATTATTTATAATTATAAATTAAACAATACGAAACAATATCGAAATGAATTTGACAAAATAAAATACAAAAAGTTGATGAAACATATAATTAATAATATGAAATTATTAATTACGAATATTATTAAATTTATATTATTGTTATAATATAAAACATTATACGTTTTATTTAAAACGTATCGTACAAAACTGCGTCAATTATAAAACGTACCCAAAGGTCGAAAATAATATAAGTATTATTTTTCTCCTTCATGATAAAGTATTTGGAGAAATATCTCAAAATATAATTACGAAAATTGAATGAAATTTGGCACACAATTGGACCCGTACCCGAAATTAACGGGCTAAAAATCATCAACAACCTCCAATAATGGAGAGACAGTATACTGATTAAAACCATACTCGTTCCATATTATTAATATATACTGCCTCCATTCTCCAGATCACACACATACACACTCCAATAATTCACCCACCTAAAAATTTCACTGTGATCATCTTCATCATCGACAACAGCAGCAGGAGCAAGAACACACTTCACCATCTTCTTCAACATCATCTTCAAGTCACTATCATCATCATCATCATCATCATAACTTCATTGTGAGGAGACTTCTTTCTCTTCAATTTCTATACTTAAATTTCATTTTATATAGCTTTATAACATCATAATCTGTGTATATAACTCCAAAATTGATGTTTGATTACTTGTTCTTGAAATGGGTTTTAAGAAAATAAAACTTGAAATTACAAATTCATATATATAAACTTGTTATAAAGTGTTATAATGTTATATATTATTGATATCAACAATACGTAAACGATTATAACTCGAAACCATAACAAAACATGTTACGATCTTGCATTAAACACGGAAACAGAAACAGAGTTTGTTGGGCCGAGCCCCAACCCGAACGGGTGAGCTTCTCAACCCGGAAAACTGAGTTGCTCAACCCGAACGGGTGGCTAGCCCAGACCCGGACGGGTCACTCATCAAACCCGGATGGGTAATTTCTAAATCAAGCGGGCCTTGGGCCGGACTGTTACTTCGTGATTAGGCCAGGAGTTGGGCCGGACTACACAGATCGCACAAACAAACACAAATTACCCGGACGGGTGGACTAAACCATTGAGCCGGGCCGGGTGAGTAAATTATGGGCCAAAACTATAAACGGACTTTATACGTTTACATTATCGTGAAACCCGATTCAAAATCCCTAACAATAATACAATCAATCGTACACGATGATTTTCGGAAACAACATTATTTATTTTATAAATGGAAATAAATACGATAAATAAAACGTGACAAGTTAACATATCGTCTGAAACGTTATTTAGTATATATATATATAACAAACGACAAACTTTTACATATATATATATACACATACGTCTATTGATGTCAACTATAGATGGAAAATATGATATTTACAATTTGAAATTTTGTTGACAAACGGAAACATGCCTATTCTTATACGTAAACAACGTATTTAAAACTTATATATATAGATATATATATATATATATATACATACGACAATTGTAAAACATGTATGTTGACATACAAATAGAATATACGTTTTACAAACGTACAAATTTGTAATACACAACAAGTATACTTATATACATATATATAGAACAATTATATATATGTACAGTGGGAATAGAATGACACGCACATATATACACACAACTACATACATGTATATGCATACTTAACGAGATTGTGACTCGAGAAACATTACTTGTGTTTCAAAACATCGTCACCAACGAACAATACAAACTAAGAAATCAACAATTTCTTCAAACAAACAAACTATTCACATAATTTGATGAACAAATCAAAGTACTTATGTTAATATAATTATTATGTATAGGTCAACACACCTTGGGCGACGCTACACATACCTGCTAGCTTTCACATCGCATCTACTACAGTGAGTTTACAGCCCCTATTTTTAAATGTTTTCTGCTTTTAAACACAGGAGTGTTAAACATAGAAATTGCATGCCAACACATGCAATTAAATTATAAATTGTTTTATTTCTTTTATACAACTGTTGATTGATGAAATTACATTTTCACAAACTGTATTGGGAATTAGACAACGTATCCTAGTACGGACCCAGACTTGCAATGTATGCATAAAAAGACCTTATGACATACATAATGTAACCATTAGCTAGGTGACTCTAGCCACTGAGTATACGGATAGTACTATCACCGTGATGACCCTCCTACGGATAGGAGTGTATACTTACATGTCCTTCAGGCAAACAGCATAAGTGCTGGTCGTGGTTTGGTTATAGGGTTAGGTTGCGTTACTTTAACTTGTAAGGTTTAGCTCACCTTGCAGGGGATCATAGTCTAAGAAATTCCCACATGTTTTTAGGAAGAGCGAATCCTACAACCGTTTCTTACCGGAAAACACACCGGTTACTTATTTTATGCTGGCAGACAACCAGTAATATACTTTGGGATAACATCCCACATAAAGCTTGATAATTTAGGGTAACAGCCCTACAAAACTTATATTTTGTAAATGAATAACAATTTATTAATACAAACAAACTTGGTTAAACAAACCACATACTCATATAAACCTGTAAATTCACTCAACAGTTTTGTTGACGATTTCTCTATGTTTTTCAGGAAATTAGCTGTGTAAGTAAGAATCGCATGCATTCAGGATGGACAACCCTGGACTAATAGGATGCCACATAGAATGGGGACGCTTTTGGAGATTTTCTCTGTATGACTGCAGACATTGCAGTCATACCCATGAAATCTTACTTTATCTATATGTATTGTGAAACTTAATGTTTTAAACACTACTACTACTGTTACGACTTACCTGGTCGTAATCTTTTGTAATAACCATTAAACTTGGCATCCTAACTTATTATGCTGTGCAATAACCATATTCTCTGAGTATGAATGTACTATTTGGTTGATTTACTGATCGCAGCCCCGCCACGTCACCAAAGCTTTCGCATATTTAACTAGTATTGATTGTAATCACCGTTTGGCGGGGTGTGACATCCCACGTGGTGATGGATCCTGCTGGTTCATTCGCGATCCATCTCTTGGCGGTTCCCTTTAGTGGTATTGGGAATAATCGGATCATGACTAAATCATGTGTAACGTTGGGTACATTGAACATATCGGCGATCTCCAGGATTTTCTCGATGTGCTCGTTAGCATCTTCTTTTTTCTCTCCTCGAATCGGGTTCTCTCTAAGTTCTTTGAGGAATTGTCCCTTGATTTCGAACTCCACTTCACCCGCAATTGCGGGTCTCACTACTCCTGGACCGAGATCGGTGCGTGTTCTGCTAGAATACTCCTCGATGGTCATGTTTGCGATATCGTCCGCCATTTCAAGATCTGGTTCCGATTGATCGCTGGGGTATTCGGTAGGTGGTCTAGCGCGATATTCTCCGTACTCGCCCTTGAAATCTGATTCGTAATTAAAAGCTAACGGGGTGTAAGGGGTCCTGTCAAATTCCTCATCTTCTTCGTTGAGATCAGGTTCGTGATTCGGTGAATTGGGTGGTGCAGAAAAAGTGCGTCTCCTTTGATGAAATGTACGCTCAGATTCTGCGAATGGAACGGTCAGAACGGTTTCCGAAGTTCGGGTCATATACTTCCTACAATAAATTTATCTAGTAAGTAGAACAGGCTACTAAAGTATCCCAAACAAAGCAAATTAATCTAAAATCAAACTCCTACCCTCTACACAAAAGCAAAGAAACAAACTATCAACCACTAAATCAAAACAAAACAACTATATAATTTAAACAAGTTCCAAATTATTTAATTGAATCAAACCGTTCCCTGGCAGCGACGCTAAAAACTTGATGTCGTGTAAACGAGGATTAAGTTTTAAGAAATGGAAAGAACCTTACTGACTAAACACAACTCAGGCTAGAATACCTGATCGTATAATAGTATAGTATGGTAAATACGAGTCGAACACTAAGAACGGATGTCAATTATGAATAATATGGAAATTGTTGTATAATGAAAACAGTAAATGAGGGGACATTTTAGTTCCGTTAGAACAATTGACTCACAATTATGAAATGTAATTAGAACTTTAACTTAAAGAGGAATACTTTATAAAACAATTAATCAAGTAAAAACACTTAATTCAAATGATTGAAGAAATCTATTCACTTAGATTACTTTCCTTAAATTCCGGTTATCACTTTATTGATTTGCTCAAATAATGGTTTTTATTGCGACGTGACAAATATGACAACTCCCTTTCCGAGGTAAGTTAATCTAACACAATTAAGAAAGACACAAGGTTGTTTTCAACATGCAATTTATTCAACTAACGTTGCCCACCGACTTGTGTTCTAAATTAAACCTACGCCGTTTATGTGATTTACTTTCGCGACTTGAATCAACAAAGTCTATAGTTAAAAATAACTATCTTGTTCATTAAAGAATTTTACCGATTATTAACCCTAACCTGTCAAACTCAATATATTCAGCAATAATTATCAACCGAAATCAACAATTATCAATAATTTATTACTCAAAAGAAAATCAATCTCAATTGATTAATAAAACACGTTAGGTAATCACTAAATAATCAATTAATAACCAAGGATCATCAAATAAACACACAAACATTCATAAAATCCACTAACTTTCGCCAATCAATAATCAAACCATCATTTAAGTATCATCATCTAAGTAAATAAATATAAAGTTTAGCCAATCATAATGCTACAGAAAATCAGAAACGAAAATGAAACCGAATTCATAATAAAATGAACAAGATAAACGTATTCGAACCGATAAACCGAAAGAATGAATGAACCAACGAAAACCTTTGATTCTCTAAGCTTTTAATCCTTCAAAATGCTCCTGGAATGAGGGTTGAGTGACTGGAAATCGGCTGGAGAAAAGTGAGAAGTGATAACCCTAAAAATGAAGTGAATTAGGGTTGTTAAGGATTCTGCCGAATCAATCCATACGCCGTATGAAAATTCCATACGCCGTATGGATTGAAAAAGCCCATCAGGCTCGGCCCGCTATCTGTCAGTCCGACTCAAATGATCCATACGCCGTATGGAAATTCCATACGCCGTATGGATGAAAAATCCAACTTTTCAACATTTCGAATCTCTCTCTCAAAGCTTCAACTTTTTAGCTCTCTTTTCTTCAATATTAGCTTGTTTTCTGCTTCTTTTCCAATTCAAACTCCAATTAACTCCTAAATGTAAATATGAACAAAATAAGTATCGTATTCAAATAAAATGCATAAGAAATCTACTGAACAAAGAGTAAATAGTACTATAATCTAGTACATTTTAGCGTTCATCAGAAGGAAAGTGCGGAACGCATTGTAATCTTCGGTGTACGCTCGGAATTGTGTCAATTAATTCAAGTCTATTCTCTCTCTCATTTAATCATGGTTCTTTATATCCTTATCTATCTTAATTAATTATGTTTATATTGTGTTTGCTTGCGATGTAGTTAGTTTATTATGAGATGATTTATAATTAAATATTAAAGATCGGTAGTATTGCTTTGCTCGTCTTATTGCATGTTCTAGTTTGATTTTTGCCTTAGGATCATCATAGTAGTAAAATATAAACGGTCCTAATTATCGTAAAGTAATATGACGACCCCTATTCGACTGTTACTCGATATAGTACTGGAAACACTTCAAGGTGGAGTTCAAATGTATGGAAGTCGAGGAACGACCGAAGGTAGTCATACGACGAAACGGTACAATATTACGAAGTAATATGATGGCCCCTATTCGACTGTTATTCGATATAGTACTGGAAACACTTCAATGTGGAGTACAAACATATGGAAGTCAAGTAACGACCGAAGGTAGTTATATTACGGACTAATATATAAAATGAAAAACCTAGTTTAATTAACCTTTCTAAATAAACTTTTAAACTTCAAATTAACCTAATCGTCTTTCCACCAATAAACGTGATTACAACACCTTTTTAACGACGTCCAATTAAAAGGTAGTCAGTCATCTGTGTCAATATAATTTGTCAAAGGTATGAAACTATGGAACCGCAAGGCTACATGGGGGATTATCGTAGGACAAGGCATGGCCAAGGTTTGAAGCGGCGGAACCACTTTAAGTGAGGAACGTTGTGGATAATTAGGGGATTTATTGGGTAGTCTTAAGCAAGGGCTGGTTTAAAGTCATAAATGAACTTTTTAAATATACGAATCTGTTAGGATGACGAGGAATCGTTATATGATCCAGTTTTGTCTAGTACCTTTAGATTTTGTTCCCTTTCATATTATTAAACCATGATTAAGATTTTGCTTATTATTCTAAATACTTTGGAATGTTACCATAACCTAGCTCCCGGTGTGACATGCTAATGGAACTTTAATTAGTAGGGAATCTAGTATTTACATACAAGTATTCAAGAATGATAATTAACTAATATCTTTCAAAAAAGTTTCTCCAAATATCATCTCATAACTTAATTAACGAAGTCTCAGCAAACACTATCTTTATCTTATCTGCTTTACGTTTTATTTTTATTTCGCTTTTATTTATTTACTTACTTGCTTAAGTTAGTTAATATAAAAACCGAAACTCCCCCACTATTTTATAAACCCTTCACTAGTTTGAAAGCCCCATCTGCCACGCCTTAGTTTCAATTCAGTCGGTTTGAAGAACGAGTCTAGGTCATACCTACCACTTGCTCATCCTTAGGATTAGCATTGTTAGGGAAAACTTAGGCCCCACAATTAAAAATTTAAAACACCCACTGATGCCCATCGCCAGTAGCCGGTGCAACGACAAGAGTAAAATTCTTACCAACCACTGGTGACGCATCAAGGAGTTCTAGTAAAAAGATACTCTCCAGAAAAAACCACCAGGGGAGCCAAGTATTCGATGGCTAACATAGTTGAAGGGAATATTTATAATAACGCAAAGGCATTTATTGCAAGCCTCCATTCAGAAGAAATTCCCTCAAGCATTGAACAGGCCCTAAAATCAGAAAAATGGAAAAATGCTATGGATGATGAGATGAAGGCTTTAAGAAAAAATGAAACATGGGATCAATGTGCTCTGCCACAAGGAAAAAAGCCAGTAGGAGGTCGGTGGATCTTCACATTGAAATATAAACTAGATGGGGCAGTTGAACGATATAAAGCTCGATTAGTTGCAAAGGGATACACTCAAACCTATGGAATTGATTACTCAGAAACCTTCTCCCCGGTGGCAAAAATGGATACAATAAGGGTATTGCTTTCAGTAGCAGCTAATCAAGGATGGCCTCTTCACCAGTTTATTGTAAAAAATGCTTTCCTACACGGAGAGTTAAAAGAAGAAAGTGTACATGGAAGCTCCACCTGGTTTCTCAGAGCATTTTAAACCTGGAGAAGCATGTCGATTGAAAAAATCTCTGTATGGACTCAAACAGTCTCCCAGAGCTTGGTTTGGTAGATTCACGCGAGCAATGAAGAGGTATGGTTTCAAACAAAGCAATTCAGATCATACGTTTTTCCTCAAAAAGAGGAAAGATCGTGTAACATGTTTAATCATCTATGTTGATGATATGGTTATCACTGGAAATGATGAAGAAGAAATAAACAAGCTAAAAGAAGGACTGTTCACTGAATTTGAGATGAAAGACCTGGGAAATCTTAAATATTTCCTTGGAATTGAAGTTCTAAGGTCACCAAAGGGGATATTCATCTGTCAGAAAAAGTACATATTAGATCTCTTATCGGAAATAGGGATGATCGATTGCAAATCATCTGACACACCTATGATGGTTAACCAGAAGTTGTTTATAGAAGAGAAAGCTGAATTGGCTGATAGAAACAGGTATCAAAAGTTGGTAGGGAAACTGATATATTTGTCACATGCTCGGCCAGACATTGCATATGCTGTTGGTGTGGTAAGTCAGTTCATGCACCAACCACAGGTTGCTCACATGGATGCGGTCTTAAGAATTGTCAGGTACCTCAAAGGGACCACTGGCCATGGAGTCCTATTTAGATCAACCGAACACCTGAATATTCAGATATATACAGATGATGATTGGGTTGGAGACAAAGGAAACAGACGATCAACACTAGGCTACTTCTCTTTAGTAGGAGGTAATCTCGTTACATGGAGAAGCAAGAAAAAAAAGGTAGTGTCATTATCAAGTGCTGAAGCTGAGTTCAGAGGTATACCCAAAGGGCTAGCAGAAGCATTGTAGATGAGAAAACTTGTATCTAAAATAGGATTCCCTCCACTAGAAAGCACTCAGATCATGTGTGACAACAAGGCTGCCATCCAGATATCAGAAAATCCCGTACAACATGACAGGACGAAGCACGTAGAAGTCGATCAACATTTCATCAAAGAAAAAATAGAAGTAGGAATTATCGAGCTACCGTTTGTTAAATCCCCAAATCAACTGGTTGATATTCTGACAAAGGTAGTGGGAACTGATATGTTTCACAAATGACTAAGCAAGTTGAATTTTGGGCATCCCACCATTCAACTTGAGGGGGAGTGTTGGAAAAGAAAATAAAGGAGAGATTTACATGATCAGTTTACATCATTTCCCGGTTTAGGAGATATCGCATATCATTTCCAATCAATCATTTATTGTGTTTCCATAATTAGAATCTCTTATATGTGTATACATCTAGGATGAATCCATTGCAATAAACAAGAAAAAGAATTCCCCATTTTCTCAATTATTCATAATCTTTCTTTTCCATTGTTAACACCGATCTCACAAGAATTTCTAAATTATGTAAAAAAAAAATGTTAAGGTATCAATGACATTTTAAAATTTCTGCCCTCACAAAACTATAAATGAAATAAAATAAATTCTTTTTGCCCCTCTAGATTGGTTTTCTGGCTTCACCCCTCACCGCGTCTTTGATTCAATCATTGTGAGAGAGATGGAAGATGACGGGGTTAGTTAATTTTGTTTTGTGTATGTAAAAGATGTATGTTGGTTAAATTAATGCTAGACTTCAGAAAGTTTGATTTTTCTTGTCATCAAATAGTAGTGAGTCTTATTAGATGAGTGCCATCGATTTTGTCGGTTCCCACTTTTCCTTTCGTCACTTTGAAGCAACCAATGGCACGGCTTCATCCTTGGCTTTCGTCGCTTGGATTCTTCGGTTAACTAAAGAAGGAAACGAGTTTGTATGTAGGGCCAAGTTAATTTTTTATGTAATGTTAGTTATTGTTTAGTGTATGTAAATGTAAGTATATGGGTAAATGTGAGGCCCAAAATTTAAAGGAATAAATGATTGTTGGTGCTGTCTTATCAGTCTTTCATCAGTTTTGGATGTGCTGACGTGATGCTGAGCTGGCACAAGGGAAGAAGGAAGTGACGAAAGCACCATTGGGAGTGATCTTACAATGCGTTTAAGAAGTAACTGATGTGGCAATCCACTTTTTCAATATTTTATGTTTATGTTAGACCATTTGTTGTGGTGCAGCCCATCATGGGGCATCTCAACGCCACATTAACATCAACACCACGTCATACGTTAACATCACGTCAACACCCCTAGGCCCCACCCTTTTAATTTAATTTTAAAAAAACATTTTTTTTAAAACAAATGTCAAACGGTGGGAAAGAAAAATTTTTATTAAATATTGTGGGCCCCACCTCAACGCCTTGCCAAAGCTCCGTGCAACCTTAAAGCACACTTCCGAGAACACCCCATTGCCCACGTGCAGGGACGTTCTTGGCCCGATTTCATACCCAGAACGCTACACTCCGAGTGATCTTATGGTCTATAGAGCTCTCCCAAAAGTTTGCAAGTGGGTGTTACTTTAGTGACACTATTTGCACTATTATATCGCTTTGGTTTGTCAATTGTTTTAGTTAGATATCCGATACACCATCACTTTTATTTATTTATTTAGTTTTTATTGTTTATTGTAAAAATTAAATATATTGGTACATGCGGGTCTTAAAAATTGTAGTGACGATGTTATTGTTTGCATTGATCAATCACTGTTAATTAGTTTCAGTTAGTTTTTAAAAAATCATATGTGACACTGATTTATTACAAATTGATCAGTCAATTTCAATCACATGTTGAAAATTGCCCACACGGCATTACGTACAATCTTTTTTTTAATCTGTATGTATTACTTATATTAAATGTGTCTAAAGTCACCTCCAATACGTGTTCAACTGAACTCTAGAGTCATGTTTTAATATAGTGAAGTTTTGAGAAGAAAATATTAGTAGTAATTTAGTCTTCCTGGTTAGTTTCTAGTTAGTAATTTAGGTTGTAAACGAGTTAGAACTATATATTATCGAATAACTCGAGTTTTTACTTTACTTTAAGTTCGATCGAGTAGATCTTTTATTGACTTCGAGCCTGATATAAAGAAACGAGCTCGAAATATATATCAAGCCGAGCTTGAACCGTACTCGAACATTTTCAAGTCGAGCTCAAACATGCATCGTAAAAGCTCTATGAGATATTAAACCGACCTCGAGCTTATATTATGTATGAGCCGATTTCGAGTCCTCTCTAGCTCAACTCCACCCTATTAGTGCCCTGCTAGCTAGAGATTTTGATCTTAGTTTAGGTGTGATTTTTAAAACAAAAGTAAGTAATTGGCATTGTCTTAAATATTAAAAAAAAAATAAACATTTCAATAAAAATTTCTTTACCAACATTTTTACTAATTACAAATAATTAGAGAGCGAGGGTAAAGTAAACAATACAATACAAAAACCCAAATGTTATGACTTTTGGGCTTTGTTTTAATGAAGTGGCTTATTGGGCTAATATTAGACACTTTGAGTCACTATCAACTTGCTTCTGTAAAGGTCGAATTTAGGTCCAACTATACTGGGCTTTGTAAGAAAACAAACAATCATTAGACCGAACCAAACTAGAATTCGAAATAGATCCAACAAAACATATTACTTCGAATAATATATTATTGAAAGGTAACACAGTAACACACAACTAAAGACTAAATTATAATAAAAAAGGAGGGAAAATAAAGGTCTAACGGTAAATCGGAACGTACTTAGTACTTACCCATTAATTCATGACTCCTCGTATGTAAACTTTTAGAATGTAAACATATAATATTATAATGTGAATTAGGAGCATATTTATATACCATTAGAACATGGAAGTTATAAAAGGTAAGGCTTACTAATTGCAGGTTCATAGTAGTTACGGTAGTACTTAGTCCAATGAGTAAGTTTTATGCATCTAATTACTTTGTTTTAGAGTGTCTTTGACAAACGATATTCTACAGAATCTGAAGTTGTGGGGACTTTGATATTATAATTTTGGTATTTTTCTACCTTAATAATTGAAAAAGTCCCGCTCGGCAAAGAAAATAAAAAATATTTGCCATAACATTCTGTAATCTTGATTTTTCTCTTCGTAGTATTTTCTTCAACAGTTTCATTTCACAACAAATTTTTACCAATCGATAATATTAACACCCTTTCTTTTATGACCATAAAGTCTATTAACATCCATTAAAACATGTTTGACGCGTAGATTAAATAAAATAAAAACCAAAGGAAACGGATGTCGTGTTTTTAAATTATCATATCGTATATATCAACTAATTAAAACTGTAATTTTGATTAAAATAACGTGCAAGTATAACAAGTGGGTGGTTGTTTCGGATTCATGGAAATGTTGTGGTGGATCTTGAATCTTGATCTCAGATTATGCAAGAGGTGTGGCTTAGTTGTTAATAGTTTATTTGTTTCATCAATTATTTGGAATATATTGTTATCAACCTTACCCTTAACACTATTAATTAAGAGCATTTGGTAATTTGGTCTAGTAGTATGCTAGGATCCCAATAACTAAGAGAGTGTGAGTTCAAACCCACAAAAGACATTGTGTGATGTTTAATTATACTATGTGGGTTATGTTAAAAAGGTGATTATTGATTAATGATGAAGACAAACGAAAGAATAGGCCGAGTGTTTACATGTAACTTTGAGTTGTAACTAAAATAGAAGATTGTTTTCTAAAAATTAAAACATAAATTTATTTCTAAGTTATAGTATACTTCGTTATTGACGTTTATTAAATACGAGTATCACATATTAAGGAGTTGATTGCAACAAACTATGTTGTTTGATCGCGTTCGATTACCCATGATAAAAACCTCATACAGAATTGAATAGGTAAGGCCACTTTTGTGCGATAAATTTTTGGGTAAGGACATAAAAATGCAATTAACTATCATCTGATATTCATAGTATGTATTTAACTATTCGGGTTTCCATTGTATGTAACAAGTTATTTAATTTCTTTCCATTATATGTAATTTCCGGCATTTTTTCACGTGTAATCTATATAAGGAGTCACGTGTCATCCTTACACGTTGACACGTCACCAAATTGCATACAATGGAAAGAAATAAATAGTTTGTTACACACAATGGAAGCCCGAATAGTTGAGTACACACTATAAATGTCAGGTCATAGTTTATTACATTTATATGTACTTACCCCTAAACTTTTATCTATTTTGTTTTAAGTTTTAACGACCTCTTTGTGCGTTAGACGACTATTTATTTAGTCTTAATAACCTCTTTAAATTGTGCATTTTGAGGTTTATACTAATCACATTGTATTCGCAATGGTAACATAGTATTAAGGGACATGCAATATAAAGGTGGATGTCAAGGGTTAAATGTATGTCTTCATGTTTTTTAATCGTGGATTACGCGATTTATCTCTCTTACGTAGGTCGTGAGATCGAATTGATCGGGGCCACCATAATAATTTCGTTTATTTTTGTTATATAAAAATGTTTAGTAGACGGTGAAATATCAATTTTACAATGAATTAATTATTATTAAAATTAATAATAAATTGTTTTAAGGATACAAAACCAAGGGAAGGTAGGATGTGGCGTACTGGCGTCAACGAATTTCTTTCTCCATGGGGTTTAAAGTTTGTAAAGATCGTGTTTTTTACCCTCACACTTTGATACTTGACAAGAAAAGCCCCTGAAAAAATGTACGTTACATTTCTTTGTTTATATTTTGGCAACTTAATTAGAAACAAGACCGATAATTTTAAATCTGTTATTGGTTATGATAAGTGAAGAGTAATGATTTATGTAACGTCATTTTTTCATACGTATATTAATAAATACATCATAATTTTGTACACCACAACAACATAAAACATATTTATCGATTGTAAACAATTTACCCGAATTCAAATCACTTTATCATATGTAATTTTTTTTTAAACTTCTAGAAGATGTGAAGATTTAACGAACTACACTAGTAGCTAAACTTTCATTTTCATGTTGAACAATTCATAATTAAATACACGCCTCTAACATGCTACTTCCAGCTTTCATCCCGTCATCAAAAATCGTTAAAAAAATCAATAAAATAATAAAAGTTGAATACTTGTGAAACCTTCAAAAAGTCAACTTGGGCTCTCAACGACTATTAATATAACCCCACTACTTCATCAAATACAAAAAGGAATGTGATCAAATCCATGGAAATCAAGCTTTGAAGCTTTCCTTTTTCACATAGTACGTACGTTAAAGGTATGTCACCCAACTCCAATATAATGTTCTTCGATTTCGATCTCATTATTCAATTGTGTACGATATTCATGTATTCTCGTTCGAAGTTAATTGTTGGCCGTGATTAAGTTAGATAAGCAATATATATGCATTCGGAATTCAATCAAGTTTAGCCTTAAATCGGTTTACATGTTTTTGTTAAAGGGGATCAATGCAGCTTTCCATCTATAACATAAATTCCATGACATTGTATAGACTTTGTTAATGACAATACTTGACACTACGGTTACAAAATAAATATAATGCATCATTAGTGATACATTAACGACTAATCGCCAACAATTTAAAATATGTAACAACAAAACACAACTATATCCAAAAACTAGTCCTATACACACAGTCATAAGGCTTATCGTACTTATCGTTATCATTTTTCTCCTTTTATTTCTGTAGATTTATCTAGTCTTTATTAGTTTTACTATGATATTACCTTTTACAAATAAAAAAAAAATCATTTATGGATATATGCACAAAATCATGAGATTTTGATTAGTACGTTCTTACATTTAGTTTGATCGACAACAGGTGAATTCAACTCCCATTCTCTTAAAAGACGGAAGATATATTCGAAGTTTTAAGGGCAAGAATGTACGCAGCAAATCATTGGGGAGGATCACTAGAAATAGCAAGTGAAAATGATCATGAAGATCAAAATAGAAGAAACAAAAGCATGGAAGAAATGGATAGATCATCTTTATATAATCTTCAAAGTCAACAAAGTGGCAACTTAGATGAAACTCAGCAAAGTTGGTTGTTGGATCCAAATGATTCTTCTAGGAAGAAAGCCAAGACAAGGTATGTCGATTTAGGGTGCATCGTGGTGAAACGAAAAGCATTGAAATGGACGTTGATCGTAATCTTGGTTGCTTTTGTGGTGATCGGTCTACCGATCATAATTGCAAACTCGATACCGAAACATAAGTCGAAACCTCCACCACCGGATCAGTACACTCAAGCATTGCATAAGGCTCTTTTGTTTTTCAATGCCCAAAAATGTACGTTTCTTTAAGCTTCACTGTCATTTCAATTTCAACACATTGACTTTCATGCTTAAAACGTAAATGATAGAATTTGACTTTTGAATCTCGATTTGTTATGCATTTCTACAACTTTTATTGTGAGCTATCTAGTTTAGAAAGGGTGTTTAACTTTAATTAATTTTGATTTTTTTTAAAGTACGTACAACTTTAAATCTACAAAACAAATTACTAAAACCAGGGGACTAGTACCTGGAAATGCAACTAACTTGTACTAGGTACTCAACTTACGTATGTTATTTTTAATGCATCAAACTTTCAAAACATGTGTTTTAATGTAACGTGTTGATGTGTCGCTTGTTTATGGTGACACGTGGCATCCGGAGAGTTTGATACGTAATATCATAAGTAAGTTGGGTACACACGATAAATTTCGGGTACAAGTTAGGTGCATTTTCAAGTACTAATCCCAAGTATAAGTAACGAACTTACACTTTTATACTAAAATTATTTACATTATTATAAAATGAGTTCGTTACATAACTCTACAAAAGTGTAAATTTGTTATTGATACGTAATTTTAACTCAAATATAAATAATCAACATTCAAAGTCAAATCTGATATTGATAAGTAATTATAAGTACTATTATATTTGGACGGTTAGGTTTTTGGAATTTGATTTTATAGATATAATATTAAAAGTTAATTATTATCTATACTTAATATTTATTTATCTTATGAAGTGATTCTTGTATCCTAACGTTCTGAAATTTGTAGTAATAGATCAAGGATTCAGATCGAATCGTCTAATATAGTAATATATAGTAGTCGAATTTGAATAAAGTTATAGAAAAACGTATTTACACAATGTTGATGATTGAAGTACATGTGAATTTTTAGTTTAGTCAAAACAAATTAATTAATGAACATGGATCGGAAGAGAATGATTTTTTATCAAACTTTCACTAAATCTCTATTGTGTGTATTCAACTTACAAAACTCAATATTAATGCACTCAACTTGTAAAAATTCTTATATTGATGTACTTTGATAACATGTCACGCACATAGCATGCCACGTGGCACAAGGAGAGAGTGACACGTCATCAAAGTACATCAATATAAGGGTTTTTACAAGTTGAGTATATTAATATTGAGTTTCATAAGTTGGATACACACAATAGGGATTTGGTGAAAGTTTGATACATTCCGAGACACTAAGGCCAATTAAATATAAATTAAGAAGTATTTTGTCAATGTTTTCTTAACTATTAGTATTGTCATAAACTGATTATATATAGTTTACGATTAATTGTCATTACTATTAATCAGTTAATGGTATAAAACCTGTTTTTATTTTTTATTTTAAATCCTATTATTCCTTTTTCTGTTGGAATTTAATTGTCATCTTTTTAAGATGTTTCAAAATAATTGTACACTTTCAGTTTCAATAACACAGCTTTTAGTGGAGAATAATGAAATCTTATTAGTAAATATAGTAATTAATGCATTTTTTAAAAACTGTATGCATATTAAAGGTCGACAATTCAATTGTGACGGTGGAAGTATTGTTTATGGAACACTAAAAAAAATCCGCAAGGTGTAAATTGGCAAGAACACATTGGTCCCGTATGTCTTTGGCACCGGTCATTGTTCATCCCACAAGGATGAATCCGAGAACTCCCCTGGCACAGTGGGAGCGTCTGGAGTTGGAATGAACCTTTATCTGCAAGTTCACCTAGGACCTATGTATTTTACGGGTGTGGATACCTAACATGCAAAAGTTCTGATTGGCCCATTGGATCGTTTAACGTTCATTGGGTCCGTCTGTTTTCATTATATGTATCCAACCCAATCCGCTTTTACTTACATACATATACATATTTAGATTAGATTAGATTTATAAGTGTAATATTATGTTGCTTGTAGTTCTGCGTTTTGACAAGTCATTTAAATTAGCAAATTTGTGGACTAGATCAACATTAATGCTTTGTAACAAGTGTTAGTTAATTAAAAGTAATAGAGTTATGTGTTATACAGGTTTAAAAAAAGTTCTCTTTTTTCATGATCTAACGTTGAGGGTATATATGATGCAGCCGGGAAGTTACCAAAGAACAATGGGTTCAAATGGAGAGGGAATTCAGGGCTTCAAGACGGAGCCGATGCGACAGATGTCAAGGGAGGATTGGTAGGAGGTTACTATGATGCCGGTGACAACTCCAAGTTCCATTTCCCAATGTCGTTCGCGATGACAATGTTGAGTTGGAGCGTTATTGAGTACGAGCACAAGTACAAAGCCATCAAAGAGTATGATCATGCTCGAGACCTTATCAAGTGGGGAACCGATTACTTGCTTCGTACCTTCAACTCCTCATCTACCAAAATTGACCACATTTGGGGTCAGGTATGTCATATGTTTTTCTTTTACGAGAAATGCTACAGTTACAAAAAGTTTACAAATTTATAGTTACACAAGTGATGTGGCAAAAAATATAACGATGTCACATCAATTACTTTTATTTCTCTTTTACAGTGATATGTGAATTACTAAGAAATTATCAATAAACGGGACATATTTTATTCATTTCATGTATTCTGTGTCTCAGGTAGGAGGATCTTTAAACGCTTCGACAACTCCCGATGACCACAATTGTTGGGAAAGGCCCGAAGACATGGACTACAAGCGACTGTCACAAAGGATTACATCAGGAGCCGATCTTGCAGGTGAAATGACGGCTGCACTAGCAGCAGCGTCCATAGTCTTTAAAGACGACTCTGCATACTCTAAGAAGCTTGTACAAGGTGCGGCTACAGTATGGACGTTTGCTAGAGATAACGGCAAACGTAGCCGCTACTCTAAAGGCAATCTTTGGATAGAACCGTACTACAACTCATCAGGTTACTATGATGAGTACATTTGGGGTAGTGCTTGGATGTACTATGCAACGGGTAACTCTAGTTTTCTATGGTTAGCTACGAATGAGGGACTTCCTAGACATGCTAATGCGTTAACTGATAATCCTATTCAACGAGTTCTTAGTTGGGATAATAAATCACCTGCTGCAATGCTCTTGTTAACTAGGCTTCGATTGTTTTTAAACCCCGGGTACCCTTATGAGGGCTTGTTAGCTAGTTATCATAATGCTACCTCGCTAACCATGTGCTCGTACCTTAAACAATATCAAGTCTTCAATTGGACTCAAGGTATACATAACACATAATTCATAAAAGGTACCAACTTTTACCTTCGAATTTAAAGTTGATTTTAAGATATGTGAAATGCTTGTGTAGGGGGGCTGATCGAACTCAGTCGAGGACAACCGCAAAACCTACAATATGTTACAAATGCTGTGTTCTTGGCTTCACTTTATGCTGATTATTTGGATGGTGCCAATCTTCCCGGTTGGTATTGCGGCAAGACATTTTTTCGCTTGCAAACACTTCGCGATTTTGCCACTTCTCAGGTTCAAAACATACAGTCTATTTACATATTCTCTATGCACCTCTTAGATATAGTGTACGGATTGGGATCCTCTAATGTTGAGTTCAAATGAGGGATCATGTTCCCTTACATAGATAACATACTAAACAGGTCCTCCAGCTTAAGGCTAAATTGGGCCTCTAACGAGAAAACGTGACCTCTTATGATAAATCGTACATCAGACAATCCCAATCCATAATGTAGATCATAAATGTCATCTTGTTAACTTGTGTTATTCTTATAGATGGACTACATTTTGGGCAAAAACCCAATGAATATGAGCTATGTGGTCGGGCATGGAAAGAAATATCCGACACACGTTCACCATCGAGGTGCGTCCATACCAAATAACAATATCAGATACTCATGTAAAGGTGGGTTTCAATGGTTGCATACTGGTAAGCCTAACCCAAACATCATTACGGGTGCTATGGTTGGGGGCCCAGACCGTTTTGACAAGTTTAGAGACGTGCGCTCAAATTACAGCTACACAGAACCGACATTGGCTGGAAATGCAGGTTTAGTTGCTGCACTTGTGTCACTCACGGCAACCACGGGTAGTGATGGAGTTGACAAGAACTCTATATTTTCGAGCATTCCACCGTTGTATCCAATGGCACCACCACCTCCACCACCATGGAAACCATGATCATATATGTAACATAAATACAGTACAATAATTGATTCATAGCTTCTTATGTTTTGTAACTTTACTATATTAATTTTCGTAAGTACATTAAAGTTATAAGTTAAAGTAATTCGTTCTCCTGAACACTGTTAGGGATTTGTAGCCTAATATCTCATCAAGCCTGCATGGGGTTCCATTCTAAAAATCAATGGGTCATAGAGGGAGTAGCACATGAAACTCATATGTTGGCCTTGGAATTTGTTTTCTAACTAGGATGAATCACTTACTTTCAACATCTCCTCATTGTACTCCATCTGGACCATCTCATCCAATGAAATAACTGCAAATCTTTTAATGTTGAAGTGATACTGCAAAGGAACCAAGGTGATAACCACCCATCAACCCTGTTTCAGTCACACAGATTAAAAGGATAGCAGTATAGCACCATGTTGGCCATCAAAGGACCCCAATTAAGATTTTTATAGCAAGAAAATACATAAAACACTTGCTGTGAAATGTCCGGATACACATGCAGCAGAAATTGAACCTTTAAATTTGCAAAACATCCTCTATGTATGTTATACGCTGGGGCTGTAAAGAATTTTGAGACCTAATGCTGGCGGTTCAAAAGTACCAAATCCATATCTGAACTGCTTTGATAATCAGGTTCGTGGGTTGAAAGCACCCATCCCGAAAATGAACTTTATAACCCGTTTAGGTAAGCTGATCAAATGGTTTGGCGGTTTATAAAAACACCTTTTGTAAATTATTTTAGGTTGGTTGAATGACTTGTTAACCTGAACCCGACCTAAAAAAGTAAAAGGGGTTATCAAGGTTGAATTTCGGGTTGAGAATTCCAACCCTAACCTGTTTATTTTGTGTGTCATGTTTTCGGTATGTCAAGAATTGCCACTCCTACTAAGTTACTGTCATATTTGAGGCCTAAGACCCTTTCTCTATTGGCCCA
Source organism: Pseudognaphalium luteoalbum (assembly GCA_963422505.1). NCBI lineage: Eukaryota > Viridiplantae > Streptophyta > Magnoliopsida > Asterales > Asteraceae > Pseudognaphalium > Pseudognaphalium luteoalbum. The sequence goes on from OY730193.1 coordinate 117,369,225, forward strand.
AAAAATTACCATTTGGATGTGACAAAGTTGATTACTTGAATGTAAAAGTTTAAAGACTGAAGTGTATATATTTGTTAAAGAAATTGCTAAGCACCTAATTTGGATGCTGCTAGCTAACCCCTATAACCCATTTATTAAAGGGTTAAGTATTTGAAAATGCATCCAACTTGTCCTGAATATCTATTGTATGTATCATACTTACGAGAGGTGTATTTAATGCATCTAACTTTCAAAAACGGTTTATTGTATGTATCTTGATGATGTGTCGTCCGTTTAAGATGCCACGTGGCATCCTTAGAAGATGACACGTCATCAAAATACATACAATAAACCGTTTTTGAAAGTTGGATGCATTAAATACACTTCCCATAAGTATGATACATACAATAGACATTCAGGACAAGTTGTATGCATTTTCAAATACTTGACCCTTTATTAAAAACAGGGAAAGATGTGAATCTTCACTATCTTAGTTGCTAAACTATCAATTCAATCAAACAATTCATATTTAAATGCATGCCTCTAACATGATGTTGCAACTTGCAATGTCCAGATTTAATCTAATAATCATTAAAGAGAATTAATTAGTTATACAATACAAAAACATACAAGTTGTATGTGTCAACCTTCTAAAAAGTCAACATATCCTTTCAAAGACTATTAACATAATCTTGTTCCTACAACATTAAACCCCAAAAGGAATGTGTATCCAAGAAACACTGCATAGAAATCAAGCTTTGAAGCTTTCCTGTAACTAAAGGTAAGACACAACACAACCACTCTTTTAATCTGCATTGTTTTTGTATAAAATACAACAAATTATTTATGTTCGTTTGAGAATATAGAACTACTGATAGCCAATTTCTTCTTTTACAATCATAATCATAGAAGATATCCCTGTTGAGGAACAATATATATTTAGGGAGTTGATAAATACAACAAAAAAATATACCAAACAGTACAACTGGTAAAGCTCACAGTACAAACATGTTAAAACATAAATTTGGTGTACAACTTAATTTTTTTGTTGCATTTATCACTTCCCATATATTTAACATAAGGTATCAAGCAAAAACAAAATATTGTGATTACTTTTCTACCTAAACTTCCAAAAATGTCATATCTTAATTTGACAAATGTGGTCAATCAAACTGTCCATTTCCAACGTATACAACAATTAAGGGTGTATTTAGTTGAAGAAAAATGTACCATTTTTCCAAAAAAAAAATCTAAGAAAAGTGAAAAATTAGAAAACGCGTTCAAAATGAGTATTTTCCGAAAAAGTTTTTTAAGAAAATGAAAAACTCATTTTTCCATCATATAACTTGAAGCTGGAAAACTCATTTTTCCAAGTTTTTCACCTTTTTCCTTTATAAATCTCCCTCCCTTTTTCGAAAATTTTTCAAATGCCTTCTCCTAACATCGTTTTTCCAAAATGGAAAATACACTACTTTTGAACACACTTTCTAAATTTTCAACACTTTTCTTGAAAACAAAAACTCTTTTCATTTCTTAGAAAATTAGAGATGAAAAATTATGGAAAAATTTTTTATATGTTTCACATGCTAACATGTCAAACTTTTAATATAGCAAATGAAAATAGTCTTTAATCTCAAAACAGAAGAAACAAGAGCATAAAGCTATAAAGGACATGGATGATGCATCAGGGCCAATACCAAATGATGCGTCCATGAACGAAGACAACAGCAGGTATCTGGATTTCAGGTGCATTGTTGTGAGCCAGAAAGCTCTGAAATGGACGGTGGTCACCCTTGTTGTAGCTATTCTGGTAACTGCAGTTTCAGTGATACTAGCAAAGTTGTTACCAAATCACAAATCTCGGCCTCCACCTCTTGATCAGGACACGGTATCTCAGAAACCGCAATCAGATCAGTACTGCATAAGGCTCTTCTGTTCTTCAACGCACAGAAATGTATGTCCATTTTACCCAAATTACCCAACTTTAAACTTTTTACTTTTGATATCTTGTGTGTAAATATTACCTGTATTCATTTACATATGGTTACAAGAGCTTATACAATTTGCTTATAAATTAGTAATTTACCAAAGTCCTTTAAATAAACTTGGACTTTATGAGCCTGCTTATAACAGGGGAATATTCCAAGTCTTCCATAGAAGCATGGAGGACTTTATGGCTCCAATTATTAGTTTTGCTAAGATGATTAAAAATTGTATAAAGACATTGTATTGGATCTCGTGTATATAAAGGATTAATTAAAATGTCAAGAGTGTGTACGTTAAAATAAGTGAGAGCAGTTTAATTATCATAAAAATCAACCTTTTGATCTAATAATAGAAATACATCAAATATATTAAGGAGGTGATATATACACTTGATTAATACAACAAAATTGTTCTTTAAGAAGTTGTACTGTATGCGTTAACGTAGAAAGTGTTACATTTTACACAAACTAACAATTGGGGATAATGATGTAGCCGGAAAGTTACCGAAGGGCAATGGGATTGAATGGAGAGGAGATTCTGGACTTGAAGATGGAAGCGATGTAACGGATGTCATTGGAGGTCTAGTTGGAGGATACTATGACGCTGGTGACAACACTAAGTTCCATTTCCCAATGTCATTCGTGATGACAATGTTGAGTTGGAGCGTAATTGAGTACAAGCACTAGTACGAGTCCATCAAAGAGTATGATCACATTCGAGATTTAATCAAGTGAGGAACCGATTACTTGCTTCGTACCTTCAACTCATCATCTTTCACAATTGACCACATTTACACTCAAGTGGGAGGATCTCAAAACGGTTCAACAGTACCAGATGATCGCAATTGTTGGGAAAGACCCGAAGACATGGACTACAATCGTCCAACACTAATAACTACATCAGGAGCTGATCTTGCTGGAGAAATGACTGCTGCACTGGCAGCAGCGTCCATCGTTTTTAAAGATGACGCTATATACTCCGAAAAGCTTGTACAAGCAGCCACTACAGTATGGGCGTTTGCACGAGATAAAGACAAACGTGGCACATTGATGCAACCGAAAATTAAATCAACACGCTACAATGGGACACAGACAATCAACGAGAATTTTAAAGCAGAGACAAGTTCTCTGTTCTTTGTTATTAGAGTAAAATAATACTTCAAAATCAATGGTCCCCTTCTCCTCCGATGACAAGTTTTAGTCCAAATAACAATATAAAATAGGAAAACAAATCTTGGCCATACAATGACGACAAACTTAAGGAAATAAATTAGTCCATATCTTGAGACGTAAATGAATGAATCCTCACCCAAATGAGTTTAAAATATGCCATGCAATATTACTACTAAAGTCATGCAATATCCATGCCACCATACTCCCCTGCTAAAAGAAGATTCGTCCTCGAATCTTGATGGACATTCTCAATCTCTTCCAGTTCACTGTCTTCATCATCCATAACATAAGGGGACAAGTCTGCTACGTTGAATGTCGCCGATACCTTGTACTCACCGGGCAAATCAATCTTGTAGGCATTATCATTAATCCTTTTAAGAACTCGAAATGGACCATCAGCACGCGGTTGCAATTTTCCAAATCTACCAGCTGGAAAACGTTCTTTTCCTAGTCGAATCCACACCAAATCTCCTCCTTTAAACACAACCTTTTTGCGATGCTTATCCACCTGTTCCTTATACTTTGCATTCTGCTTCTCGATGTGTGCTCGTACGTTCTCATGTAACTGTTGGACCTGTTTGACATGCGCTTCTCCATCAGAACTAAAATGAGTTGGTGTTAAAAGTGGTGTGAGATCAAGTGGGGTGATGGGATTAAAACCCGTCACCACTTCAAATGGTGTCTTTCCCGTGGTACGACTTTTTGATCGATTGTAAGCAAACTCAGCTTGTGGCAACACCAAATCCCATTGTCTCGGGTTCTCACCAACTAAACTCCGCAAAAGATTTCCCAAACTTCGGTTAACCACCTCAGTTTGTCCATCCGTTTGTGGGTGGTGCGATGAGCTAAACTGAAGTTGAGTTCCCATCTTCCGCCATAATGTACGCCAAAAATGACTAACAAACTTTACATCGCGATCAGAAGTGATGGTTTTAGGCACGCCATGTAATCGTACAACCTCCTGCGTAAATAAACGTGCTACCTGTGATGCATCAAACGTCTTGTTACAAGGAATAAAGTGAGCCATTTTGGAAAATCGATCCACTACTACCATAATTGAGTCCTTATTTCTTTGTGTTCGGGGTAGCCCAAGAACAAAATCGAGACTCACATCCACCCATGGAGCTACATGAACGGGTAATGGTTGATACAAACCCGAATTTGTGCTTCGTGTTTTAGCAACACGACAGACCCGACATTTTTCAACAAACCGTGTAATATCGCGATCCATCTTAGGCCAATAAAAATGTTCACTCAACCATGCCGCAGTCTTTTCTATGCCGAAATGTCCCGCTAAACCCCTGAATGACCCTCTCTTATAATCGACTCTCTTAAAGAACACTTGGGAATACAAAGTCTATTATCTTTAAAAAGAAACCCATCTTGCATGATATGTTTTTTATAGGGTTGGTTCTTACACTTCTGCCATATAGATGCAAAGTCAGAATCTTCATTATAAAGCTCCTTAAATGTTTCAAAGCCCACAATCTGAACTTGCATTGTCACGAGTAGCAGCTGTCTTCGACTCAACGCATCAGCCACTTTGTTGAGGGCTCCTGCCTTATGTTTAATAGAGAAACTACATGCTTGCAAGAATTCAACCCACTCAGCATGCCTAGGTTTCATCTTATGTTGCCCATTTATGTATTTTAGTGCCTCGTGATCAGTTTACAAAATGAACTCCTTTGCAATAAGATAATGGCGCCAATACTCTAGACTACGAACAATCGCATAAAACTCCTTGTCATAAGTAGAGTATTTACGCCTCGTATCGTTTAATTTCTCGCTTAAAAAAGCTATATGTCTGCTCCTTTGGCTTAATACACCCCCAATACCTACCCCGGATGCATCACAATGAACATCGAACACCTCATTAAAATCGGGTAATGTCAATACAGGGGTTGTTGTTACCTTCCTTTTCAATAACTCGAAGGCTTCATCAGCCTCTCGAGTCCAATTAAACTTGCTCCCTTTTATACACTCAGTGATAGGCGCAATAATGGTGCTGAAATTGTGAATGTACCGACGATAGAATGAGGCTAAACCGTGAAAACTACACACTTCATGAATGTTTGATGGTGTAGACCAATTAATGATGGCATAACTTTGGCTGGGTCCATTCGAATGCCTTCTTTAGACACTATATACCCTAAAAACATCACCTCAGTAGAAAGAAATTGGCATTTCTTAGCATTTGTGTATAGTTTTTGGGCTCTCAAAACCTCAAATACTTTTCTAAGATGATTTAGGTGCTGCTCCACTGTTGCACTTAAAACCAAAATATAATAAAAAAAAATAACCACAAATTTACCGATGTAAGAACAAAAAACCTGATTCATTAACCGCATGAAGGTACTTGGGGCGTTGGTTAACCCGAAAGGCATCACCATCCACTCATATAGACCACCACGAGTCTTGAATGCCGTCTTCCACTCATCACTGGGTCGAACACGAATCTGGTGATATCCACTACGCAAGTCAATTTTTGAAAAATGGTTGCTCCATGCAATTGATCAATAAGGTCATCAAACCGCGGAATTGGAAAACGATATTTAATCCTTATTTTGTTGACTGCGTGACTATCTATACACATTCGCCAAGAACCATCTTTCTTGGGAACTAATAGTGCCGATACCGCACGCGGGCTCATGCTCTCTCAGATAGAACCTCTAATAATTCTTGCACTTGGCGTTGCAACTCTTCATGTTCTTTAGGATTTATTCGATATGCTAATTTGTGGGGTATGGCAGACCTGGGTACAAAATCAATGTTATGTTGTATGTCCCTCTCAGGCTATAGTCCCGAAGGTAACTCATCGGGGATTACATCTTGAAACTGTTCAAGTATAGGTATCACTTGATGAGGAATGTTGGTACTACTTTTGTTTACTTCCACCCAAGGTTGTCAAGATCGGGATCCTACGTAGGATCGTTTTTGCCTTTGCAAGATCGAGATCGTAAGATCGGGATCAGGATCAGGATCGTAGATCCTACCAAAGTATCATTTTTTAACAAAGATATCTAAATTCTTGTAGAAAACTAATATAAGAGATATTAATCTTAACATCCAAACTTTTATATTACAAAAGTGATGCAATTTGTTAACATATATTTCTCAAACGGTAAACGTACTAAAACAAAAGATAGCGGCATAGCACAATTGCATCAAAGTTTGAGTATAAATTACAAATGAAAATTACTAATCTTCGGTTTAGAAGTTTTATACTTTTTCTTAGGTTAATTTGATACTCCCTCCGTCCTAATTTTATTGTTCCCAGACAAAAAATACGCAGTTTAAGAAAAACATCACAATTTCTCTTACTTTTTGGTAACAAGACAATTTTACCCATTACTTTTTACCTACCTTTTTGTATTACATATATAAATTAGGGATACAAATGAACTTTATCTCCTTATTCTTTTCTATTTGTGGAAGTGGACAATTGAATTAAAACATCCCAAAAAGGAATACTGGACAATAGATACGGGACGGAGAGAGTAATAAATAGGGAAATTGAACTTGAAAACAAATATATGTTAACTTTTGAAATATGATTTGGACTACTTATGTGCATTACAAACCCAACTGTATATAGATAAAAAAAACATATTTGTAGGATCGGATCGTTCAACGATCCTACGATCTTACGATCGATCCTACGATTCTACTCCGATCCTACCTCTTGACCGATCCTACTCCGATCCTACGTTTTTCCTTGGTAGGATTGTAAGATCGTACGATCCTACGATCAGGATCACGATCTTGACAATCTTGCTTCCACCAAGACCAAAGCAAACACATTATTTGCTTCTTGTGCCTCCGTTATGAATTTTGCCCTGTGACAAAAATTGGTTTCTCGCCTCTGTTCTAAGATCTAATGGACCAAGAGTGATTGATGTACCATCCTTCAAGAAAGTATAAGTGTTTTTAAAGCCATCATGCTTAGTCTTACGATCAAATTGCCATGGTCGACCAAGCAAAATATGACACGCGTCCATGGAAACTTCATCGCACCATACATCATCGGTATATTTATTCCCAATGGAGAAATTCACCTGACATCTTTTTGACACCTTTACTTCATTACTCTTTCTTGAACCATGATAATGTATAAGGTTTTGGATGTGCTTCTGTTTTCAAGCTTAACTTATCAACCATTACTGAAGAAATTACATTCTCACAACTTCCACCATCTATGATAACTTTGCAAACTATACCTTGACATGTGCACCTGGTATGAAATATATTGTGTCTAAACCATGATTCATCTTCTTTTGTCACCGCACTCATGGTTCGTTTGACCACTAGAGCCTCACCCGAGTCGGCATATGTGATTTCTGCTTGGTCAGAATTGTTACACCCCCAATTTCGTGATTTGCGGAAGCGACTATTTTGGGGCGTGACTAATAAAATATCAAAATATCAAAGTACAAGCAAACGACTCTAAATGAGACGTTTTAGAAAATACATTACACTACAGTACAATACAAAAGTAGTACAGAGTTTTAAGTCATAAGTATACATCATTAGCGAGTTCGCAAAATGATTCTGAATATTTTAAATACATAATCAAAGTACAAAAGATAATGCCAATAAAATCTTCATAAGTGTTTATGCATGCGACTCGTACTAGCTTAGTATACCCTGCGGGCCATCCTACTGTTGTTGAGTACCTAAGAATGCATCACTAAAAGCGTCAACCAAAAGGTTGGTGAATCTCACAGGTTTGTAATAAGCAGTAATAAAAGGTTAATGTAAATCAATAAGTAAATCATTTCACAAATAAGTAAGACGGTAAAGTATAATTGTACAATGGTAGAAGGGTCGGTCTATCTTGCCATGAGCCATCATAGTCGAAGCTTAACACGTCAGTAACGTACAAGTAAATTGCCCCCGTGAGTGCTAATCCAAAAACACTCATATAAAACGAGAAAGAAACGCCTGTTAATACGAGTACGATTCGTGGTAGTGCGTGCTACCCCAGGCGGGGATTGTCAGTCCCATATGGATCCATATACTAAAACTCGCGCTTATCCCATAACTAACAACTATGATTCAGAGGACTTCATTGGATTAAAAGGTAACTCATGCAATTCAGTATATCGGTAGGTCTGTAAATAGTAAGTCAGTAAGTTCGAAAACAGTAAAGCCTGTCAATAAGTCAGTAAGTGAGTAAGTTTGTAAAGTAATCAATCGGTAAAGTAACAAGTTGGTAAATTAGTAAAGTAATATGCCTATAAGTTTGTAAGAAAGTAAGTATAAGTTGGTAAAACGGTACATTTGCACATGTATTCAAGTAAATCAAGTATAAGTTGGATCTCCCCCAAAGCAAAAACCGTAAAATGAGGCCGTGAGACTCACCTGAGTCACCTAGCAATGAATATCCTAAGTTAAGCTTATATCTATGCCGAATCTCCTAGTGTCCTAAACACGCGAGATTTATAATGAATGAATGGATGTCAAAATATATCATCCTCAATAGTATTTATCTGCTATATTATGTCCGAGTGTTCAAAATGTATTTCCGTTTAAAGTTTGTAAAAGTGTACGACCCAATTAATCTACTAAACTAATCTGGTCCATTTCATAAACTTAACCTGGCCCAAATATAAATGTAATGGTTTTGGCCTAACGTGGTTTCGGCTCAAACGTTTAATGTTTAATATTTGTCGTGTCTAATTTATAGTTTTACTAAATAAAAATATTTGTATAAAATAATGTCCCGCGATCGTGTACACTTTTAGTACCAAATTTAGTACCGTAAAGTTTTGTAACAATATAACTTGGACAATAATTTTATGTCATATATTCGTTAATATTTTTATACCATTTAATATCGTAACATTTGAGTTTGGGTAAAAATACAACGTGATATGTTCGGGTATCAAACTGCAAAACCGTTCGGCTCAAACAACCATAGTCGTACGGCTAAGTTGAGCGAGCCGTTCGGCTCAATGCTAGCTAGCCGATCTGTTTTCTGTCTCTAGCCGATCGGCTTGTTTTCCTCACCCGATCGGCTCTTTTGAGCCAGCCGTTCGGGTATCATTATTTCAGTTTGATGCTTAGTTCGTGGTTCAGTTTTTAGTCAGAATTCAACACAAGTTTTTGTTATAATTCGAGTTGTATCTTCTTACATACGTTTATGAACATCATCTCACAACCACTAAATATATCATATTCATAATACCAAAGTCATAAATCAAAGATTTTATAAAGAGGGTTGAAATGAAAGTTTCCTTACCAATTTTTAAAGATGATGGTGATGTTCGATGATGAGAATGATGATCGATGATGAGGATGAAGATGATTATACTATTGGATCTTGTTGTTGTTAATGTTTGTTGATGTTGTTGTTGGTTTGAGAGTGAGACCGAGAGAAGAGATGAGAGAAAGAGATAGATAGATCAAATGTTTTTGTGAATTATTGGAGTCGGTTATATCCGGCTCCAATAATTGAGGTGTGGTGGATATTTTATACCCGTGTTCGCGTACCCGATCGTAAAATAGTATAATCTTTTTAAATGATAAATTCTAAATATGAACTCGTATATACTTTTATTCGAAGTGTTTTATAAAAATACTTTTAGTGAGATATAAAATTATATCTTTGTTTCAACTCATTGTAACGGATAGTTTTCAGTATACAAAATGTGTTAAAATTGTTAACCGAGTAAATAATTATTATTCTTTACAATAATACATTATTTAAAAATGTTTTTCACCAACGTCCGTATTTCAGATTACGCGTTCTTTCAGATTCGTTTGTATGTGATTGAATAATCATTGTGTTATGTATATATAAATACATATACAATACTCAATACTTTCGTATTAACTCGTACCAAGTACGAAGGATTAAAGTTTAAACTAGCCGTTAATTTTGGCCATTTTTGACTAGGTGTCTCATTCTCCCCTTGTTAGGAGAATTTCATCCCGAAATTTGTGCGTAGTAATTGTAGGTGTGTCAGAGTAATAGTATGTGCATCATTTAAGAAAGTCTGTGAGTTTACTGTGAGTGGTACATCACCTATCTAGTGTTGCCTTCCTCCCCTTGTTAAATTAGTGCCCTACTGACAACTAAAGGAATAGAGGAAACGGGTTTCAATGTATTTAACCATTTTGTATGTAGAAGTAAGTTCAGTCGGTCATTCAGTCACTAAGGTGTAGCTACACTTTGTACTAGTAGCCTAAATTAACTGTAATTTCTACAGTGTTCTTAAAGTCTGTAATTGTCGGTAGTATTGTAGAGTAAGCTATACCCTATCAGTATCGCATAGAAACTAATCCTATCTCCTATATAGGATCTAAGGTACGGAATGAAGTACCAAGTAGTAGGTAGATGTCAGTAAAGCAAGCAACACATAAGTAGTTAGACTGTTGAAGTAAGGCAAGTAACACAGAAGTAGTTAGACTGTCAGAAATTGAAAGTACTCGCGTCCTCATTCTGGTCTTGGTAGTTACCTTCAGTGTTAAGCACAAAGAACCTGCCCTGATACCAATATGATGCAACCGAAAATTATATCAACACGCTACAATGGGACACAGACAATCAATGAGAATTTTAAAGCAGAGACAAGTTCTCTGTTCTTTGTTATTAGAGTAAAATAATACTTCAAAATCAATGGTCCCCTTGTCCTCGGATGACGAGTTTTATTCAAGTCCAAATAACAATATAAAATAGGAAAACAGATCTTGGCCATACAATGACAACAAACTTAAGGAAATAAATTAGTCCATATCTTGAGACGTAAATGAATGAATCCTCACCAAAATGAGTTTAAAATATGTCATGCAATATTACTACTAAAGTCATGCAAAATCCATGCCACCACACATACTGTAGAGGCAACCCTTTCATAGAACCTTACTACAACTCCACAGGGTTCTATGACGAGTACATCTGGGGTAGTGCATGGATGTACTTTGCAACAGGTAACACAAGTTACCTATCGTTAGCTACAAATGTGAAAGTTGCTAAACAAGCGAAAGCATTAGCAGGCAACTTTGATCCTATCTCTAACAAGTGGGTTCTCAGTTGGGATAATAAGTTACCTGCCGCCATGTTGTTGCTAACGCTTGTTCTTGAACCCTGGATACCCTTATGATGAGATGCTAATGAGTTACCATAATGCCACAAACGTCACCATGTGTTCATACCTTCGTCAATATCAAATCTTTAATAGGACTCAGGTATGCATAACAGGTAGTAGGTACATTATTCAATTAAGTACTATATATATTCAAGAAGTGTGAAATGTTTGTGTGTACATAGGAGGGCTAATCGAACTTAGCCATGGATGGGGGCAAAACCTACAGGACATAGTCAATGCAGTGTTTTTGGCTTCACTTTATGCGGATTACTCAGATGCTATACAACTTCCTGGTTGGTATTGTTGCTCGATGTTCATCCACTTGGATATGTTGCGCGCGTTTGCCACATCTCAGGTTCAAAACACTAATTCAAGTTCTATTTTTTCTATCTTTCTCAGGTTCAAAACGCTGAATCAAGTTCTATTTTATTTTTCTTTCCATCAACGTGTGAGCATATGTTACACTTGTAGATGGATTACATTTGGGCAAAAACCCGATGAATAAGAGCTACGTGGTTGGATACGGGAAGAAATATCTGGAACATGTTCACCATCGAGCTGCATCCATACCAAATAACAAAATCAAATACTCTTGCAAAGATGGGCTTCAATGGATGTCTTCTAATAAACCTAATCCAAACATTATCATCGGGGCCACGGTTGGAGGTCCAGAACAGTCTGATAAGTTTCCAGATAACCGTTCAAACTACAGCTACACTGAACCCACCTTAGGCGGAAATGCAGGCTTGGTTGCTGCCCTTATGTCACTGACTGCTACAGAGAGCAATGGCATCGATGAGAAAAATACATCAGCTCTACCACTTTACCCGCCAACACCACCACAATCATCATAAAAACGTATTATGGGATCCTAATGTAACACGTTTATTACAATTAAGATTTTCAGTTTTATATAACCACAACGATATTATTCTGGACTTTGATAGGTTATTAGCCATTCTATTTTCATCGTTTCAACTTTCAAGGCAAATTAGAGAACCATCACAGATTACATACTCATTTTATTAATCATGTAATTATACACATGATCATAAATATTGCATCATTTATATAACACATGCCAATCAAAGATCTATAAATCAATTAAACGACATTTTTCATTTGAAGTGTTCGCATGCCAGTCTTTTTTCTGAGTTCTGTCACTGGAATTAACTTATCAATGGTGCCTCTGCCTTTTTGGTTCCAGACTTCCAGTACACAAAGCATACAGTTTCCTCAACTAGAACTCTCTATAGTAGGGGTGAAATGCACAAAAGTAGTTTACATTATCATCTCCATTTACCCCATCTTCGGTAGCCACAACATTTCAAGCTCAAACATAAATACATATCCAAGCTAGTTTGAACTTTAAACCTTAATTTAAAGCCGAGAAAACATTTTACATCAACTGTGATAGCAATTCCCACAAGGTCCACAAAGATATCTAACTCACAAAAGCAAGCCCCAGTTTGCTTTGCATGTTATTTCATATTGAAATAAAGCCATGAGAAAGAGAAGCAAATAGCATAAGTAGCTGACATAAACAAGGAGCCAAGGATCATGTTTTCTTTCACGAAACGGAAAAGATAATGGGCAACACAGCTTGCTTCAGCACACAGCTTGCATCATTTGATTCAAGAAGATGAGATTTGACATGCAAAGTAAATGGTAAGTATTCAAAGCTCAAAATTAGGTTGTCAAAAATTTTGACAGCTATACTCACGTAAAGCTAAATTATTAAGTCCTTCCAAGAGCTCGACGATAAAGCTGCTTAATTTAACTAAAGCGGCAAGAATGTAAGAAGTTATTTAATCACAGACATGGCTTTAAGCATATCAGGGAGTTAAATACACCAACACTACACTATAAAGCTTCTTTTGCCACACTAACATCGTATATTTGTTTGCAAAAAATTGTTGCATTGGCATAACTTATTAGCCATTGATTCCCTCATCTTACTTTATAACCAAAAAACAAACATACATGGATTTGATTAACTTGGGATTAGTTTCAAAATCATTTAAAAAGTTATCTGTTAAGATGATAGCAGATTGACCTATTATCTAGCTTCCTTGTAGAAAACTTACGCAACTCTCATCAGTTCAGTGAGAATGTATTTCAAGAACAGATCAGAGTACCTGCCATGTCATCCCATTATGATGCCGTTAAGAAAAACGAGTATTTTGGTCAGCATATGACAGCAGTTGACATTCAAACAAGGCCAGCAAGGACCCACAATCATTCAAATGTGATCCCGTAGCAGAGCAGAGAAAACCAATGAAGTGTAGAAGCAGTAAACCAATGAAGTGTAGAAGCAGTAAACCAATGAAGTGTAGATGCAGAAAACCAATGAAGCATAACACCTCGACACAAAAACAAACATACCGCTTTAGCACTCTTCTATTAATAGTAATATTCCACTGACCATACATTGTCTATAAATAACTCTGATTAAGTAGATAGATGCAAATAAATAAAATTTGGTACTTTTAAAAGTTTAGAACCTTCACCAAATTCATGCAGATAAAGTTGAAAACATGTCAGCACATATAACAAATTTCAAGATACTTGAAAAGTTCATCTCCATAATGATCAGCTCCTGCTGCGTCGTCGGTCCTTAAGCCCGTTTCTGAAAAGATCAAGCAGCCAAATATGGTTATGCAAATGACATGGCAAACTTTATAAATCCATAAAGATAACGGACGCATATGCTTTGATATTACTACATTAAAAACTTCTAAACGATTCTCCAAAATGTACAGTAACATGGAAGTAGATTGGGTATTACTTGCATATTATTATACAAATATAGCAAATAACAATATTTCATAAACGTTAACTACTAAAGGATTAAGCCACACTTGAGCAAAGTAAAAGCAAAGCTGCATGTATATAACATATAAATATTCTACACCTGCGTGTGTGAACAATAAAACATGAATAATATCTAGTCATTATAGACAATTGACAGGTTTATATATGGCCTAAGAATAAATTAAAAACATAACATAAGAAATACACATATAGAAAGAAACTTCACCCATTCGCATATGGGACCTCCTCTCGTCCACGATACGGCGGTGACCTGCTATAGTTATTCCTACGCGGTGGTGACAAACTACGGCGCGGCGGAGAGCGGCCACCACGAGGACTGTAGCTCCTGCTTCGAAAAATTAAAAGTCAATTATCGTATTTTTAGGCCAATAAACATTTACTTTCTTAAAAATAGCAAACAAATAATTATCTAACAATTCAACAATCTCACCTCCGACCATAGCTGGGGCTACGGCGATATCTGGCAACCGGACTTCGACTGCGGCTGCGACGTCTACCACCACCACCACCACCACGGCACTCACGAGCAAAATGACCAGGCTCACCACACTCATAGCACTTTAGATCAGAACCACCAGAGCGACCCCGACCTCCCCCACGACCTCCACCACCACCTCTGTCTCCTCCTCCTCTAGAGTTATGAGACATTTCTACCCTCCAGCCATTCTTACCTGGATTGGTGAATAACAGAACCCCCCAAAAAAGGTGAGCCCAATACATATGCATAATAGATAAAAAAGGCATACACAAATACATACCGTCAAGTTCGCGGATGGCATCCTGAGCATCTCGTTTGTCATCGAAATCAACAAAGCCATAGCCAGGAGGTCGTCTTGCAACCCACACACTGCACGTGACAGTCATTGAGAAAAACAAGAATTATACATTAATATAAATCTCTAACCACAATCAACCAAGTCTGATCCAAGTGTCAAGTGAAACGAGAATATTAAACCAGCAAAACTAGTCTAAAAAACGCCAATACTGATCATTCAAGTTGGCTCCCAGGTTAGGCATTTCAGAAGAGTGCATGTGATTATGCTGACATACACTCAGGCCAGCTATTGAATTACATGATGGAAGAACAAATGAAAGCACAAACATATAAAAACATAAAGAGTATTCAAACATAAAAAGACTCAACAGTCACCACATAAAGATTCTTGGGAAAGAATCTCTTTTGATCAACGAAAAGTCGAAAACTAATAGAAAGACCTTAAACCAATAAAATCCCATACGGTTTTCCTATTTATAATCAGCCAAACATGTAAAGCAGTAGAAGTTAGATGGTGATAACATTAATTTCCCCGTGCAAACAAACGATTAACATAATCCGGTCCACATTTGTATGTATCATGCATAATTAACTAGTTAAAATGATTGCAAAAGTAATTTCACATGAAATAAAACTTTATTTCACAATCATATAATCTTGACCAATATAAGTCGAACAATAAACTTCTTGCTTACCTACGAATGACGCCAAAAGTGCGAAATTCATCCTCAATTTCTCTTTCACTAACCCTAGGATCCAAATTACCAACATAAACACGTGACATCTTTAGCAATCACCTGTCAAAAACACCAGATACGATTAAACGTCTACATATGTATGAATCCAGACACGCAAAGCATATTGTGTACTTATATCGCAAAAAATACAAAGAAAGCAAAAATTAGGGTTACGGTCGCAAGACACACAAAACATATATTTAACACCTATAGTAGATCTAAAGTTTAAATTAGCAAAATCTATATATATAAATCTCAATATATATACGATAATCAGTAAAAAAACCAATTAATTTCAGTAAACTCGTGAGTAACAGAAACCTAGGGCGTACGAAAAGTATCGACGACTGTAAAGTGTTGTAAATAGGTTACGAAACAAAATTAGGGTTTGTGCGCGTCTGAAGTATTTTGAGTAATTAGAAAGAGCGAAAAGATAAAGAAGAGAATGAGTACCTGAGAGAAACCCTAGAATGAAACAAGGAGGCCGTGCGAATATGAATATGAAGATGAATGTTGTTTAAAAGAAGAATATTTATATTTATATTTATGGTCAACAGTCAAAATCCCCAAATTGATTTTTATGTCTAATTCTCTAAATCATACCGGACTTTTAACTCTCAATGTTTTAAAACTCAGTGAATCGGAAAATTGATCGATTCTGGTCAAACCGGTTCAGCTGGTTCAACCAGACGATCAAACCGGTCTCACAGAGTACAACAACAGCAAACAACCAAAATCACATATAATACATACCATACACCATCAAAATCATTCAATTCATACAATCCAACACTAAAGTCATATAATCTAACTGAGAAGTTATGCCTTTACGGGTTTTTTGTTTCCAACAACTAAAACAAAATAAAGTTATAATACTAATATAAAAACGGGAAAAAATAAAAAAAGAAAAATAAAAGAAAAATGGAAAAAAGAAAAACCGATTGAACCGATTTTCGGTTCAACCGGAAAAGTCAACGAATCAACCCGATTCACTAAATGGTCAACAACCGGCTAGATTTGAATCGGAAATGTTTCCGGATCCGATCTAACCGGTCTGGTTCAACCGGTTCTTAAAACATTGTTTACTCTTTTTACCAAGAGCAACTTTGACAAAGGTGTTTTTTTAACTTTTTTATGTAAAAAACTTTAGGAAGGTTTTTCATCGAGGAATAGTTTTTTTATGAAGGTTGACAATTTTCAAGCTATATATTGTGAAAAACTTTTTTGGTAGTTTAATATTCATTTTAATTCTTATTTGGTGTAAAATCTAAAATGCAAGTTGGTTAGAAAAGTTTTTTACATTGGACTAAAAGCTTTTTTCAAAAGATTTATTTATAGATGATGACATGACATGAAGAAAAGCTTTATAAAGCTTTTCTTCATTGAGGATGCTCTAATAAGTGTTGTTTGCATGTGATATATGTGTAGATAAACATATCTATTTATAATAAGTGTTGTTTAAATAAATGTATTTTTTTTTACCAAAAATATGAAATTATATGATATAAAGTTTGAACAAGAAGGTGCGTGTTTAATTTCTATTGAAAAAAATGTATATTTATCATTAAGTACCTCTTTTCAGTAAGGGCTCGTTTTTCTTCCTATTTCAGAAATATATATTCTTTTCAAATTAAGTGAAAAACAAACAGCAATTTATCGATCTGTCTGGATTAAGAAGTATATGAAAACAAACCATTGAGTAGAAAGTAAACAGGCTTAAGGGTTTGGACTTCGGATATATTTTAATGAATTTTGCTAAATAAAACACCTAGGGCTCTTGTTAAACATCTTAGACATGTTTTAACAGTTGTACTAAAATAATAATTAACTCTATCTCTCCTTGTGAATTGATGTTTACCCTTAATTATTGATTTACGGTACAAATAAAAAATGCATGTACAACTATATTAACAAAAGTCATAAAGGCTTTATTTAGAAAAATCCTATTTTAATTTCGAAATAATTTTGTTTTTAACATTTGGATTGAGACCAAAAGTGATATATTTGACTCGATGATTATGTGCAAATTTATGGTTTGTTGTCATTAAATGATTTAAAAATTCGTAGATTATCTGATAAACCAAGATCTATCTAATAAACTATTAGATAACTGCAGTTTTGAATGATTACTAAGAAGTTTGCGGAATAACACTTAGTAATACAATGAAGATCAATAACAATAACAGAAATATAAAAAGCTCCAATCTTATTAATGATATAAGACGAATACACTGATTTGTATTAGGGTTACAAAACCTTGAAGCTGCGCAAAAAAACTGATTAACCTAATCTAGGTTAAGGATCTCTATTTATAGCACATAGAGTCCTGCTAAACAATCTCCTATAATTATGGAAGCAGTTACAAACCATAATTATTCAAACTCTGACTTCCCTCCTATTCTAGATATAAACAGTGTTAACTACCACGACTATACAAACAGTGGTAATTCCTATAACAGTGTTAACACTTATACAATTTACTAGACTAATATACCAACAGTGGTAACTAGCCTAAGCAGTGTTAACTGTTGTAAACTAGCTAACAGTGATAACACTAACAGTTGTAACTCTTATCTTCAATCTTCAATAACAGTTGTAATCTTCTACTAACAGTGGTAACCACTTCACCAACAGTGGGAATCCATGAAGACTTCAACTAACAGTTTTAACTCTGAAGACAGTGGTAACCAACAAACTAACAGTTGTAATACCAGTAGTAACAATAACACTAACAGTGTTAATGCCTTGTGCATTCTTCAACAACAGTAATAACATCAGAAATCTTATTTCCTAACAATCTCCCCCTAAACTTAATCTGTCCCCAGCAGTATTAAGTTTCTCTTGATTCTTCAAGTTGACCTCTTTCTAACTATCTTTGATCTCTGTGTCTTCTCTCATACTCCTCTTTCTTATGAATCTGATTCAATATCATATATATCAAATCCTCTGCCAAATCATTGTTGAATGAGACAAATAATTTAGCATGCCTTAAGCTTCTTAACAAACTCAAACTCATATCATATTCTCTGTCAGTGAGCATCCAAATCATAGTAGCATCATCAAAAATAACTTGATGAACACCTGAATTTCTAAGATAGATCCACTGCTTCACATTTCTGAAAGTATTGAATTCAAATCTGAATCTTTCTGGTTCATACATCATTGAAATCCCAGACCAAACACTCAATTCATAAACACTATCAAACTTCTTGGTGCTTAGTCCTTTCTCAGATCCAATCTCATACATTCTGTTCAGATCTTCTCTAACAATCACCCTGATCAACTCTTTGAATGACCTCCAATATGAAACAGAAGTATCTGCTCTTTCAACTCTAATTTTCTCACATTTAATTGGAACTGTAAAGTTTACCACAGACCAATCAATGATTCCAGGAGAGTTATCAGGTGGAATATGTTGTAGAGGTTGCACCACAATCAAATCATCCAACTTCAAATTTTTCTTAGGTAAATCTGGAATTGATGCAAGTTCTTGTTTCCTCTTTTGTTTAAGCTCAGCACTCATCCTTTCCCATTCTTTTTCATCTTCAATCTTTTTATCAAATTTTACCTTCATTTTCTTTTCTATTTCTGCTTTTTCTTTGGCTTTCTTAACTTCTTCTGCTCTCTTAGCAGCCTCAGGGTTTAGAAATGTATCCCTATCCCATATTCTTTGTAGATTCTCAAGAGACATGGCATTAAGTCTTGCAGTTGAAATATTACCACCTCTTAACTTCAAAACCAAATTTCTTTTCTGTTGAGCTCTTGTCAATGGTTTATTCCTTTTAGCAGCAGCTTTGGCAGCTTTAGTCTTTTTCAATTCTTCTGCCTTCTTTTTCTTAAGCTGTTCCACCAGATATTCAATGTCATCTTGTTTTTGCTCTCTCAGCTGTGCTTCATCGCACTCATCAACCTGTTCCTTAGTCATTTTCACAAATTTATCAGGTTCTATCTCAACATCAATCATTTCCTCTGCTAGCACTTCTGCATTTATCTCAGCAAATAATCTTTGTGCATATTCATCATCATTCATTGTAGCTTCAGGAGGCATGGTTTTCTGCTTTTTCAGTTTTGGCTCTTCCTTCAAGATACCCTTACCCTTATCCTTAGGATCAATCTTGGGCATAGCTTGTGCAGCAGCAGGTGCAGTAGTAGGTTCTCTAATCTGAACTGGAGGTAAGGTGGTGGTTTTATGCTTCTTAGCTTTGACAGACTGCACAGGAATTGATTTTTGCCTTTTAGCCTGTGGAGTCTTCTCATTCTCTTTCTGATTCTCACCTTCATTGACCTTCTCAGTTTCTTGATGAATTGGTGTTTCCATCTCTATATCCTCATCAATGTGATCACCAACATCATCATCATTCTTTTCATCATCACCCTGCTTACCATCCTCTTTCTTTTCCTCATCACCTTTGTTTGTCCAATATTTCTCCCCCTTTTTGAAAGCTGTTTCTGCAGAGTCACCCTCAACTATCACATACTTTTTCCCTTCTTTCAAAACCTTAACAACAATATACTCCAATTGAGCAACCCTCTGCTGTAGATTTGCAATCTGCTCATCCTTCTTTTTATTGTTTCTCCTTTCCACCCTAAACTTCTCCCACACATAATCTATCATTTTTGTCAATTCCAGGTTAGTTCTAGCCTCATCACCATCAGAATGTGACTTTCTAGGTGAATCATTGACAGGTGTATCAAAACCTGTATCATACCTAGTATGATCAACAGATTTCCCTTGGTTATTGGTACTAGGACCACCAAAATCATCTACAGGAGTAGAATCATGTTTTGATGTTGCCTCTGCTTGGGTCTTATTGATGTTACTTCTGTCCTGCTCTGCCAGTGGGCTAGAAGCAGTAGAAGCAGCCCTTACAGAATGGTCACCCCTCTCCTCATGGACCACATGTTGTTCATGACCCCTGTCATTGGACTGAAATGACTGAGCAGCATGATCCTCAGTCACCTGTTGTGTAGCCCTTTTGGCTTTTCTGGTGTAAGTTGTGGTGAATCTGTTCCCTTGTTGTTCATTAATACCCCCAGATGTTGTGGGATAAGAAGGAATGAGTTGTTCCATTCTTTCAACAACTGGTCCAGCTTCTGTTGGTGGTACAGATGCTGTGGTGGAGGGTGCAGGAAGCATTGTTGGAAACAATGCTGTTACCCTCCCAAAAAACATAACACTTTTGATAGAGGTATCTCTCTTCATATTTGAAAATACTTTTGGTTTAAAAGAAGAGATACCTATAATCTTATCCAAGGCTGGTAAATCAGATATTTGTTCATCTAGAAAGCATTGAACAAACCTTGGATACATTAAAAATTTAATTTTAGGTTGGTTAATGTTTCTTAGCATACCAGCAAAAATAAAGTTGGAAAAGTTACAACTCTGACCAGTAGCTAAGCATACCAAGGCATATGCTACATTACTGCTGAATTGTTCAAAAGATGAACGTTTTGATGATAAGCAGTGCAGTAATGTATGAATTAAAAACTTCCATTGGTATGAAAACATTGTTTTCTGAAAAACATACCCACCCAAGTTCCCCTCATATCCCATTCATTGTAAATTAAAGTATAAAGCTTCATCAGAAATTGAAGTTATACCTTCTTCATCCTGAAGATGAAGAGAAGAACGAATGGATGCTTCAGAAATAACCACTTGGTGCCCAGCAACTGTAGACACAATTTTTGAAACACCTGCTTCTTCCTCAATCTTTGCTTTAACCCAGAATTCATTAATATGATCATGTGAAATTCTGGGTGCGACAGATAGCGCATGATGAATGGTAGAATTACGCAGAAAATCAATGATCTCTACGTAATCATTGGCTATTGAGGGTTTTACCAGATAGGCAATCATGTTATGATCCTTGCCTAAAGCGAGTTGAGGTGTGGTTGATGAAGAAGGAGCCATGAAGAATTTGTGTATGATTTGCGATAGCAGTGGTTATAGGGTTTATGAATGCAGTGGTTATGAAAACGTAAAAGAAAATGTACAAGTGTTGGGAGTATTTATACTGTTAGTGTCATTGACCTAATTTTGAAATAAAAATCCCAATTTGAACACTAACAGTGGAAACCATTTTAAAACAGTGGAAACTATTTTAAAACAGTGGAAACAATAAGAACTGACAGTATTATACATGTGGATACTACTAACTGTGGTACACTAAGTGAATGGAAATAACCCCTGACCAAAGAAATTATTACTCAACACTAGTGACTGCACAAGTAACAGTATTATAGAGAATTTGTTTTTTAACAGAAAGATAAACACTGATGGTGAAATTTCAACTTGATAGTATAAACAGTGATAACTGATTATACTAACAGTGTTAAGATTTACACTAACAGTGGACATAGTGGAAACTGTTTACACTAACAGTTATAACTGAATAGGGAAAACAGTGGAAACTGTTTACACTAACAGTTATAAGTGTTTCTGCTGACAGTGATAACCTACAAAAAGTTAGTTCAACACAAACAGTGATAACAATAGAACTAGCAGTGAAAACAAAATAACTAACAGTGAAAATAACTAACATATACAGTGGTAATTGAATAATAACAGTGATAATTAGAAAAGCCAAACAATTGTAAGACTATTAGCACTGTTAGTAGCAATTACAATTACCAGCATCTAATCCTTAAGCATTATAGAGATGTTTTATAAAATAGTTATGAAAAACAACTTAAAGAGATTTAATCAGACTAATACTTGTAATCAAAAATATAAATCTGCCCACATCAAATGCTTTTGTGAACAGATCTGCAAGTTGATTGTCAGTATGAACTCTTATAATCTGAATAAGTCATTTTTCATTACAATCTCTGATAAAG
Source organism: Pseudognaphalium luteoalbum (assembly GCA_963422505.1). Classification (NCBI taxonomy): domain Eukaryota; kingdom Viridiplantae; phylum Streptophyta; class Magnoliopsida; order Asterales; family Asteraceae; genus Pseudognaphalium; species Pseudognaphalium luteoalbum. Next base: position 117,391,636 of record OY730193.1, read on the forward strand.
TGATAACGAATCTCTATATGCTTAGTTTTAGAATGTTTAACAGGATTATTGATGATGCTGATAGCAGAAGTATTATCAATATAGATAGGAGTATGTAAGAAAGTTAAACCATAATCAAGCATCTGATTCTGAATCCATAAGACTTGAGCACAACAACTTGCAGCAGCTACATACTCAGCTTCAGCAGTAGATGTTGATACAGTTGTCTGTTTCTTGCACTGCCATGAGATTAACCTTTCTCCTAGAAATTGACATCCTCCTGATGTTGACTTTCTGTCCATACTAGCTCCCCCATAGTCACTATCTGAATATGCTTTTAGGTCAAAAGGTGAATCTTTTGGATACCAAAGACCTAAATCAGATTGTCCTTTTAAGTATCTAAAGATTCTCTTGACAGCATACAGATGTGATTGTTTTGGACAGGTTTGAAATCTTGCACAGATACAAACAGCAAACATTATATCTAGCCTAGAAGAAGTTAAATACATCAATGATCCAATCATTGATCTGTACAGATGTACATCAACTTCCTCCCCCTTAGGGTCTGCAGATAGTGGCTTGTGTGTTTCCATTGGTGTACTAGCCACTTTTGAATCAGAGTATCCAAATTTAGTAAGTATGTCTTTGACATATTTACTTTGATTTATGAAAGTACCATCTGAACTCTGCTTAACTTGAAGCCCCAAAAAGAAAGTGAGTTCCCCCATTGAACTCATCTGGAACTTTTGATGCATTAAAGTTTCAAACTCCTTGCACATATCATCATTTGTAGACCCAAAAATGATGTCATCAACATAGACTTGCACCAGTAAAATATCATTTTGATTCCTTTTGGTGAACAGAGTCTTATCAATAGTGCCTCTTTTGAACCCATTCTCTAAGAGATACATAGATAAAGTCTCATACCAAGCCCTGGGGGCTTGATGCAAACCATATAGTGCCTTATCCAATCTGCAAACTCTATCTGGATAGCTAGGATCTTCAAATCCAGGTGGTTGACACACATACACCTCATCATCAAGCATGCCATACAGAAAAGCACTTTTAACATCCATTTGATAGACTGTGAAACCTTTGAATGTAGCATATGCTAGGAACAGTCTAATGGCTTCTATCCTTGCAACAGGAGCAAAGACATCTTCATAATCAATCCCTTCTTCCTGTGTATACCCCTGTGCCACCAGCCTTGCCTTGTTCTTGATTACAATGCCTCTCTCATCCTTCTTGTTCTTGAAGATCCATTTGGTGCCAATTGCCCTTTTTCCCTTTGGTAGATCAACTAGTGTCCACACATTCTGAATCTTGAACTGTAGCAACTCCTCTTGCATTGCCTCAATCCAACTAGGGTGTTTAAGAGCTTCTACAACCTTTTTAGGTTCTACTTGAGAAAGAAAACACACATATAGAGATGTATGTAATTCTTCTTCAGTAACAGCAGTTTGTTGTCTTGTTTGTACACCACTGTTAACATCCCCAATCACCAGTTCCAGAGGATGATTTTTGTTCACATGAAGATTAGATGTGGATGTCTCTGGAATGATTTCCTCCAAATTGGTAATATTACCATGCTGTTCTGAACTTTTATTTGAAGGTGTTTCAATTTGTTCTGAATCCTCCATAAACTGAGATGATGTTTCTGGTTGTTCTTCTGTCTCCAAATGTTGTGATGACAGTGGCAGATCAGAAGAAAATATCTCTGGAGGATCAGGAGTCCAGATGGGAAAGATAATGTACTCCACAGACTCTTTATTCTTTTCTGAGGACATATCTGATGTAGCCTCACAAACTCTATCTGTTGTACTTGATGTGGTACCTGTACTAGGATTGACAGTTGTATATTTAAAAGCAGTGTTAAGAGCATCAATATCAAACAAAGACTTAGGACCTATTCCATCAGGATTAATGATGTTCTCATTAAAAGTGACATTCATTGATTCTTCTATGACTCTGGTCCTTTGATTGAAAACCCTATATGCTTTACTCTGAATAGAATATCCTACAAATACACCCTCATCTGCTTTGCTTTCAAACTTTCCTAGGTGATCTTTGGTATTCAAAATAGTACAAGGACATCCAAAGGATTTTAAGAAGCTAACCAGTGGTTTGTTCTTAAACAACAGCTCATATGGGGTTTTGAAGTAAGGCTTAACAACTGTTACCCTATTCTGAACATAGCAAGCTGTGCTAACTGCTTCTGCCCAAAAGGACATAGGAAGTTTTGCATCAGCTAGCATAGTTCTAGCAGCCTCTATTAGTGTCTTATTCCTTCTTTCAGCTACTCCATTCTGTTGAGGAGTCCTAGGAGCACTAAATTCTCTTTTAATGCCTTTCTCATCACAGAATTTATCCATCTCATAATTTTTAAATTCTGTTCCATTATCACTCCTGATGATTTTAACCTTTTTATCTAATTGGTTCTCAATCTTAGTTATAAATGATCTAAGTATTTCACATGTCTCATCTTTTGTTCTAAGAAAGAAAACCCATGTAAATCTAGTATAATCATCAATTATAACAAGGCAATAAAATCTTTTTCCCATACTACTTATACTTGTTGGTCCAAATAAATCCATATGCAATAAGTATAAAGGAGTACAGTTTGAATTCACAGCTTTGGACTTAAAAGAAGTTTTGTGTTGCTTCCCCTTTAAACAAGAAACACAATGATCATCACATGAATAGACCTTCTCAGGTAAACCCTAACAATCTTGTTTTTGACAAGTTTATTAATGGTTTTGTAATTCATGTGACACATCCTTCTATGCCACAAAGTGGACTCATTTAAATTTGCTTTAGAAATCAAGCTGTTTAAATCAGGTTGAGGTGTCATGTTTGCTAAGTCACACTTATAGACATTATCTTGCCTAGGAATTCTCATTAAAATCATATTTTCTGGAATTTTGAACTCCTTAGACAGAATAAGACATTCAGTGTCAGTAAAATGAACAGGGTTCTTTTTATCTGTGATTTGACTCACACTTAGCAAATTGTACCTCAACTGTTCCACATAATAAACATTTTCAAAGCTTAACTTGGCATTTTGAACAACTCCTTTGCCTGTGATCCTTCCACCTTTTGGATTGCTTCCAAATGCTACATATCCACCATCAAATGATTTGAAGTTCTGTAGCTTTTCCTTATCTCCAGTCATGTGCCTTGAGCAGCCACTGTCGATATGCCATAAACTTCTTGGCTTGCCCTGCACACAAACAAACACAGAGAAAATTAATTTCTCTTGGGAACCCAAACCAATTTGGCTTTGGGTTTCCCTGATGCATCAAGATAATCAACTTTCTTGAAGATTATTGATTTTGATGCACTGTTAGATTTTGAACATCTGGGAACATTAGATTGAAAAGGTGTCCAAATCCAACTAATTTTAGACTTAACAGTGGGTTTTGGTCTAACAGTGTTAACTGAATAATCATAGTTATAATGCCTAACAGTGTTAAACCTGGTATAACTGTTATTATGTCTAGCAGTGGCACAATAATTAACACTGTTAGTATTCCTTACAGTGTTATTTACTCTACGAGTGGAAACTGTTGAATTAACAGTGTTAACAGTTTTAAAAGGTTTACCACTGTTTGCTTTAACTCCTTTTTCCACTGTTTTAATCTTTAAACTGTTGGCTAAATCTTTAGCTTTTGTTCCTGCAGTGAAAACCTTTGCAGCAGCCATAGCTTGATTTGCCCTATAATTCATCTTTCTAGCAGCAGTTGTATGATTAACTTTAGATTTAAAATTTTGTTTGTTAACCATATTAGCTGCTGTCCATGGCTTTTTCACATTCTTTTGATATGTTTTTGGATTATGAAAACACTCATGTTGAAGATGATTATTTCTGCCACATATGAGGCATAACTTTTCTTTAATCACAGTAACATTATTCCCCAGTTTTTGAGTCACCATTTGGTTCCAATTCCTTTGGTTACCTCTTGGAATATGTTTTTGAAAATTTTGGGATTTAGAAAAACTATCCTTACACTTGCACTTATCACATGTATTCACAGCAGTTGTATGATTCACAGAAACAGTTGTTTTCACAGCATTCCTAACCTTCCTTTGAAAATTCCTAGGTGTGTTAGGTGTGATTTTCTCATCTTTTTCATGATGTTTTTCCTTCTCTTTAAACATTTTCTTACCCTCTTCTAGTTTATTAACTTTTAGTTCTTTAACTAGACCAGTAATACTATTGTTGCTTTCACAAGATGATTTATCAGATTTATTGAACACATTAACATTACATTCAGATGTATCACACTCTTCATCATCTTCCTCAGTCCCTCATGAATTTCAACTTCATCAATGTTCACATCTTCTTTTAAACTGTTTACTGGGTCAACCTTTTTAACATCATCATGTAATCCTTCTTTAAGTAAATTTAAATCAATTTCAGTTTTTGAAGGAAAATAGTTGTTGTTATAAGGAGGAGGTACATTATTGTATTCTAACACAGTCTTGAGTTTATCATGAATCTGAGAATTGATGAGCTTATTTACACTTTTAGATGCATGTTCTAAGTTACTTACATTGAGTCTTATGCTATCTCTTTCACATGTGACCTCAGCAAGTTTCTTAGTTAATAATTCTACTTTATCTTTAAAAGTGTCTCTCTCCTACCTAGCATACTCAATATCATATTTAAACTGTGTTGCATTATCTTCAAATGCCTGAATCTGTTTTTCAAGATTTTCTATTACAGAGATTGTGTGTCTACTTTTGATTTCACACTGTTTTAGCTCATCACACACTTTCTGGTTATGATCTCTATAATGTTTCACAGTTTGTTTACACACAGCTGAGCACAATTTTATTTGTACCTCATAAGGAACTTCAGATTGCTTGTCAGATTCTGCTATGGCCATGAAGCATTGATTCTTCACTTCATGCTCTTCCTGATCACTCCAATCCCATCCACATCCATCAACAGATACCAGTGCATTTGATGAAGTATCTTGAATTGGCACATTCTTAGTCTGACCAACATTTCCTCCACTTCTCTGAACAGTTCCTCTTTCATTCTGATCAACTTTAGGACTTCTGCACTCCCTAGAAAAATGTCCCATCTTGTGACAGTTGAAACATTCAACTTTGCTTTTATCAAACCAGCTTGAATCACTCCTCTTCTGTGCAAAGTTATTCTTACCAGTTCTTTGCATAAACCTTTTTGCTCTTTGTGTGATTAAAGCAATTTGGAGTTTGATATCCATCTCTTCTAGATCATCTCCTTCAAACTGATCTAGATCTTCATTAGTAAGTGATGAATTCACATTACTAGCAAAGAAAGATTCTAAGATTTGATCATTAGAATGAGTAGTACTAGATCCACTTCCTCTAGTACCATAGGATGACCCTTTCTGACTTGATTCAGCCTTTGATCCAGAACCTGCCATAGACATAAAAGCTGAATTATTGTTGTTGCTCCCATATCCCACCTTCTTGATCTCTACCTCAGCTTCAAAATTCCTCAAATCATTGTATATATCTTCTAATTCCTTTGCTTCCAGATCTGCACTCTGCCTCAAACCAACAGTATACATGGTCCATTCATCACCCAAGGACCTCAAAAACTTCCTGTTCAAATCATCTTTATCAATTTTCACTTGATGATTTTCCAGATCTCCCACAAGCTTTGAAAACCTATCAAAGGTTTGAGTCAGAGTTTCTAACTTTACAGAATTAAAGTTCTCATATTGTTGTTTCAACAGAGATCTTTTATTCTTTTTGGTGTTATCATTGCCACCAAATCTCTTCTCTATTGTTTCCATTAAAACTTTAGCATCTTGACATGCTTCAAAACGCCTTTGGTATTCATTAGGAATAGATAACAATAGAGTACTCAAAGCTTTGTACTCTATAGATCTGACTTTTCTTTCTGCCTCAGATGTTGGTGGAGATCTTGGCAGTGGAACACCATCACTGTTTAGGGTCACTGGAGGACCATTAACCACAACTTCCCACATCTGATAATCTGTGAGAAGCATATATTGTCTGATTCTGTTTTTCCACAGATCAAACTCATCAGGTCTAAGCATTGGGATCTTTGTGACCTGGATTCCTTCACTACCTTCTGCCATTGCTATGATTTAATGATTATAAAAATGATCAATAAAACAGTAGAACTGAGATCTTCCTGGATTCAAAACTAAACCTGCTCTGATACCACTTGATAAACCAAGATCTATCTAATAAACTATTAGATAACTACAGTTTTGAATGATTACTAAGAAGTTTGCGAAATAACACTTAGTAATACAATGAAGATCAATAACAATAACAGAAATATAAAAAGCTCCAATCTTATTAATGATATAAGACGAATACACTGATTTGTATTAGGGTTACAAAACCTTGAAGCTGCGCAAAAAAACTGATTAACCTAATCTAGGTTAAGGATCTCTATTTATAGCACATAGAGTCCTGCTAAACAATCTCCTATAATTATGGAAGCAGTTACAAACCATAATTATTCAAACTCTGACTTCCCTCCTATTCTAGATATAAACAGTGTTAACTACCACGACTATACAAACAGTGGTAATTCCTATAACAGTGTTAACACTTATACAATTTACTAGACTAATATACCAACAGTGGTAACTAGCCTAAGCAGTGTTAACTGTTGTAAACTAGCTAACAGTGATAACACTAACAGTTGTAACTCTTATCTTCAATCTTCAATAACAGTTGTAATCTTCTACTAACAGTGGTAACCACTTCACCAACAGTGGTAATCCATGAAGACTTCAACTAACAGTTTTAACTCTGAAGACAGTGGTAACCAACAAACTAACAGTTGTAATACCAGTAGTAACAATAACACTAACAGTGTTAATGCCTTGTGCATTCTTCAACAACAGTAATAACATCAGAAATCTTATTTCCCAACATTATGGTACTTTAATCTACTTTTACGGTCATTAAAATTTGTTATGATGAGGATATATGTAGTTATGTATTTTTTTAAGATTATGACGCCCTTTAGCATTCTATTTATCATCTCTCTTAATTCTATTATTACATATTTTTTAGTCTCCAACTTAAAGATTACCCTAAAGATGAATTAGTGAGGAAAAACTACCGTACAATAAATAAGAATAAATAAATAAATAAATAATAAAAACACATTTGAGCAAACATTACAATATGATGAAAGAAACAAGTGTAGTATATTTTGCTAGTACGCCTATATGCATTGTATTTTGCGTATATCTGAATTCTATGTAGTGAGAGTATGTGGATTATTAGGGATTCAATGCGGGCACTTTTCTTCTTTAATGTTGGGAACATCACTCTCCTTTGATGTTAAAGGTTGGTTATAAAGGTCAGTGTTAAATCACAAACGCTGAGTTAAATGTTTAAAATGTATTTTCTTTTTATTTTCGTCCTTCAATATTATTGAGTAGAAAATTTTCATTTTCACGTTAAATAGAACTAGTCCTTAAAATTGACGATTGAAGTAAAACACTATATCTCTAGGTGTGAGCTTATGCACATAAAGTTGCTTTGAGACATGACAACAAAAGTAGTTTTCCAAATTAGTTCTCCAATACTGTTTTAGCTAAGTTCGAAAGCATGCATTATAAGTAGTCAATTAATTTCAAAACTGTTATGCGAATTAATCATCTTTGTACGGCATTGTATTCAATTGAAATTACAGATTCAAATACACCAACTAATTGTTTCACTCGGTTCCTTCTTTGCTCACTTATTGCCTCCTCTTTCACATTCATGTATGCCGCGGTATCCTTCTTCCCTTGGACCACAACTTTCACCGTCGGGTCTTCTTCGTTTGGTACCTCTTCACTATCCTCTTTGATTTCTGGTTCTTTTGGTTTATTTTCTTCATGTTCGACAAATTCTGATCCAGGGCCCTCTACTGCTGGTGGCGCGTGTTCAATCTCTACTTCTTGATTTTCTTGATCAAGTTTAGGACTAGCAGCAGCATTTGAGCGCTCGTCCACTTTATCAATTTTGTTGGCATCCCTATCATGATCATTTATGGGTTCCTTGTTTAGATTTTTGTCTATTATGACATTATCTTGACAGCATGCATTGGATTCACGTATATCCTTTTCGTAAAGTAAGAGATCATCATCCTTATCAACCAAATGTTGCTTATTGACATCCTCTAGAAATACCGTTTCGTTGTTTTCAATTACGATGCCTTTATCATCTTGCGCAGGAGTTATGATGTTGTGATCGTCTTTTGGTGATAATAGAGTGTCATATAACAATTGCTTATTCTCAACATCCATGCTCTTGCTTGTGAAACTCGTCGTTACTTGCCTTGAATGCTTTTCATTATTAACGCTCTTCTCCATAACATTCAAAGAGTTATTCGGCCTAAGAGGAAGACGGGGTTTTCCAGGATCTTTAGGCTTAGTTGTGCCGGTTGTTTTCAAGTATGAATTTGTACCACTATTTTCATTAGCTGTTTTAGTAGACATAACTTTAGATATAGTCTTGTCTAATGACCGTCTTGGAGGCTTGATTTTGTCGGAGGACGATGGTTTTCGAAGACTCTGAGCGTAAAGGATTGAACACACCGTTGGCTTGTCATAAATAGGAGCATTTCTAGCTTCCGTTGAGGCCAATAACTTTTTTATCTCTAGAATCGAAGGCGGGATTGAGCCTTCCCTCTTTAGCCCGATCTCTATTTTTCGAGGCAACGAAGGAGACCTTCCTCGAGGTCTGATATGCGGTACACCATTGTTAACATCCCTTCCCTTTGTCGACATTGGTCAAATATAACCACCAACTATTAGAGGACCTGTATTCGAAACAAAACTTATTTCAAAGCACATATGTAGTGTACTATTTTTATGTTTTATTAAAAATCATTTTCCTCATTTTAAGAACAAACAAATTGTTTAGTATATAAATGCAAGAATACCTTTTTAGAAGAACGTTGATGAAAGTTGTGACGTCGGAAGAGGTTGCCGCAGAGGAGACAAGAAACTATATTTATGTCGAAGTTTATATAAATATAGGCAAACATCAACAAAAATTGATGGTTTAATTTGTTGTTTGCAACGATTCGATTATTTCATCGGTAGAAAATTGACGTGGTTTATTGGACACCCAATACCATACAAAATTCAATTACTTTTGAGCGTTAAACAATGCTAAATAAATGGGATTACTTAACTTCTCCTTTTGCTTTCCCTTACAATATTCATCTTTAATAGTTTTATAAGTTTTGGTTAACGACTTAACAATACAAATTTATACATTAACGATGTAGTATAGTTACGGCCAATTCATCAATGACATATGATCATACATACATTGTGAACAATATATAGATAAACTTTTCTCTTATTGATAACATTGAAGGCTATTATTGTTACTTCTCTATATTTCAAGAAGATGATAACGATAGTCTTTAAAACTGTCATTAAATAGATACATTAATTTTATTGAACAAGTGAATGTTTGAGCTAGCTGGTCCAAGTTATTCATTTAGTAGACTCAGCTATGAATGTTAATGAACAAGTGAATGTTTGAGGTCTTTTCTTTAATAGCTAATTCTGGCACTGGGTTCGGACCTCAGGGGACCATTACGTGGGAGCTTATAATTTACATGAATTAACAATAAAGTGAATGATCCAACTTATTCAATTAGTAGACTCAGCTATGAATGTTAATGAATAAGTGAATGTTTGAGGTATTTTCTTTCATAGTTAATCGGGTTCGAACACAGGGGACCATTACGTGGGGGCTTATAATGCAACAGGCTCAAATGACCTCGCTAAATACTAATTAATCGAGATATAGTTATTGTGTACATGTTCAAATTTTCAATAACAATAGTAACGAGTGACGTCGTTAAAAGAACGTTATATGTATCAAAAAGTTATGACCTTTTTTTCCCAATAATTTATTTCACTGTAATTGTTCTGTAATGGAAAGATACCTTATATTTATCAAAAGTTAAAACCTTTTTTATTTTAAACTAAAACTACACTATAATGGGTTGATTAATTAATATAGAATCATGACTAATGAAAAGTATTGCAATTAGACTTAAAGAGCCTAGAAGATTCTTGCATATATTATTTCAGAAACCGTTATACATAATGAAATAAAATATTATGATATCGGCAAATGCATTCATAATAATCTAACTACAAGTCTAAAAGTTGTTTCAATCAATACTCATTGTGATGATGTCATACTTTTAATAGTGAAAATCGACGACTATCCATCATTTTATAAGCATTTGAGAGGGCAACAATCGACCTACACTTCCTATTTCATTTTTTTATGGAAACGTACTCGTATTAATTTTTAATGTTGAGGCATAGTTTGTGACAACAGATTTAGCTTGAAATATGACTGGTGTAATTGTTGTCATGTTTGTACATTGATTTAGATTTGTAAATAAATGTTTGTTTTGTTATTAATATTCGTTAAATATATTAGTATATTAAAGTGTTAGAGGAATATCGGAAACGAAATAAATATGTATAGCGAGTCGAGATCTCAAGTCGCAAGGTATTGCGATGCGAGATGAGATCTGAAGTCGCAATGTATAGCGAACCGAAGCCAAGCTGGGCTTGAGCTGCGAGTTGAGTTGGACTCACAGGCCCATGACCTGCGAGGTGAACAAAGTATATATATATGATTCGGTTTTGAAGATTCCCGTATCTCTGATCTAACGGATCATTTAATCAACCAAACGTGCGGAATCCGTTTGGTTAGCGATTATTGAACGAATAAACAAACACACGATTTCTATAACGTTTTCTGTATATTAACAATTGAAGTATAAACGTTTACACACACTTTCTCTCTCTCTAGCCGTGTCTCTCTCTCTCTCTCTAGGGTTTGATCCCTTTACAAATGAAACCCTACATGCCTATTTATAGGCTGTCCAACCCTATAGCGACACTAGCCAAGTGTCGCTATATGCGACACTAGCTAAGTGTCGCATAAACACTTATTTTGTGTATATATTATATTTCACTATTCGTTTACAAACTCGCATATACACACTAAACACTATACATACGCAGACTAATTGACTTTGACAATTACAAATGTTTGACCAACTGACTGACACACAAAATGCACCAGCAGGTTTAACCTAAAAGAAAACTTTTGCCATTCGAATATTACACCTGCGAATTGATTAATCCAGAGAAAACGTTCTAAAGGCTAGGATTTGACGTTTTATCGTTTAAAGCTAAGTATTAGTAAAAACAAAACACAAACTTATTCGTTATAGTAAGATAACGGCGTATTAAGGGATTCCGCACCTTAATACTACCGATAACAAAGTTATCTATCCTAGAACAAGGGACTTACATCTGGTATCAGAGCTTTCGGGCTAAATACGAGTAAGTTTGGAGTTTTTGTGATCATTGCGTTTGATTTCGGATTATTTTTACGTGCATTAGTACATATTAACGATCAAAATCATTCTCTGGACAATTTAGGGTTTGTTTACGAACGAAATTTCTAGTTTCAATCGTAAAAATACCAAAAAAAATTCGTTTTCGAGGTTTTTCAGCCGTTTCGCGAGTTGAGATTAGGGTTTCAGCTACGTCTGCGAACCGAGTTGAACTTGCGAACTGAACCCAGTTGTGCGAGTCGAACCAAGCTGCGAGCCGAGATCACTTGCGAACCGAGATCACTTGCGAGTTAACATCTGTTGTGATCCGAACTAAGATTGGCGAACTGAAGTTTGCGAGTCGAGCTGAGATTGCGAATCGAGCTGAGTTGCGAATTTAGCTGAGTTGCGAATCGAGTTTAATCTGAATTCGCTGAACAGTCTGAATTTTTAATGATGTCTGATTTAAGTAAAATGATTGAGATGGAACACGAGGTTGGAAAATCTAATGTTCCACCTAAATTGTTAAGACTTGAAGATTACTACAGTTGGAGAGATAGATTTAAATCTTATTGTAGATTCCATGATCTCTCAATCTGGATGTGTATCAAAACTGGATACACTGCACCTACTAAATCTGTTCAAAATGCCACTGTGATGATTACTTATCAGAATATGACTGATCAACAAAAGGAGGACTTTAAAACAGAGAACAAAGCTCATTCTTGTATTAAGATGTGTCTTCCTAAAGAGATCAATCAAAGCTTATGTTACCCGTTTCTACCATCTACTGAGTGAGCTAGAAAACCATGAGATTAATGTAGAAGAAGTAGAGAAAACCGAAAAATTTATTGAGGGTTTGCCTTCTAAGTGGGAAATGCATGGTGTTATGCTCAAGGATAATGAAACAAGATATGCTACCATGACCTTAGAGCAGGTTATTGACAAGCTCAAAGGTTATGATTTCACCAAAAAGTCAAGAGATACCGATTCTGATCAGGTTCAGAACCCTGGGTTATATCATGGTAAGACAAATCTTTCAACTGCGTCCTCCAGTTCGACCACTGCATTGTTAGTTGGTGATACTGATGAAAATGGTGAAATGATAACTGGGGATATGTGTTTTCTTTCCTCATCTGGTAGTGAAGCAAAAGGAAAAAGTACTGAAAAGTCACCTCAAGAGCATCAGAAGATGCCTATGAGTGTGAAATCTGTTGAACAACAACTGTCTGTTCTTGCTTCCTTTGTTGCTTCGTATGAGAATTACATTCAGAGTAAAATCAATGATCCGATTCTTTTTTATGAAGATTATGATCAAATCGACTCTGACTATCTTGAAGAAATAGATCTCCAGGATCAACTTGCTATGTTATCAAGGAGAGTGAAAAGTTTCTTGAAGAGAACTGGTAGGAAGGTTGTTGGCAACCGATCAGGGTTTGATAAAACCAAGATCAAGTGTTTTAACTGTCAAGGTTATGGACACTTTACTCATGAATGCCAAAGACCTAAGGTAGAAACTGGAAATGGAAAACAAGGTTCGGGGAGTACTCTTGCTTCCAAAGCCTTGGTGGTAAATCAATTAGATGGCTCTTATGATTGGAAAGCTCAGTCTGAAGAAGCTTTGATGGCTGAGATTGAGGATCAAGAGAGACTGTTGATACAATGTCCTACATGCCTATTGATGTAGAACAACAAGTAGAGGTGCCTGCGTTTGAAGTAAAAGCAAGTGATGATGATGTGTCGTATATGGATTCAACTCAAGAAATGTGTCCAGAAGAGTTTGTGGCACACATGGCTGAAGTTTAAACATATAAGAAAAGGGCATGTCTTGATATTCTTACTCTTGCTGATATCTGTTATTTAGTTACTGATTTACAATCTCAGATTAGCGTGTTAAATGTCTCAAATAGCAATTTGTTATCCCAACTAAATGTGGATAGAGAATCTTATAAGACTGTTAGATCTGAACTTGACCAAGCTCATATGGATGTGCGTAGATTAAGTGATGATAAACAGGCCTTAAAAGATAAGATTAAGTTGATACTTCTGATAGAACAGCTCTTAGAGATACCATAAATGAAAAGTCAGTTATCATAGATGGTCTCTACATGAACATTAAAGACTTAAATGAAACAATTGCTAGTAAGGATCGGGAAATAGCAAATCTTAATTTGAAGTTTGTTGAGCAAAACCGTAAGCTTGAATCTTATAAAACTATTGAAATGGATAAAATGCTTGATGTTCAATGTAGTGTAAAGGACAAGACTGGGATAGGATACAATGATATAGACCCTCCTTTTAATGCCAATTACACTCCTATTCCTGAAGATTCTGAAATGGTTGATGCTAATCCTGAGGTTATAGTAGCTAGTAAGTTTGATAAATCTGAGGCACAGAAGAATGTTGTTAAGAATCTGTCATCAGATAATAGTAAGATTTCTTCTCTCACCAAAATACAATTTGTATCGGGTGGAGTGATTAATGATACTAAGACTGATGATAAGGTTAATAAGGAACAAACACCTGAATCTTTAGTGCTTAAGACTCCGAATGAGAAAGCAAAAGTTAGTAAATCACGAAAGCAGATGTCTTGTTTCAAGTGTCACGAAAAGGGACACATAGCTTCTTGTTGTCCAAATAAGAAACTGGAAGCATCACATAAGCTTGTGATTGATGAAAAGACACCGACTGACTCTAGTTTGAATGTGGATAAGTTAGATACTAAACCTAAGTTAGGTAATAAACCTGTTAACATTCTTAAAAGAGATGGTAATCATAGTGTCTCCCCACCTAAACCTGAACGGCCATATACTCTAAGTGACAATTCTTCTAATAAGCCTAGGGATATGACACCGTCAAGGTTTAGAACTCAAAGTAGAAATCACAGTCATTATGAGAGTGGTTCTACTTCACAAACACATGAGTTTAATTATAATTATAATAATAGAACTCTTAATTCAGTGCCTAGGAGGTTCTCCTCAAATTCACCTCTTAAGGCTGATCGTCCATAAGCTCAAGCATCTTCGAAAGTGACCAAAGCTCCTGATGGGAAGGATGATTATTTTAAAGAGCTTCAGTTTGTTGATGATAAGGGACAAACCAAGACCGTAATGGCTTGGGTCCCTCTTGACAACTGATTGTGTTTTGTGTTGTCAGCAGGAGCCTACTGTGAACAAAGATAGCTGGTGGTATGTAGACAGTGGATGCTCAAGGTACATGACTGGAGAACGAAGTCTACTAAAGGACTTCAAAGAAGGTTTTAAGCAAAAAGTTAATTTTGCAGGAGACAAAGGAGGAGTAATTACGGGAAAAGGAAAAGTTTCAAATGGAACTTTGACTCTGGAGGATGTGAATTATGTTGAAGAACTAACACACAACCTAGTGAGTGTTTCCCAAGTCTGCGATAAAGGTCATACAGTTCATTTTAATGAAAATGAGGCTTTAATTCTGAAGCCAGGCTTCACAATTCCTGAAGAGTGGATATTGATGAGGGCACCAAGGAAGAAGGACATTTATGCTATAAACATGGGTGTTTCTAACTCTTCAATGGTGTCTACATGTTTATTATCCAAGGCCTCAGAAGCAGGCGCATTATTATGGCATAGGAGAATGGCACATCTGAACTGGAGAAAGATGAATTTCATAACCAAAAATGGGTTAGTTCTGGGTGTACCACAAAAACGTTTCGAGTCTGAAGATAAGTGTGTTTCTTGCATGAAAGGAAAGCAGCACAAGAAACCACACAGATCTAATACTGAAAACTCGATCTCCTCACCATTTGAGTTGCTACATATGGACCTCTTCGGCCCTATAAGCAAGAGAAGTCTAGGTGGCAAATGGTATTGTTTGATTGTCACAGATGATTATTCTAGATTCTCATGGGTGTTCTTTTTGGGATCTAAGGATGAA
This sequence comes from Pseudognaphalium luteoalbum, assembly GCA_963422505.1. Taxonomy (NCBI): domain Eukaryota; kingdom Viridiplantae; phylum Streptophyta; class Magnoliopsida; order Asterales; family Asteraceae; genus Pseudognaphalium; species Pseudognaphalium luteoalbum. The sequence goes on from OY730193.1 coordinate 117,406,886, forward strand.
ACTCCTGGAATTCTAATTGAGTTCTTTGATCTAGTATAGAATGTCTACAAAACGAGAGTGAAGCGTATTCGTAGTGACAACGGAATAGAATTCAAAAACTCAATGTTAAATATCTATTGCTTAAGCAAAGGGATTATTCATCAATTCAGTGCACCTTATGAACCTCAACAGAATGGTGTAGCTGAAAGGAAGAATAGAACGTTGATAGAGGCTGCTAGAACAATGCTTGCTGATTCAAAGCTTCCTGTCATCTTTGGGCAGAAGCAGTGAATACAGCATGTTATGTTCTAAATAGAGTTCTTACGGTCAAAAAGCAGAACAAGACTTGTTATGAGCTTTTGAACAATAAGAAACCAAACTTAAAAGGATTTGAACCCTTTGGAGTTTCTTGCACTATATTAAAAACTGGTCATAAAGCTAAATTTGGTGAGAAAGCCGACGAAGGATTCTTCCTAGGTTATATGCCTAATTCGCCAAACAAAAGAGTTTTTAATAAAGTCACGAGACATTTGGAGGTAGTGTATAACATTGAAGTTACAAGCTACACACCAGATGTACATAAGGGCTTAGATTGGCAATTTGATTATTCTGATCTTTTTGCATCTTTTAAAGTTCATGTAAGTGATTTTGTCAGTGATTCAGAGATTTTTGAACATTTAGTGTCTGGAAATGAGGATATTGGCCACACTCCAACATCGAATGCTCAATCTTCTGCAATCAAGACAAGTGATGATCCAAATCAACCATCTACTAGTGGATCTCAAAAATCCAAAGTAAATACACCTCCAGATGAGGAAGAGCTGATGCAAAACTTAGTGGATGATATCATCACTCCACTTAGAGAATTAAGAATATCTTCTGATATTGATAATTCACAGCCATCTAGTGAAGAGTTGCCAGATTTGGAAGACACACCTGAACCTCATAGTACTCATGAAATAGGTACTAATTTGGAGGATGAAATACCAGTTGAACCGGTAACGATTACTCGGACTAACAAGAATCATCCACCTGAGAATATCATAGGTGATCCTCAAATACCTGTGTTAACTAGAGGACAAGTTAAAGCTGGTATTTCTAATAACCAAGATCACCAAAGCTTGTATTCTGAAATGAAAGAGACAGGGATTCCTAATCAATGTCTATATTCATGCTTTATCTCACAAGTTGAGCATAAAAATATTCAAATGGCTCTAAAGAAAAGTTCGTGGGTGGAAGCAATGCAAGAAGAACTATCTCAGTTCTCAAAATTACAAGTACGGGAGTTGGTTGACCTTCCAAAGGGAGAGTATCCAATTGGAACTAGATGGGTATTTAAGTGTAAGAGAGATGATCGGGGTGTCATTACTCTCAATAAAGCTCGTCTAGTGGTTCAGGGGTTTAATCAACAAGAAGGAATAGATTACAATGAAGTGTTTGCACCAGTTGCTAGGCTACAATCAATTAGAGTATTATTAGCATTTGCCTCATTTAAAGGGATAAAAGTTTATTAGTTGGATGTTAAGAGTGACTTTTTGTATGGCAAAGTTGAAGAATTGGTGTACATTTCACAACCACCAGGATTTGCTGATCCTGACTATCCAGATAGAGTATATCGATTGAATAAGGCTCTATATGGATTACATCAAGCACCTCGGATGTGGTATGGAACACTATCAACGTATCTACTTGAGAATGGATTCACAAGAGGATCAATTGATAGTACACTTTTTGTAAAGTGAAAGAAGAAAGACTTTCTACTTGTGCAAGTGTATGTTGATGACAATATCTTTGGATCTTCTGATGAAAAGATGTGTCAAGAATATGAGAAAGTCATGAGAAAAAGGTTTGAAATGTCTGCAATGGGAGAGTTGAATTTCTTCTTAGGATTGCAAGTTGATCAAAAGAAGGATGGATTCTTTATTCATCAATCTAAATATACATACGAGCTATTGGAACGCTTTAAGATGGATGAAAGTAAGGTCTACAATACTCTAATTCCAGTCAATCATAACCTTGAACCAGATACATCGAGTGATAGCGATGTGGATCCAACTCTTTATAGAGCCATGATCGGATCACTAATGTATTTAACTGCCTCTCGGTCTGACATTATGTTTGCTGTTTGTAGATGCGCAAGATATCAGGCTAATCCAAAAGAGTCACATATGCAAGCTGTAAAACGGATCTTTCGTTACCTCAAAGGAAAACCGAAGCTGGGACTTTGGTATCCGACTGATGGAGACTTAGATCTCATAGCTTATACTGATTCAGATTATGGAGGATGCAATCAGAATAGGAAATCAACAACCGGAGGATGTCAATTCTTAGGAGGTAGATTAGTATCCTAGCAGTGCTAGAAGCAAAGCTCGGTAGCCATTTCTACATGTGAAGCTGAGTAGGTTGCAGCTGGCAGCTGTTGTTCTCAAGTACTTTGGATCCAACAGCAACTGCGGAATTATGGGTTAAACATAACCAATACTCCTATGATGATTGATAATGAGTCAACAATGTCATTCACCAACAATACGGTGAAGCACAGTAAAACTAAGCACATTGATATTCGACATCATTTTATTATAGACTGTGCTAAGAAGAATTTGATAAAGTTAGTTAAGGTTCCGTCATTGGATAACTTAGCAGACTTATACACAAAGGCGTTCGACAGAGCAAGATTTGAGACGTTAGTTCAAATAAACGGAATGAGAAATCCAGAGTGATTAGTCTTCCAAGGGTATTTTTGTAATAGTTTGTAGTACTTTTTATGTTCTTATTAAAAAAAAATAAAATAAAAATAAAAAAAATAAATAAAAAGGGGGGCGTATGGCATTCATTTGCTTGTTACCTGAGGGGAATCGCCTCCAATAAAAGAACAACAGTAGTTCTTTTAGAAAAATATTTAAGTTTTTATCTGCAAAAACTATGGGAGATGATAGTACATTAGGAGAATAAGCTTCACAATAATAAGCTTAAGTCCTCAGTATGATATGTTAGTAGGTTCAATTAAAGCTACATTAGAACTACAGCGGTTCTATCAGGTATGTATTTATATTTATTTGATTATACACCTATATCCACAAGTTATAATTTACATGTTTTAAATGTCTAGATAGCTTCATTATATGATATACCGGTAGACAAATTATATAAACATCTCTAAGCATTTAAGAAGTCTTAATATACTTGATTGTTATCTAGTGTCTCTATTATATGGTGTATGACATAAGTCATAATTGTTGAATGATAGCATTCGCATGCACTGTAATTATAAAGCTATAAATGACAAATAGTAACAATATGGGTATTAACTTAATTACTAGTGATTTTGTTGTACTGAGTACAGACCTGAAGCCTTTAATTAAAATTGATATTTTCAAATGTATTTTGAATTATGCTAAAAGGGATCCTCTGTTGTACTAAGTACAGACCTGGAAAACATAGCATCTTCAAAGTATGTTTGATATTTTTCTAAATTCTAAATTCAAGTGTAAGTTTGATAAACCTCTACCTTGAATCTAAAGCAATCAGTGTTATATGTGTTGCTTGAATTCTTCAGTATGTCATATCTTAGAAATCACTTGATAATATTCATACTAATAATAATGGTGTTGCTTAGACTTGTGAGTATAATTTGTTTATGTGGATCATAATATTGGTAATCATCTTGAACTGTCTATAAGTAAATATTCACATTAAGTGAATAATATGTTTCTATTAATTATGCTATGTGGATAAAGATACCTAAGATATAATTTTATAAATATAAATGAATAAATGATACAATTAGTTGTAATTCTATTGTAATTTATTTGAATTTCATGAGGTATGTATACTAACAATCTACTTAGACTTTTTAATAAATTTAAATAGTTTGTTCTTTCTAATATGATCCCTTAGCAGATAAATTCTTATTTAGTTGTTTTATGTACTTTATTTTTTCAAGTATTTAATAAAATGGTATATGATACCACTGTTTGTCTAAGTAATTGTGTTATTTACTTTTATTTTATTTTATCTTTATGTTTTATTTAAAGTTTTTGTTTTAGTAAGAGTTTACCCTATGGAATTAAATTATACTGCAATTATATCCGTATGAACAAACGTAACAAATATAAGTGAAAAATAATTTATTTATTTTCAACTTGTGTAAAGACTTAAGACCATAAGGTATATAAGTAAATAATTTTAGCTCGAGATTTTCGTTATACAAGATTAACTGTATCACGGGTTTAGTCGGTTAATATATGTAAGAGGATTATCATTGAGGCAAAATTAAGCAAGAAAATATTTTATTTAAAATGTTTAGGCTAAATAGTTACAGAGATAACTATAATCGTAAATGGGTTTTTAATTTATACTTGGTATTAAATTCGCATTTTAATTAGTTTGCGAGTTTGACTAGTCAAACTCTGCGAATCAAGTTCAAAATCTGCGAATCGAGTTCAAACTCTGCGAATCGAGTTCAAAATTTGCGAATCGAGTAAAAGGTATAAAGGGGTGGTCAAACGAGTCAAATTAATCACCAAACCCACAAGCACTTGCGAACTCACTTCATCTTTGCGAGTCGACCTTGGCGAAACGAAGCGAAATACCATTTTCGTTTGATTTCGATATTTCGAGTACGGGAATGAGTGTTTGATTCCGTAGATTTTATACACTTCTTCTTTGCGAATCTATTGAGGTAAAAATCAACGGATTTCACCGTGTAATTAACTCGAAACCGACACTTTTAATGACTTAGGGTTTCGGTTTAAGGTTTGAATGATTTACGTAGATTTAAGGCTGACTAGAACAAGAATCTTGAGGATTTATGTTAAACGAACCATATGAACGTGAACAAATCGATAGATCATGTTAAAATTACCGAATTAATAGATTTTGGATTCGACCCGCAGCGTCAGTTTAGGTTGCGAGTTGAGTTCCATGTCAACTCGCAGATCCAAGTTAGCTAGTTGACACTAGAACGTTGACCTGTTGACTTGCGGACTGAGTAGGTCTACGGATCGACTTGCGAGTTGACCTGCGGATTGACTTGGTTAGCGAGTTGAATGGTTTGCACATTGATTTGCGAGTTGAGATTTTGTCTGCGAGTTCAATACTTGGAAAATGTTTAATAAACTCGTAACTTGACTTTTTGATGTAATAAGTTATACATAAGTGTAATTTTAGACTTCAAAAGTTATTATAAGTTTTGACGTGAGAACCTTTGTTAACACGTAAAAATATATTTATATATATACGACTTATGATTATGTAATTATAAGTTATATATATATATATATACAAGTAACTTACAACAAATTTGTAATAAGTTAAAATATTTATATATACGACTTGTGACGATATGTAACAAGGCTATGTATATAGATATTTAAAAAAAACCCACTGAATATATATAATTAACGAATTTAACTGTTTTGTTAAGTTTTACCACTTAACCGTTCGATTTATTTCCGTCGATTATATAAGTTTCAAAAACTTGGAACTAAAATGTATGATGAATCTTGAGATTCATAATATATTATAGTTTAGAATCTATTTTGTATCTTTCATATGTCCTAATTGTCTTTGTCATTTGTGTTCTTACAGATATGGCTCGACAATTTGATAAGGGTCATAACGTGCTCGTTGATTTAGATCTCACAGCACGTGGAGCCAATAAAGTGGCTCAAGTGCTTACATTTCTTGCACGTTCTAGGATACGATATGCTGTTACAGAGTCACCAGCAATCTCTCAGACCATATTGAATGATTTTTGGACAGATATTCAGTATGATGAGACTGTGAATCCTCCAGTTATCCGTACAACGGTCAACAATCGACCAGTTATTTTTGCTGCATCTGACTTACGTCAGATTTTATGTCTAGGTACAGTAGACCAGGAGAATGGTCCGACGGAGTATCCTATGGATTTTATTGAGGATGCTCTAGGACGTATGGGATATACTGGTCAGAGACGAGGACGCCAGTTCCTTAAAGCTCTCGTTCTCATAGAGTGGAGGTTCTTGTGGCATGTTATCGTTACTGTTTTTGGACCGAAGAAAGGAGGTTTCGATGAGTTGAGCCCTTCTTTATTATCGGTGGTACTGTCACTGGTTTATAACAAACCATACAGTTTTTGTGATTTCATTTTTGGCGAGCTGGTTAGACAGATATCGGGTACTGTCAGATCACGTTTTATGATCTACCTGAGGTTTTGTATGCTGATTATCCGTGATCGTCTTCCGGATCTTGTTATTCCTGAGCTGCATTCACGTGTTGATACTATTACGCTCAGAGGATACAATGCGATGTTTCAGCAGACCATTCGACGGGAGGAGTATGTCAAGCCAAAGGAACGTGACCTCTTTGGTTTTATCATTGATCCGTTGTATGTGACGCCCCTGAACAATGGTTGGCAAGATGTTGGTGCTGCTGTTGAGATTCCTGCACCTGTAGCTGATGTGGTTCCTCCTGAAGATCCACAAGAGCTTCTCGAAGAGGTTTTGGAACAGGCTGGTCAGGTGGGACAGCAAGTGAATCAGGATGTTGCTGCACAGGTGGTGCAGGAGGTGCTGGTTCAGCATGATGATGCTACAGATCCCGTTTTGAGGGAAATAGATCAGTTTATTGCTCCTGCTCAGGTATGTATTATATATTTAATATTCTTTATAGTTAATAAACTGATAATATAGAAACTTAGATGATAGAGCTTTAGGCTAATCATAAAGTTTTAATATTATTGTACTTAGGAACTGATGGATATGGAACCAGAGGTTGATAGACCTACAGGTTCTTCGGCTGTGGTTCTACCTTCGGAGGTATTATATGTTATTGACATATAGAACGTGTATGATAGAGCGTTATGCTAATCATTAATGTTTAATATGCTTAATATATAGGATACTGAGGTTGGTCCGTCAGGTGGACGTGATGGTGAAACTACATCAGATTCTGATTATGATGATGTTCGACCTATTTCGCCGCCTGCTGGTATGATTCCTTATAGATGTGGACATATTAAGGATCCGAGCTTAAAAGGAAAATGCACAGCTGATGATTTAGATCCTGATTTTAATGTATTAGATGAGGATCTAGATGAGGAGGAAGATTTCTTAGAGACTCAGAGCCGTAAAAGGGCTAGAGCTTCTACTAGACAATTGACTATTGGTCTAGGTTAGTTTATCTACCATTAGACATTAATTATTTTGTTAGTTAATCACGAGTTATCAACTAAGAAAGATTTATCTGTAATAGCTGCTCGGGATCGACAGCAGGATGAGTAGGTGTCACAACAGGTGGTTACTGAACCGATATTTGTACCTATGGAGGTAAGGGATATAAGGTTAGTTCTATATGTGCTATATAATTGATTAGAGATTAAGACAGAGTAATCTGTAACAATTACTTATTTAATTTCATATAACTAAACAGGCTGAGATTGTGGACTTAGTACGTTCAGTTAAGTTTCCGACTACTAAAGCAAGTAGATTTGCTGCTAGCTTACTCATGACAGCATTATCTCAACCTACACAACCACTTACTCTTGATTCTCATATTGCCTCACTCACACCACCTGGACCATCAACTATCTCTGTTACTCCTACAACTGATGCTGAAAGGATTACATCCTTAGAGTTGCGGGTTAAGGAGTTAGAGAAGCTTACTTCACAAATTCCAGAGTTGGTAGCTCACAATCTTCTGTTTGCACAGCAGATTACTCAACAGAGTACATCTTATAAGACACTGCTGGAGACTCATACCACAGTGCTACAAGATTTTACTACTCAGCGACTGAAGCTTGATTCCTTAGAACGATTGGTGTTAAGAGTGAATTCAGGACAGTCAGCTCAGGGGGAGATAATGGTATATTTAGAGTCTAACAAAGAAGATGAGCTGAGGAGGAAAAGAGATCAAGACAAAGATGATGATCCCAGTGCACCAAAAGATAGTGAGTCGACTGGTCCTTCAAAGACTAGTGAGCAAGCTAATGTTCAGGGGGAGTCTGGTGTTGATAAAAGTTGTGATGGTGCTGGTACAAGTACTGGTGGTACAAGTGAAGCTGGTAAGACAGCTTAGACTTGTGTAGTTATTTGTATTTAGGATTTAGTTGAATTATGATTGTAACTAAATAATTGTAACTTAATATTTTTAGTAATATATTCGGCTTGAGATTATTATTATAAGTTAAATATATTAGAAATTATTTAAGTTATATATGATATATAGAATTGTGATCGAAAGTCTTCCGACTCATTGAGTAGTCGAGCGGCGAGTTCCAATTAGTTTTGGCGGTCAAATTTATATGATAACTTACATATTTTAGACTTGAGAGTTGGTTATAACTGACAAGTTTAATATGTAAAATCTTTAACTAGACAAAGATATATAATTTAAAGATATAATTAAAAGTTAAGTTTTTGGAAAGATAATAGTTCAATTAAGTCTTCGAATTATATAAGTTAATTAATTGTAAACTTAAATGTTTGGTGTTTATTCACAAAATATTAGAGTTTAAGTTTAATTAATATTTGTTAAGTGTTTTATAACAGACTTAAGAAATCTTAAATTGATTCAGGGTAATCAATAAAAGATTTATAAGTTATTAATTACGTTTATGTTATGGATTAATTACACAAAAGGATTAATAAAGAAATTCTTAGATTGATTCAGGTAAATCAATGAAGGAATTTAGATTCTTAATAGTTATTTGTGTTTGTGTTTTCTAGGGATTGAAATGCTTGATCTATCAGATTCAGAAGATAATTTTCTTGATGAGATAGATGAAGACATTAATTATGATTTGGAAGAAGGAGAATTTCAACCACCTGAAGATTGGACTGCTGTTTCAGAGATTGAGCTAGACATGGGTGTAGATCTAGATGTAAATATAAATGAACACCATGTGAGCCCATCTAGAACAGAAATTGTGTCTGAAGATGAAGAAGGTCCTAAAGTTGTTGATGTAGATGAAGATATCAATGACTCAACCGATTATGAAGAAGAGATTCCTGATAAGCATAAGGACAATCCGATGTTCAGACCTTTAGAGGAAATGAAGAAAAGGGTTGGAGTTTCGGAGGTTGATATCACAGGAAAACGCGAAGCGCGTAGAGGGATTATTGGTTGGTACTTTGACTCTGAACTGAAGCTTTTCGCGATTAAAAGGTTTGACGGAGTTCAATATTTTGAGCGAAAGCTTGCAGTGTTCAGTTCTCTGCCTAAGTATGAGATTCGAGACTTGGATAGATTATCTTTGAAGAATCCATATAATGATTTTGTTGGTCGATATGTAGAACATATAATCTAGACTGAGGTTCGTTCAAGGAAGTTTGAAAAGATTAAGCCAAGGAATGGAAAAATGATAAAGTTACAAGAGAGAAGTCAAAGGACTGGAAGGAGAAGGAGAAAGAAAGTGTATCCAGCTGTCAAGTGTGTTCAGCAGATTCCACTGAAAACAATGCCACAGGATATTCTGGGAAATATGAAAAGTTGGCATGTGGATTCAGAAACTGGAGAGACTGTCATGGTTGAAGCTGATGATGAAGTTGAGGGTGGTGAACGTGAAATTTTCAGAGTTTATGACCATCGACACCTAATGAACATGTCAAAGAAAGATTTGTTGAAGTTAAATGAGAATAGAATCTTGATGACATAAGCATGGGGTGATTTAGCACGGATTATCAAATGATGGTTAAGACTTGTATTAGAATGAAAATATATGCAGGAAGTAAAATTTACAAAAGAAGACTAAAGAAAAGCGTGAAGATAAATACGCTAGAGCTATTGTCAAGAGGAAGTCTGTTGAGACATAGTTTGTGACAACAGATCTAGCTTGAAATAGGACTGGTGTAATTGTTGTCATGTTTGTACATTGGTTTAGATTTGTAAATATATACTTTTTTTGTTATTAATATTCGTTAAATATATTAGTATATTAAAGTGTTAGACGAATATCAGAAACGAAATAAATATGTATAGCGAGTCGAGATCTCAAGTCGCAAGGCATTGCGATGCGAGATGAGATCTGAAGTCGCAATGTATAGCGAACCGAAGTCAAGCTGGGCTTGGGCTGCGAGTTGAGTTGGACTCGCAGGCCCATGACCTGCGAGGTGAACAAAGTATATATATATGATTCGGTTTAACCTAAAAGAAAACTTTGCCATTCGAGTATTAAACCTGCGAATTGATTAATCCAGAGAAAACGTTCTAAAGGCTAGGCTTTGACGTTTTATCGTTTAAAGCTAAGTATTAGTAAAAACAAAACGCAAACTTATTCGTTATTGTAAGATAACGACGTATTAAGGAATTTCGCACCTTAATACTACAGATAACAAAGTTATCGATCCTAGAACAAGGGACTTACAGATAATATACATATACGTTTATTGTATAATTTCGCTATCGATCACAGAACGAATGGATAACCAAATTTGTTAGGTGAGTCTTTACACTCTAACAGACGTAAGTATGTAATTGGGTTTAGTGTCTGGAAATGTACCGAACTTGTGTACGATATCAATTGTGTGTATCAAACTTACACTCGTCATTTTTAATGTATCAAACTTTCAAAAAGGTGTTTTATTGTATTTTGATGAAGTTTTGATGACATGTCAAACTCTGATGATGCCACGTGGCACACTAAACGAGCGACACGCCTTCAAAATACACTAAAACATCTTTTTTGAAAGTTTGATAAATTAAAAATGACGAGTTTAAATTTGATACACACAATTAATATCGTGTAGAAGTTAAGTGATTTTTAAACACTAACCCCTATCTAATTATATATCTTCAAAGTTCAAACATTGCAGGAACATTATTCTACTTGCACTGATTTTTATGGTTTTTATAGTTTTATCCTTATCATACGTCTAGGAGGATACTATACGTACGTGTAGTTAAATTAAATTAAAGTTAAATTATATTAAATTTAAGTATATATGACGAGTACTAAAAAGTAAACTTTCTAAAAAATATCACATTTAAGCTACGGAGGCAGAAACATTATAAAAGTATAATTAAAATTACTCATTAGCGGATACCAATTCATTTAGCGAACATAGTTTGATGGATCTCAGCGTCATTAATTACTCGACCATACAAGTTAATGAATATAATCTCAATTTCAATTATGTGTAGTTGCTATACGTTTTGTTAACCAAACGTATCCTTATGGTATTTGTCTCTAATTTTAACTATATAATTTATATAATTTATTTTATATGATTACAGAGAACATACTAGTGTGACCTACATTAATTTTTTTGATGTTAGTTAGATGTGTGTGGTTAATTAGATAGATGTTAGGTTGTTTTTAAGCTATATGTATATCTTCTTCTTTTTATTCTCTTGGTTTTCCTTCTCAGAGCCATGTTGTTTTCTATTTTGTTTATAATTTCTTAAATTGCATTTCCAAAAGGTTAACTTAATGATACAAGGATTAAAGGTTAAAATTAGTATAACAACTTTTTATGAGAATGTGAACACCAATATGAATACGCCACGTGTCACTAAACCCTCTTTTCCCTGTCTTTTTAAAAATTAGGTACCTACCAAACGGTAATTCGGAATATCACAAAAATTGTACCATAAAAATCAACGTTTTATTCTCTTTGATTAGAGATGTGATAAGGTATGCTTTCGACATTTTGTTTTTTTTCGGTGGCTTTTGTATACAACTAACACATGTGTTACCAGCGAGTAACACGTGTTACTAGTGACTAACACGTATGATACCAGCTAGTAACACATGTGTTACTAATTATGCAAAACCCCAAAAAAAAAAAAAAACTTCAAAAGTATGCCTTGTGAGATGGCAAATCGAAGAGAGAAAAATGTTGATTTTATGGAGTAATTTTTATAATTTTTCGGCTTACTGTCTGTGAGATATATCCGATTTTAAAAAATGTGTAGAAAATGGGTTTTATGACACGTGGCATACGTTCATATATTCTCACCAAATTTTTCATTCTCATTTAAACCTCACTCAACAAACATTAATTGTTTTTATTTGTTGAAAAACGCTGATAATCGGCAACGATGAACAAACGTTGTATATATTTGTTGAAAAACGTTGATAATCTGCAACACCAAACGGATACCAATTTCTACCAGAGTTGTTAGATAACTTGAACCTAAGGGTTTGTTTGATAAATATCAGTTTGGTAATTGGTATGTTTCCTAGTTAGATTATACTTATTATTTTAGGATTAGGTTTGATAAGTTTGCTCTATCAATAGATATAATTACTTTGGGGATTTTGTACTATTCGAATTTAATTTGTATTAGTATTGTTTGGTACGTCTGAATTTGATCTGTAAGTTAAATTTGATAGCTTCTATTTCGTATTTGTCTTCCGTTGGTTCTTTGTATTCGTTTGATATATCTATAACTAGTGGTATAAGAGCTTTAGGTTCGTGAACTAGCCATCCTCCATTTGCCGACTAATTGTTGGCGATCTGGAGGGATCCCGTTTGTGTCTGATTTTGTTTCATTTTCGTTTTTTAATTTCTAGTTCGTAAGTTTCTGCGCAACCATACAAGAATTGGTGTTGCCTGTTTGTTAACCGCTGGATCGTCGTGAAATTTGAACTATATATTTTATAAATGTTAATACACAGTATGACTCTTGGGATCTTTGATTGGAGTTTTAATTTGAGAGATATATATTTTCAAAGTTGGAGTTTGAATTTGTTTCGGTTATTGTTTGTTTTTGGTAAAGCGATGTTTGATTTTGGGATATGATTGTGATTAGATCATTAAGTTTTGAATTGCATTTGAATTTAAAATTTTGAACTGTAATCCTTATCAAAATAAGTGGGTCAATTGAATTTTAATTTGAATTGGATATTTGAAATTTGAAGATCGATTTGGTATTTGAGGAATTGATTATTATCATGTCGTTTGGATTTGTTCGATTGTTTGAAATTTGTTTGTTTGAAAATTTGGATTTTTTTTTGTTGGGTTTTGAATTTGGTGTTCAAATTTGATAATTGGTTTTGAAGATCGTTTGAGCCGATTTGATTTGTTTGGTTAACTGTTTTGAATTTGACGGTTAGCGTTTGATTGTTTGGTTTAAAGTCATCGGGGTTTGATTTGGATTGTTTTCGAAAATCGATCATTTGGTTTGTTTGGAAATTTTGAATATGTGTTTTGAAATATGCTAGTATCTCTAGCGTTTGGAATGTGAAATTTGGCTAGTATCATTAGCGTATGGAATTTGATTTAGATAGCGTTTGGTTTGAAGGTCGAATATGAAGTTCTTAGTAAATATTAGTTTGGTAATTGGTATATTTCCTAGTTACATTATGTTTAAATTTGAGTTTGCTAAGAATTAGATTTGATTAATTTGCTTTATAAATAGAGATCATTAGTTTAGAAAAATTTGTACCTTTTAAATTTGATTTGTATCAGTTTTGTTTGATACATTTGAATTTAATTTGCAATTTAAATTTGATAGTTTCCGCTTCATATTCATTTTTGGTTAGTTATTCGTACCTTCGAATATATCTCCAACAAGAGTTAATAAAACTAATGCCTTTTGTTGTAGTATTAGGAGTTATATTTTTTTTGTGGAAACAAAAATGTCATTAGGCATTGGCAAATGGCAACCATGTTACTCTAATTCTATGTACTTAAACTTTTAAAGTTATTTTTGTCACTTAGTCATTATGTCCTCATTTTCTATATGTGAATATTATTATTTACGTACTTTATACTCTTTTTTTTTAAAAAAAGTTAATGAACAAAGTTTCCAGCATATCGATACATGTTATTACGTTATATATTGTTAAGTGAATTTTGAACTAAGTGCACCTAACATAAAGTTTAATTAGTAAATGAGTTTGTTCATTATCCAACTAAGATCTAGAAGGTTATTATTATTGTTTATTATTTTCACAATCCTACACTCTAATTCAACTCACATCGTATATACATTGTAAATTTATATTTCGTACTCTCACAGCTTAAATTCATAATCTCTTCGTTAATGAACTCTTCACCTACCATCCATCGCTTGGTAATATGTCATTTGGTAGATTTTTTTTTCCGTAAATAAACAAAGGGATAAATTTCATTGTAAACAAGATGTAGAGTTGATTTAGTTATGTAGTTTATCAAATACTATTTATAAACGATTGATATGTTAGATATGTTTGTAAAAATTACTACATCCGTTCCAAATTAATTGTAAATATATTTTTTTAAGATGTTTCAAAATAATTGTACACTTTCGTTTTAAACCATTTATAAATGATTTAAGTAAGTGATAAGGACATCTAATTGGGTAACAATTTAATCATTACATTTTTTATAAACTGTGTGCAAGTCTTTAGTTGATACGTAGTAATTAAATTGGGACATACAGAGTATATCTTAATCCCTTATAAAGCATTTAGCCATTAGGTTTAATGTTTATAAATTGAAATATCAAAAATTACGACTATACCCTTCCACTAATTACTTCAAGTATAGTAACTAATAAATTCAAATTGTTTATTTTAACTCAATACTTTAGTTAAACCAATTGTAATAAATAGAAATACAATCATTTAAATTAAATTAAATGGATCAATTAACCTTTAATTTACGATATATTATTTTAAGGTGTTTGATCATATATAAATAAATAAAAAGAATTGTTGTTCTAAAACCATTATTATCTATTATGATTAAATAAAAGATAGACAATATTATCATGATCGTAAAAGTAGAAATTATTAAAAATATTAAAACATGGTAAGCTAAGTTTGTAAAACCATTATCGATGCACTAATCCATCATTATCGACCACTAAAATTCCTTATTTGTTATCGATGTACCGCTGTTTAGCGCGGGTCTCCGACTAATTATTATAAAAACAATTTGATGTTTTGATTGAAATGATTGAAGCGTGTATCACTCAACATTGTTAATTATCAATATGTGTATCACTCAACATTGTCGATTATTTGTAATAATTTTAGAAAATTTAGAGTTCATGACAAATATGGAAAGTGCAAACGGTAATTTAAATTAGTCTTTCTCAATAACTCTCAATAACAACGTTGTTGAGTCTACTGTCTAGTCACTAATTAAACATTAATTAAGTTTGTAATGCAAATCTAATTATATGTGACAAATTAAAAAGATCCTATTATCTCATTAGATTTATCGTACGTAAATAAGTCAAAATTAACACATAAAAAAACCTTGTTACTTTACAGGTCATGGTGTAACACATGTGATTATATATTAAAAAATGATTAAATTAATCCAACAAGGCAACAAAGGAGTAATAAAAAAGGGGGGTAAAAAAGCGGTTATTGGTTGAGATTAAAGTGCCTGATAACCAGGAGCCAAAATAAATAAGTGAGGCGCGTGGATCCCGACGCGCCCTGGATATGCGTTAACCTATGAAGGTGGCGGGGAACAGCCTGGTTTGCCTGCCAATTTAAAAAATTAAAAAAACCCCAAAAACCCTTTGCTTCTATATATATATATACATACATACATGCATTATGATTATGATCATATATTGTATTATTATATATATGGACGTTGCATATTGGTTGATGGAGCCTCCCATTAACAATGCATGTTCTTCAATTCGATTCATTCCTCCATGCTGTGTTTGAAAATGATGAATGCACACAAGGTGTTTGTATAAATGTCTGAGAGAAAGATTCTTGAATTTACTATTAAATATATTTCTGACATCAAAAAACCTCACGTTGAATTCAGTAGTATGTGTATATGTGTGCGCCACTCCATAAAAATATAGTATTTATTACGTATAATATATATATAAATTGTTGTCAATTGCACATGGCCTTTTGAGGTTTCTTCTTGTCACATGGTTTGTCTCTTCATCACATTCCTCTCTCTCTCTCTATGATTAAGCTTAATGGGTATTGTTTATTCATTGACTGAGCACTTGTGAGATACTTTCCAGATCTATAGTGAAAAAGGGGGTTTGCAGATGATGATCATCAATTGTAAGGTCAGGTGGGTGGTTTTTCCCAATACCTTTGATCTAAGTGGCACCTGTTAATAAGCTTATTGGCGAAAAACGTTTACCAGGCTTATTAAGTTTTGATCATTTATTTTGTCTTGCAAGGATTTTATAGTTAAATTGGTCAACCTTGATAGGTGTTCATGTTGCTTTTCAATTACAGATACATAGGTTAGAATAACAGAGTTTGTGGATCATGTCAATCGACAATATATATTGGTGAGTATCATATTTCATTTTATGAATTATATTGTTACCCTGTTGTTTTCTCTCTGGATTCTTTTCTTGGCATTTGTGAATTTTTTTTCCTTCTCTGTGATTCAAATTTTTTGTGAATTTTGATGATAAACTGAAAGATTGTTAAAGTTAGACCTTTTGATTATGACCAGTGTTTTTTTGTCTATCAAAAACATGGAAATCTTGGATAGGATGGTTATAACCAAGTGTTATTATATAGCTCTACGGTCCCTCTAAGTTATGTGTACGTAGAAATGGACTCTGCATATATACTACTGTTGATCATAAATTCTTAATTGCAGAGACAAACGCATTGTAGCGCCCGCTAATGCTTGAACATATTAATTCATTAGAAAAATCAGAACTTGAAAACGGATTTTGATTATTTTCGGTGTTCTCAAATGGTGCACGAGATGGAAGATGAATATGTTGAAGATATGGAGGTTGAAGTCCTCTCTTCAATGTGGCCAGAAGACATTGATGAAGCTGGAAAGAAATTTAATGTCGAAAGATCAGGACCACATATGTTAGAGGAGTTGGCCTTCGTTGAAGAACCATCTATAGTTGACTTCAAAAGATTGGTAGAGCTCACAAGTTATAGTGAAAAAGGGTCATCCCAGTTAGCTTATCTTGTACAAAACTGGGAATATAAACAGGAAAACGCTGTGAGACTACTAAGGGAAGAGCTTGAAAGTTTAAGCAAACAACAACATGAAGTTGAGTTAAAAAAGTTAGAGATATTTGAACAACATAAGTTTGAAGAACACAGCTATGCAGGGGATAAACGTCCTGTTTCTGTGCTGGATGGAGTTTATGAGATATTTCAGGATGTCCCTAGGAAAAGAAATGAATTTATTGTTGAAGATAAACGGTTAAAAATAGATGCCGAGTATGATACACTCGTATATTGGAAGCAACAGGCTTTGCATTTGGGAAAATTATTGGAAGCCAGTGTTCAGCGAGAGCAAATACTCTCAGAGAAGTTGGAGGAAAGTATAGAAAAACTTGAAAAACAGTCTTCCCCCGTCGAAGAACTTTCTCAGATCTTGAAAAGAGCTGATAACTTCTTACATTTTGTTCTGCAAAATGCGCCTGTTGTTATTGGCCATCAGGTAATTGGTTGAACTTGCTTTTTTTCTATTTTGTTAAGTTGCTCGTGTGCATTAAATTGGTATTAGGTGCTCATCAGGGCGGGTTACGGGGTAAAATGGGTTAGTCGGTTGCAACTTTTTTGGGTCCTTGCATCTAACCAAAAACCAAACCGCGAATTATCCGAATCACAGTTGGGGTTATTGAATGAGCAGGATGTCGAATTTGGATTCAGGTTATTAAGATAATTGAACTACCCAAATGTTATTTCAAAACATTTGGGTACGATTGGTATACAGATGATTGGATTTGGATTATTCAGGTGGTGTTAGTAATTGCTTATTCGGGTTTCAGGCAAGATCGGTTCAAAATACACAAACCCAAAATTGAACCACTAAACATACTTCTTATTGCAGTTATCCTGAAAACCAAGTAACTTGAATAACAAATGGGTTGGGCGGCTATTCTGTTGACCTGATATATGAACACCCCTAGTTCATATGTTGCCTAACAAATAGATATCTGTTTTGTGTGTTTTGGTCTTCAGGATAAAGAGTTGCGATATCGCTTCATCTATAATCATTTTCCAAGTCTGCGAGAGGAGGTAATATGATCCCCATTAAAGTTCACCTTTTCTTTTGTATTTAGAATATTCAATCAGGGGTCAATAATCATTCTTAGCTATTTATCATTTTCCAGGTTTATTCTTTTGTAAGTTTATGGCTCGTAGTTTGATCTTGTTTCAATTCTATGGGTAGGATATTATTGGAAAAACAGACGTGGAGATATTCAAAGGTGGAGGTGTTAAAGAATCCCAAGACTTCAAAAGAGAAGTTCTAGAAAGAGGAGTAGCAGCAAAGAGAGAAATCACGTTTGAAACCGAATTATTTGGAGCCAAGACGTTTTTAATATATGTTGAACCTGTGTTTAGCAAAGATGGAGAGAAAATTGGTGTAAATTATATGGGCATGGAAATCACTGATCAGGTGTGACCACAATTAACTTGTACATATTCTAAATTATGATGTCACATTCTTAAGTTGTTAACGGTATTTAGTTCCTTACAACATGACAGGTGAAAAAGAGAGAAAAAATGGCAAAACTTAGGGAAGAAATAGCTGTGCAGAAGACTAAGGAGACAGAACTTAACAAAACAATTCATATTACAGGTTGGTAAGCATTTTATTTAACATTGAAACTGAAACACCCCTCAACTTGAAACAGCCAGAAAGCATCGATCTATAAACCATACATCATATCTCTACTATCGTTAAAATAGAACATCATATATAATCAAGTTACCATTTCCATGTACAGCCTCACGAGGATTTCGTTAAACTTGCAAAGTAATATAATGTCAAGTGGTTATCATCCGGCCCATATGAAAACAGTTAATTCTTTATTTCGAACCAATAAAATCTAACAGTTACCTGTCTATTTATAATGACTTTTGCCCGAACCACAATTTATTATCACAATCGTGATCAAACGATAGTAAAACATAATGTACTTATTACCTTTTCTCCTTTCTAAATCAAGTTTTACATTCTTTTTAAGCACAAATCCAAAATTTGGTAGATACGTTAACAATTAGTTTGTTGCAGAGGAAACAATGAGAGCAAAGCAAATGCTAGCAACAATGTCACATGAGATAAGATCTCCACTATCAGGGGTGGTTAGCATGGCAGAAATTCTTTCAACAACAAAACTTGACAAGGATCAGAAACAACTTTTGAGTGTGATGTTGTCTTCTGGTGATTTAGTCCTTCAACTTATTAACGACATCCTTGACCTTTCCAAAGTTGAGTCAGGTTAGGTTTCAGTCCTTTATTTCTGATATATCCTATTTTGTATGCGTTATAACTGTTACCTTTTTGAAAAGTCATGAAACAAAGATGCTTTGTAGATGTTTAAATCTAGCCTGCTTATATATGGATGGTGTGATACTCGTTATGTTTGATCTCTAATGGGTCAACCGCGTAAAATCAAAAAGTTTGACTGAAAAGGGAGCAGGTCGAAAAGTTGTCCTTAATGTCTTAATGTAAACCTCCTAATTTTTAAAATCAAAAAATTAGAATATAACTTTCATAATCATATTTGACACTATATTTATACACCGGGAAAGCTATAATTTTTTGAACATGTAGTGTTTCAGTCAGTCTAGCTCGACCCATTTGAACCTGTACTAGATATAAGTATCTGGGATCTGGCAGAACTGTAATTTTAAATATTTGTTCTCAGGAGTTATGAAGCTGGAAGCTACAAAGTTTAGGCCTAGAGAGGTAATCAAGCATGTTCTTCAAACCGCTGCTGCATCATTGAAAAAGATGCTAATTTTGGAAGGTCATGTTGCAGATGATATACCTATTGAGGTTAGATTTCTAATCCGTAGGTGCAGATTTTTAAAAAGTATATAATACCGAATTAATAATCAAGATAGTTTAATAGAAGTGATAAAAATTATATTCACTCTTTTGGTAAAAATGTAATATGTTCACGGGTTAGCCTCTTCTTTCTGAAATTTATGTTAACATTATAATTCAATTGCAGGTTATCGGAGACGTTCTACGAATTCGACAAATCCTCACCAACTTGATCAGGTATGACCACCACAGGTCAAATGTTCACTCTTCATGTTAGAATGGTGAATTATTTACCAAATGAATGAGTGAATTGTTAAGATGTACCATGCGCTCGTTTTGATCAATTTCTGATTTTGGGTCTATCCGCCTTGACTCTTGATTATAACTGTTATCAGAATCTATGTTACTTTCGGAAGCCTCTAAAAATATAATTTTGTGCAGCAATGCTATCAAGTTTACCCACAAAGGAAAGGTTCAGATCAATCTTTATGTGGTAGCAGACCAATATTCTGAAGGGCAGCAAGAACCAAAATTAAACACAGATCGCTCATCAGTTTCAACACAAAATGGAGTGCCTTTAGATAACCACGCAGAGAATGGATCTCATTCACACGAAACCGTTGTGTGGATACGGTGTGATGTTAAGGATACAGGAATTGGAATACCAGGTGCCTCTCGAGTTTCTAATATGTAGATGTGTCTTATTAGACAAGTGATTCGTTTTCAAATTCTAATTTGTTCTGTAAATATGATGTCAGAAACTGCATTACCAAATTTATTCAAGAAATACATGCAAGCCGGTGCAGATACCGCTCGGAAATATGGTGGCACTGGATTAGGTTTAGCTATCTGCAAACAACTGGTAATGTTTCGAGATTGGATTCTTGTATGTATAATTAAACGAAATGGGAATTTTAGCAATCTGGCTGATTTCCTCAGGTTGAGCTCATGGGAGGGCGTCTAACTGTATCGAGCAAAGAACATGTTGGGTCAACATTTACATTTGTTCTACCTTATATAGTGTCACATGCATGTGATAGCTCAGATGATACCGATGAATTCGGAGATATGAATGATAATGAGTCTGCTGATGATGACATCAGTTGTGGCTTTTTCCAATTTCAGCCACACACTTTGGGCTCGCTTTTTACGTCTAATGGTCTGGGAATAACCCATACAGATAGAATTAGCACCTTCCCAGATGACTTGTATTCAGTACATTCCAGTAAAGTTACTCCTGAAGACATCAGTATTTTGGACGATGATCATTCTTGTTTAACTTCATCAGAACCTGAAAGTTCTTCAAAGTGCAATTCAGAGAATCAAAACACAAATTGCACCAAGAACGAGAAAGAAAACTATGATGATCTAAGTGCTGCTTTATGCACGCCTTCTGATCATCAGTTTCATAATCCATCTGAGGCACGCAGGGATTCTAATACAAGATCAGAACACGGTTTTAGCAACGGGCAAGAAGTTCCTAAGTCAGCAACAAAACCTAAGATTCTTCTTGTAGAAGATCATGTGGTCAATGTGATGGTCGCAAAGCGTATGATGAGGCAGTTGAATCAAGACATGGATATTGTGAATAATGGGGCTGAAGCTGTGCGTGCTGTTCAGGGTTGTGCTTATGATCTCATTTTAATGGTATTTCCTTCATCTCAGTTATTTCTTTTTAATCAGAAGTCGCAAGAATCAGCTTGTGGTGTTGGATCACACATTTTGCATCTATCATTTAGGGGTTTAAATCATTAGTTGTGGATGAAGAGCTTTGTGTTAATTTTAACAAGACTGATTATCTAAGGTCAATATACAGTTAGCTGTTTACCCCTTATTGTAACCTAATTTGGGACTGTTACCTCTATTACACAAAATTGTCTCTCTTTTTATCCCAATAAAGTCCTGTTTGGAGTTTGGACATGCAATACCTTCACTTCTTAAAGAATGAGAATTCGCCAAACAAGCAAACATATGTATAACTGATTATTACACTTTCAAGCAACCAACTTCAAACACTTCCCAATCAACTATGGGCTATCAACATGATGCTGCTAGTAGTCCCTAAAGCAATTAGCTTTTTGGGTCGGTTTTGGAACTAATGAAGTGATACTCTCTTTTTTAATTTGGAAGTTTTATGGTTCTTTTTTGGGGGAGTTTGGAAATTTGTGTTGAATGATTGTCATTCTGCATAATGTACAGGATGTATGCATGCCTGTAATGGATGGCCTTCAAGCTACTAGACTCATTCGTTCATTTGAGAAAACTGGCAATTGGGATGAAGCAAGGAAGGCTGGAGTTGAGCCGCACAATTCTCTTACATGTAATCAAATATTGGAAGAGCCCAGAAAGAGAATTCCCATAGTTGCAGTAAGTAACATAAATCTTGATAGCTTTACCGCCAAAAATGGTAGCATTTTCATAACTATTGACTGCAGTATCACATCTTAGATGGTTCACTTTTCTTGTGCTTAAAAGTAGGGTATAGCTTGTCAAATGTCAAGCCTCATTGTTTACTAATTTCACTGTACAGCGTATGAAAATTGCAACCTTGTTAATACAGATATTAGAGCGTCTAAAATGCCCTTCAAACCGTAGTAATTGTACACTGTAAACCTAACCATGGGCCACATAGGTCGTTTAAGCTTCAAAACGTGCAAACATTGCATGTTTCGCATGCGCTTGCTCACCCTTGGCTCCATTTTTTACTTTAACTAGTATTTGCACCATTAAATTTTATGACTAATGAAACTTGATGGTGTTGACCAGATGACAGCAAATGCAATGTCGGAAAGTGCAGAAGAGTGCTTCCAGAATGGTATGGACTCGTTCATAACAAAGCCCGTTACTCTTCAAAATTTAAAACAATGTCTTGAACAGTATGTGGAGTGATATAACACCACCTTGTAAATATGTGTCTGTATAGGTAGGTGAATGCGAGTTAGGAAATTTTGTAATCTAAGTTTTGGTCTTTTCCTCAGCCTCTTGCTTTCTTGATCCCAGTTATCTTTTTGTCCAAATGGTTATTATTTCCTGTAGGGTTGAATATAGGGAGGTATATTCTGTTAGAGGTTCTCTTGTAGCTTAGCAAAATAAATAGGATGGTTCTTGGTGTTGAGGTTCAAGCACCAACTATGTAGAGGACGAGCTGAATACCATTCAAGCTAAATATTTGTAATAGCTTTGTAAGCACCAACTAATTGCTAATGGTTTTATCAGTTTTACATGGTCGAATTTTTGTATATTTGTTTTGGGTATTTAAACCTTTTTCATGACAAGATCCATGTGAAGTTTCCAGGATTTTGTGATGGTACCTATGGTGATTTTGCATATCGCTTGGTTAAAAATGATAGTCTTCAAGTACCCAAATGTGACTAATTAAGTGGGTTAAAGTATATTCCAATTGGCAGAAGTAGTATCATATCACTTAAATCATTTTTACCTTCCATAGTGTTTGTCACTTGTAATCTATTATATAATGTCATCCTCTCTTTTAGATTATTATTCCTTGCAACTTCTTACAACTATAACATAAAAGCTAATAAAAATTACATGAAAAGCACAAAATGACGCGATAATATAAAATTGACTGAGTTGCTTGTTATGGAAAACAACCTTTTGTTGCAGGGCTAAGGTCAAAACTAAATTTTTTAATTAAAATTCTCCGATTATGTACATGGTTGTCAACCTGGAGTCCTAGACTACAGAAAAGCAAATATGTACATGACATTACATTACATGTACTCCCAAAAGAAGGTAGTTAGTTGTTCTGTGAGTTTCTTATTAAGTCAAATGGGTTCAAATGTTCAATTGCAACAAAACAAGTAACCAACCGATTATTTACACAAAAAAAAACAATAAAGTCCAAATAAAATGAAAGAGATACAAAATACATTAGGTCATCAGTCACATAGTATATGATTATGAATTACAAATGGTTAGTTAAAGACTAGATTAGTCATAATACAGAAACTTCACAAGACAGTCTACCTACGCTACTCTAAAAACGAACACAAACTCATTTTCACTCAACTACAGTAACCAAAGCATGGACTAAATACTACAAACTATTAATTAAGGCTACATTTTAATGGCACTTAGATAAACTCATGTCATTTGCCTCTCCCTTTCCCTCTTCGGGTGTTTTTACTAGCTCTGGTCACTGCTCGGTTTTCAGTTGTGCCATCTATTTTTGTAGCCAGGCTGTCTTCATTGGTGTTAGAACTGCACTGAGAATTGTTGATGATGGGTATATCTGGTAATTCGGTCACGGAATAACCATTCTTGTCTGCTTGATCGATATCATTAGCCATACTACCATTTTCCTGGTCTAAATCTCTTTCATCAGGTTGCTTATGGTCTTCTTCCATCTCTAAACTGTTCCCTTCACTAGAAGGCCTGGTGGTTTTCCTCTTGTCTGGATTCATACCCTTTTGCATAACAACCAAAAGTCTCTATTAACGTTCATAAATCATTAGTTAAATAGATTGATATAATAAGTAGAGGTGGCAAAATGGGCAGATCAGGTAAAAGGTTGAAAGCACATGTTAAGTGACCAAGTGTTCTGTTATATAAACCATTGTGTCAATTATGACACAGTTCAAGTAAACAGATCAAACAACTTAAATTCAACAAACTTAACCAGAGGGAAAGAGGATCAAATGGGTTAAGTGGGATGAAAGGAGCCCATGACATAACTAAGTGTTTATAACCTTCTTTAACTTTTCTATTGGATTACTATACTAGTGATAATTACTATGTTCATACTAAAAATTACAACATTAGAAGAAAGAAAATCAAACAAAAAAACAACAAAATGTTAGCAGATCAACCTAACCTGACCCGTTTTCTCCTTCCCAAAAAGCTTATTACCTGACATGCCCGTTTTTACCATTACCTATTATAGGCCTACTTTATTTGCATAATTTTGTGGTCATCACATACCTCATACTGCTCAAGAACTGGCATTATCGGATTGGATGGCAAGGTTTCCGCAGGTAAATCATCTTGAGAAGTCCTTATATCTGACGGTAAAAAGAAGAGAGAGGGTTGGTCATGATGATTTTTGTTAGTATATAGTTTAGCATCAAGAAACATATCAAGACCTATAATCCTATATTGCAAACCTTTACACATACAAATTGGAATAATCTAAAACAACCAACCTGAGAGGCCAGGAGTACTTTCATCGCCAGCCAGGTTCACAGTTTCTTCTACTGATTTTGGTGTTCCCAAATTGATTAACTCATCTCTTCCCATGGCATTTATGGATTTATCATTTGCCAAAGAATGTATTGGATTATCAAGTTTTAAGGTAGATGATGCAAACTTTATGGATCTGTGGCTGCTTAACATATCTTCAGTTGCTTTGGTACGCACGCGGCGAATTTCTTCCTGAATATTCCAAGATCCGGCAGAAAGATAATCCCTCTGTAGCACATACGTATTAATAAATCAGAAGAAGTTAGATTTTGGCTAGACGAGAAAAGTATAGTATTGAAATCACCCACTTATATGGCAATTTCAGCCCCTTTGACTTTGAAAGAGTTAATTGGGGTTGTGTTTTGCTCTCACGAAACAAGCTGGGTTGGATCAAGTGGTTAAGCCCCGTGCCTTTGGAGACAGAGGTCAAGGGTTTGATCCTCACCCCCAGCAAGCCGGAGGTCCATTTCTGGAAGCAGCCTCTCTACCTATGGTAGGGGTAAGGCTGTCTACATCTCACCTCCCCCATACACTGTGGAAGACGGTATTGGGTAATGTTAAGTTTAAGTTTTTGCTCTCACGAGTTTAATGGTATTAGTATAAAGCAAACTAAGGTTGTAATAATATAGTTCTGTGATCATATTTTACACACCAATTATTTAGAAACTGGACTTGGAAAAATTATGTTTCAAATCAACCTGACCTGCTTCTTAGCTGTTACACAACCAGTCCAACAGTAGCTTTAGTAAAAGTAAAACCTTTACCTATGTTCTCATCAGCAACATTTACATGATATTGGACTATGGACGATTGGTGACCTTGATTTTGATCCATTAGAATTAACGAATTTTATTACTAATGGGCATTTTAGGTAAGTGGTAGTAGCCAGCGGCTATTGTTTAGGGAAATTTTACAGCAACATAGATAAAGAATACATTTTATATTTTGTTTCCTACAATAACAAGTGCAGACGCAGTGATAATATTAGATTAATAATAAATACTCGTGATGCACTGAGATTTAACCTTTGATGATGAGAAAGAAGTTCCACCACCAGAAGAGTATGGTGTTCTTTCCTTAAATAAATCTGCTGCTAATGGTGATGAAGTTAGTGAATTCTCTAGATTTATTGGAGATGCCCATGGAGGTCGAGCTTTCATATACGATTTTGCTACATCAATTGGTGAGCCTGCTTCCCCTTCAGTTACCTGGATAAATTTAAGGAACCACAGCCGTTACTATGGTTAGAAAAAGGAATTCATAAGCAACATTAAGCTTTCTTTAGTAAGATGTAAGATGAATGATTATGAATTGATAGTACTTGTATCTTATGTAAGAAGGTTTCTAAAAAAGGATTTATTGAATCCTTGATCCAAGTTCAAAAAACCAATACCATTCATGTTTCATACAAAATTCATTTGAAACGTAACATCATATACGCATAAGTTCACTATCAGAAAATTGCACCCAACATACAAGTTTGAAACACAAATAGAGTCTTATATGAAGTACATATGAAAAAAAAAACAACCTAGAAGGTTCCATCCCTTACCTTAAGTATTATACCGTAAACTGAACCTACCCTGTACACTAAATATAAGAAGGCTCAAAAAAGGTTTTTGAATTATAATTTTCTTCAAAAGTTGGATACAATAAAATTAGGTTACTTGAGTAAAAATAGTCTCTGCTTTCCATAGTTCTTCCTTTGATCCTCAATTTTCTTGATTTATCTTACATTAATAATTTCATTACTATTACTATTCAATCTATAAAATACAAAAGCATATAACTTTTATTAATTTAAGTGGAAATATTGACAAAGTATTTAATATAGATCAGACGACACAAATGAAATCCTAACCTGTGGAGTCGTAACAGATTTGATAGCATAGGTTCCGTTGCCAAAGTTTGACTTTAAACCAGATTTAACTTTATTCTCTTCAACCCACCTTTTTGCTTCCATGATAGCTTGGCTGCGGATATCAGGAGTCTCTGTTTATAAATTACCACCAAATATATCATTTGTTGATCGTGAAAGTTAAACACAGAGAAACATGTTACAGATATTCCCCAAGATACCATCGTTAGTGCTGCTACGGATCATACTTGGTCCTGCTCCTGCATCCACACCCTCTCTCATTGAGTAATCTACAACTCGTGAATTGATAATCTCTATGAGTCTATTACCCTCTTCCCTGTGAAAAATATGGATATATCTGTAAGTACATAGCTAAACAATTAAAGAAATTGTGAGTACACATTACTAGCCAGTCTTCCATAATGTGCATATCAAGCCAAGCTCATTACTTCTTTGGCTTTTGGTAAAAATGAAGGAAAGAATATTATTTCCTCAACACCACCTATATTCACCAAATCTCTTTTTTAATGTACACCCACGATCCCGGTAATAATGTGCTTAAATAAGAAAAACTACATCTAAGACTGAGCATGAGACGGTTCGGGGTGGTTGGTCCAACACCACCTCCGTAATTATAGTTCCGGTTAATTGCAACCCTTAACCAATTGGTTTGGTTGAGAAATGGATCGCTTAATTCGGTTTTGAGTCTGGATGTGGATTTATTTTCTGTTATTTATAACTTAGAAACTGATGCATTGGTTATCGATATTTTTTGTTTAACTTGGTTCAGTCTTGTTAGTTAATTCGGTTCAGTTCAGTTTGTTCATTTATGTGCTCGCCCCTAGCTATACCCGTATGAGATTGGTAAAACAGTAATATAGCTGCTAAAAATGAAATGAAGAAAGCATAACATGATCATCACAAGATAGATGAGCATCTTCCATTTTAAAATTCTATGATTATGTAAAAGAAGAACTTTATAACTTGTGTAAACTGTTTGTTTATAGGGAGTGTAATTAGTTAGAAGAGACAGAACTTGATGTGGAACATTAAGTAATATAATACATTACCCAAAAGTTCAATAACAATATTGTATCTTAATCCCATTAAGGCATTAAGGTAAATGTATTACTTATACCAACTAGCAAGGTTGTGAAAATCACTAGGTGGGCACTAATCGGCCAAGACCTTACAGGGACTAATCGGCTAAGTCAGAAACTAATTGGATTGGACTTTTTTACATTTTAAATGATAAATTATATGTGCAGTTATAGAATAGAACCATAAACAATAACAAACATACATATAATGTTCTAGAAACATAAACATAATCGCTTAGATAAATTAACATGAGCGTTTAATTGTTCTAATATTTCATGTTTGACAAAGTTAGAATTGTTGACCACGTTTAACTTTTGACTGTTTTTGACCGAATAATCCCGACTTTGACCCATTGACCACGGTTGACCGACTTTTAAGTCGGATTAAGGCTAGTCTGGTCAGAGTAGGCCTAAATCCCAATTAATCGGGGATCAATCAAAACTTTTTCAACACTGCCAAGTAGGTTGCTATAACTACTCGTAATTAACTATGATAGCTACTATGGGTTTCCCAGATGTATCAACAGAGTAGAAAACACTAGAACCAAAACTGAAGAGTAAACAATCATACTGATCTGATTTTGATAACTACTATAACACAAATGAACTCAATACAAGATCGCATAATAATGGGAAGAAAAAAAAGAAATATAAAAAGGTGCACCATTGAACAAGAGTAGCAAGCTTGTGTAATTCAGTAAAGACCGAAAGGAACATTAATAAACCGATAAATGAATATTATTAATATCTAAAAGTGATAGTAGATATTAGTTGACCATAAGATACCTTGAAAATTGTTCGAGCATAAGTAGCTGCTCAATCAAATGCAAAGTTTCACTCTTTTGATACAAATTGTCCTGCTTCTGCTGTAAGAAAATATAGTCAAGACTTTTAGTGTTAATAAAAGAATCATAGCTGGAAAGAACATGCATTCAGGTTTTCGCTTGACTGTGTATTCCCTCAATATAGTAGCTATAAGAATAGTCGAGACTCGAGTGGGTATCAGAATCTTTACAGGTATAAATATTATCAACAAGCGTTATTTTATCACATGCATATTATCTATTAAGAGGCACTAAGCATTCCCCGCCACTTCAGCTAGCCAAATAATCATTTAATTAGGATGTTCAAACAATTTACCAGAGATCAGTCAAAGCTTTGCTGGATCAACTTTTCTCAACTTGGTGGGTTCGGGGGGAACTCTTCAACCCTTTAATAGTAATTGTATCCATTTAACAATTTACCTAGTCACAGTTATGCATACACAATACCTAACTTCAATTCGTATGCTAATGATTTGACGGTATGTATTAACTGCATACATTTAAAAACTGAGCCACAAATGAATTGAATTAAACACAACTTACGCAGTTAAGCATAAAGACCACCTGAGTCCACCTAATGTTGTACACCATAAACAAAAATAAAGAATCGTTCATGTGAAATAAAAGAATCGTCCAATTACCTCGTCACAAGCATTTTCATCATCTCCAGAGCCATCTTCTGCAAAAATACAACAGTTAGGAACAAAAAAAATTATCATATCAGTCAAGTACACAAGATGTTCATATCAGTGATTCTTCTTAATTAACTTCGTTTCTATTTCTAATTTATCTTCGAAAAACCAATTTCGATAGAAGCTCTCAGAGTATACACGTTCTCAAATTCAGTAACAATCCCTAGAAGCAGCTAGTTACGTGACACACACATTCATGTATCCAAATACCATAAGTAATTTCTCAAAGCTAGATAAAACTACTCCAATTTAATTCAATTACACATTAAGAAATAACATTTACTTAAATTATACTCAAAAAACAAAACGGAACCCTAAATATGATACTATAATATACCTGAATCAGAATCAGTGTCTTCGGAAGACGATGAAGGTGTGGCCCAGCTTTTAGGGTTCCAAAAGGAAGATAAAATCTTGGTAGCACCACCTGCAACGAATTTAGCCGGAGAAACGAGTCCACTGAGCCAATTAGGGTTTTCCGGTTGCGGAAGTGAAGGCTGAGGCTGAGTTGGGCGGTCGTAGGGGGTTTTCCTAACGGCGGTCTTCCTGAATTTCAAAATTTTTCCGCCGGATCTGGTGGCCGGAACATCGCCGGAGGTTTGAGAACCGGGAACCATGATTATTTTCTGAGGAGTGCGTTTTTGAATTGGGGAAAATGGGGAGTAAAAAGAATTTGAGTTAACGATATAATAATTTCATTGAGCGGGGTTCCACTTTTCAGAATTAAAGTAAAATATATTTTCATTGTCCGTCTTATACATATCTATCTATACATATAAAACAAAAAAAATTCCTTGATTTTTAGACATGACACATCATAATCTTTACCTTTTTTAAAGACCTAGCTTGCAACACTATCATATTATTTTTTTCCTTTAAACCTTAATTAATAATTATTAAGACTATTATTTATCAATTATACTTATTATAATTGCCTTTAAAATTCATATATTATATTTAATAAATAACATTTTTTTACCTACATAAAAAAATACATTTTCTATTAATATCTTATACATTGTAATTAACAAATATTATTATAATCAACTATCGTGTTTTAAGAAAATTAGCTTTAATAAAGATATTTGAACTTGATTATATTCTGTACATTTTGGTATATACTATTTCTATTGAATTTCAATAATAAATTTTAAACTTTCAACAATATAAAGATTCAGTTGAAAACCTAAAAAACATATGATTAAATTTTACTTTTTTAATTACCTTGCATTGCATAGGCTCAACAAATGTATTAAAATTTAACATAATAACTTACAAATTAATTTAATTGTATCATGTATACAAACTTAAACATAATAACATACATGCTAATTTAATGGTACTCCCTCCGTCACATTACAAATGTCCACTATGGACTTTTTAAAGTCTTCCTTTTTGAACATTGACCTTTAATATTTTTTGTTTGTGTTATATAATACATGATGAAAATTATATTAATGGAAATACATTAAAAATCCAATTCATTCATATAGATTGCATCAAGTATTATATAACACAAATAAAAATATTTAAGGTCAAAGTTATAAAAGAAAGACTTTCAAAAGTCAATAGTGGACATTTGTAATGGGACGGAGGGAGTATTATATAAATGGTTGTACATCGCACGAGTTCAATGCTAAGTTTTTATATATACAATAAAGTTTTTTAATTACCTACTATAGCATATTATTTTAATTCACGACTACGTATTGTTAATTTACAAACTCTTGAACATTGTTTGCAAAGAAATTTGGTTTATAACTTTATGTTGAAAAGTAAATGAATGATATATATGAAAAATATTGAAGTAAACGTAAAGCAATTTGTCAACACCACAAATTAATTGTGCTATCGATATAATTAATTATATGACCATTTATATATTCGGCTACTTACAAAATACTATGTAATTGCACTTTTTAAACGGTCGTGCATCGCACGGGCTCAGTGCCTAGTATCTTATATATAAAAGGATAATACCGCTAACATCATTGTTGCTTTGTCACACCCTCCTTCGATCTTCATGCTGATGGGTCCTCTTCTAATGCTTCCGCTGATGTCATCCTTTTTTAAAATAAAAATTGGTATATATATAAGATAAATTTTTGATGTTTATCATTTCCAATGCAATTTTAAATATACTTTTTGCATGTTTTGTATCTGATTGGTTCTCTACTATCAAAATACTAATCATCTCTATCTTCTTTCTTAATTTCTCTCAGGTTTTGAAGAATCACTATGAATTTCTCCAAATTCGATTTCTAAATGAATTCTCTAATTTTTTTCTATTACGTTTTCATTTTTTACTTCAGATTCGCTTCATCATCTCGATCATCATCTAAATGTATATTATGTGTAAAAAATATTTTCCTTTCAGAGCATATGTAGTTTGTATTTATGGCTTTAACCTAATTTATACAGGGTAGAGTGGAATCTAAAAACTGTATGTCCAACAATTTATTTGGAGTTGTGGGTTCATTTGTTTATGTGTGGATTGCCAAAATATAATGATAAACCCAGATTTAAATCATGGACTTTTGACCAAAGTTTCTTCTGTGGAATCCTACATGTTTATTTCAAACAAGTTGGCCTTTATGGTGTTACATTCGAGAAGTAACCAAAATCGAGTTAAATGTCACTAAACAACCTAATTTATTCGTGTTTAAAGCTCAAATGTTGTTTAATTCGCACTGTTGAACTTATTGGTAGAACCACATTTATGAATTATGATCAAAATTGTGATATATTTGCATGATTGAAGCATTTTGGGATTCGTTTTTCTCCGACTGTTAATTGATGTAACACACTGCATATTAAAGGATAGCATGGTAATGTTCAATATAAATTTGATTTTAATGTTATGGGGATATGGTAATTGATACTAACAAAGTTTGATGTAGACATTTACCCCAATTTGCTTGACGATGGCAAAAAATAATGATAAAAACAATGATTTTGGGAGCTTTTATTTTAGGACAATTTTGTATTACCATCACGACTCTGATCCTCTTGATGTATTCGGAGTCAATATGAATTTTATTTATGTTTGGTTGGTAACTTTTGTTAAGTCTTTATCGTTTAATTTTTAACCGTTAGATAATCTTCGATGGTTAACAATGGAAGGTTGAGTTTCTTTTCTTTTTTTGTTCTTTCTCTAAAAGAGTTTTCATATGCACTGTACCATATGATTGTGCATTTCTTTCCGGTCATCAATGTTTATATGTATCGTTCTTAACTTAATCATACTTCTTTTTTTACATTTAAGGGATAGTGATTTTGGTCCAAATTGAGGATGTATTATATATGGCTTCAAAAGTGATTCATTCTATTACGTACAAAAGGAATTACTCTTAATACAAATTTTCGTATGTAAAACTTATTTATATACTTATACTGTACTTAAATATAATATTTTTATAACTTTATTTTACATCAAACCCGTGTATACACGGGTCGATAAACTAGTATTATAATAATAATGTAAATTAAGTAAATCAAGATTAAGATGTAATAATGAAATGAAATATTTTTTTATATGCTTAATTTAAATTCTATTAGACAATAATATAGTTCGACTAGGGTATCCGAGCATGATGCAATTGTACGTTTTTTATATTGGCGAAAAGGAAAAGGAAAAATAAGCCAAATTGATTTCAATGATATGTGTAATTTTAAAGAGATTATAATACAATTTAATGTAATACTCCGTAGTATGATCAATACTAGAAACATACAAAATGAGAGACAATGAAAAACATGTGATATGTTGATGAGCAATTTCAAGAGTAAGTATAGAAACTTTTTCAGCATCAAGGAAGCATCAATAATGTAGATTTTTGAATTCATTTTTAGCTTTAAAAAGTAAAGGTTTCTTTGTGTAAATGGTATATTGAATTGATAGTCTAGAAAGTGGATTGTGTTGTTTTCAAAAAGTACAAAGTTTGTTTAGATAGTGTTCATATAGTTTATTTTTTTATGCGTAGTGATGTTGTATACTGAATAAAAATTATAATTATTAGAGATGTAACGTAATTAAAAATAGCTTGTCTTTCTAGTTATTAGAAACGATGTTAACTTTTGACCGTGTGATTACTATTTGGTAAGAGATAATTTGTTTTAACAAGTGTGATGATGTATATCATATGTAGTGATATTTTACCTTTTTATCTTTTGGCTTTCTTTGTTGGTGAATTTTCATTTGATGGCAACTTTAATTTTTTTGATAGTGTGGTGATGTACATTTAAGGGATAGTGATTTTGGTCCAAATTGAGGATGTATTATATATGACTTCAAAAGTGATTCATTCTATTACGTACAAAAGGATTTACTCTTAATACAAATTTTCGTATGTAAAACTTATTTATATACTTATACTGTACTTAAATATAATATTTTTATAACTTTATTTTACATCAAACCCGTGTATACACGGGTCGATAAACTAGTATTATAATAATAATGTAAATTAAGTAAATCAAGATTAAGATGTAATAATGAAATGAAATATTTTTTTATATGCTTAATTTAAATTCTTTAAGACAATAATATAGTTCGACTTGGGTATCCACGCATGATGCAATTGTACGTTTTTTATATTGGCGAAAAGGAAAAGGAAAAACAAGCCAAATTGATTTCAATGATATGTGTAAATTTAAAGAGATAATAATACAATTTAATGTAATACTCCGTAGTATGATCAATACTATAAACATACAAAACGAGAGACAATGAAAAACATGTGATATGTTGATGAGCAATGAAGAGTAAGTATAGAAACTTTATCAGCATCAAGGAAGCATCAATAATGTAGATTTTTGAATTCATTTTTAGCTTTAAAAAGTAAAGGTTTCTTTGTGTAAATGGTATATTGAATTTTTAGTCTAGAAAGTGGATTGTGTTGTTTTCAAAAAGTACAAAGTTTGTTTAGATAGTGTTCATATAATTCAATTTTTTATGCGTAGTGATGTTGTATAGTGAATAAAAATTATAATTATTAGAGATGTAACGTAATTAAAAATAGCTTGTCTTTCTAGTTATTAGAAACGATGTTAACTTTTGACTGTGTGATTACTATTTGGTAAGAGATAATTTGTTTTAACAAGTGTGGTGATGTATATCATATGTAGTGATATTTTACCTATTTATCTTTTGGCTTTTTTGTTGGTGTGAATTTTCATTTGAGGGCAACTTCAATTTTTTTATAGGTAAAAAGTTATATATATTACAAGGATAGGGAAGAACTATATTTAAATTACAACTATGAATGATGATATATATATATATATATATATATATATATATTACTTTGTTTAGATATACATAAAAAATTGCATAAATAAATGAAAAGCTATGATCCACCCTAGTGATTGTTAAAATCCATATATCCTTGGGAGACAAAATGCCCATCACTTGCAACTTTCAATAAAAAATTTTAGGGTTGATATCGCTCATTTTGTACACTTTTATATTTCATGATATCAATGCATTTGTATTTGTTTTTAGTCAATTTCATGAATTTTTGATACTTATTTGATTGGGAATTGATTTCATGAACAAATGTGGAAGAAATGGTAAAAGGAGTTAAAGTTGTGAAGACTTGGTGTTAAAAACGGGAAAACGCAGGAAAAAATGAAGTACGCGGTCGCGTGTATAGTAGCAGATTGCATAGCTTCCAAAGAAATGTTCACAGCAGCCATCCCGTTCCACGTACGCGGTCGTGTGAGTTTAGCAGGATCGCGTATCAAAGCACGTTACGCGATTGCGTGGATGGTAGCATATCGCGTAGGTTACAAAGAATTCGTCACACAAGGTTTCAAGAAAAATGTAAAATCGAAAGACTGAATGCACTAATCTATTTGTTCTCTCTCTCTATAAATATAGAATTCTTGTCATGATTCGTGAACTAATGCAATGTCTAATTGGATTTCTTAATTGAAAACGTTAGGTTGAAATATCTACTGATATCGTTACAAGTAACATTTTATTCAAAGATTTAGCTATTACTCAACAAAGAAGAAATTAAATTAGTAAAAGATAAGATGAATTCAGAAGCAACGCAATCACGTGAAAGTTTACCAGGATCACGTATTGAAGCATAATACGCGATCGTGTATTGAGTACCAAATCGCGTAGATGGTCGGCGGAAGCAATTTTTGGAAATCATAACAAACGAAATTATTTTATCTTTAACCTAATTTTGGATATTCTAAACCCTTGGCTACGAGTTTCAAGGCAATTGTTGAGGTTTTTCACTAGTTTCGAAGATCTTGCAATAGTTTTAATCATTCGGTAAAGAAGATCAATCATACAATCATTGTAATCCCTCGGTTAACATTCTTTATCTATTTAATAATGATTGCTTCGATTTCCATTATTGATTGTGTTTGTTCTTGCTTTATTATGAGTAGCTAAATACCCTAGCACTTGCTTTGATGAAATAACTAGTGATTAGGGGTGTTATCATTTGATGTTTATGTTAATTTAATTACGTTTAATCAAGAACCTTATGTATTTAGTGTTAATTAACGATTTTAACTTATTGGGTGAACGAATAAGTGATTATAGCGGATGTTTATCACTTAGGTATGCATTATCAATTATTTGTCTATGAGTGATTGACCTTTGATTACGGAGGCATATTAGGAATAAGTTAGACAATTAAATTGAAATGTGTAAGATACTGATTTTGGCGAGCGTCGTTTACTAGATTAAATTGTAGGAAAAGTAAACACTAATCCTAGCCCAATAAGATTTACATTTACAACATGAATAAACTGGTTTTAACTAAACACTACAAAATCATTGATGAAATAATCCAAATGAGTGTCGTTTTAAATATCTAATTTAAGTTGTTTCATATTGATTCTTTAGAATCCACTTTCCCGTAGTTTAAATATAAGTAGTTTGTTAAGCAACGTGACAGTTTGGTCACAAAACCCCCCACATTTATATACCTGTTTAAGTTAATTACATTTTTGTTACAACTCTTGAATTTACGTTCCATGTGGAATGAACATTGACTTACTATAGCAATCATATACAGTACTTACCTAGTTATGTACTTGTGTACTAGTCTAATTGCGGTATTTTTAAGTTTATTTTTATATAACTAGATTTCAAACATCGGGGGTTCACTCCTGAGTATTTTATGCAAAAATAATAGAAGAAAAAAATATAAAATGATAGAAAAAATAGAACACGGGGAATGATTTTCAAAAGTTTTGTATTCTCGATTTTGAAAGAAAAGAAAGAAACTTTAAACGTTTTGTGTTCCTTTATTGGTCTTTCCTTTATTATACAAGATTCTAAGGTCCTTCCCCTGTATATAAGTCCAACCCCACTTCCTGGTCGCGTCGTTGGTCTCACTGGTGGCCGATGTAGTAGAGCTTCAAAACCATACGTAGTGCATGTAACAACCGCGTTCTGGTAACGAAACTGGAGGTTACATTTATTGCTAAGTAATAAACGTACTAATAAGTTTTTGTAATAATAAATGACAATCTATTAAATGATAACCTACATAAATGTCCAACTAAAATAAATGGTGGTCTCTATGGCAAGTCCAAGTCTTGAAGCTCTCGCACTCATCTCATATTACCCTGAGTACTTGCCTCAGGAAAAGAAATGCGGCTGGACTGATTGCTTAGTGCGCAGATGTTAACAGAAATAATAAGTAAAATGTTTACAAAAATAATAAGTAAAATAGTAATAGTGATAATATATTGAAATGAGAATGAAAGGAGATAAATAATTTGATTTTTCAAAATTCATCCTTCGAGTAACACCACCCTTACACCAGAATAAACAAATGAAATAGAGGCCGAGGCAACGAGGGTTGGGTTATTTTACACCGAGTACCCTACAAAACAAAATAATCAAATTCCACAACACCAGTGCCAAATATCATATCTCACAATTGTGACAACTGTCACCAAATGCAATTGTTGATTCGTTTTTTAAAAATCATTTCCTATTTGTAATCAAGCTCCTGAATACGTCAAGGATTTATTTAACTATTTTTGAGAAATTCAATCGTCGTATAGTATCAAATGACTCGAATAAAACTCATTTGTAATTAATGTAAAAATAATAGAATAAAAACAAAATTACACGGATCGTCCCTGAGGTTTGTGATCGAGTCTGATCGGTCAGTTGTCGTCGAACCAACCTTCCGGATCCCGAATCAGAGGTGGTTTTAAATTTATATTTTGTCGGGGGCCTAAACCTTCCGAACTACCTACTATTACTGGGTACGAATACCCGATATTAGTATGCGGTAAGGATGATCCAGGGTCGTTCCTCTCAACGGTAGAATTGAAACAAAACTCGTTTGGATAACTTAGTAATTAAGCTAGGGTTTTAATGGTTTTCAAGGGTAATTGTTTTTGGGTTTTATATATTTAAACTACTGTAAACTAAGAAAGCATAAAAGTAAAGGGATGCTAGCAAATATGCAACACTTAAGGATAACAAAGACGTGGTTCACCATGATTTAGGATAGCGTTTTACTGGAATGATGATTATTGGGAGCACATTCAGCTAACAGACAAATAAACTTCGGTGTAAACACTGGGATCCTACTTATTTAGTTCCGGTTCTAAATTAGTATGTCACTGAGTACCTAGGTTATCGTGATTCTGATCAGATCAGGCTGCTCAGCCCCTAACACTGTCTGATGAAGACAAGTGACCCTTCTTGGGGTTAACCCCTGGGTGCATGAATAAGGCAACATACCGATATTTAATCTCTGACCGTTCTTAACACCTATGTCTAAATGTTATTACCTAATTGTGTACTGGCTGATTACTTTGTTATTCTAAGCTATCGGTTATGTGAGGTTAAGCATGTTTAAGCATTTTTAGACTATAGCTAAGTCCTCGCTTTCGTTTAAAACTCCCTTTTTACTTATTTTAACCTCAAGTACTTCCATCATGAAATAGACCCTCCTTTACGATCAGACGTTCATCCCTAGGTATCTTACGGTGTATAATGCATTCAGCATTTCCACAGCTTGTATAAATCTAAGTAAACTCACGGTGTATAATACTGTTAAGGTTTAGCATTTCCACAGTTGTATGTGTCCTAGACCATGTTCAGGAAGGGTAATTTCCAGGCAATCCACAGTGTTATATGCCTACGACAGGTCCGTAGCTTCCACGCATTTGTACTTCACCAGAGGTGGTTCCAGCGCTATACTAAGTACTGGGCCGTTTTATGGCATTTCCACAGCTTCATACAATAACACAGATAACTATATCTACGTAGTATTCGGGTTTACAAAGTCCTATCGTAAGGGCAATAGTCACGTGAAAGCCTGGAAAGTGTGAATGATAAGGTCTATTTAGGAAAAGCTTAGACTGATATTAAAGTATAACAACTCCCATTTATACATATAGAGAATTAATATAATGTAACATCATTCCTAACTATCTAAATCATGGCAAACATACAAGCAACTAATCACAAGGCATACCAATAAACATTTCTAAAGCAACACCTTATTTTTAGCCTTGATGATGATTTAGGATGAAAAAGTATTAATATCAAGTGATTTCATCCAATTCGGGGCTAAAAAGATGGGAATTATGTACGTAAAAACATGACTTTTTACGTCCAATCAGTTTGGATCAAATAATACTCCCCGTCCTTGTGCTTTTTTTGACATAGATCAGCCCCGTAGTTGCAATTTGTTGTGTAGATAGTCCTTTTGTCTAACGAGCGTTACTTTAATCCGTTAAAGGACCTTGAATGTAACAATGTTAATGGCAGAGGCTATTCATGTATTTTTTTTTGAAAATAAATATTTAATACCTTTTTTAGTTGAAATTAAGAAAGTTGTTTTTAATAATCTTTTCAGTTCAATTTAACTAATTTAATTGATTTTTTAATATTTATTTTTTTGTGACAATTGAAATGATCAACTAGTTTATTCTAATTTTGATTTCATATATCTTGTATTCGTTTTCACTTTACAGTATCTTTTTTTAAAGAAAAACAAGTACTTAAACACCCATATCAGGAATAAATACATTTTTCATGAATATTTGCACAATAGTCCACCTCACGACTTGAAGCCACAAAAAGGTTCATGCAAGTTATTGTTCAATCTAGGTTTTGTTCTTGCAAAGTATGAGATAACTTTATCATATTTTTTCAATTTTATTTTGTAATTTTAAATTCGATAAATTTAGGAAACGGTTAATTCATGCATATTTGTCAGCGAAAATAATTGTGATCAAATGCGACAATTATTGGTAGTGATTGTTTGAAGATTTTAATAATATTCTTGGTGAATTAGTGTAGATGAAATCATTTGCACAAACTAGAATGATTAAGTTGGTCATTTTTATCATCAAACAAAGAATATTTTAATTCTTTTTTTTATAAAATAGTCTCTATCATTAATAGTAAGAGGAAAACCGTCCTAGTTATCTCACCGTCATCATCATCTTCAACTAAGCCCGAAGAGGATGCCGAACTCCAATCGGATGCTGATGGTTATAGGGAGTCTGAGGATGCTATATGGGGGAGAGACCCTAAACCATCGACATCGGAGAGCAGCACCGAGAGTACGATTGGGTTGATACCTGCTGTAGCATCTCCTCCTCCCCGCATACACTTACGTCCCAACTAAAAGCTCCACCCACACTTAGAGGAACGAAGGAATTGGCTCGAAAGTGCTACATCACTGAAGTCACTTGCTCATGGGATGCTTGATTCTTTCATTATTTGTCATTACAATCTATCGTATTTCTTATGTTTGACTTTCGCTACACGACATTCTATTATTGACTACGACAATGTGTTATTGGGATCTACCTATCATAATTTATTGAACGTTTTTCTTGTTGTTACATGAGTGTGAGCTATTTGTTAAGAAAAAGTATGGTAGTATGCGTATGTGTATGATTATCATGAATTAA
The DNA here is from genome assembly GCA_963422505.1 of Pseudognaphalium luteoalbum. Classification (NCBI taxonomy): domain Eukaryota; kingdom Viridiplantae; phylum Streptophyta; class Magnoliopsida; order Asterales; family Asteraceae; genus Pseudognaphalium; species Pseudognaphalium luteoalbum. Next base: position 117,447,125 of record OY730193.1, read on the forward strand.
ATAAGGTCACTATCAAGAATAGGTACCATTTGCCTAGAATTGATGACCTATTTGATCAACTATAAGGTGCAAGTTTCTTTTCCAAGATTAACCTTCGTTCAGGTTATCATCAACTTAAGGTTCGTGATGAGGAGGTACCCAAAACCGCGTTTAGGACTCGTTATGGGCACTATGAGTTTGTTGTCATGCCATTTCGGTTGACTAACACCTCTGCCGCGTTCATGGACCTTATGAACCGTGTATGTCATCCTATGCTTGACAAGTTTGTGATAGTATTCGTTGACGACATCCTTATTTATTCTAAGACCCTAAGTGATCATGAGTCGCACCTTAGACAACTTCTTCAAACCTTGAGAAATGAAAAACTATGCGCGAAATTTTTGAAATGCGAATTTTGGCTTCGTAAAATATAATTTCTTGGTCATGTTGTAAATGAATAGGGTATAAAGGTAGATCCTTCCAAAGTAGAGGCGGTGATTAAATGGGATTCTCCAAGAAGTCTAATATAAGTACATAGTTTTCTTGGCCTTGCGGGTTATTACCGAAGGTTCATTCAAGATTTTTCCAAAATCGTCACTCCACTCACCAAGCTCACATGTAACAACATTTCTTTTGAATGGGGTGATCAACAAAAACACGCATTTCACACACTAAAGGAAAATCTTAGTCATGCACTGATTTTGGTACTATCCGAAGGAACCGGTGATCTTGTCGTGTATTGTGATGCATCTCACAATGGTTTAGGTTGTGGTTTGATGCAAAGAGGAAAAGTTATCGCTTATGCTTTGCGTCAACTAAAAGAGCATGAAAAGAATTACCCTACTCACAACTTAAAATTGGCTTCGGTTATTTTTGCACTAAAAATTTAGCGTTAGTATCTTTACGGGGTCAAGTGTGCCATTTATACCGATCACAACTCACAAGAGTTTGAAATATTTCTTCGATCAACGAGACCTCAATATGAGACAACAAAGATGGTTAGACTTGGTGAAGGATTATGATTGCGAAATTCTTTATCACCCGGGAAAAGCTAACGTTGTAGCCGATGCACTTAGTAGAGAAGTTTCACACCACGTGTTAACAGTTAAGTCTTTGCGCATGATGGTCACTCCTAGTATCTTTGAGCAAATTAAAGAAGTGCAACAACAAGCATGGTTAAAAGGCGATCTTAAGGCGGAACGAATTAAGGGTCAAGATCAAGATTTTGTTGACGATTCACGCGGTCTTAAGATGCGACATGGTAGAATTTGGATTCTAAATTCGGTAGATTTGAAGAAAATGTTACTTGATGAGGCACACAAATCTAAATATTCCATCCACCCCGGTGCCACTAAGATGTTCCATGATTTGAAAGTTGGTTATTGGTGGTCGGGTATGAAGAGAGATATTGTGAAATATGTCAAACAATGTTTGACATGTTTACAAGTCAAAGCGGAGCATCAAGTGTGAGTCCCTAATCACTACTATGTTAGTGATTATGAATCGTTAACAGTGAGTTAATTGTAGAAGGGGGGGTTGAATACAATTAAAAACTTTTCTATTTTAATGTGTTAACTTATTTAGCAAGTTTTTAACCGTATTTAAGTGACAGCAATATGAACACAAATATATAAGTATGATAAGCAGTTCAGTTGCTGATGCAATACTAGCTGAAAGATAAATTCTTTTATTGATAAAATTTATCTATTGTTGATTGCAGAATAGATTAGCCAAAGCTAATCTAAATCAAACAATACAGCTCTTATACAAGGAGATGAGCAGTAGTGGACAAACACGCTAACTTGCTCACTCGCTGAGATGAACTAATAGTGGATAAACACACTACTAGTTCACTCACTGGTGTTGTTCGTATCTTAGACAAACTAGTTACTGACAAACAAGTAACAATACAAATAATCGACGCCAAATGGAGTACAATATACTATGCTATTTATAGACGCTGAAATCCTTAATTTCCGGATCTGGAAGGACACGTGTTGCTGCTTGATTGGTGAGGTAGTTGAGATGTGATACATCATGGTTCGACATTCTGTCTTGGAAAATATCACCTTGTACCTTAAACTAATCAGATCCTTCCACGTTACTCTTTTCAAGTTACGAGGAACACGTGATGCGCCGTAATAACGCCGAATGTCAACTTCTTATTAAATGCGACATTTAATGCTGCAGTCACTGATAGATACATCAATCCTCCTCATTCTCGGTGCGAGCTAACATGCCCTAAAGAATGACTTGAAAAGCTAATCTTCAGTGACTTCTTTTATTCAGCAGAAGGAAGAACTCAAGAAGACTTGGAGACTCTCGCTGATAGATGAGTATCAGCAACACACATAGTTGAGTCTTTGATCTTTATAAGTTCTTTGACTTTCGCTGGTGTAAGATACGAACAGCGACTATAAGACCTTCAGCAATAGTAGCTTCAACTTAGATTAATCTTCATGTTCTCATAATAATGCTCTCGCTGATGTTGTTCAGCGACACACAAAGTCGAGCATTCTTCTATGAATGAAAGATGAATAGCGATCATAAACTTCAGCAGCAGGAGCTTGACTTGAATCATTTTCTTTATGGAGAGTTCTTTATTGAGTAGGACAGAGACTGTGAATATAAGGCATGATCAGTGACTTCACTTTATCAGCGATTAATGACTTCAACAATCTCCCATAATTTATCCTTATGATCTCCCCCTTAATCCTTGTAATCAGTGATCATCTTGAGTTTAGCGATCAGTGACTCAACATCAAGAACCTTACGGTAAGATTCAACTGTTAGACATTCCCATTTGGAAATGGGAACATATCACCATGGATTTTATCACCAAATTACCAAGAACTCAAAAGAAACATGATGCAATTTGGGTAATTGTAGATCGATTGACCAAGAGTGCCTTATTTTCACCAATTAGAGAAGCGTCTTCATCCGAGATGTTAACCGATTTATACATGAAAGAAGTTGTCGCTAGATATGGAGTGCCAGTATCCATTGTCTCCGATAGAGATAGCCGGTTCACTTCAAGGTTTTGATTAAATTCCAAGAAGAAATGGGAACTCGTTTAAATTTATGCACGACTTACCATCCACAAACCGATGGTCAAAGTGATCAAACAATTCAAACATTAGAAGATATGTTAAGAGCTTGTATCATTGACTTTGGAGGTAGTTGGGATGATCATTTGCCTTTGGTAGAATTTTCGTATAATAATAGCTATCATGCTAGTATTGGTATGACACCATATGAGATGCTTTATGGAAGAAGATGTAGGACTCCAATTTGTTGGGGTGAGATAGGTCAACGGGAGTTAGCTAGCACTGATATTGTATTTAAGACTACCGAAAAGATCAACCAAATTCGTGATAGGTTAAAATGGCACAAGATAGGAAAAAATCTTATGCGGATAAGAGAAGGCGACCAATTGAGTTTCAAAAAGGAGATTTAGTTATGCTTAAAGTGTCGCCATTCAAAGGAATTATTCGTTTTTGGAAAAGAGGAAATGTTGGCGTTCTGACCGTCGCAAGCGCGAATGATCATAACGTCAATCGGTGGGTGTTTTAAATTTATAATTGCTGGGGTCTAAGTATGACTTACTAATACTGAACCAAGGGCTAGTAGATGGTAAGTATGACCTAGAGTCGTTCTTAAAGAGAAACTGAATTGAAACGGAGGTGATCCAATCAATCGTTACTTTCTAGTACAAGTTTTTAAAAGAGTGCGTTGGGAGTTTGGTTCAGTTAACTAGGTAAAGTAAATAAAGCGAATGAAATGTAATAATAAATTAGATAATGGAAAGTAGTATTTGTTGTGAGTTCATTAGCTAATAATATGGGATGATGACTTTCACGGGAAAAATGATTAACTAAACTAGAATTGTTTGCGAGATTCAATAACTTATGGTATAACCAATAGATTCCCTATTAGTCGGTTATCAACTAATATGTCACGAGGAACTAAGGTGTCATGATTCTGGCTAGACAGACGATGCTCAACTCTCCACACTCTCCTGTGAGGGAGTCAGTGGCCCATATTATTGAACGCATTTGCTCGTGGGAGAAGGAATAGAGTAGCAAGTCCATAACACGTCTAACCGTTCTTAATACCATAAAGATTATGAGTCTTATAAACAACTAACTTAGGGTTTATGTTCGGACTTATGTACCAATTCCTATTAGTAAAACTTAAGAGTGATAAGCGAGGGAAAACGTTTAGGTTTCTTGCGTACCTTACTTTAGAGTTTTACCGGTTAGGAAAGAGTATCAGTTTAGATTTGATTTTAAACTTGCCTTTCTTGATATAATTAACAAATCCCTAGGTTTTCGTAAATGGTTATTTAGCCTATAGCCTACCTACTCTAATCTAATTTAAACTAATCTAATTAAAATGTTGACGGCTTTTTGCAGAAAGTTAAACCCAGACCATGTCAGAAAATGCTATGGTAGTTCACAATGTATTTAATCGTTTACTGATGTTTTCGTTGTGAATTTAATTGCTTCGTGATGCTTACATGATAATTACATTGTGATTGGAAGTGTACTATACTCATGGCAATTCCACGTAATCACATTGCTTTTTATGATGCTTGCATGACATTACAATTAAACCATAGTTTTGACGCAGATAATTATTGACCAAGTATTAAGGTTCGCGACTCCTCTTTACAAGGTTACAATCACGTTTGTTAATCGAAAGGCGAATATAAGTTTTAGGTTTAAGATCACACGATAAGTCCGTTCATAAAGTTTCCATTTTCATAACGTCGATCTATAATACAACTACCTTCGGTCGTTTACCAGCTTCCATACGTATGTATTTTGCTTAAAAGCATTTCCAGCACTATACCAAGTAAACAGTTTAATAGGGGCCGTCGTATTATTTCACGATGTATTTAAATTCATCCCATAATTATATGTGCTAACTACATGACAACAAATACAATAGTAATCTACTCGCTAATCATGACACAAACTGATTCTAGCATAATTAAAACATACATATTTAATTAAGATAGAATAAGAAAGAAAGAACCCGGATTAGAATGCGAGAAGGAATAGACTTGAATTAATAAGCGTAATTTCAAGCGTATACCAAAGATTACAATATGTTCCTTACTTTCGTTCTACTCTAAACAAGCTTCCTAACTAGCCTAATACTAATTTTGAAGTAAGAAAATAGAATGAGAAAGTAAGAAAGTAATATGACTAATGCATATGGTGTGTAAAGTGTATTTTTGAAGGTGTGTGTTGAAATGAAGCCCCATGCCTCCTATTTATAGGAGAAATCCAGCTCATTTTAGCATCTTGAGGAGCACTTTAGCAAAAGGTGGAAAAGGTGGTGCACCAGGTACGTACAATCGCACAAAGGTGTGGCACCGGGTACATACAATCGCGTAAAGGTGTGGCACCGGGTACACGAGAGGGGAGGCCGGCTCTGCCACCATGGTGGCCGGCGGCGGTGTGGTGGTGGCCGTCGGCGGCTGGCTGCCACCCGCCCCGGTTCGCCGTCTTTTGCTGCGTTTCTTAATTCGCACGTGTTTTCTTCGTTATGCGTCCGTTTTCGTCGATTCTTTTTTCGTTGGATTTGTTTTTCAAAAACAAAGACATTGATGAAAAGTAATCCCAAAATTGAGCTTCCTATCTCCAGATATTGCGTACGAATCATTTGAATCTTCCGGCGGGCATAGAATCTTCATTCTTTATCCGTTTTTATTGATTCTTCTTCTGTTAGGCTCGTATTTTGAAAATGAACATCTTGGATAATATGGATGTTGATGAGGGCACTTTAGTCTTTAAATATTGTTTTGATGCCTTGAATCTTCAAACGTGTGTGGAATCTTCGTTTTTCATCCGTTTTGCTTGATTTTTATCAAGCAACCTTGTTTTGACCTCCTTGGCAGATTCTCATTGATTTGAGTGTTATTTGAGTTCAAATGCCAAAAATCATTCCAGAATGAGAGAGATATCGGTGGTAAAAACGTGACTTTTTACGCGATATCAGGAAAGCTTAGTCCAAGATTTATTGGCCGTTTAAGATTCTAGCAAGGGTGGAAAAAGTTGCATACCGTTTGGATTTTCCGGATGAACTAGCGGGAATTAACAACACTTTTCATGTTTCGCATTTGAGAAAGTGTCTTGTAGATGAAGCTTCTTATGTACCATTAGAAAAAAATCGAGATCAACGATAAGTTGTGTTATGTTGAAGAGTCAATAGCAATTAGTTAGGGGTGTTTGGTGGGCGACGACCAGGGTGAAGAAGAAGGGAAATTATATCTCCATCAAATTGAGACTAAATTGTCATGTTTATAAGTTTCTAAACTTGTTTCTAGCTATTGCAAGGTAAGATTTCCCTTCGCAATACCTTAATTTATCAGTTCCATTGAGTTAATTCATGAACCCTAAGATGAGATGTTGAGAAAAGTTGAAATTTATGATTGACACATGTTTTGTGGGTGATGATAACCAATAATATATTGTTTATTTGTAGAATAACAAAGATTTGTAAGAAACTTGGGTTTTGTGAATTTTAACCAAAGTGGGTAGTTTCATAGATGGTGATTAATGATGATATGATGATGTTAGTAAGTTATTGTTATAGAGTATGTATTATTTTTAGTAATTGCATGTTAAATCCATTAGCAAATGGATGAATTGTTGTTAAGCTTGTGTGAAGATGGGATGAGAGGCTTATGTTATGAAATGGATGATAAGATATAATAATATTAGATGTCTTAAATAGTGGTAATGGCAAAATTTATGTGAAGATATGTCACCTAAAAAGTGACTAATCTTATGTATGTGTTGTTATGATTGTTTAAGTGATTAAGAAGATAGCTTGTGAATTGTAGAGCCTAAACATCAACTTTGTGCAAGGTAAATATTAGGAAATGGGAATTTACCAACTAAGTTTGTTTGTGATTCTTGGATGATGATCAAAGAAGCTTAGTTGGTGACGGTAAGAAATTGTAAGTATGGAATTTATGCCCTTTTTATATGGTATGTTATGAAATGGTGTTTGAGATTGACAATGAAGCTTGAGAAATTTGATTGTTCATATTTTGATCCACTGTAAGTGTTCCTACTTTAGGAACAAGGAAAGTAAAGTAATGGATCCTTACTTGTAAGATGGTGTGTCATTTTTATGACACCGTGTATGTGTAAGTTTGTTGATGTTTATCTTGTTTCCCATTGCTTACTAAGCATAGAAATGCTTACCCCTGTATTTGTCGTTGTTTTGATCTTCTAGGTTTAAGCGGGTCTAGGGGAACTTGGGTAAGGAGCCGAACTTGGAGTAGTGGTGGAACTTACTTCTTATAGTAAGTTGAATCCCTTTTTGGTTGATAATCATGTTCTTGCATATCGGTTAAAAGCCCCTTTATTTTGTAAGAATTACGTTACACTCGTGGAACCAATGTTAGTGATGTTTCGACCTATTTGTAGCTTTTGTGAATCGGTAGTTGTTTGGGGTCAAACATTGTGGTATAATGATTTGTGAAGCCATGAAGATTGTAAGTGAATTGTGAATTAATGTTGTTAAAAACACTGGTTTTTATGACTTTGTTAGTATGGTAAATGTTTTAGTAAATATTGTGAGTCAAAAGTTGTGTTTTTGAGAAGTTTTCAGGTCTCAGGCAAAGTTACGCGCTCCCGGGGTGCTCCCAGGACCACGTAATAATTAAGAAGTTATACTCGGTTTTTAAAGTATTTACGTGATCTCAGGCATAGGCTAGGATCGCGTATGTACGATGAAAATGTTAACGGTTTGTTTTCCTTTGAAATTATGCGATCCTGCTCAAGAACTAGGATCGCGTATGCAAATCGCGTCACGATCTTGTCACTGTGTTGTTTTCTATTTTAGTTGTTGCAACTAGATAAATGAGCTTTGTATTATCTTATTTAAATTTCTAAATTATACTAGTGATCGTTTAAAGAGTTTTTAAGTAAGTAAAAAAAATCGGGGCTTTACACTTAAGATGACTTCAGGGCACTACTGAAGGAGGAATAATACTCCAATAATGAGATGAAAAAGTTGGAGAAGGAGTTCAAGGATTATTCTATGTTAGGAGCTAACCATTCCGCTTACACTGATCATTTTCATGAGTTGGCAAAATTGGTTCCCATTTGGTGTCACCGGAGTAAAAAAGGATTGAGAAGTACATCGATGGATTAGTGCCGGAGATCCGTGGCATAGTGGAGGCAACTGAGCCTCCCACTATTCAAAGTGCTATATTGAAGGCTGGAGCACTTACTGAACAAATGGTGAGAAATGAGACGCTAAAAAGGGGAAGCGATAAAAATAAAGAAGAGTGGGGAACTAGCAAAGATCGAGCTACTAGATCTGATAATAAGAAAGGTAGTGTAGCCGAGGGATTCATAGCTGCTAATACGGAAAAGAAAACTTACTCAAGTCCTCACACTTATTGTGCAAGATGTAACTATCACCATCCTAGTACTACTAACCCATGTCAGATTTGCATGAAATGCAACCGAGTGGGTCACTATACCAATGAATATTGGTCAATGGCATGACAAATGGTTCCAATTAATGCAGTCAGAAACAATAGAGGGTGTTTTTAGTGTGGAAGTATAGAGCACTTTCGCAATGTTTGTCTTAGGTTGGTGAGGATGACATGGCCGATTGGATACATCACCAACCGAGCACTAACGATTGGTGGAAATCAAAATAGGGGACACAATGTAAAAACTGCTAAAGGAAGATCCTTCGTGATGAATGTTAACGAAGCGCGCCAGACGCCAAATGTCATGACTGGTACATTTTCGCTAAACGGTCATTTTGCTACTGTGTTATTTGATAGTTGTGTTGATTTTAATTTTGTATCCGTGGAATATGTGTCTATTCTTGATGTGGTGCCTAATGGCTTATGTGGAAAATAGTAAGGTCATAAAAGATTGTACCCTAGTGCTAGAAGGTCACTCCATTAGTATCGATTTGCTGCCATTCGGACTAGGTAGCTTTGACATCATAGTAGGGATGTACTGCTGCCAGATGGTAGCGTACATGAGGTACGAGGGGAACAACCCGAGGTGGAACGTAAGAAACTTAAGGGTATAAAAGCTGAGGAACCAAAACTTGAAGATATTTTGGTGGTCAAAAACTTTCCCGACGTCTTCCCGGAAGATTTATCGAGATTACCTCCTCCTCGGGTCCTCTCTTGGCATTCCAATGAACTTTGACTATCGGGATCTTACTACGCTTCAACTTCTTAACTTCACGGTCCAAAATTTCCACTTGTTCTTCCACAAAATGCAGTTTAGGATCTACTTGAATTTCTTCCAACGACACATGTAAGGCTTCGTCGGCTAAACATTTCCTTAGATTCGATACATGCATCATGAATTTCGCTCAGCTCTTGCGGTAACTTCAATCGATAGGCCACTGGTTGGTACAGTGGGAGCGAACTGAGTTGAAGAAGATGTGTTATGTAACACCCTAAATTTAAAAAATGTGGGTTTTCAAAAACTTCTTTAAACAATAAGAGTTATGTTGAAAAACGTCCATAATTTCCACTTGTTCTTCTACAAAATGCAGTTTAGGATCTACTTGAATTTCTTCCAATGACACATGTAAGGCTTCGTCGGCTAAACATTTCCTTAGATTCGATACATGCATCATGAATTTCGCTCAGCTCTTGCGGTAACTTCAATCGATAGGCCACTGGTTGGTACAGTGGGAGCGAACTGAGTTGAAGAAGATGTGTTATGTAACACCCTAAATTTAAAAAATGTGGGTTTTCAAAAACTTCTTAAAACAATAAGAGTTATGTTGAAAAACGTCCCGACATTATATATAAAATAAACAAAAATCAGGTTTATTTCAAAACAACTACGTTGTTACGCTATCATACCAAAACACAATATAAATGAAAACTCAATACTAAACGTCTAGCTTAAATGCAACCAATAGAAGTCTCATTAATGAGCTAAAGCTTTAAATTTGAGTAAGCCAAACTACTTGCCTCGCTCATCACCATCACCTAAGTTCCCTAACCTGCAAGTACACAATCGGCAAGTAGAAAACAAGTGTCACCTTATAAAACTGAGTGATTTTAATGACTTAGAATATAAAACATCAGTAAAACCCTTAGTCAGCAAAATACGTCTTAAATTAGCAATTCAACAAAGTCATGCATCTATAATAATAATCGACATGGCAACACCAATTATTATTTAAACAATAACAATAATCAACAAGCAATAACATCAACAGTAACACAACAAGAACCAACATCCAAGTCCTAAAATCCGTGCCTACTATTCATCTTTCAACTTTCAGCTTTTGTTTACGCCTTTCAACTTAACCGTCATATCTCGTAGGGTTAGTCCACTAGTCCACAAGCACTATTGGGGTGAATCTATGAGCCTTAGGAAACCAACTGGGGGAAACCTACTATCACCTATATTGACAATGAAAACATGAATGTGTCTAGAATATCATGTGTCCAATAATTGTGTGACCACCTCACGATAAGCCACTATGAAACCCTCTTGGGATTCATCCGAGATATCTCCACGCCATATTATTTAGTTCAAGTTATTTAACTCAACTATCATTTATTTTTCATCAACTTCAACACATTTAGGGACCCTGAGTCATGAGTGCATCCTAAGCATCATGCAAAGATTCTAGTGTTTTAATCAACATAGAAACTCAATTCAACATATCAACAACAACAACAATTAATACTACCACACAACAATTATATTAACAAACACATCATGGCATGAGTACTTATAAGTACAATGAAAATAACAACCATGGCAACAATAATACAATACCTACAATAGTAGTAGCAACATATTTCAATATATCAATACAGTGACAACAACAAGCACCGACAACAATCATCATAACAAGCTCAACACTAGCATGCATATATAACATCAATAAGGTAATCAGAACAACCCATATATATCCTAGCCCGCATGCATAAATAAACAAATCCCAAGTAACCCGAATGCAATGACTTTGATTGAATTAATTAATCATCTTTAAAAATACTTACGTGATAATCAAAGGTCGGTGTAAGGCTTTGATTGTGCACTCAGTTTTCGCAAATATTATCTTACTGAGAGTCCCGAATTCACTATTGATTAGTGAAATGGAATCGCAATAAGTAAAGTTTAATTGTAGAAGGGGGGTTGAATATAATTAAAAACTTTTCTCTGGTTTTAATCAAGTTACTTAGACAATTTTTAATTGTTTAATAATAACAGAGTATGTAAAAGATAGATATGACAATATCAAAGCAAGTAATACATAGTAGCTGAAAATATGATAACTCACTAAGTGTTGATTGCGGAATGAACTAGCCAAGGCAAATCCAAATCAAACACTCTTGCTAAACTATTACACTTTGAGCTGAACAGTAGTGGACAAACATGCTAACTGTTTACTCACTGCTCGAAGATACGTACTTAGACAAACTGTATTCACTGACAAACAAGTGAATAATACGTATCAACGGAAAATTTCTAAGTACAAAGTACTGCTCTATTTATAGTGCAAATGTCTTGTGGAAAATCATGATCTTGGAATGACACGTGTCGCTGTTTTATTGGTTTGATCTCTGATCCTTGATTATTCCGTGGTCCCAAATTCTGTTACCTCGAATATCATGTCTTCCTTAAAACCAATCATTCACTGCCACGTAATCCTTCAAACATTCATCAAGTACGAGGAACACTTGCTGACATATAAGAGTAGAGCACTTCGTACTTTATTGAATAGTCACTGAAGAAGCAGTAACTCTCCTCACTCACTGCTAGCTAACATGCTCTTGTAGAATGACTTGAAATATTGTTCTCTATTATTTGGGCAGTGACTTTTGCCTTATTAAACATGAAGATATAAAACTCTCGTTGCTTGTATCAGCGACACACAAAGTTGAGTTTTAATATTCCTCGGTATGTTAAATCCAGGAGTAGAATGAATGGCGATCATCAATTGTTAACTTCAGCAATAGCAGCTTTGACATAAATCATTTCTTCATCAAGTTGTGTATTATTGAGTTGATCAGCGACTAATGACTTGTCATGGTCAGCAACCAGTGACTCAACACTTACCTTATCAAGCAAGTACTCCGAAGTATCTAAACATGCTGAACAAACCTTCTCAACCTATATTAGTACGTATACAAACTTAATCACAATACAAGAAACAATCGAACGATTTACTCAAACAACTTTTGACTAGCTTCAACCATGTTCAACCCAATTCAAGCTCAACCCTGAAGTCAATGTTCCCCAATAATAAAAGAAGTGTTAGCTATTGATTTAGAACCATCAAGATTAATACTTCATTCTTTGATCACTTTATCCTATTCTACCCAAACCAATATCATTCAAATAACTAATGATCGGTTTTACACATTTTTAACCATCAACTTAATCTGATCCATTTATGCTCATCCATATATACAATAATTTACAAGTTAATCAAAAACACATCAACCTATCATATTCCATAAAATCAAACCCTTTAGAGTTAAACTCTATTTTACATGACTATTTACATAACAATATCACAGATTCGTCATGTATCTGCCTAGACTTCATGTATCTGCCTAGACTTATAAAATGACATGTTTGACCCATTTAGAAGCCGAATTGGAAACAACTTAAAACTCCAAAGTTGTAGAAAGCACAAAGTTATACCAAGGTACCAAATTTCATATCAATTGGACATATATTCAATTTTATATGATTTTTGGAATAGAACTGTATTTTGGAACATCACCAAATCCTCTATTCAACTTTCAGTTTGTTTAACTCATATTTAATCAACATAAACCTCAAAAATGACTAAAAATTAACTTAAATTGATCATGATTTTTTCATCCTTTGATTTTCATCTTCAATTATGTTTTATAACTCAACAATCTAAATAACTCAAATCGGACAATGATTCTTGATTATTTGAAAACCCTAAAATCACCCCTCTTTCTCCACTTTTCTCCTTCCATCTCGTCTTCTCCAGAGATTATGAGGGAAACTAGGATAATTTTTTGTGTTTTTTTTAATTATTAAGACATTCTACAATTACACTATAGGTCCACATCTTTCATACTTTGCAATGTCACCCCGAATTGGACAATTCTTTACATTTGAAGTCCAACACCAACAAAATTTAACAAACTAAATGCATTATAGTTAACTTTACAAAACTATAATATGAACATAAATTTTAGGACATTACATGTTCATAGAAATCGTACGTACGTTTTTAGGTTGGTGTATAAGCAGAAAGCGAAAGTTGGTAAAACCTTATGTACATATGTATTTTTATCATTATATTCGCGGCTCAAGGTTACAAATACATTAGGGTTATATTTATAGGATAAACTTAACTTAGGGAACAACATATAACAAATCTGGTTGACCTAATTTTCACCGGGTGAAAAGGGCTCTCGCCAAATAAAACTTGCTCTCACCGAGTTAAACTTTCACTTGCCAGGCCAACGAAATAACCTTTGTCCATAATTTCTTGCTTTTCGGTTCATTAAGCTTCACAATCTTAACAAATATTCCATTCTCATTTCTTCTATCCTCCATCCCATGCTAATCATGTTGCTATCATGCTCCTCTTGTCTTACTCCTAGTTCTTGGTGGTGATGGTGGTGATATCATGCTCCTAACCCTTGTTCTTGGTGGTGATATCATGCTCCTCCTCCTAATTGGTGGTGGTGCACTGGTGCTTCTCCTGCTCTCGTGCTACTCTTGTTCTTAGTGCTTTCCTTCTCAGTCTTATTCTCATTCTTCATTGGTGATTTGCTCCTTAGTATCTCTATTCATTCTTTTTTAAAAATAACTAAACATTTATCCCTTTTTTGGTTATTCTAGATCTAATATATATGCCACTATGCAACAATTAAATAAAAATTAAATTAAATTACACAATTAATATCCACCGGAAATGTAAAGTTGAACAGATGGTAGATCCAAAGTGTATGCTAAACCATTTTTAAATTTGGACCGGTTCACAACCGCGCATGTTTTAAAGCCTTAACGAATTCGATTCAAAAAACGCTTTTGAGTAAGACCAATTCCAGTTGGTGAAGAGCATAAGTTCAATAACATAACATGTGTTTCATACATCTGCAACATGGGAATCAAACTGGAATTGGCCTTAACTATATAAGGTTACTCAATCTAAGTACCAATAAACATGCTCTTGTCACCGCCTTTCATGATCTTATTGAAAGTAACCAAATGATGATCACAATCCTCATAGTCATCATTTGTCGACCTTTGTTTGAGATAATTGTAAGCTTCTATCCCTCTCTTTTTTGTCATCTTGTGATTTTTCCATCTGTTTATAACTTTGAATTTATCTAGAAGTTTAAATCTACCTCTCTCAAGCACATTTGTATGTTTCTTCCACTCGTGAGTTAAAAATTTAGTTTAAATACTATTTTATTATTATTATTATTATTATTATTATTATTATTATTATTATTATTAATAGCAAGTACTATTCATGAATAATAAATAATAAAATATGAATCCATACCCTATATATATCTCAACTTTGTTATAAGGGTAATGAAAGAGCTTTTTGCTCACCAAAATCTTTAACACTTCTTGTTGATTGCTCAAATCAACGATTGCGCAATTGGTAAATTTGTATACCCTATTATCCCTTTTAAGGAATGTTACCTCAATAGGCTTTCCTATGTGTTTTAACTGATTGGTAATCATGGTGTGTATAATGTGAAGAGGTAGTTGACTAAAAATAACTGATGTGTTTACCTATAAATGTAAAACAACATCATAAATTGATGTAAAACCATTGAAACAATCAAAACAACACGTTACTTTGACTCTAGTTATACCTTTCAGTGTTGGTATCATCTCTCTATGGGACATTTGGAGATGATGTTGCTTCTTGATCTGAACTAAAAGAAGTTTTAGTCTATTTAAAACGGAAAAATAACAACATATATCATGTTTAGATAAACAAAAAATTTTAATTTTGTAGTATCAAGATTAACATGCTATCGTACCCATCATGATAGTCAAAACATGTATCAATCGGTAATGCAAAGTTGAACGGATGGCAGATCCAAATTGCATGCTAAACCATTTTGAAAATTGAACCGGTTCACATCCGTAAATGTTTTAAAACATTAATGAATTGATCGATGAACTTATCGAGAATTGGGCACGTTTGATGAGTAATTACCCAAACCAAAAATCAAATACCTAACAATAATCTAGGATTCAGATTTAGAAACAAAATGCATCATGCCAGATCTCATCTAATATATTTGGCATGAATTCAATAGCATAAATACAAAGTGAATTTATTATAGAAATAAAATCATTATGAGTGAATATGAATTAATATATTGATTACTATAAAATTTTCTGACCTCCTTCAATAGTAATATCTTTAATGTGTTTTATTCTTATATTTCAAATTTTGCAATTATAATTTCAATCAATATATAATAATACTTATCTTCGTCTTTATTATGCATTATTCATAAATTGACCTTATTATATGCATCATCATCATCATCATTATTATTATTATTATTATTATTATTATTATTTAATTTGCATTATTATATTACAAAATTGTCGTAAATTTATGATTTGGTCACATATTCACATTTGCATAAAAGCGATTGTTATTCGGTTTACACTTTATATGTTGTTGAATTGGGTTGTCGGCTCATATATGTCATTATTATTGTGGCTAGCCTAAAAATAGTTAAAGTGGCCTATAAATGTCATAAGTAATTATGCTAACCATCTTTTCACTAAAGGAAAAGATAAACAAAAGAAATTAATCTCACTAAACAATATTTTATAACATTTTTTTGGACAAATAAATTTTACCTAAATATAACATAAAATTAAAATATTTTCATGGTAATTTAAAAATGAGTTTATAGTATGGATCCTCAATATACTTCAATTTTATTTCTGTGTCACCAATGAAACGGTTTATTATCAATGTTGACAATGAAATTGTTAAATATATTTTGATGTCACCAATATACCTTTTTTAAGGAGCGAATTGTGAATTTGCTAATGTGGCGTTGCCATGTCATTTCATTTATGTGAGTAAGATTCCACGTAAACTAAAAATGTACACGTTGGATTAAGCTAAAAATATTCCCGTTACTTTTCTGGTAACTACCATTTTTTTTTACGAATCTATACGGCTTGTACATGTTTGGCTTATGTGGAAAGCCTGGTCACATAAATGAAGTGATATGGCAACGCTATATCATCAAATTAAAATGATGCTCGCTAAAAAAAAGTATTTTGGTGACCTCGAAATATTTTTAACAAATTAATTGTCGACATTAGTAATAAAACCGGTTCGTTGGTGACATTGGGATAAACAATAAAGTCTGTTGGTGATCCGTACCATAAAGCTTAAGAATTTAATTTCATCGCTTAATGTTATGGGTTTTGCTAACGTGTGTCATCGTGATACACGGTAAGCCGCATTTGATGAAGTTGAAATTTTCTTAAACATCAGAATTTGTAATTAATATGTGTATAAAAAAGGTAAATATTAGATTGAATTAATATGTATTAAATGCAAATGATAATATTTAAGAAAATTTCAACTTCATTAAATGCGGCTTAATGTGTGCCAGGGGACACACGTTAGCAAGACCCTAACATTATAGCTTAAGGAATTAATTTTATTAATGAAGCTTAGTATTCAGAGCATCGATTTGATTGATATTTACTAATACGTACTTTTAGCATTAGTAATGGTGAACTAGTAAATCACTTACGCTATAAACGTTGATCGACATTGGTGATTAATAATAACTTTATATTACAATTCGTAATTAACTGTTTCAATACTTTTTGAGCATTATGTTATCTGAAAGCATTATTGATAAGTGTTGAATTTGATATATTTTTGTATGATATTTTAGTTAGTTTAATGAACCTATTTAGGGAGTAGATGCTACTTATTTATTTAGATTTGAATAAAATATATATTTGGAGCTAAAATGAAAAAAAATGGAGAAATTCAACGTATAGAGTAAAATAGAGCCAATCTGGATGACGAATCGCTGAGTACCTAAGGAACTCGCCGAGTTGTATTTAAAGTATAACTAGTAGTTATTTGGAGATAATTATCATGATTCAAATTAAGAAGAAGAAGAGATAGACTCACACTCCCAAAAAGTTGGGACTTCAGTTCTATGAACGTGAACTGGATAAATAAGACTAGATACATTTAAAGATATGTCAGGAGGCAGAACTCGTCGAGCCATGAAACGCCCCAAAACTTTAGAATTTTTTTTTTCGGATCCTACAACTCGGTCCCACATCTCGTACATTTAATACAGTATATTCATCTTTAAATTATGATCCAAAACAAGACAATGGGGTATGCAAGTTACCAGCCATGTAGTACATGGATGTAAAACAACCTTATTTTAGGTTAGAACAAGCTTGTTTTAGGCTAGAACAAGCTTGTTCTAGTGGTACCACAGACTAAGGTTTTAAAACTAAATTCAAACAGGCATAGTTTTTAAACCGCAAAGACTTAGACCATAAAAGTTTGCAGACACCTTTGTTTGACCATAATAAAGGTTTCTCTTTTTGTACTTTTCCAATTTACTCAAAAACGCCAAAGCTGGACTTATCACCATTTTAGACCCAAAATGCCACTTTTACTTAGCATACCAAAATTCACACCACTTCAAATCTGACTTCAACCTTTTGTACACTTAATTAATATGCCAAAACAAACTTGAAACACTAAACCAAAGTACCACAACCCATTTTATTCAAAAATAGCACTTACACGCTTCTTGACCCAAATAGACACCATTTGACCCGTTTGAATAAATGATCAAATTCTGACCAAAACTCTAGCCAATACCATTCATGTTTGACTATTTCAACCCTCTTGACCATATTTTGACTTCCATTAACTAATGCCATAAGACTTTGACTTCTAAACTTTGACCCATGGGCGATTTACACAAGCTATATTCAAAACGATAATTAAAGAAGAAAGACTTGCAACTCACTACTAACAAGTCATCCATACTAATCATTTTCCTTTCTCCGTGATCCGATTTACCTAAAATCATGAAACATAGAAGGGGTAAGCAACCACCGCTTAGTGAGCATATAAGAAACTAATTAAGCCTTCAACCACATATCATCAACATTAAACACAAATAATCAACAACATAGATAATCTTACTCCACATCTTCATATTATCACATAATAATCAACAACATAGATAATCTTACTCCACATCTTCATATTACCACATAAGAAATAAGTACATAACGGATCCGAACCCTAAGAAACAAGGCATCATGAGAAACAAGCCTTGGTGGTATCAAATCACGTCGAAATGAATACCACTTTAAGAAAAAAGGCTTCATGATTCCAAATCACGTCGAAATGGATATCATATTCAAGAAACAAGGCTAGATACAAGTCATATTTCTCTTGATCGTATGATCCTTTTGCACGTAAGCAATCCGGAAACTCATACGATCATTCATACTCTTTATCATAATCATCATCGTATAATCCACATGTAGAAACAAGTCATGATACAAGTATCTTGAAACAAGGCTAATAAAACATATACAAGAAACAAGTAATCTTTCGCATTAACACTTATCCAAATAAAACACATAAATACAATTAACTTTCACATGGTTGTATGTTCCTCTTGCTCGGAAGCAATCCGGAAACACATACAACCATACTCAATTAGCCCCCATATACTCACCTTAACCTTCACTCGATGATTTACCGAACATGATCAACGACGATACATCCAACTCTTTGCCACCTATCACATAACACATAATCACATACACATAATTAAAACCCACTAATCATAATAATCAAGCATCTATCAATATTAATCCTCCCCCACTTAGGATTATTCTTATTCATAAACATTTATTCCATCATTATACTCATAGTCATAATCATCTTTTATTAACATACTTACTTTTGAATACTTGATTACATAAAATCCTTAATAAAACATCATAGTAATACTCTCTTAACATCACTAACCATATCTCTGCTCCAATTACATGATTAATCAATCAACATAATCACTAACTCTATTATCATAATCATAATCATAAATCAAAACATTTATATATAATTACTTAAATTCTTAATAATTCATCTTAACAACACTCTTTAACATCATTAATCACAATTCTATTCCAATTACATCATTACTTCAAGATTTAACCAAACACTAGAATTTAATCAAGAACATAACTAAAGTTTTCATCACTTTTAGGTTGTATTACAATCACTAATAAACTTAATAACACTAATAAACACTAGCTTCATCAAATTATAACCCTAATTTCGTATTATAATAATCCATTTTACTAAACCCATGAAAACCCCAAAAAGCTAGGTTAAAATTGAAGAAATCTTACTTACAATCATAGAAGATGATGAAAGATAATGATCATCCAAAGATTAAAGCTTGAATCAAAGATTTAATTTGATGTTTGAAGATGATATTGAGCTTCTGCAATTTTTCTTCAATGTTAGGAAAGCTTTTAGAAGTTGATGGAACGAATGAGAAGTCCTCATACTCATCCACGTATCTATCTGACTTATTATCTTAATCCCTTTATCTCTTACAGTCTGGAACAATAAAACTGTTTACGTTTTCTATTATATCTTATTATTTAAATAACCATACTTCATAATAAAAACATATTCGCGTACGAAAATACTTTCTTGAAATTTGGGGTGTTACAAGCCACCTGAAGAACTCACCAAGTTCTAGGACGGCCAGAAAAGTATTATAAATAGAAGACTCATTTCTCATTTTTATATATCAAAAAATTCATAAGAGTTTTTACTCCAGATAACCAGAAAATACTTATAAGTTGTTTTGTTAGTTTAGTTAGTCAGAAGAAAGCTGGAGGCATTCTATCAGTCAGTTGGAGAAAGTAATAGTATGGTTTGCAATATTCTTGTACTATGAATAATGATTTCTTATCAATTGATTGATTGTTTGTTTTATGACTCGTTTGTATATTAATTAGTTATTTTATTGTAATATAGATTGTTTATTAAATATTCATACAGTGAAAATGATTTGTTTTGTGAGATTTATCAATAATGTTTCTATGAATCATTGGTTTATGATTGACAAATATCCCATAACGTTTGATTCACAAATATTTCGTGAATCCTTTGTAATTGTAGGACATGATTAGCAAATTGGAAGATTTTTAATTAAAGTTTGTTTTGTTAAAATGAGTTTATGTTGTCAAGAAATTCGACAAGCCTTGTCATGACTCGACGAGTTCTTTGTATGGATTTATATTGAAGTTTAATTGTGCATTTGTTTTTGATTAAATAATGATAGACTTGTTTGATAAATACAATATGAGATATATTAATAGCCGCATATACGTTGTTAATAGTGCAATGATAATCAATTCACTGTATCATGATTCTGTCTTGTTCTGGACAACTGCTTCAAGAAAAGTATTTCACTTCTATATTGAATAAGTTGTTGCTATTCTATCTTATTTAAACATATATACATGATAAGCGTAAGAATAACTTGTTGTTACTCATTGAAGACAACCTGGATCAACGTACTATACTAAATAGGTACTCTGCCTATATGTGTGTTAATGGTCATAGTTGTACGCTTGATTTGGTTATAAATATAGAAATTTGATTCGGGTTTAATTGATACCTAGACCATTTGTTTTGCCATGTTTATAAAAATATGGGAGATTGAGCATGCATCAAATATCATTGCTAATGTATTATTATTACTAGGTGAATGACTCGTGACAACGCGGACTACGACATTTGTTTTTGTAAATATACCAATTAATTAAATTTAAATATTATATACTTTTTTATTTTAAATGTTTGCACATATATTCTGATCTGGATATGGGACGGTAAAAATAAGAATCAAAATTAAAAAGAAAACTAAAATCCTAGCTTCAAACAATACCCAAAAATTTTTTATGTACGTAACTATTTAAAAGAAGTAAAACAATGAACCCATTTTGCTAATGAAAGAAAAGAGAACACTAATAACTTAGTTTTGAATTATATTATAGGGTGGGGTTCAGATGAGTACAACAATTTTGAGTGGGAATTGAAGATCTAACCAGAATGCGTCACGTGTCACAATACTTATTTTCCTTCACGTTTTTAAAAATCATATATCTCACAAACGGTAAGTCGAAAAATTATAAAAATTACACCATAAAAACCAACATTTTTCTCTCTTCGATTTGCCATTTCACAAGGTATACTTTCGACGACTTTTATTTTTTGGGTTTTACAAATTGTACAAAATTCGTAATACACGTGTTAGTCGCCGGTAACATATGTGTTACTTGTGTTATTCATCGTTAACATATGTGTTACCGGCGACTAACACATGTGTTTGAAGTATAATAAGATATATCACATGTGTTTGAACTTTGAAGTATAATAAGATATATCAATGTGGGATCAACATTATTAACGAACTGTGCGTCTTTTTAATATAAAAATGTATTGCACCCGTTTGTGTTTGAAGTATAATAAGATAATAAATAGTGTCAATCTAGCTAAAAATTGAAACGGTAACTTAAAACAAAGGTACCACATGGTAAACGAATTGAACATAAAAGACTACGATGCAACATAGATAAACGTTGTAGTAATATATATATTATTTAATGACGCATTAAAAAAGAAGAACCGACATTTCAAGGGTGTCGAATAGAATTTTGGAAGAATCGGTTCTTTAAATTTTTTGGGCGCGGTAGTTGGTTAGGTTCGTCTTTAGTTTTCTCAAGACTCGTGGATTTCAGGATTAGATATAAGAATTTGTGTGAATGGCATGATTTATTTAATGAAATACAATAATCATTTTTTCTAATTAAAATAACTTGATATTCATATATATTTATTCATATCGTAGTAGATGTGATCCTTCGTATGGTAATCATATATAACCAAGTAGGCAAGTAATATATCACATTTCATGTAGCTGTAATCTAATAACTAATTATTGGCTTTCAATCATAATAATAATACTCTACTTATTAACTTTCGCTTAAACATAATACATGATAGATAAAGACATCGATTTTCCGAAACACACACATCACGTCTACTTCATGATCGATTATCACAAAACTCGAATTTTACTATCATAACTAAATCGAACAAAATTGAATCAAATTTGTAAACATTACCGAACTAAATTCGAATTCGAATTCAAAATTGAAATTGAATCTTTTATAAGTGTATAAGATCTAAGATAAGATTAAAATATTAATGAAACATAATAACGTGGACAATTTTCTTCTCCCAAAATGTGTTTCTTGATTTTTCATAGTTAGATATATTTATCTATAATGACTTTTATACCTTGTTGGGTTCGCTTTTTAGATAGGAAATCTAACTGCATACCGCTACCCCATCCCTGCTTTATTTATCATAGACTTTTGGTCTCCGTTCTCATTCCCAGTCAACTCATTTTTCGGTTAAAATGGATTATGGGTATCGAATGCAAGCCGCAGAAGGTCTTTCTTGATGCAGTCTCTAACATTTGATAAATGTATGACTGTTAACATCCTTATCTCCTCATCCTTCGCTCTCGGCGGGATTGGGTGGTGGTGTTGGTGTGGAAGCTCTTTTCATCCCTATTTGCAATACTTAAAATATAGAGACGTATTTTGATAATCAATCAAAGTTAAAGGGTGCAAAGATGAAAATATCTAATTTCATCCCAATTTGCAATACTTAATACCGGGGTTTTAACTCCGTTTCACCGGCGACGATCAACTCAAATCCAAATCTCTCTCTCCACAAGGTTTCACATCTCTCTTTTGATCCCAACTTGAACAATAACATCTTTAAAAAATCATTTGATTACTTAATCTTTGAATAATTCCATCAATTTATGTTTAAATTTTCATTCTACAATCCATTTCTACGTACAATATTCGATCTATATATTTGTTTGTTAACTATGTAATTATTCATTGGATATTTTATGTTCTCCACTAGATTATTCAATCAGATCGGACTTCAGACGTGAAGCATTTCTAATCGCAGAAGTTTGAGCATGGTGAGATCTTTGAAATTAGCTTTTTTTCTGATTAAATTGTACAGTGATTGATGAATTAGGGTTTCTATGAGGATATATATATACACGTGTATTTGTTTCAATGTGTATGTAACTATGTATACACACTTCCCTAAGTGAAATCTGTATTGAATGTTAATTGTGGAGCAAATGGAGTGAATAGATTATTTAGAGCTAAAGCTTTCTTTTATTTCTAGGATATTACATAGGGACTACTGGACTAGGGAGATACATCACGAAATGCTATTGAGTTCATATACAGTTAGCTTGTTGAGATTTTGGTTTTCTGCTCCGGATTCATGTGACATGTATGTGTAGGGAAATGCCAAATGTAATGAGAGTATTAGAGATTATGAAGTTTGAGAATTTGTAAAATTGGATTTATGTTATTCACCCCGGCTATGACGTACATCATACCAATGTATGTACGAACTGAGCGTTTGTGGCATTAGATTGATGTAACATAAATATATAATTTATGGTTATAGTTATTGTGTAAGACCGCCACTCCCGCCTTATGTTAGTTAAAGCCAAAAGGAAGTGTGTGCGGTGTGCTTACTGCTTAGATACATGTTAATAAGTAGTAGAAGCCATGGATTTTGCTTTTGTTTTGTGCTTTGGGACATGTAGAGGGATGTTAAACTTTTTTGTGGGGGATGTCTCTTCGATCAAACCAAAAGAACCTTTTGTTTAGAACCAAATTTTTTATGTTCCCAATCAAGATCAAGATTCCTCATCAGCATATTCATCAGGTAGGGACAGGACTTATACCCCACGGTAAGGTTACTTGTTTGTAAAACGAAGGTCGCAAATCACACATTTGAATCATAGAAATAATCACTTTGCAAGATGGTTAGACAGAACTGTATAATAAAGATGCCCTTCTCTAACCCCTGTAAGGGTCGATGAGATTTGGTGCACCATGGCCACCCCCTGCATTTTTAGGGTTGATCAGGAGCTGTTTACAAGTTGAGTACATAGAAAATAGAAGGCTACAGCAATGTTCTGTTGCAATAATTCTCCATGGTGTCATGTGTGTATAATGGGGTTTGTAGAGATACCAAGGCTTGCACTTGTATAAATATAGTTGGGTTGTTGGTGTTGACCACATCATTGTTCTATAACTTATTGGTTATAAAGGTCTCCTTTCAGGCTTTTTCTTCATGCATAATCTGTAAAATTGTGTATTGTTAGTTGGGTTTTAATGTGAATGGTTAAAAATTAAGTTCTGTATGCGTCGGGCCTATTGCTGTAACAATTCAAACTACAGTTTGGTTAACATAGGGCAGAAAGGAAGCCAGTTTTTTCTTTTTTATAAGGGGACTTATCTATCCACATCTTACTACTTGGGGGTGCCACGTATTATCGTTGATTGATGTTGGATACCTTAAGCAGTGATTTAGGCCTGTGATATTATGATTCAGTTTTCCTGTTATAAAGCTCATCATTTGACCTGCAACAAGCTCCAGAAGTTTGGTCTTCTTGTTTTTTTTCAAGCTTTATAGAGTTATTTATGACGCAAACCCAAAAAGTTTGCAGGAAAAGTTCATGACAAGATTTTTAGGGCTACCTCTAGGAAAAAATCACTAATGACGTGTATATAATAGTTGATTGACGTTACACTTATAAAAAGTTAGATGATGATACTTTACTTCTCATGTAGCATTTTGTAGTGTTATACGTGCAGTATGGATGTGGAGGATGACATGCTTGTTTTGTGACATGTTGGTCTGGCGTCTTTGGCATTTTCTATTGCTATGATATGTAGCATTTTGAACATAATCATTCTAATATGTCGTGGTTTGCATTTGCTGTGTCTATCACTTGCGATTAATTTCTGACGCTTCATTTAATTTCTTGTATCATCTGCATTATTTGCATTTCATCTCTGTCATCCTTCTCTCTCCCTCTTTATTCAGTTACCATTTCGATAAGGTTATATTTTATGTTGCAGATTCATTTTGTTCTCTTAATAAGCCGACAAGGAAAAGTTAGGCTTACAAAGTGGTATTCACCCTACTCCCAGAAAGAAAGAAGTAAGGTATGCAAATTCAACTAGAGCATGTTTCTTTTTCCACCAACATAGTCCACTCGGTTATAGCATGGTAATAGTTAGCTGATAGATTGTGTTCTTCTTGATCTATGGATTTCACCTTTTTTATAATCTTTCTTTAGTCCTTAACATTCATATATATGTTGGCAAACATTATGTAGGTGATACGAGAGCTCAGTGGGATGATTCTTACACGTGGCCCCAAGCTTTGCAATTTTGTTGAATGGAGGGGATTCAAAGTTGTTTATAAAAGGTATTCTTTGAAATTTTTACCTTTTCTATTATTTTAGAATCCTTATTTACTTATTTGTGTTGATCATCTTTTTTAAGTGGTTACTTTCTTGTGATTTAATTTACTTATCAGATATGCCAGTCTCTACTTCTGTATGTGTATTAACCAAGAAGACAATGAACTGGAAGTCCTTGAGATTATTCACCATTATGTTGAGATTTTAGATCGTTACTTTGGAAGTGTGAGTCATCTAAACCACCAAGACATTAAATATTATTTGGATTTTGGACCCTCACCTATTGAAAACAAAGAAAAAGTAAATAAAATAGATGGAAAATTAGTTAGACCTCATCTATAAATGGAAACTGAAATAAAATATTAAACATGTGTGTGCTAGGTTTGCGAGCTGGATCTGATCTTCAACTTTCACAAGGTATGTTTTCTTTACTTAGTTAGTTAGCTTCATACTCATAGCCTGAACAAATTTACGTAGATTTGTGATGGTGTGCCAGATCACTGATAGTCATTTAGACTGTTAGTCAATCCTCTTCTAAAACGTTGGTTGTAATTTATAAGAGCATGTGGCGTGGTTCATGCTTTGAATGTATGTCGATGATTGTTGCAGGCTTATTATATACTGGATGAGGTACTAATTGCTGGGGAACTTCAGGAATCAAGCAAAAAGACAGTGGCCCGTTTAGTGGCTGCACAGGTACGAATTCAATCAAGGACGTTTCTGGTGTTTGTGTTTTCATCTCCGTTTATTGGTAGCTGATTTTTCTTCTTATTTCATAGGATTCTTTGGTGGAGGCAGCTAAAGAAGAAGCAAATTCGATAAGCAATATAATTGCACAGGCAACCAAGTAAAGCTTGTGCTTACTCTTATGGCCTACCACCTACGCGATTGGCTCACCTCACATATATGTATTCTGTCTTTTTTTCTATTTCTTTCTAGAGTGGAGATTATGGCTTTTTATGTATGGTAAATTACTCGTATCACCCATAAGATTTTGTCAAATTACAAAGATGACCGCCATCTCAGAAGAACTACAGAGAAATCTGTTTGTTTGAGAATTCTGTCTTGTTTTTAAATGTTGTATATTGTTCTTACTTTCAGTCAGAGCTAACTCTCTTCCTTTATTTTTGTAAATTTACTGGAAATGAGACCAAGAACCTTGAAAGTGGTCAAACAAGTTACTTAGGGTATAATTACAGTGTTAAATGCAGCAGTGTGGTACAATGATAAAGTCTATATACTATCCCACTTGTACGAAAACTAAGATACCTTATGGCAGCTATTGACACAGGTAGCCTTTGAAGCTTTATGAAATCTAATCGGTGTAAACACTGTCACTGTTTCTGGAATTGAAACTTTCTGCTAATTATACGTGCTTTTATAATTGTTTTAAACAAATATAGTTTAATACTTTAATACATGTTTGTGGGGTTATATAGGAGATTTGCGACTTGTTGTAAGGGATTTGTATCGAGACAAGCTTAGCTAATTTGATCACACTTTCTGCTTCATCTGGTTATATATTTTTGACTGTTGTATTCTTTAATTTTATTGCCGCATATATGTAGATGTAATCCAATGTTTCAAGTTATTTGTTTATGGAAAAGTGTTCACCAAATCATCCACAAATGTTGTGATGTTACTAGTTCTAAAAAGACTTGAATGATACTTCTACGCTTACACAAGTTTATGATCATTGAACTCCAAAAAACTCCACAACAAAAATGGTTTGAATAATACTAATCAAAAGATCTCGTACACCCAACCGAATATCAACAACTTTAAAACAAGGTCATCAACAAAGTAATTTTGAAATTCTAACATCTCAACCTCATATAGATTCAAGAATTAGACGAAAGGTAACAGCATCAGCCCAGTGTATTCCCAAAGTAGCAACAAGATTAGAATCAAAATTTTCCAGTTTCGTCTGTAGTGCACACCATGTTTGTCACTGCATATGATAATTTTGAATTGAACTAGTTCACTTACACATATGTGTGAATCATGTAAAAATTCAGCAAGTGATCTGGAAATCTCAATTAAAAAGATAGCAATGATTTAATGCAGCAATAACCAGTTAATATATCCAGTTAGGGATCTTTGATCTGGAAATCTCAATTAAAAAGATAGCAATGATCAAACAGTTACTGTAATAAACATTTAAATTTTTATGTGTTTGCTGTGAAATTTATAGACGAGACATTAACGCATACTCCTTGTGCAATGTCCTTCAAAGAAAAAATGAAAATAGTTGAAACTCCAGATTTACTATAATCTAGAGCAGACCCGTGTCAACGACAAATGGTCATCACATCAGTATATTATGCATTCAAACTCACACACTAAACTCGATACATTTCACGAAGGATAAAACTGGTATCAGTTAAATGGCACTTACTGTACATAATTACTCCGTACTTTAAAGGTCAATCATCTCTTTAACATTCTGGAGCCACATCAACACTACCTGAACCTAGTCCAAACAACTTTTCACCACTTTTACCTTACTGTCAACTCACTTTCACCATCATTAACTTTTCTAATTTATATTTCTTTTATTAATAAAACTAGGTAAATACCCGTGCGATGCATAGTTTCGTAAATTATTGTTGATCAACATTAGCTAAGATATATATATATATATATATAAAAGCTTGATAACATTGAGTTCTTCAACACATTTACATAATATATGCACAATATAGTGTTTGATTGTTTTATATTCTGCAAATAAAATAACTTGATATTGTGCATTGTATGCTGAAAGTCAATCCATGAAAGCCCCATTTACAAATATATTGTGAACAATCACTTGTGGATATTACTTGATGTGAAGTGAAACATCATTTTGACCAAATATAAAAAAATAAATAGTTACTAATACGAGTTAAATGTATATATTACTTATTTCAACTAGTGTATGTTTGATGTTCTAAATTGATGCAATCTTCCCTATGATATGTAGCGTCTTTTGTGGACTAACGATATATTGAGTTCACTAACTCTCATATGGAAAAATCCATGATTTTTTTCTTTGCACTTAACACTAAGAGTTCCTCTATAAATTTTTGTAGAAGAGAACAGTTCATATGAGAACATAAAGTTATCTTAATGAAAATAGTTAAAAAAAAATGGGATATAACATAGCTGAAGCACTAGTACGAGTTAAAAGTTTACCGACTAAACAACTCACTAACATGTTATCAATATAAGATAAAAGCTTTAATATGTAGTGCTAATAATGCTCAATAAAAGTATGGAGTGGGTATTGCAATTTCCGCTTTGGTAGTGGATTGGTGGTTTGCTAAAGCCTGATTAACCCATTTAATTCCACCAATGAACACCCCTGATTAATTATCCAACCAAGATCTTAAACAATGAAATCACCATGACCACATTCTCATGCATCACTCAGAATGGATGAAACTTATGAACGAAAGACAACCTAAACAGACAGCTTGCATGACAAATGAATGCTACCAGCTTAACTGATAAAAATTTGCATTTCAACTAAAAATAAATATAGTATGATACAAAGAGTCAAAGATGGCATCACCATTCACCAAAAGCGATCCTACGGTGAAAGGTGACAACTGGATATCATCATATACACATGGATCAACATAATTAAAAAGATTAAAAAAAAAAAAAACTTATCACAAGCCAAAAAAAATATGATCACTAGATGGAGGAAAACACCATTTTCACAGACGCTGCTTCCTAATTAGCTGCAACAATAGATGTTTTACTGTTGATCTGCACAAAGAATGGATCTTTAAGTAGAAAATGAATTTGCCGAACAAAGAGCTCTTCTTTACTGTAGTTGCTCTGATCTTCAATTCACGAGCAGTAGTTGCATATAATAGAAGATGAAAAAGGCGATTTAATCTGATGAGGAATCATAGAATTCACTTGGGCATGGAGTCATTACATCAGATTCAAGTGTTTTCACCACCATGTGCATTGTGGGCCGATCTTCTGGACTTGATGACACACATTGAATTACAACAGATAGCAGAGGGTCTAGTGTTTCTGCCTCAACACCTTCACAGTTTTCATCAATGATCTCACGTTGCCTATCCTCCGTTACCAAGTAATTCAGCTGAAAAATGGGTTTCAACAGAGATAAGATTGGTATCAAGATGATACAAAGAGTTCAAGTTACAGATATTTAAGATACACTGGTATCCACGCTCGAAGTGGAGAGGTAGCATGTTGAGTAACTGGCCAAATTGGTGATTATATTAGGGGTCCATTCAGATTGAGCAGACTTGTCACTACGGTTTTGTCTTGTTTGAATTAAACAATACATATATAGAATATTTTAGCATTTATAAACATTTCAGGTGACCTTTGACACATGTGGCCCGCCCAAGTGCCCCACCCAACGGACCATTTTCATTTTAGATTAACTTGCACGCAGTACCTGTTTTAGCCAAGACAGATAAAATACAATCCACACCCACCCATTTTTGGCAAATGGGATGATTTGCTACCTCTACTTTAATGAATGCTGATTGGATATAGTTTTTAGGTAGGCTGCATTCAATAGATCAAGGGTAGAGACATACCCAGCCAACAATGTTAAGGCCTTTCTCTATAAAAGAGGCGTCGGTTGGCCTCTTTCTACTTACAACTTCAAGCATAAGTACGCCAAAACTATAAACATCTGTTTTCTCTGTAGCTCTACCACTCTGCATATACTCTGCATCAAATTTTTTGCAATTATATTATAAGATACATTTTGCAGTACCGGAGGAGTGGAAACATTCTTGAAGGAAAGCATCAGCAAAATACAACTACAAATAAAAACGAGAATAAAGTAGACAATATTATAAAAGGTATCGGTGTAATTGTGTCATATCAGTTAGAGGTGACAATGCTGAGTCATTTGCTTATAAATGGGTAAGTTAAGGGTCTCTAATGGGTCAAAAGTGTCGAACAGATTAAAAGCCTCCCAAAGTGTCGTGTTAACACCTAAAGCCACTTAAATTTATCTATTTAAAAGAATAATTCTATTAATGAAAAAAATTTGTTATTGTATAGTATATTTGACATGCTAATCATTCATAATATTTAAAAAGTGCGACAGATGATTTTTGGGCATAGCTAACCCGTACCAAAATTATCCATTTTGACCTGTTAGGGTGTTACCCAACCCACCCTTCTTCACCTCTAGCAACCATAGTTGATTTTTTTACCTGGAGCTAAATATCCAAAAGTTCCAGCGACAATGGTTGTAATGTGAGATTCCTCATCTTCAAGCAATTTTGCAAGTCCAAAATCAGAAACCCGAGCCTCCAAGTTTCCATCAAGCAAAATGTTGCTTGCTTTAATGTCGCGGTGTATAACTCGAGGTGAGCAGTCATGATGCAAATACGCCAGCCCCTTTGCAGCTCCCATAATAATTTTAAGTCTCGCATCCCAGTCTAGTTGCTCACTTTTTTCTATAAACATTGTAACCATTATCTTTTACGGTTACATGACTAGTTGTTTAATATAATTAACCAAGAAAAAAAGACCCAACAATATTTACAGAAATGATTTACCATGGAGAGCTTCATCTAGGTTGCCACCTGGTAAGTAGTCATATAGTAACAATTTGGATGTTGGAGAATTGCAATATCCTCGCAAATTCACCAAGTATTTATGTTTAATGCTTCCAAGAATTGCAAGCTCCCTTTCAAAGAAGCGATCAAATCCCTCATTTAATTTCACTATTCTCTTTAAGGCAAAAACATTTCCATCATCCATGGCCAGTTTATAGACTGTTCCAAAGCCTCCAGCACCTATTATGTGCTCCTCATTTAGAGTTTCTAATTTCTTAATGATGTCTTTTGATGAGTATGGCAAGTCTCCATGAAACATCACAATGGATGCACCTGAAGCAATTACAACATATTATAACCGATATAAACTCAATATCTATATTAGATGACATCCACATAGGCACTGAACAACAAAAACCAATGAGTAGTTATTAGAGCCTCACCTCCAATGACATCCTTTGCAATCCCTTTGGCATCATTTTTTCCAAGCCTCTTATAGAGAAAACAACCCCAGAAACACATAAGTGCTACCAGCAGCAATGCACCAATAGTAGCAGAAGCACTGATAAGCAGTCGCCCAGAATTCTTTTTCACATTTTGGCTCCCTATACAAACAAAATAGACCAGTCAACTGTAAAACACAAAAGGGATAAACAAATCAGGCTTCCACAAAGGAGAGTCAAGGCAATTAATATATATATATCCCAATAATAATATGATACGTATCAAATTACCAGCAAAGCCAATAAGTAACACAATAAAATCAGCTAACAATTTTTAGAATGAAAAAAAGTGAGACCTGCAGGCTGTTGATTTCCAGTTTCATCTTTGCACAACTTATTAACTTGCTGTCCACACAAGTCGCTGTTTCCAATAAAGCTGCAAGTATTCAACCAAAAGTTGTATTTTGTTTTAGTCATATTGGCCAAGCGTATCATAAGTATTTTTGCAATACATGGAACTGCCCTGATTTCGGAGGATCCTTAAACACCAACTTTATATATTTACTTTCTAATATACTTTAAAGAATGCAATAAGCAGGAAACCTAATTCAGAACTCACGAGTCACTTCCAAATTTGCCAAGAATGCCATCAGTTGGGATTGGCCCAGTCAGAAAATTGAACGAGACGTTGCTTCATGGATTACACAGTATACATGTCAGCACAAGGTTCCACAAAAGCTATCAAACAGACTGGATGTGGGAGATAAAATAAATGTGCTTACAGATTTAAAAGGTTACTCAAAGTCCCAAATGATGTTGGAATCCTCCCATCAAGAGAGTTGCTAGAGATATCCCTGCAGCATAAGAGAACGAACACTGTGACACTTCTATTAAATAACTGAAGGAACGTCAAAAGACCATGAGTTTTTTTATTTTCTTATACAGTAAGACAATGATACTTTATAAAATGACAAACATGCAAGAGATTGAACATTAATTTTCTAGTCTCAATTTTTAAATGAGCCTTGTAACATAAACTGCAGAAAACATTCATACTCCAGTACCCATTTAAATGTTCGTATCTGTATCAGTATATATATATATATATATATATATATATATATATATTTCACCAAAATAAAGAGCAAATATGACTTACAATGTCTGAAGCTTTGAAAGATTTCCCAATCCAGCAGGAATAAATCCACTTAAGTAATTATTCTGCAAAAATCTGTTAAAAAATATAAGATGATACTCCTGCAGAATTCTTTGAAACAGAAACAAGATTATAATTCCAGAGGAATTTCTTACAATCCTTGCAGCTCTGTACAATTTCCTAGTTCTGGAGGAATTGCTCCATAAAAATTGTTGTAATGAAGATCTCTACAGCACGTCATGTATACAGCATCAATAATTGTATTATGCATACCCTATTTATATTAGGCATAAACTTTTGAGAAAAAATAAAACTCACTCACAAGAATTTCAACTGATCAAGCTTTCCAATATCCGGTGAAAGTGGCCCCTTTAACTTGAGATGAGAAACGTTCCTGCGGAAATGATAACACCCGAGTGATTACAACACATATGTACCATACATAATAAAAATTTATACAACATAGGCTTCTGATGACTCACAAAGATATAACTCTCATAGTTTTTGAATCACATGTTATCCCTTTCCAACCACATGGATCAGGATCCTCAGGCCTCCACTGACCAAGTACGTCAACCGAACTGACAATGCTTGTCCGGAAGTTAACGAGAGCTTCACCTGGTAAATGAGTACGAAAATCAACGTGTTCATGGAAACTGTTGAAGTTTTATATAATATTTTGGAGATATAAAAATAATTAATGTTGGTACTTTTATGAATTCGGTCGCAAACGTATGTGACCTTTGATAACTTTTATGCAAAAGGCTTCTTACACCTTTGAGGTTGTATATAAGAAGAAACGGCTAAGCATAAATAAAGTTGACATACCATCAGCAGTGAGACCTTGACAGATGCTCATCAAACAGCATAGCAATACAATGTACAGCAACAATGACTCGTGCAGATATTTCAGAATGCCCATTAGTGTGCTGATCGAGCATAATAAAGCTCCTACATATCATCTGATACACCAAGGCGTCAAATAACTTCTTATGCACATAAGAATGTTGATTGAATGATACAGTCTAGCAGCTGCAAGATAAACAAGTTCCGTAGGAGATAATCGTTCAATTTCAACAGCTATAACAAGAAAGAAAATTATATAAAAATATTACAAACTTCATTATAAAGATATATCCATTTGGTTGTGTGTATATATGTGCTAGGAGATAACTAAAGTGCATTATATATTTATATATGTAAAATAGATACATAGAGATAATTATAGAAAATAATCTTTCATCAAGTAGCGCTCAAGTGACTCGTGAAGAACCTGAACCAAACTAATAAAGTCGGTGTACAAGTCTAACCTGGCAGTAGAAGACAAGTTTCTATTTTGGGCCCAAAACCCAGACCCCAAGTTCACCAAGTATAGCTATTTGAAACCTAAGATGAAAGAAAGATGTGTATTAACATCACACAAGAAATAAAATTTACGAAGTAGATAATAAGAGATTAGTACAAGATAAAAGACATCAAGTAATGATACCCTTCTATTCATTTGTGAAAATCAGGCTTTAAGCATTTCCATAATATATACCACAGCTTCGCAAAACGTGCAAAATGTTGAATAAGTAAAGATAAAACATCCTAAGTAAAACCCGCAAAGTGCACACAGCTTAGGACTAGACTTATATTAATAAGAGATGTATGCACCAGCCAGTCTGCAACGTAAGCAAGGGATAGATATTGTTCTAAATGTAACTTCTTCCATATGAAATTTAGAAATAAAAAATGAATTATGCACTTATGCTGCAAGGTTGTGTTTATGTGAGTAAACCAAGACGACCATATATGGTATTATAAGAGAATTCAAGAAGACCATGTGTAATTACTAAAAAAAACTTATATAAGTTTTTGCAACTTCTGTTCTGCTATTATCACTGTTAGTTCATCTGTACAGCCCATTGATGCCAAAGAAACTAGATAAATCCCATGTACACATTACATCATATATTTATATATAAGTCGAAGATCAGCAATACGTGTGTACATACATATGCATGTTAGACATGTTAAGGATAAGGGTACGACTTATGAGGTCTTCATAACTAGGAAACAAAATGATTATACCGTTGAACTGCCTTCTAATCCATTCTTTGAAGTGCACAAGTTTGCAGGCGCATGTCCAAAAGTCCTCTCTCTGCCCATTAATAAGCAGAATGTTAAGATAATTACCCAGTTTAGTCTAGCCTTAATTCTACACCATTCATAAAAAACAATAAAATAAGAGAAATGAACCAAAAGCTAGCTAACACAGCCCCACATACTTAACATGGTAATCATATAGTCCTCATTCATAAAGATGTCCTTATGACACAATAATAAGATACCATTGTTGTTATAATAATTGCCATCACTCCCTTAATGTTAAAAAACCATTTTATCACTATAAAATATATATATTCATTATACAACCACAACTTTCAACATGTCAAGACACCATTAATAAATCACAATTCATCATTACTATATTATTAAGTAAGAACAAAATCACCAAGCAAGTATGGCAACTACAACAGTTACTGAATTTCAGTAAATAGTACAATCTAAGTTAATTGGAGCATTGCAGAACACTAATTGCACCTTAATTCCAGTAAATTTGATCCCTAACTAAAAATTAAACCTATATTGTAACTAAACAAATCAGTACGGAACACTATAATTCCAGTAAATTCAGCTATGTCAGCTCAATTAAACTTATATTGAATCAGTACGGAACATTAATTTCACTTTTGTTGCAGTAAATTACAACAATCTGAGCTCAAATTAAAACTAAATTGAATCAGTACGGAACTCTAATTTCGTTTAATTACAGTCAAATTACAAGTAATTGAACTCGAATAAAAGCTAGAAACAGTGGATTGAACAAGCATGGAAGTGAATGTTACCAAATGTTTGGATCTGCGATTGATTTAGGAATTGAGGAAGTTGGAGGATTGAGCTGTAAAGTAGAATAGAAACTAAAAAAAAAAAAGGAAAAAAATCGTTATATAATAATATAGATATAGATACAGAAAATATGTATGTATATAGTGATCAGGAGAGAGAGGATAGCAAAAAAGAGAATTAAATGTAGAGCATCAGGGTCACCAATGAGCACAGAGTGGCGTCGCACGTGGGACAACAACAACCCATACGTGCGAGTTTTCAACCGACGATTTTGGAAGAACGATCTGCAAAATCAGCCCGGCCCACTTAGAAAAAAGTAATTGGGCTTCACTTTAAGTCTGTCCAAGACCATCTCAATACTGCATCAGGTTTTTTCAAAATTGAGACAACCGGTATCAAACTATCAATGAACCATCACTTTAATTTTTGAGTTCAATATTTGACAATTTACCTTTATATCTATACACTATACAAAAACAAAAATCAATGAAATATTAAGTTGGCCCCACACAAACCAACCAAAGCAATGTCGGTTTTCCGACGGAAAAAACTGATCGACCGACCTGATGGCCACTGGTGTCGGTTTCGTCAGTCTTAACCGGCGGGTACCATCGGAAACGCTCTAATGGTCCTTCATAAGGAGTAACGAGTATTTGAGTAACGAGTATTTGGTTGGGTTTATTTTAGGAGCTTATTCAAATACTAAAATTAATCATTGTGTTGAAACAAGTAAATAAGCTAGTAAATTAAGCCAACCCAAACAACTTGCAAATCCTTAGTGGCCGTTCTCTTGAGAAAAATGTAATTGTTCAATCTTAATTTTAAATTTTAAATTTTAAATTAAGAACATATGAATTGTCCCCAGTCCAATTTGTTAGAATGAAATTGAATATGGTGCCGACGTGTCGTTTAAAAAAGAATGAGATCATAGTTATGATATAATGGATTTTGAAAGATAAAAAAAGTAAATTTACAAGTATGTAAATAAGTAAATAACCAAAGGGCCTTTGGTATAGCAGTAATGTGGTGACCACTTCCAAGCAAGAGTTTGAGAGTTTGAGTCTTGGGGATATAACAATTGTATATGTTCGTGATTTAATGTTAATATTCGCGGTAAGGGGTGTGTTGGTGCTTATCTTTTTCAAATTTGAGAATAGCTCTAAAGCGTAGTTTAGTTGATTTTGACTGAGAAGACCCTCAGTCATGTTTCTCATTATGTGTTGACATTATTGTGAACAAGCTGATAATAATATTGTCTTCCATATAATATCTAGGACGTATGAGACCGTCAACGTTGTCGGTTATCAACATTTTCATTCTTTTTTTTCTTTCGAAAAAAACTCTACGCTCAACTTGCATAATTTATCAAATTAGGTATCTACTTATTTTATGTCTACGTATTGTTTACATAAAATTTATCTGGTCTGGGCCTAGTAATGGAAGGAGACTGTAAATGTACTTGTATCTCAAAACCCTAGCCACCTCATTTGGTACTAACCAAACCTAGCACACACCCTCATTGCCGAATAAATGTAAATAAGTTTCTGTTAATTGACCAAAAAATATAAAAATCTAAACCTCCTAGTTTTGCTTTCTGCCAAATCTTTTCTCCACTTTCATTCTTGTATCTGCATTTCATTTTGTGCATTTGCTATTTTTCTTGAAACAATACATCATTTTACCTTGCAGATTTATAGCTTATTCATGGGAAAAACAAGTCTTTTTTTTTTTTGGGTAAATGTTTGTATTTTGATTAGATGTATTTTTATTTTTTATTTCTAAATTATGGTGACTAATTAGCCATTCACATGACAGTATGTGACTGGTCAGTAAGATCACCTACACTAACTATTGGGTTAACTGCCTTCTTTGTGAATCTGTATTTGGTTTCACAGCAAGGCTGTTAAGTACATGTGTTACTGAATCCTCAGCATCAATGGTCCTTCAACTTATAACAGAAAAAAAAAAAAAAAAAAAACATGTTGTCATGTTGATGTAGTTGACTTGGTCCTTTCTCAATAGTTAACAACTCCATTGTTATATGCAGGGGAGTAGTTTGGTCAGTCTACTATGTTTTGGTAAATAGATCTCTGATTAGTAATTACTAGTACTATTTGTTGGCTAGAAATTGTTATCTATGATCTACATGTTAGGCGGAGCTACTTCGTACAGACCTCTGACTACGGGTCGGTGTAACAAATTTTGAGTTGCAATAAGAAAATCAGTGTCACTTATTAAGATTTTGATATGAAAACTATATAAGTAACATTTTGATACAACTATATAAGTATTTTACAAATATAAACAAATCTTGGTATACAATTAACAAAATTTGAATACACAGATATAAACTTCAATATACAAATGCATGAAGATTATATTGGTACACACTTATCAAATTTGTATATATACAATAAAATACAGGGATTGCAAGTTCTAAAATATACATATAACTTGTTCATATTAATCCATCTATAAGTGCTTATTTAGTTTGTTATTCAAATTTCTTTGCTAATTAGTCAAGTTGTTGTTAAATTGTGTAAATGGTCATTATCAGTAGTGCACCTCATTAGACTCCTGTTCTTAAGTTTTAAATTTTCATGCAGTATCCTTTCTCCATACAAATATTTTATAAAACATTTATATCTATTCTGTAAAATATAAATGACAAATGAAACAAGTAACTGCAGATATATTTGGATGCATTGTCTCTTATCTATGACACGCTTTCTAATAAAATCCACAAGTCATGGTTCATAACATCGGTTACCTGACATTTCAACAGATGGACTTTGTAAACAGAACCAAAAAACTTGATTACTGCACATACTTGCGCCCTCATATACACATTGTATTGCAAGATAATTATGCTTAATATAGAATGCCTATCAAAAGTGGGATCAGGAGGTGAATTTCAACGCTAATATTAAGACTTTGATCGAAGGAGTCTGCCTTCAGGATTTTGTGTAACCCACCTCTCGTAATCTTGTATCAACTGCTGCAGTAGCAATGGTACAAGTCTGTCAACTAAAGCTTGCATCATTCTGCATCCAACCAAACTTCATCATTAAGGATACATTTTTCCAATATTGAAGCAGACTCTCTACCCCCGACAGTGGTATGACTGTCTACATCACACCTCCCCTATACTCCCGCTTATGGCGGGATTGGGGGTATTGCTGTTGTTTTCCAATATCGCATGCAACTTGATGCTTTATTCCCACTTATGTTAGTCACTTAGTTGTGCACTTTGACTTTAATTGTCAACAAAGTACTTTCAGTTCAGTTATCAAGGTTCTTCTATTTTATTAAATTTGATAAGTCCCAAATTATATAAAACACAATAGAGTTTCATTGTAATCTACGGGAGGACATGGAATCATATAATCTCATTCATTGTAGTGAAACGGATAAAGTCAACTTACAAAGTGCCTGGAGCCTCGACGGCAGATGTTGGCAGCATGCTAAATGGTCGGGTGTATATCTGCATAAAGTACAAATCTATTAATACATGTACATTAAGTAAACGAACTTTAAATTCACCGATGAAACAGTTTCTAGAAGTTTTACAGATCAAAAACCCTTGTAAGCTGCAAAGGAAGGACAACTATACGAGAGGACATTTTAGATATGTAACTACTACTCAAACATTCGTGTTATTCATTGTGGCATCTTGTTTGCAAACCAGATGGATTGTATTTAAAAGTCCGTTTTGTAAACTATTCAACTTAATGTAGTTACCAATTCTATATACAAGTGGTCTACACCAGTTGTACACTTGGAAAGTAGTGCAAAGATAGAATACGAATTCTTTTGGTATGAACAAGTGAAATATGCTCGTTGTGGGAAGAAATATCTTGTTCAGTGGAAAGTTATTATTGAAGTCGTTATAGTCGGAGACTATACGCAAATCATCTGATTTTCATATATATGCAGTCTGAGAGATCACTAATCAGTTACATAAAGATCTGGACAATAAGTGGCCAACCCAACCCGACCTATACAAAAATGACCCGTTTGACTGTATACCTGCCCTGATTATTTTCCTCTATAAGTCATAATTATTACATGGAATGGGGCAAAGATCTGCAGAAAAACTACCTCAAGAGTGAGATTGAGCTTCACATTCACATCCAGATATGGTTCAGAACTCTTTGTGCACCAAGTTATGTGATTTGTCATTTCCGCTGTAATATATTGCATGCAGAATTAATCCGTTACTTTTAGGCCTGCACAAGGCATTACCTTATAACTTAACATCGAGTCACCAAAGCAGCAGCGCACAATGTTCATTTTCCATTAAGTGGATTGATCACCAAGGCTTAAGCATCGGTTTGGGACCACAAGATCGCATTTATTTGTCATTATTCAAGGTGATGAACAATCAAACATTTTACTTAAAAAAAGTTTCGGGTCAAATGTTGCAATATTTGTGAGATCTGATCAAGTAGTATTTCATGTACTTCACAATAATTTACATTTATAGATAAGTTCACTCGTACTACGAACAAATACCTGAAAAATGTTCATTCTGTCGTTTCATGACTTCAGAACCCTCAAACTGCAAAAAAAACCTAACATCAGCTCGAAACTAGTTTTGACGATAATCCAAAACAAAATCAACTACAATGATCATCATAAATTCATTGTTTGTATATGTCTTTCCGAACTATATTCCAACTCTCACCTTGCAAGATAACATCTCTACCAAGCAATCTTCATCTGTTGGGGTCACCCGTAAGTCAATCACAGGAGTGACTTCAAAGTTAAGCAGAGTCAGCGGTGGTAGAGTACACCTGTAAGTGGTGGTATCGAGCTGTTCAACGGTTTGCAGGGCGTGCGTGTTAAGAAGTGCTTCAATACCAGATGGATGGCTTAGAAATTCCCTAATACGATATATCTTTTCCCCTCTATCACCTACCACCGGAATCTTGACACGATCCTGCTTGCTAGCAAATAATCTAGCTTTTTTGATATTTGAATCTTTATAGTTTTCGTTACCGCGATTTGAAATTCTAAATATGCTCCTGGAATGAAAATGATCACATGATTCCTAGTGCCAAAAGAAAAGAATATTATTACACTATCAAATGATAGAATGTTAAACATGTAACTGTGAGTATTTAGTTTTTATCAGATGTATGCACTTAATAACATTATAATTACGGCCAAATATAATTTGGAGGGGTACCTCTGACCCGTACCATATTTCAATGATATTTCAATGGTACCTGTCGACAAATCACCCATATATTTGAGGGCACGGCGTCAAACCCCTGACCTATAGGTTACATACGTGGGGTCTATGCGTTTGTGATGGCGGTACCAATTGGGCATACCAATTGGGCAATGCCCAATTGTTTTATGGGCAAATGTTAGTACAAAAGTAACATAAGATCGACAAAAAGATCAAACTAGGGAACCAAAGTTGTTAAATTTGTTACAATAATATGACTATATGTTCATTTCTGTTACAATAAGATTATAGAGTGAGTTCAAATGAGTACATTAATTTTGAGTGAGAATGAGAGAACCAATAATAAAGAGCCATATGTACAAAGAGAATTTTCCACAGGTACAAAACTCATTTACCCCCAAAATCAATTATCTCACAATCGACAAATCGAAAAATTATGAAAATTGCACCATTAAATTCAGCGTTTTCTCCTCTTCGATTTTCCGTCCCTCAAGGTATACTTTTGACAACTTTTTTTCCTTCATTTTTTTGGTAGGTTTTACAAATTAGTAACACATGTGTTAGTGATTGATTGTACATTTGATTTGAGATTAGGGTTAGGGTTTAAGGTTAGGGTTAAGGGTTAAAGGTTTAGGATTTAGGGTTAGGGTTTAGGGTTTAGTATGATTTAGGGATTAGACCAAGCCTAAACCCTAAACGCAACACTTTAACACACGTGTTAGTAAATGTGAAACCCACCAAAAAAGTTACAAAAAAAAACTCGTCGAAAGTATGCCTTGAGGGACGAAAAATCGAAGAGGAGAAAACACTGAATTTAATGGTGCAATTTTCATAATATTTCGATTTGTCGTTTGTGAGATAATTGATGTGGGGTAAATAGATTTTGTACATGTGAAGCATTCTCCTTGTACAGATGACAAAATATCATTGGTTCCCTCATTCTCACACAATTTCATATTCTCATTCTCATTTGAACCTCACCCTAAGATTCTATCTTAATGGTAAGTAAAGTAAAAAATATGCTAATAAATGACTGTACATAAAACAATGGTGATGGAATGTGATAAGTACCTGGTGAAGAAATGGTTTTTGGAAAACTATGGAAGATGATAAGGAAGCTTCAAGTTTTGAAACCTTCATTTGAGAGATTCAGGTTGCTATTACCATTAGTGTGGGTTTGTGTGTGTGTATGGGAGAGAGATGAGATGAGATAAAGGGAATAACTAAATCTGCATACGTGGGTTGCATTGTAGCAACTCGTTCAGGGTCACATTTTGCCAAACAACCAGGATTCTTAAGTGATCAAAATTGACTAATTTAAAATTTACTCCAAAAATGACCTTAAATTCAATTGTGTTGTAATTTATTTTTTTCGTCTGTGTAAAAAATAATATTAAATAATAATTTTTTTTCTATTTATCAAAAAAATGCCAAATATGCAAGAACATAGGATGGATGTAAACCCACACATCCCCTTAGGTTTGGCCGTTTGGGTCAGGTCTCAAACCCAGCTTTTCATTCCCGGTGCTTAAACCAAACAATATTATTTGTATTTCAAACCCATGAAACAAACACGCTTTTAACATCTGTATTGAATGAATATTCATATGTTACTAAATATAAAAATAAAAAAACTCAAACTCATGGAAAAATTGTTTAAGAATAGAAAGAATGTAACATTTCAAAAAAATTAATAACGAGAAATGCTACATCCTAAGTGCATTATTCTCTTCACGACCAAAGCAACCATGCTCGATAAAATCTGAGCATCACATTATATTATAATAACAAAATCATTTCTATCTTCCTACCTATTCCTAAATTTCCCAGTTGATCTTGCATCAATCTCTTTGTATTACCCTGAGTTTAGCACTCCTACACCGAACATTCAGTTTCTCTTCATCTTCAGAAGGCGTTACAGGTCTCTTTGTGAGAATTGTTCCACCGACGCCTTTGATCATCTGCTTGATCCATGGCTCTTTTTTGTCACTGTTTTCCGAATTAACATCATTCAAATCCGAGGATACACTTGTCAAAGCTTCTCTTTCATGTCCATCGGCTAAATTTGTGTTAACGATGTTAAGAAACGTTTGCTTAACGATTCTGTCCTCCAGACTGTGGAAGGATATTACGGCAAGCCTCCCACCCGGAGCAAGACAGCTGTAACAATCGTATAATGAAGCCTCGAGTGTCTTCAGTTCATCGTTAACAGCTATTCTTAGAGCCTGAAATACTCTTGTTGCGGTCTTTATCCAACCCTGCCTTCCGACTGTAATATAGCACGATCAAGTCCACTTTTAAATTATTTCTAAAAAGTCAAACATAACATGCTACCAAATTTCCCATCTAATGAGATGGCACGATAGGGGTGCCAATTGCTATATTGTTTTAGCATTCATCATGCCACCTCAAGAAATGATAAGTTTGACGGTCAAAACAGGTAACTATTTAGGGCAAGTCCAGTGACGTTGGGTTGACCAACAAACACTTTATGCCTTTTTTTCAATTTTATGAATAACTGACATGATGACATTATTACAAAACACTATCATTACAATAATAATCTAACCTTTTTAGAAAGGCAAGTATAGTAATACACAACTACCTCAAATATGTACATTTATCCTAACCCCGGGACTTGAATCCACAACCTCATGGTTGGAAGGTTACCTCGATACTGCTAAGCC
This sequence comes from Pseudognaphalium luteoalbum, assembly GCA_963422505.1. NCBI lineage: Eukaryota > Viridiplantae > Streptophyta > Magnoliopsida > Asterales > Asteraceae > Pseudognaphalium > Pseudognaphalium luteoalbum. The sequence goes on from OY730193.1 coordinate 117,490,469, forward strand.
AATGACCCTTTGGTGATAATCTAGCCTTTTTAATCCATGATTTAGGAGATTTTATGAATTTCTATTACATTTCAGAAGACTTGCAACCCATTTGATCAAATTCCGTCGTAACTAATTTTTTCTTTTCCCTATATGACCCTTTAGAGAAGTATATAATCCAAACGGACCCATTAACCACCGAAAGGGTTGAATGGCCACCTCAAACAAACACGTTTAGATAAACAAAGCAGTTTAGCAGCAGGCAGGCATGAAAATTCAAATTAAAAAAAAAAAAAAAAAAGAGATAACCTCACCTTTCCCACCAGGTGTGGAACTTCGAATGAGATCTACTAGTTCACTAGTAGAATGCAATCCACCGCTTAAGCGAGCTTTAACAATCCTCTTCTGAAGAGCACGCCAATTGTTCTCCTCCCCATAGTCACGTATGATTTTTCCCAGTTCTGCCTCTGGCCATGTATTAAGTATGTCTTCAGCTGTCAGACTAGCCTGTAATATCCCTGTTCCACTCAGTTAACCGAACACATGTATGAACATTCTTTAAACCAGCTTTTGATCTAAAAGAGTTGCAGATTGGAGACCATATATGTTCAAACATCACACCAATAAGTGTTCTTAAAATGGAAATGAACAAATATAAATACCTTCCCACCTTTTACATGGGAAGCTACTACATAACTACGTATCATTAACTAAACAAGGATCAGAGAACAATGAACACAAGTGCATATCAATTACACATGCCAGTTCTGACCTGAGGATCCATTCTCATATCAAGGGGTCCATCACAAAGTACACTAAATCCTCTGTTGGAATTGTTCACCTGCATATGTAAAAAGGCTCTATTAGGAGGAGAAATATCACAATGACAGACAGACAATGCATGACTGGACGCATTAATATCGAAAGTTCTAGATCTGTAAGACAACTAACAATCACGCAAAAATTTGGGTAAAAATGGTCATCTTTAACCATAATGACACATCTTCGTGGCTGCTCGTAGATACACACATTCGACTTAAGACATGTTAACAGCTATCATACCTGCATTGACGACATTCCCAAGTCCATTAGGATCCCATCGATTCCAGAATTCAGAAGATTCTCATCAACCTCGGATAGTGTTGCCCTGATATTCTTGTAATTTCTCATAAAGGTATGGGTCTTTAGGTTGGTAGTAGAGTCATGGGAGATGGCAGTTCGGATCATATCAATATTGGCTTTTGCTTTTTCATGAGCAATAGGATCAAAATCCAGTCCAACATATGTCTGCATCTCTGGATGAGCTTGGATTAACTGACATTGCACACAAATAGATCAAAGGCAAAAGAAATCATTCCAATGGGATATATATACATATATGGCTTAAGCATATAGTTCTAGTCAATCTCAAACATTACTTTTAATCCTATTGTTTATCATCGTAAGTTTGCAATGTACAACAACGCTCAGGTAGGAATCAAACGCTTTCAGTCATGAACATAATTCAGTAGCTACTGATCAGCATGCTATTCATAGGTTCTCGTCTACTTTCCACTTGTATAAACTACACTAGAATGCAACATTCCAGGTGCCATATTGTATTTCTACATATTTACACATTTACATAATATTATATCCTTAACTACATCCAGAATCAAATGCTCAAATTTATTTTTATCAGTAATATGTTTAAACTCCATTTGGAATTACTAAAATTAATCATAGTATCCTAGCTGTAATTCCAAAACGAAAACTCGAAAAGATATCAATTATGAACAAAACTAGTGGTTCAAAATACAAACAATCATATAACAACAGCATTAACTCTAAAATCAATCAAGTATTAAAATGCATGTAATCAAAATACAACTTAGGGAAATCATATGCAGATAGGGGGATTAATGACCTAATTGTAATTCCAAAGCTAAAAAGACATCAATTAAGGATGAAACTACAATTAGGACTCTAAAATCAAACAAATATTCAAATGCATTTAATCATATACGAATAAGGGCAAACAGTTCACATACAGCAGAAGTATGTCCGGCAGCTCCAAGAGTACAATCAACAAACTTCTGAAGCTTAATTGAATCAAAAACCTCTAAAACCTCACCTAACATCACCGGAATATGGCTCTCGGTGTTACCGAACTGACGGAAACTTTCCTCGTCGAACTTTTTATCCGATCGAGTTCGTCTTTTGACTACCGAATCAATTAATGCTTTACGTGTATTACTACTAAGTGAATTGTCTTTTCTGTTTAGCTTTTTTTTGTTACGAGTGGATGAAGATAAGGTAGTTGAATAACCGGCGACGGCGAGAATAGATAAGGAGATACGGCGGTGGTAATAACGAGGCGGCCGGAATAACAGCTGCTTTACGACGGCCGCCGCTGCTGTGGCACCGGTGATAGTGTGTGAGGACATGATGATCGGTGGTGTAGAAATGGATAGTGTTGACTGTCAAGTGCTTCTATTTTTTTAACGGGTGCGTTTGGTTTTGTTTGGCCATAGGGTGTGTGGTTATATACTTATATCCATATTTATATCTATGTCCATTTATTTTCTCATTCATATTCATATCTATATCCGTTAAATTTATAAATCATCCATATACATTCATATCCGACAGATAAAGCGCGTTTATGGATATCCATTGAATATAAAATAATTGTTATATATCAAGATAATCTTGACACGAGTTGTTATAAATATATCTAATATAAACGTAGTAGTTTCTAGAGAATTGAGAACATTCATTTGTTATTTTTTGATTCGATAGACACACTTTCATCGTTGGTTATCACTAATTTGTGACTTCCATTTTTATAGTGGGAATCAAAATTTACACGTCTAGTGTTTTACTAGAATAAGGATGTAGGAAGTTCGATTTACTGAATATATATGATGAAAATGACTAGAGAAAATAAATATTTATTATGAAATTTGATGTATAAGAATGAACCACTTAAATAGTTATAATTATATAGAGTTAATATGTTCATGGTGTATGTATATGTATATGTATATATGGATTTCGGGTGGTAACAAGTGAATTCGTAGATGATAATTTGTCATCCACATTCGATCCACTAATCATCCGTATCCATATTCATTTTCGATACACATCCATTTAAATCATCCATATTCATTTTTTATGGATAGACCGGATGGATATCTACCGAGTTGGATGACGATTGTCATCCCTATTAGTGACAATGGTTATGTAAAAATAGGAATGAGAATGAAACACGTTATGTTAAATTATTCTTTCATTTATATTTATAAATAAAAGTTAAAAACCATCCAACATAAAGAACTGTAAGAGGGAGTTAAGTTTGAATGACAATAGAATTTTTATTGAGAGGAGAGAAATAAATTTACTCATTCATTTTCATCGAACTTTACTTTTCACACGTTTTTAAAAGTTAATATTTCAAAAATAGCTAATTAAAATATTCAACATTAGAGGGGAAGAAAAGTTAAGGGGCAGGGAGGGCAGAAAATTCAGACCATTCATTCCCTTCATCAATGGTTCAGATTAAGCCATGTCACACATGGTTTATTTTGTATATATTTTGGTGGATGAACCATTTTGCAATTTATGTAAAATAAAATGAAGGGAGTAAAATTAGGGCAGCTCATTTTCAATCCTCCCCTCTCTCTTCACAAACACTTCTAACTCCTTTTCTTTATTTTTCTTCACAAAACACATACAAACACTATAAATTTTACATTCACACACTAACACATCACCATCACCTTCGTCCACAACCTCCGTCATCGTTCGTCGCCACCACCGCTACCGCCACCACCACCACCATCACCACCACCGCGTCTTGACCGGAAAAAGGAGGTGAAGAAACGACGAATTTGTAAGTCGGAGAGTTGAGATGCAGAATACCACCGTTTGTGAACCGGCTTTGAAACGCCCAAATTTTATTTTATTTTATTTTATTTTAACTGAAAACATACTATAATTGGTCCCATTATTTGCATTAACATAACTTCTATACTATAAGAATTGTTTATTGTATTTTTAAAAATCAAAACCAAACTACACAGGAAAGAGGCCAGTACCCGCCGGGTACATGCCTTACCCGCCGGGTATTCAAGTCCAGCCGTCGGGTTCCTCCTATAACATGCCGGGTGAATTAAAATCCATGGTAACAGATCCAAATTGGTTTTTAAAAGCTAGGGGAGCAGCCGGGTGGCTAAAGAAGCCGCCGGCTCACACTACTACCCGTCGGGTACCTTTGGCTACCAGCCGGGTACCTCGGCTCAGACAGAACCTGCAGTACAAATTTTACTAATTACCATTTTACGAACTTTGAATGAGCGTAACTCACAAACGACAAAGAGTTAGGTCACAAAATTTTGCAGGCACATTCCTACGGTCAAAATGAGGACTTCCCTTTTTGCACTTTTTCAAAATTCACACTAACTCAGACTTTGGACGTTTGACTACTTTTCGCCTATTTTGAACCAAAATCTTGACATATCATATTTCCAACCATGCTTAACCTGACTATCAAACTTTGACACTAACTTTGATTATCAAAATGGGACTTAAAATAATTACCACCACTTTCATTACATAACTAAAATTCACTTTGACTCATATCCTATTAACGATCCAATTGGACCCAAAATGACCCGTTTAGGTCTTAGACCAATTTTATAAGTCAATTTACATTAAAACTATATCACTACTACTTTTATACATATGTTGACTAGTTAAAGTCAACCATTACATAACTATGAAACTTTCACCATCTTTCAACTTCAACAAGGTTTACTAATTTAACTAGTTAGCTTTACAATAAACACCTTAACTATTCAAGATACTTTTAAAAGAAACTTGTCGGGCGACTTATACAAGTGAAAATCATTACGACTAGTCAAGAGAGGAGCTTGTTCAACTTACAACAAGCAAGCAATTCCACTTCTACCCTTTAGCAATATCCTTCCCTTTTCCACTTCCACTTGTACCTACACATAACTTAACTAAATAAGCAATTTGCTTAGTGAGAATATGAAAACTAATGAATACAATGCATTATTAAATAGAACATGAAATATGCAAGGTAAATAGGCTATTTCCCTTTTTCTTGCAATTCTCTTTTCGTAATTCTAATCATACGTGCACATATCTAATCATTCATCTAGCTAATCTCAATTAGCTAGTCTAATCATATAATTAGCTAACACAAAAATTAGCTACTAATCACAAAATAGTTAACCTTGGTTAACTATTCTAATCATTGACTTTCATCATAATCATGTCATTATCAATAACTAATCAAAACTAATCAACAATTATAATATAGCTACTTTCATAAACTCACCTTGATTTGTTGAATCACTTGTAAAAGTTTGCCAATTGATAAGGATTCTTCTTTATCACCTAATACATATACATATAACACACATATATTAATAACTAATTGTTGAGTCACTGATCTTCAAACTCAAAATGGTCACTGATCTCAAGGATTAAGGGGGAGACTAAGACAATGTCTATAAGCAGATTGTTGAAGTCATTAGTCGCTGATAAGCGAAGTCACTGATGGTGTCTTATTCTCTCATGTCTCTGACCCACTTAATGAAATTCTCTCTAAAGAAGAAATGATTCAAGTCAAGCTCCTGTTGCTGATGTTTATGTTCGCTGATCTTCTCTCTCTCTCTCACTGAGTTACTGAAGGAGAATTATGCTCAACTTTGTGTGTCGCTGATCATTGTCAGTGAGAGCATTACTCTCTGTACAAGAAGTATGATCCAAGTTGAAGATAGTGTTGCTGAAGGTTTTCTTGTCGCTGATTGTATCTTAGACCAGTAGAGGAAGAATTTATAAAGATCAAAGACTCAACTATGTGTGTCGCTGATACTCATCTATCAGCGAGAGTCTCCAAGTCTTCTTGAGTTCTCTCTTCTGCTGAATAAAAGAAGTCGCTGAAGATTAGCTGTTCAAGTCATTCTTTAGAGCATGTTAGCTCGCATCAAGAATGAGGAGAATTGATATATCTATCAGTGACTGCAGCATTAAATGCCACATTAAATAAGAAGTCAACTTTCGGCGTTACTACGGCGCAGCACGTGTTCCTCGAAACTTGAAAAGAGTAACGTGGAAGCTTTTGATTGGTCTATAGTACAAGGTGATATTTCCCAAGACAGAATGTCGTGCCATGATGTATCACATCTCAACTACCTCTCCAATCAAGCAGCGACACGTGTCCATCAGATCCGGAAATCAAGGATTTCAGCGTCTATAAATAGCGTAGTATGTTGTACTTCATTTTGTGTCGATTACTTGTATTGTCACTTGTTTGTCAGTGACTAGTTTGTCTAAGATACAAGTGACACCAGCAAGTGAACTAGTAGCGTGTTTGTCCACTACTAGTTTACTTCAGCGAGTGAGCAAGTTAGCGTGTTTGTCCACTACTGCTCATCTCCTTTGTAATAGCTGTATTGTTTGATTTAGATTAGCTTTGGCTAATCTATTCCGCAATCAACAAGAGATAAATTTTATCAATAAAAGAATTTATCTTTCAGCTACATTTGTATCAGCAACTGAACTGTTTATCTTATATACATACTTGTGTTCATATTGTTGTTACTTTAATACGGTTAAAAACTTGTTAAACAAAGATAACACATTATAACAGAAAAGAAAAGTTTTTAATTGTATTCAACCCCCCCTTCTACAATTAATTCACTGTTAACGATTCACAATCACTAACATAATAGTGATTAGGGACTCACAATTGGTATCAGAGCGGAGTTGGTTTAAAATATAATTTAACCAGATCTGCAATGGAATCCGTTAAATACAGTTGTGTTGATTCTGAGTACCAGAAGGGAAATGGCTCCACTACAAAACCTCCAGCTTTTGACCCATCAAGAATTGAAACCTGGATGTCCAGGATTATGATGTTCTTAGACCTTGTTGATGATCGTCTTTGTTCTATAATAACTGACGGTCCTCACACCCCCACTGTCATTATTCCTGCTGTTGCAGGTACTGCAACCACTCCTGCCCTACCAGAAATGGTTATGCCAAAAAGGGAGGAACAATGGACAGATGAGGACAGGCGCATGGTCAGACTGGATAAACAAGCTAAAATATACATAAGCATGTCACTTCCTGATGAAGTGTTTGAGTCCATTAGATTGTGCAGTACATCGAAACACATGTGGGACACTCTTAGAAATATCTATATTGGAACCCCCGACATAATTCGTTGTAGAGAAGTAAATCTGACTCGTCAGTATGAACTGTTTGCCATGGAACCCAATGAGTCACTGGTCTCCACCTATACTAGATATCAAGCTTTAATAAATAAAATGGAAAAGGCTAATATAGGAAAAGACCAAATATTTGTTGTTGAAAAATTTCTAGAACTGTTGCCTAGAAAAGTTTGGGGAACCATTGCAACATGTACTCGACAACGTAATGATTATACTTCTCTCAATCTAACTCAAATTTATGGTATATTGTTAAACTGGGAACAATCTGAAAAACAGGCTGATCAAAGTGAGCACATTCGTGCTGCACTAGGCAGTCAAAAGATTTCTAATGCCCTTGTAGCTGAGCTAGAAGAGATTGATCAAAAGCAGAAAGTTAAGATCACCCAGTTGAGTTCAAAGTCACTGATTGCAGATGAGGAAGGTTGTGCTGCTGACAGTCAGTCTGAAGTCAGCTATGAAGAAGGACTAGAGAAGCTGGAAAGAGATATGGCCATGATGGTTGCAAATTTCAGAAAGAACACAAGGTTTAACAAATTTGCTGGTGCACCATCAAGCGACATCTTAAAGTCAAAAGGTGACTGCTACAAATTTGGCAAACCTGGTCACTTTGCAGCTGACTGTAGATCCAAAGCTGTCAATCCTCTCCCTGAACAAAGGCCCAGCTTCAGAAATGACAAGTATAACAAGTACAAGTCAAAATACAGGAAGCTGAAAGCTATGTCCAAAATTGGCAAGAAAAAGGGAAAAGGATTCGTCGCTGAAGAAGGATCCTTCAGCGACTCTGACTCAACCTCATCATCTGATGAAGAAGAAGCTATGATTTGTTTAGATAGAGATTACTGCCTGATGGCTGATGATGCTGACTTTCATGAAAACATCAAAGAAGTAGCTAAGAAATGTTCAGCATCCGGCTGGGATCCAGAGACTCTCTACAAGGTACATTGTTTTAAATCAGCTTCAGTGACTGAAAAGGAGAATATCTTTGAGATTTTGATAGTTGATCTATCAAATGCCCATGATATTCAGAAAAGGCAAGAATGCATGATCAATGACTTAACATCTAAACTTAAACTTCAAGAAGAAAATTTGTTGAAAATGAAAGACCTAAAACTTGAACTTGATGCACAAATACATGCAAATCAAATGTGCATTCAAGAGAAAATAAGTTTTGAAACCAAATTTTCTCAACTCAATGAAGTTATAAAGTCATGGTGCAAATCTGCATTAAATGTAAATCAGTGTGTCAATAATCAAATTCCAAAACAAGTAAAAGCTATTTTGGAAGGTGATTATGACACAGCTGCTTCTCTGGCTGATGCCACAAACATTGATCAAATATTCAAGCCTGATCAATCCTTTTCAAACTTTGTTTTTGAACCAATGTCAGTCTTCAGCGAGCCTAAACCAAATCATTTTGTTAAAAGCTCGCTGGTCACTGACAACTGTGATATAGCTGCAAGTATTGATGAATTGAAAGACTTGAGCATAAATGAGTCAACAAGTAATCCAGTTTCCATCAGTATTACTGCTATCAATCAAAATTCATTCAGCAACCTCACTTCTGACACTTCAGTGACTGATGATCTTGTCATCAGTGACTTGGAGTCGAAGAAACAAACTGAGACAGTAAGTCTGAATTCTTTTAAATCTCAATCAAATAAGCATTTTGAGCAAAAGAAGTCTAAAGCCACAAATAAAAAATGCTATAAGTGTGGAACTAGGCAACATGTGTCAACAGATTGTTCATCAGTACAAGCTTGTGTCCAACCAACCACCAGCAATGAATCAAATGTCTTGCTGGTCAGTGGAAGCCAAGTTCAAGGCTTGTCCACCATGAACCCATCTCAGGATGGGTTCATAAATTGAACTAATAATTTATTCCTGATGTAAGGCATTCTTAGAGAAACAATCTGGTATCTGGACAGTGGGTGTTCCAGACATATGACCGGATGTAAGTCCCTGCTCAGCGACTACCAGGATGAAAGAGGTCCTGATGTAGTTTTTGGTGATAACAACATTGGTAAGACCAGAGGGTATGGGGTCTTGACCAATGGAAATGTGATGTTTAAAAAGGTGGCATATGTTGAAGGACTGAAGCATAATTTATTAAGCATCAGTCAGTTCTGCGATGCCAAGAATAAAGTGCTATTTGATCATGAAGCTGGAGTTGTTTACAACAAAAATGGAAGTGCTGTCCTGGGTGCTCAAAGGAAAGGAAATACATATGTAGTCAATATGGACTCAGCACAATCAGGGACATGTTTCTATTCCAGAACCGTTTCAGAAGAAAAATGGTTATGGCATAAGCGACTTTCTCACCTGAACTTCAAAGCCATCAGCAAGCTCAGCAAGTATAGCTTGGTAAATGGTCTTCCAAAGCTTACTTTTGACAAAGACAAGCTTTGTTCAGCGTGTGAGAAGGGAAAGCATCACAACTCTTCTTTCAAAAGCAAACAAACATCTTCAGTGACAGAATGTTTTCAACTGATGCATATGGATCTGTTTGGTCCAGTAAGTTCTCCTAGTCTTGGTGGTAAAAGGTATTGCTTGGTAATTGTGGATGAATATTCCAGATATACTTGGGTATTCTTTCTTAAAGCCAAAAGTGATGCAACACAGGAAATTATATCCTTTATCAAAAAGATGGAAAACTTAAATGATTGTTCAGTTAAACATTTAAGAAGTGATAATGGCACTGAATTCAGAAATATTGACCTTGAAAGTTTCTGTAATTCAAAAGGTATTTCTCAAAACTTCTCTGCACCAAGAACACCTCAACAAAATGGTGTTGCAGAGAGGAGAAATAGAACCTTGATTGAATCAGCAAGGTCAATGCTCATAGATGCTGGTCTTAAGACCCACTTCTGGGCTGAAGTAGTTAACACTGCCTGCTACACTCAGAATAGGTCTCTGATTGTCAAGAGACATGATAAGACAGCCTATGAGGTGTTAAGGGGGAGAAAACCTGACATAAGTTTTCTTCATGTTTTTGGCAGTACCTGCTATGTCTTAAACAAAAGAGATCACTTAGGAAAGTTTGATCCCAAAGCTGATGAAGGTATATTTGTTGGTTACTCAATCATTTCAAAAGCTTTCAGAGTTTATAATAAAAGAAGGGAATGTATTGAAGAATCAATGGATGTTACCTTTGATGAATCTTATGATGAATCACTCACTGATCCAAAAGATTATGAAAACCTTACTTTTAACACAATCAGTGATGACAAGCATGAGATTCATCCATCAGATTCTGAAAGGGAAGATGATGTCCCTGAAGATACTTCTGGGTCTACTTTAGCTCAGAATAATTCAGAAACTTCATCTTTGCCTGTTGATATCCTATCATCATCTCATCATTTGCATCAAAATAATAGCTCTCACTTTCCAAATCAAAGCTTAAACATTAATCATGCTTCTAATGCTGATGTGTCTGGTGGATCACCTCTGAACAATCAAGTCACTGCTGAACCTCAGCGAGTGACTAAATGGACTAGACATATTGATAACCAATTGATTATTGGTGATCCTCAATCCAAGGTCCAGACCAGATCAGCATCTGCTAACTTTTGTTTGTAAGCTTTGTGTCACTAATTGAGCCCAAGAAAATTGATGAGGCACTCACTGATCATCACTGGATAGCTGCCATGCAAGATGAGCTATCTCAGTTTGAAAGGAATAAAGTTTGGAAGTTAGTACCTCAAGTAGCTGGGAAATCTGTGATTGGAACAAGATGGGTGTTCAGAAACAAGATGGATGCTGATGGCGTTGTGATAAGGAATAAGGCTAGACTGGTTGCACAAGGTTACTGTCAGCAAGAAGGAATAGATTATGATGAAACCTTTGCACCAGTTGCTAGGCTTGAAGCAATCAGGTTGTTCTTAGCATATGCAGCTCACAAGAATTTCAAGGTATATCAAATGGATGTGAAGAGTGCCTTCTTGAATGGCAAGCTGCATAAAGAAGTGTATGTGAAGCAACCACCTGGATTCACTGATCCCAAGCATCCAGGTTATGTCTATAAGCTGGAAAAAGCTTTATATGGACTAAAACAAGCTCCTAGAGCTTGGTATGACACTCTCTCTACCTTCTTAACTAATTATGGGTATGTCAGAGGTAAAATTGACAGCACACTTTTTATTAAAAAGGATAAGAGAGATGTTATACTGGTCCGAATTTATGTTGATGATATTATTTTTGGGTCTACTAACAATGACATGTGCAAGGAATTCAGTAACCTCATGACTAAAAATTATGAAATGAGCATGATGGGTGAACTAACATTTTTCCTTGGTCTGCAAATAAAGCAAACCAAAACTGGTATTTTCATAAACCAAGGAAAATATATTAAAGATCTATTAAAGAAATTTGATTTCACCAATTGCTCATCCCTTGCTACACCAATGTCATCTGCAGTAAAATTACATGTTGATCCTGATGGTAAATCTGTGAACATCACTGCTTACAGAAGAATGATCGGGTCACTGCTGTATTTAACTGCTAGTAGACCAGACATTATGTTTTCTACTTGTCTATGTGCTAGATATCAAGCTGATCCAAAGGAATCCCATTTGCTCGCTGCCAAAAGAATATTCAGATATCTGAAGGGTACACCAAATCTTGGTCTCTGGTACCCATCTGGTTCAGATTTCTCACTGAAGGGATATTCAGATTCTGATCATGCTGGATGCAAAATGGACAGAAAGAGTACCTCTGGTAGCTGTCAGTTTCTTGGAGAAAAGCTTGTAAGCTGGTCAAGCAAGAAACAAAATTCTGTCTCAACTTCTACTGCTGAGGCTGAATATGTCGCTGCTGGAGCCTGCACTGCTCAAATTCTGTGGATGAGGAATCAGCTCGCTGATTATGGTTTTGACTTTGGCAATGTTCCAATTTATTGTGACAGTCAAAGTGCCATTGCCATAGCAAATAATCCTGTGATGCACTCAAGGACAAAGCATATTGATGTCAGATATCACTTCATCAGGGACCACGTCATGAAAGGTGACATTGAACTGCATTTCATTCCAACTGATTACCAACTCGCTGACATTTTTACAAAACCTTTAGATGAGAAAAGATTCACCTTTCTCATCAGCGAGTTGGGCATGCTGAACCTAAATGATTAACACCTGTTTGTTTAATAAAAGGAAGTTACAGAATAAATAGTTTGTGTTATTAACACGCTGACATATTATTCTCACTGATGTAATCAGCAAGAACAATAAGTTAGCATTGTTATAATTAATAAATTATGTACTTTGTAACTGCACATGAAAATTCCTTATATCACATAAATAAACTATATCTTATGCTTCACATACTTGACTAGCTGATTGGATTAGTATTCTAAGTTGTAATTTGATCAGCGACATCAAATGTGAAACATAATATTAGTTTTATTTTAAGATATAACTTATTTTCATCTCGCTGAGACATGATGTATCAGCAAAAGTTCTGTTATTGTTTAATACTGCATTTATTTCGACATATATTCCTTACAATTAATACATTTTGTATTTAATTTTTAACGATTTATATTCTTAATAAATACCTTATTAAAATATCTTATGGGAACTCGAAAAGGTACACTTTTTCTGACACCTCGTATACCTTTCCGGCGCACCACTCCCATCACCATTTAATGTTACCACTTATCACCATCATCACTCTACTCTACTACCACCAACCACATTTTTTTTTCTTTTTGACCACGTACATACTCGTTTTGACCACACATTTTCAACATCAGTAACCGTATATAAGCAGCGAAACCCTTACCTTTTCACTCTTTACGTTTTCTAATTTTTCAAACTTCATCTTCTTCATTTTTCTCTGCAAAAACCTCATATTTTAAATCTTCTACTTTTTCTTTTTCTAAATGGCAAGGACAAAATTTTTCAATAATGCTTACACACCGACCCCAGAGATTAAAGCTCTTCGAGCCTCTGCGGTCAGTGAGACCCTTGTCATTACAGTTCCCAAATCTAACTATTTGGGAAATGTAAATTGCCCTAAACCAGAGTATGCGGAGGTGATAAACTTTCTGAAAAATCACTTTATCCTCCCTGCTCTTACCTTGTCTCCTGGGGAAATGAACCCAGAATGGCTCAGTAAGTTCTGGTATACCTGCACTCACTCTGTTGTCTCTGGTGTTTCCCAACTCCAGGGTTTTATAGACAATGGTACCCAACCCATCATAATAACTGCCAACACCATCCGCTCCATTTTACAACTGCCGACCTATGAGTCGTACGAGTCGCTGCCAGAGAGCGACTTTGCCAAACAAGGCCTCGTCGAACTCACTGAGATTGAGTGTAAATACTCAGTCGATGGCAGTGGCAACCGTAAGTACTCTACGGTCCACAAAACAAAAATGGATGTGTTTGGAATGCTCTTTTCACAAACTTTATCCAATCTTTGGGCACAAAATCAGGGAGCTATGATCAATTCAGCTCCCTGGAGGCCCAGATCAGTTGGTCACTGGTCAACTCTCTACGAGTTGACTATGCAAGTGTGATCTTTAACGAACTGATCACCAAAGTCGCTGAGCCTGCCAGGGCAAAATATGTGCCTTACCCTAGGTATCTCTCACTGATCTTTAGGGATCAGTTTGCTGCCTATGATAGGGTATCATTTCAGGGATTTGAGCCCACTCTGGTAGGATCTCAAATTTTTGCAAAACCAGCGACTGTGGTTTTACCTGCTTTCATGAAACATCCGGGGATCCTTGCACCCCAGCCTGTAACTTCTGTACATATGTGAGTTGCTGCCCCCCCCCCCCCCCCCCTCGACCACGTCACTGACCACACCCCCAGTGACTACTGTTGGTCAACCACCAGTTAAGAAACCACCAACTGCTCCCAAGAAAAAATCCAAATTAGGGTCCCTGACATTAAAGGATCAGGGACATAGTAAGAAGAAGACATCTACGGATGCCAGTGGTGAATCAGTGACTGTACGTTCAGTTGCTGAGGGCACCACTGCTGAACCCTCAACTTTACCTGCTTCACTGGACTCCCGAAAGTCCAGTGACTCTACCAAGGGAAAACTACAGACAGCTGCAGTGGATCAAACCACTGTTAGCAGTGATTCGGGTACACCCCACACCCTCAGATTGAGTCAACCCAGCCACTTGTCATCCTCACAAAAGGGTGACATTTCATTCAAAGGGCAAATGACATCAGTGGGTGATAACACACTCATAGCTGATGTCACACCACTGGCTACAGACCCGGGCCATCTCTCATCTATCACTGCACCGACTGTCAATGTCTCACCACTGACCCATGGTGAGATACAGGTCGCTACTTCTATTTCCAATGAACCACCAGCTAAATCACAAGCTGATGATGAGGAAATCATGCCTATGGATACCTCTGAGGACACCCAACCCATTCCTCCACCCACATCCAACTCTCCCATCAGAGAGCTCACCCCCACCTCTTTCTCCAGTGATAACATCCAAGTCACTGCTGATCAGACCACACCCCCTGATCAGGTAGCCCAATCTACACCTACCCCCATTATTGTTACCCAAACTACTCCCCCAAACACCCCCACTCACTCCACATCTGATCAGCTACTGATGGAGTACATTGCCAAATCCCAAACCCAAATTAAGATGCTCACTGAAGACCGTGAGGCACTTATTGGCAATGTCTCTGTCCTTCAGAAAGTTGTTGCTGCTCTCACTGATGTATACAACTCCATTGAACCATGGAGCACATCTGTTAGTGAGAGGGTACAAACAGTAGCTGATGCTAGTGCTGCAATAAACCATGCAGTCACTGAGCTAGCCTCCACCTCCACCAACAACTTCACCAATCATGCTGCTGCCATTGCCCAGCTCACCACCAACCAAAATGATTTAGCCATTTCTGTATCTAACTACCTGTATAACACTGACAAAGTTATTAAGGTACTTCCACAGGTTGTCTCACAGCTCACAAAGACAAGAGCTGAGGTCGCTGCCCTGCGAGAGGAAAACGCAGACTTCACTGATCAGATACTTAGGGCAGTTGATCAGTTTGAGCGAACCAGTCAGGGGGAGAGTGAAGAAGAGGACTTTGTCTCTGATCCAGAGATGCCCCGTAAGATGACTGATCCGCTATCAAACAAGGCTCACAGGGACATTGTGCTCACTACCTATGCACTTCGTCCTATCGCTGAGCAACCTGAACTGGAGGCCCTTGCAGTTGCTGAACTGCATTGGGTAGATATGGAGATAGCCACTGATATGGTGGATATCACTGAGAGCTTTCCTGAGTTCAGTGCTGAAGAGCTCAGGAACTACAATGGGCTGGTGCAACAATGGGCAGTGGATGATACTGCTAGGATTGAGGGTACCTCAGTGAGCTACGAATTGGCTCGCTGGGAATGGATGAATAGGGAAGTGGTAGCTGATGCATCTGATGATGAGGAGGATGATACCATCATGCATGATGCTGATGATAATGATGATGATAACAATGATGATGGCCAGGGAGGTGGTCATGGAAATGGTCAGGGTTCAGATGATGAAGATGATATAAATATGGAGGATCAGCAACCCATATCTTCTGTTATCAAGAGAAAAAGGACCAGTGACACCTCTCCTGCATCTACTCCTCCATCAAAGAAACAACAGGTCAGTAACCCTCAATTACACATTGTCATATCTGAGGTAGCTGTACCTTCATCTCCACCAGCAACCCTAAACCTGCCCTCACCTACAGCAACTACAACTACAACAACCCAAACAACCCAAATAATCACACCTACCCCAGCAACAATAACACCAATCTCCACAGCAACTCCTTCCAACACTACCACCTCAGATACCTCCCCTACAGCATGCCTTTCTTCTGACTCAGTCTCAGATACCCCTTGTCCCGATGAAACTAAAGAACAGAGAGTTGCCAGAAAGATAAAGGCAAGACAGGACAGGGAGCAAGAGATGATTATGCAAATAACCTTTCAGGCTAAGTTAAGAGAGGAACAAGAAAGGAAAAGGCTGCTGAAAGAGCAGTCAGATGCTGACAGAGCATACCTACTGGAATTGAGCTCTAAAGATGCAAATGAAAGGGCCAGACTTCTTAAACAAAAGAAAGATCAAGAAGAGTCTGATGCTGCAATTGCCAGGGTACTTGCTGAGATAGAAGAGAGTGAGCTAGAGCAACATAAACTGAAAACATCAGCTAGCAAGAGCTCTAAAAAGAAAGGGGGAGCTGTCAAAACAGCAGTGGATAGGAAATGGGATGAAATAGACAGAAAGAGATTTGCTGCTCGAATGACAGGGAGATCAAACCCTGCACCTATCACCAAGGTTAAACTGAAAAAGTCAAGGAACCAATCTCAACCTCAGCTACTTATACAAAGAGGTTCAGAGACTCAATCAATGCTACTTGATCAAGTATGCAAGCTGCACAGAGAAGAATGGAATGAGATAAGGCTTGCTATCAGCCACTCTACAAGTGCAGCTAAGGTTGATGTTATAAAGGAGATTGATAGACTCTATCAGAAAATGGTGTCGCTGCAACTCCTCGGACCAGAAGATACTGTCATATATGGTGAGGAAATTGTTCAGCCACCTAGCCCAAGGTATAGGTCAGGTACCAGCAGCATCTATCGAATCCCCAACACTTCAAGGCTAAATCTATCTATCCCTGCTGGAGTGCCAAAGCTTGAAGGTCATGAAGTCACTAAGGGGGAGAAGGGTCTAGTATACAGGGACTTAAATGGTGCCCTTAGGTTTCAAAGAGAAGCTGAACTTGAAAAGGTTGATCAAGAACAACTCATACACCTAATCAGGTCAGCTAGCATGCTTCCAACAGATTCAAAGATCAGAAAAGCTATTCTCGATGAAGCCTTAGCCAGAAAATTCAGATACCTGCCCTCCAAAGACAAATATGAACTTGAAGCTGAGCTTGGCATAGTGAAAGAGGAGGAGATGTGGAGAGATAAATAACTTAGATATTTTGTAATAGTTAGCTTCTGTAAATATTTATTCTATGATATATATGAGGCTTTGCACAAGAAAATCTACAAGTACAAGTCATTGGGCAACCTACCTACTATCAGAGACTCAAATCTTTTCAACTACAAAAATTTACAAGGACGAGTCCCTGAGCAATCAACTTATCAACAGAATAAAGGAGATTATTGAGCCTAAACTTTTCCTGCAACTAGTTTGTCTAAGGGAGCTTTGACTTAAACCATTTAGGGGGAGATTGTTGAGTCACTGATCTTCAAACTCAAAATGGTCACTGATCTCAAGGATTAAGGGGGAGACTAAGACAATGTCTATAAGCAGATTGTTGAAGTCATTAGTCGCTGATAAGCGAAGTCACTGATGGTGTCTTATTCTCTCATGTCTCTGACCCACTTAATGAAATTCTCTCTAAAGAAGAAATGATTCAAGTCAAGCTCCTGTTGCTGATGTTTATGTTCGCTGATCTTCTTTCTCTCTCTCACTGAGTTACTGAAGGAGAATTATGCTCAACTTTGTGTGTCGCTGATCATTGTCAGCGAGAGCATTACTCTCTGTACAAGAAGTATGATCCAAGTTGAAGATAGTGTTGCTGAAGGTTTTCTTGTCGCTGATTGTATCTTAAACCAGTAGAGGAAGAATTTATAAAGATCAAAGACTCAACTATGTGTGTCGCTGATACTCATCTATCAGCGAGAGTCTCCAAGTCTTCTTGAGTTCTCTCTTCTGCTGAATAAAAGAAGTCGCTGAAGATTAGCTGTTCAAGTCATTCTTTAGAGCATGTTAGCTCGCATCAAGAATGAGGAGAATTGATATATCTATCAGTGACTGCAGCATTAAATGCCACATTAAATAAGAAGTCAACTTTCGGCGTTACTACGGCGCAGCACGTGTTCCTCGAAACTTGAAAAGAGTAACGTGGAAGCTTTTGATTGGTCTATAGTACAAGGTGATATTTCCCAAGACAGAATGTCGTGCCATGATATATCACATCTCAACTACCTCTCCAATCAAGCAGCGACACGTGTCCATCAGATCCGGAAATCAAGGATTTCAGCGTCTATAAATAGCGTAGTATGTTGTACTTCATTTTGTGTCGATTACTTGTATTGTCACTTGTTTGTCAGTGACTAGTTTGTCTAAGATACAAGTGACACCAGCAAGTGAACTAGTAGCGTGTTTGTCCACTACTAGTTTACTTCAGCGAGTGAGCAAGTTAGCGTGTTTGTCCACTACTGCTCATCTCCTTTGTAATAGCTGTATTGTTTGATTTAGATTAGCTTTGGCTAATCTATTCCACAATCAACAAGAGATAAATTTTATCAATAAAAGAATTTATCTTTCAGCTACATTTGTATCAGCAACTGAACTGTTTATCTTATATACATACTTGTGTTCATATTGTTGTTACTTTAATACGGTTAAAAACTTGTTAAACAAAGATAACACATTATAACAGAAAAGAAAAGTTTTTAATTGTATTCAACCCCCCCTTCTACAATTAATTCACTGTTAACGATTCACAATCACTAACATAATAGTGATTAGGGACTCACACTAATCATACTTTCAACTACTAATTTATCTAATTTCTTCTCCCCCACTAGTTACATGCTAACTTTAATTTAACTAATTCATATGATTCATAGGAAACCCCATGAACACTAATCATAATCTATCACCTCTAACATGAAATTGAGCTTCTAATCATCATTCATAAACTAAACTAACACTAGTTATTCATTTACAAGCCCTAATTTCGGATTTAAGCATACCAATTAGCTAAAACCCTTAAAAACCCAAATTCTAGGGTTCTTGAAGAAATTAGAACACTTACAGGAATTAAAGGATGATAGAGGAAGATGATTTTGATGATTTGAAGCTTGGATTAAGGCTTAAACACTAATTTCTTCTTTGGTTTTTACCTCCTGCGATTTCACTCTCTTTCTAATTTGGGTTCTGGATTTGTTTGAGGATACTACAGGAAAAAGACACGTATCAGTGTCTATATCTTTTTAATTTACTATACTACACAGTCTGGAACTGAACAACTATTTACGTATTCTATTATAACTTATTATTAAAAGATTTATAATTAAAAATAAGTATGTATTTTTGTACACTAAAATAATACCTTAAAAAAACTGGGGTGTTACAGGCTTCCACCGGACGTAACCCCCGTGATTGTTTCTCCATCTTCTCCCACCACCGCTGCTCCACCATCACCACCACTTACGTCATCATCTTTACTACCACGACTTTATAGATCTAGATCAGAAAACTCGTAGATCTAGATCTAAAAAGTAGATCTACTTTTTAGATATAGATATACCTTTTATGTAACACCCCCAAATTTACCGTTGCGCGGAAGCAAGCTTTGGGTGTTACTAATCAATAATCAAGCACCAAAGTAAAACAAACGACATCTATATGCAACGTCGTTCAATAGTACAAAAGTATTACATTGTTGTATCATAATAACAAGCTTCGAGTTCGAAGATGATTTCCTAGAGATTCTAATACATAACTAATGTACAAAAAGTAATGCAAAAGAATCTCCATAAGTTTGTATGCATGCGACTCGAGCTATCAGTCCTGGGGTAATCCTACTCCGTTTGTGTACCTGAGATACAAAGCTAAAAAGGTCAAACAAAAAGGTTGGTAAATCTCACAGGTTTAGTAATAAAGTAATCGTTTATGAACCACAAGTATGTACCAGCGTTGCTATCAAGCAAAGTAAGTAAATCAGTATGTACGCACAGTTGCCATGAGCCCATAAGTTGAAGCTTAACCGTGTAGTGTGAATATATCACGTACCCCCGTGAGTGTCGCACCCCCAAAACACGTGGCAGCGGAAGTGGGAGGTGTCACGGGGGCGCCGACCAAATCAAATATCATCAACACAAAGATCAAGCAAACGACCTCTATATGAGACGTTTGAAAATATTACATTTACCATAATTCAAATGTTTACAAAAATAATTCTTGAGTTCGCATAAACCGATTAGAGATTTCTAATACATTACTGAATTTACAAGATACAGCTACATGCAGTCTAATCTCTTGATGTTTTGAAAACAATGCGACTCGAGCTAAGCTTTCCAAAAGCTTCCTACTGCGGCGGGTTACCTGAGAAATACATACTAAAAGGTCAACATAAAGTTGGTGAGTTCATAGGTTTGATAAGTAATCAGTTACTAAAATGATCCACAAGATTTCATAAGTATGTATCATTCATCAATGATAAGTAAAAAGTATCGTTATCAAACGACAAGTAAACGTATTGCTTCCTGCAATATAGGTATACCATTGCCATGAGTCTCATAGTCAAGCTTAACGTTGTTTGCCTCCGGTAAGTGTACTAATCCGATACACTTCTAATTCACAAGTAATACTGCGCCCGTGGGTTGGCTAGCGCGACTAGCCCGGACGAGGTTTGTCAAACCCTGATGGTACCACCCAATAATACTCACGCACAAATTTTAATGACTATGATAAGTAGAGGACTTTAGTGGATTATTCAGGTCTCATGCAATGCGTATCGAGAAGTTGTTTCCAGTACTTGTGATCATAAAGCAGTTTATAAAACAGTTGTATGTATTCTCACCCCAGTGAAAAAAAACAGTAAAAAGGGGCTATGAAACTCACCAGAGTTGAGCAGGTAGCAAGCAATATCAAATATTAGCAAATAGCGGGTGTTCTCGTTCCCGTGTGCAACCTCCTAACGCCCTAGACGTATGAGGTTGTGTAAGTAGATGTCTCAAAAGACCATCTATAGCGATTGTATAAGTGGGGGTTAATGTCCACTTAAGCCAATCGGGTAGGTGGGGGTTTTATGTCCACCTAAAGCTAGTTCATCAACTAGTATGTCCAAATAGTAGTTCAAGTTCGTTTATCGAAAACGTGTACGACCCGTTGGTGAAAGTTTTGTAATAATAATTCTCTAAGACATTATTATCAAGTTTGTGTCATCGTATACTTGTTACGGTATGTATCATGTGTGGTTATAAGTTGTTACTCATGTTCGATACTTAGTGAAAAACAAGTTTAAAATATTCTGTCATTAGCGACACTAGTGTCAGTGTCGCATGTCATGCGACACTAGGGTAAGTGTCGTAGTGAGTGTCGCAAGGTAGCCACTGTTAGTGTCGCAAGGCTAGCCACTGTTAGTGTCGCAAGGCTAGCCACTGTTTGTTATGCGACACTTAGGCAAGTGTCGCAGGTAGTGTCGCATAGTTACCACTGTTAGTGTATTTTGTAGTTCCCACTGTTTGTTATGCGACACTAGGGGTAGTGTCGCACAACCATGCGACACTAAGGGTCTGTTCGAAAATTATATTTTAGTCCAAGTGTTTTCAAGTGTCGGTTTTCGTTCGGGAAACTTTCTAAAATTAGTTTTTGGTCCAAGTTACTAATTAAGTCAACCAAACCCATTTTTGTTACCACTTTTCAAATATAGTAAGTTTTTCGAAAACAAGCCACTTTTGTTGACTTGGTCAAACTGACTTGGTTTGACCCGAAACTTTCACCCAACCCCAATATCAGTTTATAAGGTCTAAATATGTTGTCGGTTCATGCCGGAGTTCACCAAGAGTCTCGGTTTTTATAAAAGTCTAAAAACAGTCCATGTTCATGTTTCTCGGTTTGTCGGTTTACTTTCTCTATTTTTCTTAACTAGCTATATTCCGAGTTAGAGTCCAAGATTTTTACCAGCTGTTCTACCATATGTCTAGGGGTTAACTTAATTTTTCCATTAATTATGGTGTCCATCTTGTTAGGTATAAAATTTATGGATGAATCCATACACAGTTTTCAATGTCATGCAGGCCAGTCGCATAGATTCATATTTCTAAGAAAATCCGTAGGTTTCTGGAAAGAGCCATAGAAGAACTTTTTGTAGGTCTTTTCAATACGCAACTTTTAAAAAAAATTCATCTTCTAATTCTTTGTAGAACTCAAGTTATGGTCAAAATCATATGGTTCAAGTTTCTGACTTTCAGTACCAGAAAGTCTATGTGTTTTCATTTAAATTATTAAAAATACCAAACGAGCTCAAAAAGGCATGAGGTTTGCGGTGTTAGAAAGATAACATCTTGAGCTTGATTTTAACCTATAAAAACGACCATTTTCATGAAAGGATGAATTTTATAAAATTCGTGTAAGTGAAGAAAGTTTCTGGACAGATTCATGCCTGTTCATATAGGTGTTATAAAAACGTATTTTGATCAAGGTTTTGGACATATTAATGTTAGATGAACTTTATAACATGTAAATAAATCATATGAAATCAGTTTTAGAGAGAGAAAGTGTTGGTATCCTTACAAAGGAGGTGGTGAAACAAAGGAACAAGATGATGATGATGATGATGATGATCTTGGTGCTAGCTTCCTTCTCTTGCTTGATTAATGGTGGTGTTTGAGGGTGGTTTTTGGTGGATATTGGTGGTGAATATGGCTGAGATATCTCTGGAAATGGAGAGAGTTTAGAGTGTAGAGAGAATGGAGAGAAGTGGGTGGAGTGTAGAATGAAAAGGGTTGCATGAGAGGTGAGTGGATGTAGCAAAAAGTTGTAATCATTGTGTTTTGCATGTAATGTGAGTGGGGAATGGGGGAGGTGGAATGGGCAGCCATTTTTGGGGAGAGGGGGCCGGCCTAGGGGGGGCCCACCAGGGGTATTTTGGTTATTTTCCATTTCTAGCTTTATTTGTTGCGTTTTACGTTCGTTTACTCGTTCGGTTTGGTGTTAAACGTTTAGTATGCGTTTTTAAGTGACGATTTAAGTTTCAATGTTTTCATTTGAAGTATTCCTATAAGATACTTGGAAAGCATTTATAAAAATGTTTCGTTAATTTATCGATCTCGATTTGCGCGTTCGTTGCACGGATTTTAAATCGCGTGATGTTTTATTTGGACGTTTTTCGTTATCGTTTAAAGACGCGATATTTTAATTGATAACTTTTCACTAATTAATATATTTTAGATTCAAAAATGTACTTTGAATTTCGTTCGATTGTCGGGCGCGTTCTGCGCGTTTTCGTTGCGTTTGAGACGTTTTAACCAAAACGTCTAGGTTTCTCGGGTATTATTATATTAAAATAATAATATATGATAAATAAATTCTAAAAATAGATTTAAGTTATTTATAGAAAAGTTTTCACCAACGTCGTATATACTGTCGGACTCCGTCCGGTTGTTTTGCACAATTTTACCAAATTGCGTGAGCGTAATTACAACGAATTACGTAGCGTAATATAAATCAATTACGGAAGTGTATATTCACATAAATATACAAATAGTTTCAAGTAATTACAAGCATTTAGCCTAATACAAAACTAAACACACGTAATTAGGGTTTCTAGAGGGTTAATCAGTAACCCTAAATCGTCGGGTGTCACATTCTCCCCCTGTTAGGAGAATTTCGTCCCGAAATTAGCTTGCTGTTGTGGTCTGTGAGGTATCTAAGAATAGATGTGGATGTTTCAGTCGCATTTGGTCTTCCCGTTCCCAAGTGAATTCAGGACCGCGCCTAGAATTCCACCGGACTTTAACGATGGGAATACGACTCTGTTTCAAGCGTTTGACCTCACGGTCCATGATTTCAATAGGTTCCTCGACGAAATGGAGTTTGTCATCAATGTGGATTTCATCGAGCGGAATTACAAGTGTCTCATCAGACAGACATTTCTTTAGATTAGAAATGTGGAACGTGTTGTGCACGCTACTAAGTTGTGGTGGTAGCTGCAGTCGATATGCCACCGGACCAATTCTTTCAAGAATCTCAAAAGGTCCGATGTACCTGGGGTTTAGTTTGCCGCGTTTTCCAAAACGAATAACACCCTTCCAAGGTGATACTTTTAACAGTACTCGATCCCCAACCTGGAACTCGAGTGGTTTGCGTCTCACGTCAGCATAGCTTTTCTGACGATCACGTGCGGCTTTCAGCCGGTTTTGAATAGTCATGATTTTCTCGGTTGTTTCATGAATGATTTCAGGACCAGTGAGTTGGCTTTCGCCGATTTCGGTCCAACAAATGGGTGATCGACACTTTCTCCCATAAAGTGCCTCGAATGGTGCAGCATTAATGCTGGTGTGGTAACTGTTGTTGTAGGAAAATTCACACAAGGGTAGGTGGTTTTCCCAAGTGTTTCCGAAGTCAACTACGCAAGCTCGTAGCATGTCTTCTAAGGTTTGAATGGTCCGTTCACTCTGACCATCGGTTTGCGGATGATAAGCAATACTCAAATCGAGGCGAGTACCGAGGGCTCGTTGAAGTGTTTGCCAGAATCGAGAGGTGAAGCGGCTATCTCTATCTGAGATGATTGAAATGGGAATACCATGTCGTGCCACAACCTCTTTGAGGTAGATGCGAGCCAGACGCTCCATCTTGTCGTTTTCTTTGATGGCTAGGAAATGGGCAGATTTCGTGAGACGATCGACGATCACCCAAATGGTATCGCAACCGCTCGGTGTTTTCGGTAGTTTCGTAATGAAGTCCATGGTTATGTTTTCCCATTTCCATTGAGGTATCTCGGGTTGTTGTAGCAATCCGGAAGGTTTCTGGTATTCGGCCTTAACCTTGGAACAGGTTAAACATCTGCTAACATAGGTGGCTATGTCAGCTTTCATGTTGGGCCACCAATACCGTTGTTTAATGTCGTGATACATCTTGTCAGAACCAGGATGTATAGAGTATCGAGATTTGTGAGCTTCATCCATCACCAAATTTCGCAGGTTCCCATAGTTTGGTAACCAAATTCGGTTGGAGAAGTATCGGGTTCCGTTGGATTTGATTTCGAATTGTTTATCCATGCCTCGCAAGGCCTCGTTTTTGATGTTCTCATTTTTCAGTGCTTCAAGTTGAGCGGTGTGGATTTGAGTGGTGATATTATTGTGAATGGTTAAACCAAGGGCTCGAACACGAAGGGGTTTTGAACGTTCTTTTCGGCTGAGGGCATCAGCAACAACGTTTGCTTTGCCAGGATGGTATTTGATTTCGCAGTCATAATCGGTAAGCAACTCGACCCAGCGACGTTGCCTCATGTTGAGATCTTTTTGATCAAATATGTGTTGGAGACTTTTATGATCTGTAAAGATGGTGCACTTAGTGCCATAAAGGTAATGTCTCCAGATTTTGAGAGCAAATACGACAGCTCCGAGTTCAAGGTCATGAGTGGTATAATTCTTTTCGTGGATTTTGAGCTGTCGAGAGGCATAAGCAATGACTTTTTCACGTTGCATTAACACACAACCTAGTCCTTGGCGTGAGGCATCGCAGTAAACTACGAAATCGTCGGTGCCTTCGGGTAAGGACAGGATTGGTGCACTGCAGAGTTTCTGTTTCAGAAGTTGGAAGGCGGACTCCTGTTTATCGGTCCAGTCAAATTTCTTATCTTTCTGAGTTAGTGAGGTTAAAGGCAAGGCTATCTTGGAGAAATTCTCAATGAATCGTCGATAATATCCGGCGAGACCTAAGAATTGTCGTACCTCAGTTGGTGTGGTTGGCGCTTCCCAGCACTTAATGGCCTCGATCTTGGCTGGATCAACACGTATCCCTTGACTGTCAACGACATGCCCTAGGAATTGTACTGTTCGCATCCAGAACTCACACTTGGAGAATTTCGCGTATAACTCCTCTTGTCTGAGTAATTCCAAGATGGTTTTCAGGTGTTGGCCATGTTCGGTTTTGTTGCGAGAGTAGATCAAGATGTCATCAATGAACACGATGACAAACTTATCTAGATAGGGTTTGCACACCCGATTCATAAGGTCCATGAATACAGCCGGTGCGTTGGTTAAGCCAAAAGGCATCACTTGAAATTCGTAATGCCCATAGCGGGTTCTGAAAGCTGTTTTTGGGATGTCGGAGTCTCGAACTCGAAGTTGATGATAACCCGACCGTAGGTCGATTTTCGAGTAGAAGCTCGAACCTTGAAGTTGGTCAAACAGGTCATCAATCCTTGGAAGTGGGTATCGGTTTTTGATGGTAAGTTTGTTCAGTTCGCGGTAGTCAATACACATTCTGAAG
Organism: Pseudognaphalium luteoalbum; assembly: GCA_963422505.1. Taxonomy (NCBI): domain Eukaryota; kingdom Viridiplantae; phylum Streptophyta; class Magnoliopsida; order Asterales; family Asteraceae; genus Pseudognaphalium; species Pseudognaphalium luteoalbum. The sequence continues at coordinate 117,516,683 of OY730193.1, forward strand.
GATCCGTCCTTCTTTTTAACGAATAGGACCGGAGCTCCCCAAGGTGAAGAACTCGGTCGGATGAATCCCTTGTCCAGGAGTTCCTGTAATTGAGTGGACAACTCCTGCAACTCAGAAGGGGCTAATCTGTATGGGGCTCGTGCCACGGGTGCAGCTCCGGGCACAAGGTCAATTTGGAATTCGACTTGTCTAGGCGGGGGTAGGCCTGGCAAGTCTTCGGGAAAGACTTCTGGATAGTCTCGGACGATGGGCACATCCTCAAGTCGCTTTTCAGCCGACCTCTCTGCGGTTACATGTGCGAGGATTGCCGAGTACCCTTTCCTCAGGTACTTTTGAGTTTTCATACAAGAAATGATGTTCAAAGTTGGTTTACCGGTCTCCCCTTGTATGATCAAGGTTCCACCGGTGATGAGGGGAATACGAACGATCTTCTCAAAACAAATGATTTCGGCACGATGTTTGGACAACCAGTCCATGCCTACAATAACATCAAAGCTTCCGATTTCCACGGGGATGAGGTCTATAGGGAATAGTTCGTTGGCGAGGTTTAAAGTGCAATTAGGCATCACACTATTGGCTTCGATCAGTTTGCCATTCGCTAATTCTATGGTGAACTTAGCATCTAAGGCAGTGGGTGTGATGTTTAGTAGTGGACAGAATTTATCGGATATGAAGCTTTTATCAGCACCGGTATCGAATAATACAGAAGTGGTTAGATCGTTGAGGAGAAACATACCAGTGACAACGTTGGGGTCTTGACGAGCTTCTCCAGCATTGAGTACAAAAGCTCGACCGCGAGGGTTGTTGTTGTTATTGTTGTTCTTGTTGTTGTTGTTGTTGCGTTTCGGGCAGTTGTTTCTGAAGTGGCTAGTGTCGCCGCTCTCGAAACAAGCCTTTGGTGTGTTAGGGTTGGTGTTTGGGTTGGGGGTTCCGCAATCTTTGGCTAGGTGTCCCTGTCGTTTGCACTTAGTACAGGTACAAGGGCCATCATGGTGTCGTGTACATTTGGAACAGTAAGGTTTGTTCCCAATGTATCCTCTCTTGTCCCCCGACCCTGAGCCAGAGGTGTAGGCCTTAACAGTCTCGGCCTTTTTGTTTGGTTGCTGTTGATGTTGGTTGTGGTTGTTGCCGGACCATTTCCTTTTGTTGTCCCCGATGGCTTTCTCAGTGGTTGTCCCTCGGCGGACAATCTGGGCCATGAGTTCATGTGCCATGCGGACAGCACTTTGGATGGTCCCGGGCCGTGATGAGATGACGTTACCTTGGATTGATTCTGGTAGCCCCCAAATGTATCTCTCGATACGTTTGTATTCGGGGTCCACCATGGATGGGCATAAGACAGATAGCTGGTGGAATCGAGTGGTGTAGGTGGTGATGTCGTTTCCCTGAACAGTAAGTTTCCAGAATTCTTCCTCTAGTTGTTGCAGTTGCTCACGGGGACAGTACTCTTCCCTGAGCATTGTTTTGAAGTCTTCCCATGGAAGTTGGTATGCGGTATCAATACCCACAGTTTGGGCATAAGAATTCCACCAGGTGAGAGCTCCATCAGAAAGGGTGCACGTGGAGAATTTAATCTTGTCTTCCTCAGCGCAATTGCAGATTCGGAAAACAGATTCGGTCTTTTCGATCCAACGTATTAGACCGATAGCTCCTTCAGATCCCTTGAAGTACAAGGGTTTACAGTTCAAGAAGTCCTTATAGGTGCAGGGTTTTGGAGTAGATGTGTTAGCAGGTGCGCCTCCGCCGCCCGGATTTTGTTGGGCAGCAAGGACTTGAGCTACGCTCTGTGCAATGACTTGAGCGATTTCGGTGTCGGTGTAAGTATGTCGTCTTGGAGGCATGATGCTGAATAATAATGAAATGATACATATAAGAGGTTAGCGCGAGGTTATGATATATCAGATGTGTACATATAATGAAATAATATACAACAACTCAGAATGATAACCAGATCTCATTAAACAGAAAAGTTGAATACAGAGTACGAGTTTCAAGGGACAACAATCACGAGAATTACAAAAGATACCGGGAATGTTACATCCGGTCTGAATTTAAAAGTTTACAAAACATAATAATGGATAATAAGTTTGAGCACATCCTGCCCATATAGGTTACAATAGAAGGAATAGATCTAGTCCTGGCGCAGGTTTACTCGCGACATTAGGGTGACAAGACGGTTTATAGTATCCGCAAGTCTGCTTGTTTGCCTGGCACCTTCTTCGGCTAAGGTTAGTCGCTGCTCGAGTGCACGAGCATACTCCTCGGCTTCCCGTGAACGTTGTTCACTTTCTTCCAACCTTGATTGTAGGAGGTCGGTAGCACTCCTGTCATCTATAACTTGTTGATGAATCATTTCCAGAGTACGGTTCATGCTTTCCTGTTCTTGAAGGAGTTGTGTTATGCGATCATCGTTTCGGTACAATAGGTAGTTTTCTACTATATAATGATCTCGTTCTAGGATTTCGAGCCTTTCTTCGTGACGATGAAGTCGGGCTGCTAACACCGGTACAGTGTGGTGTATTGGTTCTTGTGTCCATGGGGTCAGCAGGAATCTGTATTGCTTCCTCAGACCTCCAAGTGTTTAAAGTTGTGGGTAGCCAGTCCCACCTACGGGCGTATGCCATACGGCGGTTATTAGTTGAGGCGTTGGCATTAGAGTTTGAGTAAGGGTTTGCTCGGGTTGATCCGGCATTCCCTCGACGTCTTCGTACTACCCGGGCTTCGCCGGTCATGTAGTAAAGAGGTTCGGGAGAGTTTGGAGTTGTAAGAATAGGTAAGGGTGTGGTACCCCTAGTAGTGGACCGCGTTTGAGTTTCGTTGCTCAAGCCGATTGATGATACATTAGAGGAGTCTGCCATTTCTGTGGCAAGGAGTTTAGTATACGAGAGGTTAAGGTCATATATAGAAATATAATAACCTAGCACATAAGCACGTATAGGGTTGGTCCCGTTTCTATCCTCGGTCAAAGTCTTCTAATGCATTCCCATTCACTATAACCATTTCAGGTCTTGCATCAATTCTCCTTTAATTGTACATAGTTGATCAGGCTATGTTAAATTAAATTCAAATGATGCAATTGCTGAACCAGTCATAATAAACAAGAATACTAACCCTATGGTTATAGTCTAGGTCACTAATGCAATCCTAGTTCGCTATAACCTCTGGCTCTGATACCAAATCTGTCGCACCCCCAAAACACGTGGCAGCGGAAGTGGGAGGTGTCACGGGGGCGCCGACCAAATCAAATATCATCAACACAAAGATCAAGCAAACGACCTCTATATGAGACGTTTGAAAATATTACATTTACCATAATTCAAATGTTTACAAAAATAATTCTTGAGTTCGCATAAACCGATTAGAGATTTCTAATACATTACTGAATTTACAAGATACAGCTACATGCAGTCTAATCTCTTGATGTTTTGAAAACAATGCGACTCGAGCTAAGCTTTCCAAAAGCTTCCTACTGCGGCGGGTTACCTGAGAAATACATACTAAAAGGTCAACATAAAGTTGGTGAGTTCATAGGTTTGATAAGTAATCAGTTACTAAAATGATCCACAAGATTTCATAAGTATGTATCATTCATCAATGATAAGTAAAAAGTATCGTTATCAAACGACAAGTAAACGTATTGCTTCCTGCAATATAGGTATACCATTGCCATGAGTCTCATAGTCAAGCTTAACGTTGTTTGCCTCCGGTAAGTGTACTAATCCGATACACTTCTAATTCATAAGTAATACTGCGCCCGTGGGTTGGCTAGCGCGACTAGCCCGGACGAGGTTTGTCAAACCCTGATGGTACCACCCAATAATACTCACGCACAAATTTTAATGACTATGATAAGTAGAGGACTTTAGTGGATTATTCAGGTCTCATGCAATGCGTATCGAGAAGTTGTTTCCAGTACTTGTGATCATAAAGCAGTTTATAAAACAGTTGTATGTATTCTCACCCCAGTGAAAAAAAACAGTAAAAAGGGGCTATGAAACTCACCAGAGTTGAGCAGGTAGCAAGCAATATCAAATATTAGCAAATAGCGGGTGTTCTCGTTCCCGTGTGCAACCTCCTAACGCCCTAGACGTATGAGGTTGTGTAAGTAGATGTCTCAAAAGACCATCTATAGCGATTGTATAAGTGGGGGTTAATGTCCACTTAAGCCAATCGGGTAGGTGGGGGTTTTATGTCCACCTAAAGCTAGTTCATCAACTAGTATGTCCAAATAGTAGTTCAAGTTCGTTTATCGAAAACGTGTACGACCCGTTGGTGAAAGTTTTGTAATAATAATTCTCTAAGACATTATTATCAAGTTTGTGTCATCGTATACTTGTTACGGTATGTATCATGTGTGGTTATAAGTTGTTACTCATGTTCGATACTTAGTGAAAAACAAGTTTAAAATATTCTGTCATTAGCGACACTAGTGTCAGTGTCGCATGTCATGCGACACTAGGGTAAGTGTCGTAGTGAGTGTCGCAAGGTAGCCACTGTTAGTGTCGCAAGGCTAGCCACTGTTAGTGTCGCAAGGCTAGCCACTGTTTGTTATGCGACACTTAGGCAAGTGTCGCAGGTAGTGTCGCATAGTTACCACTGTTAGTGTATTTTGTAGTTCCCACTGTTTGTTATGCGACACTAGGGGTAGTGTCGCACAACCATGCGACACTAAGGGTCTGTTCGAAAATTATATTTTAGTCCAAGTGTTTTCAAGTGTCGGTTTTCGTTCGGGAAACTTTCTAAAATTAGTTTTTGGTCCAAGTTACTAATTAAGTCAACCAAACCCATTTTTGTTACCACTTTTCAAATATAGTAAGTTTTTCGAAAACAAGCCACTTTTGTTGACTTGGTCAAACTGACTTGGTTTGACCCGAAACTTTCACCCAACCCCAATATCAGTTTATAAGGTCTAAATATGTTGTCGGTTCATGCCGGAGTTCACCAAGAGTCTCGGTTTTTATAAAAGTCTAAAAACAGTCCATGTTCATGTTTCTCGGTTTGTCGGTTTACTTTCTCTATTTTTCTTAACTAGCTATATTCCGAGTTAGAGTCCAAGATTTTTACCAGCTGTTCTACCATATGTCTAGGGGTTAACTTAATTTTTCCATTAATTATGGTGTCCATCTTGTTAGGTATAAAATTTATGGATGAATCCATACACAGTTTTCAATGTCATGCAGGCCAGTCGCATAGATTCATATTTCTAAGAAAATCCGTAGGTTTCTGGAAAGAGCCATAGAAGAACTTTTTGTAGGTCTTTTCAATACGCAACTTTTAAAAAAAATGCATCTTCTAATTCTTTGTAGAACTCAAGTTATGGTCAAAATCATATGGTTCAAGTTTCTGACTTTCAGTACCAGAAAGTCTATGTGTTTTCATTTAAATTATTAAAAATACCAAACGAGCTCAAAAAGGCATGAGGTTTTCGGTGTTAGAAAGATAACATCTTGAGCTTGATTTTAACCTATAAAAACGACCATTTTCATGAAAGGATGAATTTTATAAAATTCGTGTAAGTGAAGAAAGTTTCTGGACAGATTCATGCCTGTTCATATAGGTGTTATAAAAACGTATTTTGATCAAGGTTTTGGACATATTAATGTTAGATGAACTTTATAACATGTAAATAAATCATATGAAATCAGTTTTAGAGAGAGAAAGTGTTGGTATCCTTACAAAGGAGGTGGTGAAACAAAGGAACAAGATGATGATGATGATGATGATGATCTTGGTGCTAGCTTCCTTCTCTTGCTTGATTAATGGTGGTGTTTGAGGGTGGTTTTTGGTGGATATTGGTGGTGAATATGGCTGAGATATCTCTGGAAATGGAGAGAGTTTAGAGTGTAGAGAGAATGGAGAGAAGTGGGTGGAGTGTAGAATGAAAAGGGTTGCATGAGAGGTGAGTGGATGTAGCAAAAAGTTGTAATCATTGTGTTTTGCATGTAATGTGAGTGGGGAATGGGGGAGGTGGAATGGGCAGCCATTTTTGGGGAGAGGGGGCCGGCCTAGGGGGGGCCCACCAGGGGTATTTTGGTTATTTTCCATTTCTAGCTTTATTTGTTGCGTTTTACGTTCGTTTACTCGTTCGGTTTGGTGTTAAACGTTTAGTATGCGTTTTTAAGTGACGATTTAAGTTTCAATGTTTTCATTTGAAGTATTCCTATAAGATACTTGGAAAGCATTTATAAAAATGTTTCGTTAATTTATCGATCTCGATTTGCGCGTTCGTTGCACGGATTTTAAATCGCGTGATGTTTTATTTGGACGTTTTTCGTTATCGTTTAAAGACGCGATATTTTAATTGATAACTTTTCACTAATTAATATATTTTAGATTCAAAAATGTACTTTGAATTTCGTTCGATTGTCGGGCGCGTTCTGCGCGTTTTCGTTGCGTTTGAGACGTTTTAACCAAAACGTCTAGGTTTCTCGGGTATTATTATATTAAAATAATAATATATGATAAATAAATTCTAAAAATAGATTTAAGTTATTTATAGAAAAGTTTTCACCAACGTCGTATATACTGTCGGACTCCGTCCGGTTGTTTTGCACAATTTTACCAAATTGCGTGAGCGTAATTACAACGAATTACGTAGCGTAATATAAATCAATTACGGAAGTGTATATTCACATAAATATACAAATAGTTTCAAGTAATTACAAGCATTTAGCCTAATACAAAACTAAACACACGTAATTAGGGTTTCTAGAGGGTTAATCAGTAACCCTAAATCGTCGGGTGTCACATTCTCCCCCTGTTAGGAGAATTTCGTCCCGAAATTAGCTTGCTGTTGTGGTCTGTGAGGTATCTAAGAATAGATGTGGATGTTTCAGTCGCATTTGGTCTTCCCGTTCCCAAGTGAATTCAGGACCGCGCCTAGAATTCCACCGGACTTTAACGATGGGAATACGACTCTGTTTCAAGCGTTTGACCTCACGGTCCATGATTTCAATAGGTTCCTCGACGAAATGGAGTTTGTCATCAATGTGGATTTCATCGAGCGGAATTACAAGTGTCTCATCAGACAGACATTTCTTTAGATTAGAAATGTGGAACGTGTTGTGCACGCTACTAAGTTGTGGTGGTAGCTGCAGTCGATATGCCACCGGACCAATTCTTTCAAGAATCTCAAAAGGTCCGATGTACCTGGGGTTTAGTTTGCCGCGTTTTCCAAAACGAATAACACCCTTCCAAGGTGATACTTTTAACAGTACTCGATCCCCAACCTGGAACTCGAGTGGTTTGCGTCTCACGTCAGCATAGCTTTTCTGACGATCACGTGCGGCTTTCAGCCGGTTTTGAATAGTCATGATTTTCTCGGTTGTTTCATGAATGATTTCAGGACCAGTGAGTTGGCTTTCGCCGATTTCGGTCCAACAAATGGGTGATCGACACTTTCTCCCATAAAGTGCCTCGAATGGTGCAGCATTAATGCTGGTGTGGTAACTGTTGTTGTAGGAAAATTCACACAAGGGTAGGTGGTTTTCCCAAGTGTTTCCGAAGTCAACTACGCAAGCTCGTAGCATGTCTTCTAAGGTTTGAATGGTCCGTTCACTCTGACCATCGGTTTGCGGATGATAAGCAGTACTCAAATCGAGGCGAGTACCGAGGGCTCGTTGAAGTGTTTGCCAGAATCGAGAGGTGAAGCGGCTATCTCTATCTGAGATGATTGAAATGGGAATACCATGTCGTGCCACAACCTCTTTGAGGTAGATGCGAGCCAGACGCTCCATCTTGTCGTTTTCTTTGATGGCTAGGAAATGGGCAGATTTCGTGAGACGATCGACGATCACCCAAATGGTATCGCAACCGCTCGGTGTTTTCGGTAGTTTCGTAATGAAGTCCATGGTTATGTTTTCCCATTTCCATTGAGGTATCTCGGGTTGTTGTAGCAATCCGGAAGGTTTCTGGTATTCGGCCTTAACCTTGGAACAGGTTAAACATCTGCTAACATAGGTGGCTATGTCAGCTTTCATGTTGGGCCACCAATACCGTTGTTTAATGTCGTGATACATCTTGTCAGAACCAGGATGTATAGAGTATCGAGATTTGTGAGCTTCATCCATCACCAAATTTCGCAGGTTCCCATAGTTTGGTAACCAAATTCGGTTGGAGAAGTATCGGGTTCCGTTGGATTTGATTTCGAATTGTTTATCCATGCCTCGCAAGGCCTCGTTTTTGATGTTCTCATTTTTCAGTGCTTCAAGTTGAGCGGTGTGGATTTGAGTGGTGAGATTATTGTGAATGGTTAAACCAAGGGCTCGAACACGAAGGGGTTTTGAACGTTCTTTTCGGCTGAGGGCATCAGCAACAACGTTTGCTTTGCCAGGATGGTATTTGATTTCGCAGTCATAATCGGTAAGCAACTCGACCCAGCGACGTTGCCTCATGTTGAGATCTTTTTGATCAAATATGTGTTGGAGACTTTTATGATCTGTAAAGATGGTGCACTTAGTGCCATAAAGGTAATGTCTCCAGATTTTGAGAGCAAATACGACAGCTCCGAGTTCAAGGTCATGAGTGGTATAATTCTTTTCGTGGATTTTGAGCTGTCGAGAGGCATAAGCAATGACTTTTTCACGTTGCATTAACACACAACCTAGTCCTTGGCGTGAGGCATCGCAGTAAACTACGAAATCGTCGGTGCCTTCGGGTAAGGACAGGATTGGTGCACTGCAGAGTTTCTGTTTCAGAAGTTGGAAGGCGGACTCCTGTTTATCGGTCCAGTCAAATTTCTTATCTTTCTGAGTTAGTGAGGTTAAAGGCAAGGCTATCTTGGAGAAATTCTCAATGAATCGTCGATAATATCCGGCGAGACCTAAGAATTGTCGTACCTCAGTTGGTGTGGTTGGCGCTTCCCAGCACTTAATGGCCTCGATCTTGGCTGGATCAACACGTATCCCTTGACTGTCAACGACATGCCCTAGGAATTGTACTGTTCGCATCCAGAACTCACACTTGGAGAATTTCGCGTATAACTCCTCTTGTCTGAGTAATTCCAAGATGGTTTTCAGGTGTTGGCCATGTTCGGTTTTGTTGCGAGAGTAGATCAAGATGTCATCAATGAACACGATGACAAACTTATCTAGATAGGGTTTGCACACCCGATTCATAAGGTCCATGAATACAGCCGGTGCGTTGGTTAAGCCAAAAGGCATCACTTGAAATTCGTAATGCCCATAGCGGGTTCTGAAAGCTGTTTTTGGGATGTCGGAGTCTCGAACTCGAAGTTGATGATAACCCGACCGTAGGTCGATTTTCGAGTAGAAGCTCGAACCTTGAAGTTGGTCAAACAGGTCATCAATCCTTGGAAGTGGGTATCGGTTTTTGATGGTAAGTTTGTTCAGTTCGCGGTAGTCAATACACATTCTGAAGGATCCGTCCTTCTTTTTAACGAATAGGACCGGAGCTCCCCAAGGTGAAGAACTCGGTCGGATGAATCCCTTGTCCAGGAGTTCCTGTAATTGAGTGGACAACTCCTGCAACTCAGAAGGGGCTAATCTGTATGGGGCTCGTGCCACGGGTGCAGCTCCGGGCACAAGGTCAATTTGGAATTCGACTTGTCTAGGCGGGGGTAGGCCTGGCAAGTCTTCGGGAAAGACTTCTGGATAGTCTCGGACGATGGGCACATCCTCAAGTCGCTTTTCAGCCGACCTCTCTGCGGTTACATGTGCGAGGATTGCCGAGTACCCTTTCCTCAGGTACTTTTGAGTTTTCATACAAGAAATGATGTTCAAAGTTGGTTTACCGGTCTCCCCTTGTATGATCAAGGTTCCACCGGTGATGAGGGGAATACGAACGATCTTCTCAAAACAAATGATTTCGGCACGATGTTTGGACAACCAGTCCATGCCTACAATAACATCAAAGCTTCCGATTTCCACGGGGATGAGGTCTATAGGGAATAGTTCGTTGGCGAGGTTTAAAGTGCAATTAGGCATCACACTATTGGCTTCGATCAGTTTGCCATTCGCTAATTCTATGGTGAACTTAGCATCTAAGGCAGTGGGTGTGATGTTTAGTAGTGGACAGAATTTATCGGATATGAAGCTTTTATCAGCACCGGTATCGAATAATACAGAAGTGGTTAGATCGTTGAGGAGAAACATACCAGTGACAACGTTGGGGTCTTGACGAGCTTCTCCAGCATTGAGTACAAAAGCTCGACCGCGAGGGTTGTTGTTGTTATTGTTGTTCTTGTTGTTGTTGTTGTTGCGTTTCGGGCAGTTGTTTCTGAAGTGGCTAGTGTCGCCGCTCTCGAAACAAGCCTTTGGTGTGTTAGGGTTGGTGTTTGGGTTGGGGGTTCCGCAATCTTTGGCTAGGTGTCCCTGTCGTTTGCACTTAGTACAGGTACAAGGGCCATCATGGTGTCGTGTACATTTGGAACAGTAAGGTTTGTTCCCAATGTATCCTCTCTTGTCCCCCGACCCTGAGCCAGAGGTGTAGGCCTTAACAGTCTCGGCCTTTTTGTTTGGTTGCTGTTGATGTTGGTTGTGGTTGTTGCCGGACCATTTCCTTTTGTTGTCCCCGATGGCTTTCTCAGTGGTTGTCCCTCGGCGGACAATCTGGGCCATGAGTTCATGTGCCATGCGGACAGCACTTTGGATGGTCCCGGGCCGTGATGAGATGACGTTACCTTGGATTGATTCTGGTAGCCCCCAAATGTATCTCTCGATACGTTTGTATTCGGGGTCCACCATGGATGGGCATAAGACAGATAGCTGGTGGAATCGAGTGGTGTAGGTGGTGATGTCGTTTCCCTGAACAGTAAGTTTCCAGAATTCTTCCTCTAGTTGTTGCAGTTGCTCACGGGGACAGTACTCTTCCCTGAGCATTGTTTTGAAGTCTTCCCATGGAAGTTGGTATGCGGTATCAATACCCACAGTTTGGGCATAAGAATTCCACCAGGTGAGAGCTCCATCAGAAAGGGTGCACGTGGAGAATTTAATCTTGTCTTCCTCAGCGCAATTGCAGATTCAGAAAACAGATTCGGTCTTTTCGATCCAACGTATTAGACCGATAGCTCCTTCAGATCCCTTGAAGTACAAGGGTTTACAGTTCAAGAAGTCCTTATAGGTGCAGGGTTTTGGAGTAGATGTGTTAGCAGGTGCGCCTCCGCCGCCCGGATTTTGTTGGGCAGCAAGGACTTGAGCTACGCTCTGTGCAATGACTTGAGCGATTTCGGTGTCGGTGTAAGTATGTCGTCTTGGAGGCATGATGCTGAATAATAATGAAATGATACATATAAGAGGTTAGCGCGAGGTTATGATATATCAGATGTGTACATATAATGAAATAATATACAACAACTCAGAATGATAACCAGATCTCATTAAACAGAAAAGTTGAATACAGAGTACGAGTTTCAAGGGACAACAATCACGAGAATTACAAAAGATACCGGGAATGTTACATCCGGTCTGAATTTAAAAGTTTACAAAACATAATAATGGATAATAAGTTTGAGCACATCCTGCCCATATAGGTTACAATAGAAGGAATAGATCTAGTCCTGGCGCAGGTTTACTCGCGACATTAGGGTGACAAGACGGTTTATAGTATCCGCAAGTCTGCTTGTTTGCCTGGCACCTTCTTCGGCTAAGGTTAGTCGCTGCTCGAGTGCACGAGCATACTCCTCGGCTTCCCGTGAACGTTGTTCACTTTCTTCCAACCTTGATTGTAGGAGGTCGGTAGCACTCCTGTCATCTATAACTTGTTGATGAATCATTTCCAGAGTACGGTTCATGCTTTCCTGTTCTTGAAGGAGTTGTGTTATGCGATCATCGTTTCGGTACAATAGGTAGTTTTCTACTATATAATGATCTCGTTCTAGGATTTCGAGCCTTTCTTCGTGACGATGAAGTCGGGCTGCTAACACCGGTACAGTGTGGTGTATTGGTTCTTGTGTCCATGGGGTCAGCAGGAATCTGTATTGCTTCCTCAGACCTCCAAGTGTTTAAAGTTGTGGGTAGCCAGTCCCACCTACGGGCGTATGCCATACGGCGGTTATTAGTTGAGGCGTTGGCATTAGAGTTTGAGTAAGGGTTTGCTCGGGTTGATCCGGCATTCCCTCGACGTCTTCGTACTACCCGGGCTTCGCCGGTCATGTAGTAAAGAGGTTCGGGAGAGTTTGGAGTTGTAAGAATAGGTAAGGGTGTGGTACCCCTAGTAGTGGACCGCGTTTGAGTTTCGTTGCTCAAGCCGATTGATGATACATTAGAGGAGTCTGCCATTTCTGTGGCAAGGAGTTTAGTATACGAGAGGTTAAGGTCATATATAGAAATATAATAACCTAGCACATAAGCACGTATAGGGTTGGTCCCGTTTCTATCCTCGGTCAAAGTCTTCTAATGCATTCCCATTCACTATAACCATTTCAGGTCTTGCATCAATTCTCCTTTAATTGTACATAGTTGATCAGGCTATGTTAAATTAAATTCAAATGATGCAATTGCTGAACCAGTCATAATAAACAAGAATACTAACCCTATGGTTATAGTCTAGGTCACTAATGCAATCCTAGTTCGCTATAACCTCTGGCTCTGATACCAAATCTGTCGCACCCCCAAAACACGTGGCAGCGGAAGTGGGAGGTGTCACGGGGGCGCCGACCAAATCAAATATCATCAACACAAAGATCAAGCAAACGACCTCTATATGAGACGTTTGAAAATATTACATTTACCATAATTCAAATGTTTACAAAAATAATTCTTGAGTTCGCATAAACCGATTAGAGATTTCTAATACATTACTGAATTTACAAGATACAGCTACATGCAGTCTAATCTCTTGATGTTTTGAAAACAATGCGACTCGAGCTAAGCTTTCCAAAAGCTTCCTACTGCGGCGGGTTACCTGAGAAATACATACTAAAAGGTCAACATAAAGTTGGTGAGTTCATAGGTTTGATAAGTAATCAGTTACTAAAATGATCCACAAGATTTCATAAGTATGTATCATTCATCAATGATAAGTAAAAAGTATCGTTATCAAACGACAAGTAAACGTATTGCTTCCTGCAATATAGGTATACCATTGCCATGAGTCTCATAGTCAAGCTTAACGTTGTTTGCCTCCGGTAAGTGTACTAATCCGATACACTTCTAATTCATAAGTAATACTGCGCCCGTGGGTTGGCTAGCGCGACTAGCCCGGACGAGGTTTGTCAAACCCTGATGGTACCACCCAATAATACTCACGCACAAATTTTAATGACTATGATAAGTAGAGGACTTTAGTGGATTATTCAGGTCTCATGCAATGCGTATCGAGAAGTTGTTTCCAGTACTTGTGATCATAAAGCAGTTTATAAAACAGTTGTATGTATTCTCACCCCAGTGAAAAAAAACAGTAAAAAGGGGCTATGAAACTCACCAGAGTTGAGCAGGTAGCAAGCAATATCAAATATTAGCAAATAGCGGGTGTTCTCGTTCCCGTGTGCAACCTCCTAACGCCCTAGACGTATGAGGTTGTGTAAGTAGATGTCTCAAAAGACCATCTATAGCGATTGTATAAGTGGGGGTTAATGTCCACTTAAGCCAATCGGGTGGGGGTTTTATGTCCACCTAAAGCTAGTTCATCAACTAGTATGTCCAAATAGTAGTTCAAGTTCGTTTATCGAAAACGTGTACGACCCGTTGGTGAAAGTTTTGTAATAATAATTCTCTAAGACATTATTATCAAGTTTGTGTCATCGTATACTTGTTACGGTATGTATCATGTGTGGTTATAAGTTGTTACTCATGTTCGATACTTAGTGAAAAACAAGTTTAAAATATTCTGTCATTAGCGACACTAGTGTCAGTGTCGCATGTCATGCGACACTAGGGTAAGTGTCGTAGTGAGTGTCGCAAGGTAGCCACTGTTAGTGTCGCAAGGCTAGCCACTGTTAGTGTCGCAAGGCTAGCCACTGTTTGTTATGCGACACTTAGGCAAGTGTCGCAGGTAGTGTCGCATAGTTACCACTGTTAGTGTATTTTGTAGTTCCCACTGTTTGTTATGCGACACTAGGGGTAGTGTCGCACAACCATGCGACACTAAGGGTCTGTTCGAAAATTATATTTTAGTCCAAGTGTTTTCAAGTGTCGGTTTTCGTTCGGGAAACTTTCTAAAATTAGTTTTTGGTCCAAGTTACTAATTAAGTCAACCAAACCCATTTTTGTTACCACTTTTCAAATATAGTAAGTTTTTCGAAAACAAGCCACTTTTGTTGACTTGGTCAAACTGACTTGGTTTGACCCGAAACTTTCACCCAACCCCAATATCAGTTTATAAGGTCTAAATATGTTGTCGGTTCATGCCGGAGTTCACCAAGAGTCTCGGTTTTTATAAAAGTCTAAAAACAGTCCATGTTCATGTTTCTCGGTTTGTCGGTTTACTTTCTCTATTTTTCTTAACTAGCTATATTCCGAGTTAGAGTCCAAGATTTTTACCAGCTGTTCTACCATATGTCTAGGGGTTAACTTAATTTTTCCATTAATTATGGTGTCCATCTTGTTAGGTATAAAATTTATGGATGAATCCATACACAGTTTTCAATGTCATGCAGGCCAGTCGCATAGATTCATATTTCTAAGAAAATCCGTAGGTTTCTGGAAAGAGCCATAGAAGAACTTTTTGTAGGTCTTTTCAATACGCAACTTTTAAAAAAAATGCATCTTCTAATTCTTTGTAGAACTCAAGTTATGGTCAAAATCATATGGTTCAAGTTTCTGACTTTCAGTACCAGAAAGTCTATGTGTTTTCATTTAAATTATTAAAAATACCAAACGAGCTCAAAAAGGCATGAGGTTTGCGGTGTTAGAAAGATAACATCTTGAGCTTGATTTTAACCTATAAAAACGACCATTTTCATGAAAGGATGAATTTTATAAAATTCGTGTAAGTGAAGAAAGTTTCTGGACAGATTCATGCCTGTTCATATAGGTGTTATAAAAACGTATTTTGATCAAGGTTTTGGACATATTAATGTTAGATGAACTTTATAACATGTAAATAAATCATATGAAATCAGTTTTAGAGAGAGAAAGTGTTGGTATCCTTACAAAGGAGGTGGTGAAACAAAGGAACAAGATGATGATGATGATGATGATGATCTTGGTGCTAGCTTCCTTCTCTTGCTTGATTAATGGTGGTGTTTGAGGGTGGTTTTTGGTGGATATTGGTGGTGAATATGGCTGAGATATCTCTGGAAATGGAGAGAGTTTAGAGTGTAGAGAGAATGGAGAGAAGTGGGTGGAGTGTAGAATGAAAAGGGTTGCATGAGAGGTGAGTGGATGTAGCAAAAAGTTGTAATCATTGTGTTTTGCATGTAATGTGAGTGGGGAATGGGGGAGGTGGAATGGGCAGCCATTTTTGGGGAGAGGGGGCCGGCCTAGGGGGGGCCCACCAGGGGTATTTTGGTTATTTTCCATTTCTAGCTTTATTTGTTGCGTTTTACGTTCGTTTACTCGTTCGGTTTGGTGTTAAACGTTTAGTATGCGTTTTTAAGTGACGATTTAAGTTTCAATGTTTTCATTTGAATTATTCCTATAAGATACTTGGAAAGCATTTATAAAAATGTTTCGTTAATTTATCGATCTCGATTTGCGCGTTCGTTGCACGGATTTTAAATCGCGTGATGTTTTATTTGGACGTTTTTCGTTATCGTTTAAAGACGCGATATTTTAATTGATAACTTTTCACTAATTAATATATTTTAGATTCAAAAATGTACTTTGAATTTCGTTCGATTGTCGGGCGCGTTCTGCGCGTTTTCGTTGCGTTTGAGACGTTTTAACCAAAACGTCTAGGTTTCTCGGGTATTATTATATTAAAATAATAATATATGATAAATAAATTCTAAAAATAGATTTAAGTTATTTATAGAAAAGTTTTCACCAACGTCGTATATACTGTCGGACTCCGTCCGGTTGTTTTGCACAATTTTACCAAATTGCGTGAGCGTAATTACAACGAATTACGTAGCGTAATATAAATCAATTACGGAAGTGTATATTCACATAAATATACAAATAGTTTCAAGTAATTACAAGCATTTAGCCTAATACAAAACTAAACACACGTAATTAGGGTTTCTAGAGGGTTAATCAGTAACCCTAAATCGTCGGGTGTCACAGTGAGTGCTATCCGCACACTCATATGTAACCAATACTAATATGCCCGTTTCTACGTGTAAATCAGTACGTGGTGGCGCTACCACCCCAGGCAGGGATTGTCAGTCCCAAATGGATCCATTTACTAGTAATCGCGCTTAAGTCCATAACTAACAACTTACGATAGGAGAATTTCAGTGGATAAAAGTAACTCATGCAATGTATGTAAAAAGTAGAGAAATCAGTTCAGTACATTGTGTTCATACGTAAAACGGTTGCTAAGTATCTCCCCCAAAGTATAAAAACAGTAAAAGTGGGGCCGTAAGACTCACCTGAGTCAAGCAAGCAAGCGTTTAACTTAATAAACGTAAAGTCTGAAAGTAGTAGTAATCCGTAGGTTCCGCGAACCCGCAACCTTCTAATGCCCTAAGCATATAAGGTTGTATGTATAAGTGAATGTCTCAAAAGATCATTCATGCTAGTTGTCCACTCAACTAGTTATGTCCAAGTATTTGTTTGTACGTTTGTGATCATTTTGTAAATAAGTATGGCCCGTTGGTGACGGAGGTGTAATAATAATTCGAGTATTATTATTATGTAATTCCCTGTGCTTGTAAATCTTGTAAGTGTAGTGTTTTATGTATTCAATACTTAGTATAAAAAGTATTTTAAAGTTTCCATTTCGTGCGATAATATGTAACCCGACAATGCCATTTACGGACACTGTTCATGCGACAATCATATTCTCGGAATTTTATTCATGCGACAATAACATTCACGGAATTTCTTTTAAGTATAAGTGTTAGTTTTTACGCGAAAAAGGGAAATCACGGACACTGTTCATGCGAGAATAGTAATACCCGGATTTTGTTTATGCGTTAATGATATTCACGGATTTTGTCTATGCGTGAATAATATCCACGGATTTTGTTCCTGCGACAATGGTGATTCACGGAGTACTGTTTATGCGTCAATAAGGATTGACGGAATGCTTTCAAGTATGTTTAGCTTTTATACGACAATGAGTATAGATTTTGATTCACGGATTTTTATGCAACAATTAGCTTATTGTCGGTTTTTAAATAATTTCAACACAGTCCCTATATTTCATTTTCCAGATTTTTAACTCGATAGACCTTTCGATTTGGAGCATTTCTAGTCCGATTTATACCTAACCAAAAATCACACACGTTCTTATATATGTCTAGTTCATTTCTGCACTTTATGGTATTTTTGTATGTTCATTTACTATTTAAAACAAAAATAGTTTCAAGGTGTGGTCCGACTTGGTCCTAAACAGACATAGGTTCAAAGATTGAGGTATATCCGGAAATGAGGGAATTTCTGGAATTGGTCAAAGAAGAACTTTTTGTAGAGTTCTTCCGTACGCAAATTTTGGTAGGTGATACATGTGTTGACTCAACCTACAACTCAAGTTATAGTCGTTTTAGTGAGGTCGATTTTCTGGGACAGAAACTGTTATGATTTAGAGGTTTGGAAAAACGGGTTTTAAACTTTGTTTTGGACATAAACTTGTTAAATGAGCATCTAGACATGTTAATAAGTAGTAAACAAGTAAGTCCAAGAAAAGTTCAAGAGTTCTTACGAGGAAATGGTGAGGAGAAGGAGAAAAGGGGTCGAAAACTCATTTTTCTTAAATTTTCCGATGTGGCGGCCGACGGTGGTTGTATGGTGGACTTATGGCGGCTCAAGGGAGGTGTTAGGGTGGCTGTGGGTGGTCTTGTGTATGATCCCCACGTTTTTAGAGAGAGAGAAGAGAGAAGGAGGAGAGAAATGGAATGGAAGAGTGGAGTGGTGAATGTATGGGTATGGTGTGCATGTATGGAGTGTGTGTGTTACCAAGGGAAGAAAAGAAAGTATGTTCCCTCCCCATGTTGCTGCAGATTTTCGTGGGTCCAACCCACTAGATGGGTGTTTGAATCATTTTCCCAAAGTTGCACTCCGTGCGGTGTTCGTTTACCCGATTATTTTACGTTTTAATTAATCGTATAACGTTTTATTCAACACGTTTTGTTAACGATTTAAAACACGATATTTTTTACTTGAAGTATTTTATCAAAATACTTAAGAATGTGATATAAGACATACTTTGCCTTTATTTCATCCGTCGGGCACGTTCCACGCGTTTTCGTTGTGTAAAGTTACGTTTTAATAAAACGTATAATCGTATAATATATTAAAGTAAATATATTAAAGTAAATAATGTTTGTTTGGATAAATCCACATTATTTTTGACAGTTTGTCACCAACGTCCATAGTAAATAGTATCGGACCTCATCCGATTCAAGTGTGTATGTAATTACACAGAAAGTTACATATATTTAGATTAATATAATACTAAATACATGTAATTACAAGTAGTTAGGCACTAATTAACGTCCTAAATTAGCGGGTGTTACATTTTAGATCTGAAATTGAATCAACTGCATCCTACGTTATTTCTACTGCATCTTACATAACTGCATCTTAAATGCAATTAATGTATATTTGTGTTACGACTTATTTACTGCATCTTGTATATTGTTACTGCATTTTATGATTTTTATCATTTGTTATGAGTTTCTATAGCTTGAATTTATTTTTGTAATCGGAAAATAACTAGTACTTGTTTACTGCATCTTATATTTTTACGTATTTTATATGCTGAAATAATAAAAAATACTAGTACTCATTTACTGCATCTTGTATATTGTTACTGCATCTTATGTTTTTTTAAACATATTTATGTGTTTGTAAATCTTTGTTTTATTCTTGAATTTTTTAAAAATTACTATAACTTGTTTACCGCATCATGTATGTTTGTTATGCATCATGTATATATTGTACTACATCCCATACATTTGTTACCACATCTTATGTTCTTTAGTATTTTTGACTGAATCTTGCAAATTAATAAGTTTTCTAATTGAACAATTTTTTGAACATTTTTTTTGTCAGATCCAAAACTTATTCAAAATTACAATATAGTCCATGCCCTTCCATTTCCCTTCCCTTGCGAACCGTTCCCATTAAAAAAATATAAAAAATGCATAACATTTTTATCTCTTCGATTAGACATATCACATAATATATACTTTCGACGAATTTATATAGCAAGATCCTGTAAAATAGTACTTCATCAAAAGTTAGACCTCTCCCAACGCACCCATCGGTTTTCCGTCGGTTCCAACCGATGGAACCGACACCGATGGCACGGTGTGACAACCGTCACAAAACCGTGACCGTAATCAAACTGTAACCGTAACTTAAAAGTTGAAACTCATTCTCGTGATAGGACTCACCACATGGATTTCTTTACATCAATGTCTTCGTTTTCAAAGATCGAATCCAATGCAAAAAGAATCATCGCAATTGGATGTGTAACGAAAAAGATACAAGGCAAAACGTAAATGCGTTCATAATTTTGAAACTTAAGAGAATATGCGAAGTATGATAAACAAAATATATAATAAGTATTTATAAATAATAAGAATATTAACAATTACAATGCAATAATAATAATAAGCTAAGTAAAAACATATCACACGTTAAAAAGATAAAAGCTGAATTTCTGCGAAGTTTCACGGTTTGGACCATAACTCTCTCATCCGGACTCCAAATGACTTGAATCCAAAGCCCATGATTTCTAAACTCCTTGGAATACAAAATTTACAGATTTCAGCCCATAATACCTTTTAGAAATTCGTCCAAGGCTTGTATTAGGGAGCAAGGAAGATTTTCCTCAAAACAAATCATACATGCTCATAATCCTTTCTCATTAAAACTCACTCAAAACCCTAGAAATGACTCCCCCTCTCTTTCTCAGCCTTTTTCACCCCCAAACAACATCAAATCAAAAGGGTTAATCATCTATTCAAGTCTAGCAAATGGTATTGATTTTGTTTCGGTCATATGATATCTATTCGTATAAAATCATAAAATAATATTTTTTAATTCTTTATAATTCCAGACCTGGATGTAATCACGAGTCGATGGTATAATTTGACCTTAGTTAAAGATATAGTCCGTAAAACCTAGTTATACGAATGAATTTTGAACTTCTGATTGAATTGTTACAGCCGACTTTGAAGGCCGTTTTGACCTAGTTGGATTCATTTTCAGGCTTCGGCCAAAACTAAAAAGTTGTAGATCTCAATGTTTACATAAACAATTGAGGTTTCGGCCTCTGAAACTAAACAGATGATCTTATAAAAAAAATTTAGTAAGCTGCTACAGTGTATTATGAATATACTGAAAACTTTGGTTAGTTTGAATTGAATGAAATAATTACTTTTTGATTACTTTGAGATTTTTAAATTATGTTAAGACATGAAATTTTCTGTATAAAACTTTTATTTTCATAATCTTAAATATAATTAATAAAATGATTTTACTTAAATGTATTTGTTAAATTAATAGGTTTTAAAGTATAAATTGTTTAAATTGTAGACTTGTTTTCTTAATTTTTTTAAATTAACATTTTCATGAGTGATCTCTATATAGCATGGTTTATTTAATATTTTCTAAGTTTGGGTTAGATAAGGAATCTTGATAACGTGTTGATGAATAGTTATGAAAAATTTGAATTGGAATGGTCATCACTAGCAATGAGTAGACATAAGCTTGAGTAACTATAGGACTTAGTTCATTTAGGAAATTATGGGAACTATATCATATAAATATAAACATGAGATGGACATAAACATATAGGAACCCTTGACTCGAATCGTGCACATAATTTGTAAGATACATGACTCATGAACAATTCCTTTATATTATAGGACGTTTATAGTTCACTGCGGCTGTGTGTGATACATGACTTTCTTTAAACTCGTTATTTAGGTGAGTTTTCGTGGCCCTGTTTTCATTTACATATTTTCAGATTGGAGAAAAAGTATGCTCACATGTTTTATCAACTGTTTTGTGTTGTGATTACATTCATTTTTATTTTGGACATATGCTTGAAATGTGTGACACTATGTGACTTATGTACATTCGGTTGTTGGATTCAGTTTTATAAAAAGGCCTTACTCTTTCAAGGGTAAGTGCCTAATGTGTACTGTTAGTATTCATTGAAGGTCATGTTGTTTTGCAAAAGGCCTTGCTCTCTTTCGAGAGTAAGTACCTAATGTATGCGTTGGTGTACATTGAAGGTCATATATGGGTAGCTACCACATTCACAGGATTTGGTTGGGTCATACTCCTTCGTGGGGTGATGAAAATTTATGGAGATGTTTAATTATATTATTTCACTTGTGTACCTTTTCATATGCATTGTCCTAACTTATTATTATCACATCAAAATGTTTATTTTTATGGTGTCTTGTTTCAAACCTACGAAACTCACCAACATACGTGTTGACGTTTTTGTGCATATCTTTTCAGGTAATAGAATAATCACTAAGAAGCTTGAGGATAGTGGCTTTAGCGGGACTTCTAGGTTGCATTTGAGACTTGGTGAATGGAATGTTGACTATATACACTTATATATCATTCGAGATATGACAATTGGATTCTTATGTATTTGAGACTATGTACTCGGGTTATTGATGAACCGCGACACAAGTCTCCCTTGTGTCGGGGATATCATAACACGTTGTTGAATTGCATTTAGTGCTGTTCTATTATATCAATGTGTTATGATCTAGTCGTGCGTCGTATCCCGTTGTTTTCGCTTTAGACGGGGTGTGACACACGGGCCGTCGGTTTTGGTCCGTCGGAATTCCGACGGAGCGTCGGTTGTGATGCGTGGGTCGTGTGGGGCCGAGTGAGAATAAAAAAAAAACATTAGTTTAAAAAAAAACCGTTGGAAAGGTTTAAAAAAAAGTAATTTTTTTTAAAAAAGTTAAAGGCCATGTAACCGTTTTTTTTTGTTTTCCCCCCAATAAATACACATATTCAAACCTCAAAAAGTTCACACCTCAAACTCACACTTCTCTCTAAAATTCAAATTTGTATACTTTCACACTTTTGAAAATGACATCTTCTGATTCTGATATCGAAGACGTGATAGCGGTGAATGCTTATGCCGATCCGATGCAAGCTCTCACAATGATCGACGCGATAAGCTCCGGTTCATCTGACGAAGACGAATTTTATGTACCGATACCACGAGCACCCCGACGATAATTTCATAGAGATCGTGTTGGCGCGTCGGAACGTTTGTATCGAGACTACTTTGTCGAGAATCCAACCTTTCCGGCGGATGTTTTTCGTCGACGTTATCGGATGAGCAAAGCATTATTTCACCGTATATGCCAAGGTATAACATCATACTCCACTGTTCCGGTACCTGCATACTTTTCTTACTTCATTCAAAGACCCGATTGTACCGGGTTACTTGGTTTTAATGTTTGGCAAAAATTCACGTCCGTCATACGGCAATTGGCATATGGTTGTGCCGCCGATGCATTTGATGAATATTTACATATGGGTGAGCAAACTGCATATGATTGTTTGGATAACTTCTGTAAGTGTGTTTTTCATTTATACTTTACGGAGTATTTGCGAAAACCAACATTGACGGATGTGCAACGATTACATGAGAAACATGCTCAGGTGTATGATTTTCCTGGGATGCTTGGTAGCATTGATTGCATGCACTGGCCATGGAAAAACTGCCCAGTGGCCTGGCAAGGTCAGTACACTCGAGGTGATCACGGGCATCCAACGATCATGCTCGAAGCGGTTGCCTCTTTTGATACTTGGATTTGCGTATGGACAAAGAATTACGCGATCGGGAAGTTCATCACCGACTTCGAAATGCTTTGATCGACCAAATTGCACAACTCCCTCCGAACTACTGTAGTCGTTAATTGTTGTAATTGTTTAATTAAAATAATTGTCTTTCATTTTTAGTGTAACTTTTTTTTATTATTGTATTTTTTAAGTATTGTAATGTTTTTAATTTTAATGAAATGTGTTTTTATTTTAATTATTTTATATTATTTAATTAAGTTTATTGGTGCGGGTCCCTGAAAAATGAAACTGACGGATGACTCTTGGGAGGGGCCTGTCAGTTTCTGTTAGTTTCTGTCAATTGGTTAAAAAAGCTAATGTGACGCTGATGTGGCGCGTCAGTTTCTGTCAGTTTCTATCACCGTTGGGAATGGTCTTATAGGAATTCATAAAAAAGAGGTGTTAAAACTATAGTTGTTAACACGTGACTTGACTCGCGACTCGAAATCTATATATATTTATTTATATGTATATGTATATTGTTGTATAAAATTTGTGTTCTTTAAGTGAAGTAAAACATTGTGAATGTCGATAATTAAATCGCTGACATGCAATCAACACAAGTACTTAATCTAACATAGATTATATCTATTATTCTATTTTGTCCATTGATTTTTTGTACCCCTTACATCAAAAGTTTGTCTGATATTATAACTCGTAAGAGTAACACAAGATTCGGAAGAGTCACACATGACTTGTAAGAGTCAAAGTCATTTAAACGCGGAGTCTGAGTCATCTCATTTTTTGAATTTTTGAGTCGACTTGTAAAAGTAGGGTCGTGAATCGTAAGAATTTAATAACTATAGATAAAAATAAAAAACCAACAAGTAAATAATCAAATTTATAAATTAAATTTTGCATACGTAGGTGTGTGTAAATGAGAAAAAATAAATAAAAAATCAAGGGTATGAATATCTTTAACCAAACAAACTACTTTATATGTTCATTATCGTGTTACATATTTAAACCTACTCCTCTGATGAAGGACGTGTTGGACTAGTAAAAGAGTAGATAAGTTTAGCTCCTCGATATCTATCTGAACAAAATCTGTATTTAGTTAGGAGTAGTGGACAAAGAAACTGCTTATCATATTGGGCAAGGCACTGATGAGCCCAAATCCTCCATGAGGATTAGATTAGGATTATCTTTATTTATTTATTTAATTTTAAATTAGTTCCTTTAAAATAACTAGGATTAGTTTTATCTATTACTCGTATAAATAGGGGTCATTAACATATGATTTCCTTATGTTTATTCTGATGAGTTTTATGCTTATATTAATAAAAAGAGTTGAAAAAGAGTTTTTCTCAATCTTTATGTCCGTATACGATAATACTCATTGTTCCGTCAGGTAACACATTAGTTATTTTCTATTCTGTCAGACAATACATTAATTGTCTTAATATGTAGCCTCGTGCTACATAATCATCCCTCGTCTTAAACCACTTGCAAGGGTATAAGACTTGCAAGGGTAATAGCGTGTCGTGCCACGACACTGAGTCACGTCAATCATGACTATGTAGAGCTAACTATCACGACATCTCACGAGTCATGACTCCAAGTTGGGCTCATTACTATTTTTTTTCTTTACTGCAAGGCTAGAAAGGTTATGGTCGTACCATAGTACAAGTGGTTTTAGACCATTCTCATCCGTGACTAAAATAAACTGAAATCGACTGAGTCACGTCAGTGTTACATCAGTTTTTTTTCAAAATCTAACTGAAACTGACGAATACTTTATTTTTTGGGTCACACATTTACCACTTTACCTTTGGAAAATGATTTGTATGCCTAAATTGATAAGCCTAAATATAGACATACTAATTGGATTGATTAATGTGAAAAATTAATCGGTGGAGATTAAGGGAGAGAGAGAAAATTCAATCAATCAAAAATTAGGTCTATTTGTAGGTCTGTGTAAAAAGTCATGTATACCAAATACCATTACTCCCTACCTTTACTTACACACACGAAAAAAGAAAAAAAAAAGACCCTCATCGACGGCTTAGTGCCATTGGTGTCGGTTCCGTCGGCTGAAACTAACGAAAGCCGACCACCACTAATGGGACAGGTCTTAAACCACTCACATATGTGACTGAAACTGAATGAGTCAAGTTAGCTTTTTCAAAAAGCTGACTGAAATTAATGGACCCTGCAATCAGTTATATGGTCACCTTAATTTTTGGGTCTCACATTTATCAATTTACCTTTAGTTTTATACGGTATACAATAAAAAAACTCGAAGAACGAAGAAAAGTGACGAGCCACTCCCATCGGTGTCACTTCATCGATTTGTAACCGACGTGAGTACAAGACCACTAGGACCGGTCTTACGGAACTCGTAACCAAATTACTAAGACAAACACAATCCAAATACAACAATAACTTGACAAAGTAAATATTCTTCTTCAGGAAAGCATAAAAATACAACAATTCTTATACTCCCTCTATCTAGATTTTATTGTTCAGTAATCCTTTTATGGATGCCTCAATTTTATTGTCCACTTCTATAAATAGATAAGAATAATGATATAAAATTCTTTTATGCCCCTAATTTATATATGTAAGACAAAAAAATAGGTAAAAAGTGAAGGGTAAAACTGCCTTCTTATCACAAAGTAAGGGGCTGTTTACTTTTTTTCCTATTAAGTGCTGTTTGCATGTGATGTCTGTCTGGATAAACATATCTGTTTATAACAAGTGTTGTTTATGTAAATGTAATTTTTGTTTTGACCAAAATAATGAACTTAAATGATATAAAGTTTGAATAAAAAATGGTGTGTTCAAATTCTATTGGAGATAAAATATTGAAAAAATGTATATTTATCATTAAGTGCCTCTTTTTGGTAAGGTCTTCATTTTTCTTCCTATTTAAGAAACAGACATTCCTTTCAGATTAAGTGGAAAAGAAACAACAATTTATCTGTCTGAATTAAGAGGTGTCTGAAAACAGACCATTAAGTGGAAAGTAAACATCCCCTAAGAGAGATAATGATGTTTTCTTAAACTGCGCATAATTTTTATCTGTGCACAATAAAATTGGGAGCGAGGGCGTGTAACTTATGACGAAATTTCATAATTTATTATTTAAACTTTGTGTTCATCCAGACACAGACTACACAGTTAGTTACACACACCCACTTGGGTCATATTGGAGACCATGCTTCTTTTACACACACACACATACACCTCACCATGTTTGACCAACCACTAGAAAAAGTAGTTGGATTTATGTGCATCCCCCTCATCCATTTCTTTATTATTTATTACTTCTCCTTCTTCTTTACTTTTTCCAATTTTCACTTTAATTAAATTAATTCATCACACCCCTCAACCCACCACCACCATCATCATATATATTCATCACATTCCTTCATTTCTTCCTTCTTTTTTCAACTAATTAAATTAATCTCGTCTCATGGATTCATCTACTGACGATCAACATTCACAATCTGGATCAGCAACACCTCCATCACAACCCGGTATCAATCGAACTTCTTCCGCTACCGGATCCTCTACTTTCATCGGGAAACATCGTCTGGCTGCTATTATCTCTCAACAGAATCAACAAATCCAAATTATCCAGGTTATTATTCATTTAATTAACGAGTTAATAAGTGTCTTATTGAAAAATTCGATTAACTTGACTTTAACGACTTATACGAGCTTATTTAATTTAAATAATAGTAACCGTATAAGTTATGAAAATAGATTAAGCGAAACGACGTCGTTCGATTAATTGTATGCATAATTACTTAGTGACTAAAAAAAGTGATTTGATGGTGATTTTCAGGAAGAGCTGGATCAACTGGAAACGCTCGGTGAAGCATCGCTTGTTTGTGAACAGTACGTGAATTAAAATTAAAATTTATATATTAATTTAATCAAATCGGGTATTTAAGTTTGATTTGTGAATTTAATGAGAATGTGTTGTGTTTGTGGTGTACAATATGCAGGCTGATATCGAGTGTTGAATCAAGTACAGATGCTCTGCTTCCTGTGTAAGCAGAGTCTTTATTTAATCCTCAATATCTACCCTTTTGTCATTTCTTTTACTTTGTTTTTTCTTTCTAAATATATTATACTTTATAAAAAAGATACTAATATATATGTATATGAATATGAATATATGCCTAATTATTTGATTAATGAGAATGATTTGGAAGTTTGAACAATCGAAGTGAAATCCATATTGATGACTAGGCACATATTCTAATCCTCATACATTTTAGACATATATACCAATTTTACTAGTGTATAAATCCAGAAAATAAGTAACAACAATACACAATCCCCTAATAACAAGTTATGAGAATGTAAGATGCAGACAGTTACAACTCTACCAAAAGGTAGAGACCGCCTACAGAAACACCTCCGGAAATCTAAAAAATAACATTTTATACTAAAAGAAAGTAGTATAATTACTAATGAAGTGTTCCTGTTGTTATTATATAGCAAAATAGGAGAGTTTTTGTTTCTGTATAATAACTAATGAAAGTAGTATAATAACTAATGAACTCTGTTTCTGTAATTCTATAGGTGGATAAAACATGAAATATTCCTAAGACTTTTTCTTTCCTTGTACGGATTAAATTCCCTTTTCACTGAATTTTCTTGTAAAAGATCTGATAATATATCTCACTATCATTCTCTATATAACGATGCGAACAGGACGAGAGGACCAGCTGATGCTGGATGGGATCGATGGTTTCAAAGAGCAAATCACTCTTCTTCACGAAATCGAAAACGTTGGATATGACATGGACTGTTTTTATCTCCTTTCTGTTTTGCATTTCCTACATTCCCTTCTTAACTTTGTACATCTTTTGAAGTTTGTATAATCAAATTCGAAAAATCTTGCTCTTTTGGATTTGCTTGACAAACAGATCTTGTACGGACTTTATTTTGTTCGTATTGGCATGTAAGAGAAATTTGTTGTTCAATTTTCTTCTTCTTTTAAGCAGTCAAATTATTCTGCAACTACTTTGAGACCATTATGCATTACCACGTGATAGACAAATATAGATTAAAATAATCAGAGTTATGCTATATGTGGCAATTTTGACCCATTCACTTCTGAACGGGTCAAAGTGAAAAAAGTTTGGCTAAAAACCGAAACAGATCACATAGGTAGATGGTGCACCCCAGTGCCCCCCTTACAAAACAAAACATGATGTTATTAGTCTGGGTTTAGGAATGAACAACAAAAGTAGTATGATCTGCTTTCTTAGTAATTACTAAATGCTGCACAGAAACCATAGACGTGCAATATCAGCTAGATTAGCACATAGAACATGATTTACAATTTCATCATCAACAGGTTTTTAACCAATATATAAGGAAAGACCGTATCTACATCGTTTAATTCATTCAGACCACCATACGTGAAACTAAATAATGTAAACTTGAGTTTGAATGCATAAAAATGAAAAACCAAATTGCGAAAGCCAAATGAGACTATCAAGCACTACCCTTGATGACACCATCAGCATCATGTTCAGTAACGATAGCATCACCACCAGCGCCTTTAACATCATCAAAGTAGTCCTCCCTTGCGTTATCAGCCAACATGAGTGAAACCAGCCAGAAAAGAGCCGCATCAAGAGCTAGAAACGCACCACCACCAAGAAGCCCAGTCTTGGCTGTAGGGCAAGTTGTTTCAAGGTTGTAATGGACGTTGCTGATAATGTGTCTCTGCTCAGTAATTGTTGGCCATAAGAGCATAGCGGCTGCTAGTCCAGTCGAACCCCTGTGCCATTCCGGTGCATAGGTCAACAGATCAGTTTCAATTATCAATATACCCATTGTCAAAGCTCTAGATATAATGATGATTTATGTTGCAAGAATACATATTATCGACACATATGACATATGTACATAAAAACAACTTTATTCAAGATTGGACATTTAATATGGACGATAATTCAGAATAAACCCAAGTCTTACCATACTTTTGTTTTTACACGTCTAATTTAGTCTGACTATCCAAGAAACTAACTTCTGTGATTTTGCTTGTATCTTTCTGACATGTATCTAATTGTTGAAAACTGAGAGATCTGATACCCTTTTAGCACAAGGAAGATGAACTTGTCACATGTGTATCCTAATTCCCGTATCAAGTATTGATGGTTGATTATTCGGGTATGTGATCAACACAACATAAGGTACATACTCAGTGCAGTCTCAAAGAACTGCATTCCCAAATAACCTAATATGGGGATTCAACAAGGAGGCACAACACAATTTTCCTAGATGATGATGCAATTTGGTCGAAGATGTTCTCGATTTTCATTAGTAAATGGTATTGTAGAAGTTTGACTAATAGTATAGAATTCTTTCTCGAAATGGTCATGATGTGGCACATGAAAATCAGTCAACTTACAAGGTTACCCTAGAGGCCTAGACATAAACAATAAAAAAGTATGATTCATTTCCATAAATGCAAAATATGGCCAAACTTTCTTACCTTTTATGCAATTTGCACCTTCTTTTTCAAACAAATTGCTACACTACATTTTGGTGAGTTCCAATACGTATCTACTTATTGACTATGATATTGCTTCACAAATTGGTTATATTTTATTTTTACCTTATTAAGAACCATAAAATAATTCTTAAAGCAACCTGCAAGATTATGAATATGTAAAGAACTAGATATGAACACTTACAAAGCAATCAGAAAGAATACGAAGAAACTGGTGCTTTGGAACAATGCAGGCCATGGAATAGACTTCCCTTTGTAGGGATAAATTAACGAAAATCCTCCAGCAAATGTAGAGGCAACAAGAAATCCGAATGACAAATACCCCAAGACAACTGTGGGATCCGCCGGATACTTGCAGATGACAACATCCTTGCCAGTTATCGGGGTTCCAGACGCAGGCTGCAATTATAATATATATTAAAAGCCTAAATTCATCAAGGATGAAATTAAACAAAAACTATATACCAAGTGTCGTACTGATTGCCGTTTAAAAGTATACAACCACAGGGGTAAAAAAGATTAGTGTATAATACCTTCTTGTTTTCAGCAATAACGCCAAATACGAAGGACAAAATGCCCAGAGTCCCAACAATCAAAGACATTTGTTTGGTAGTGACCGCCATTACACCTTACAGATTCTGATAACTGAATATCAAAATCAAATAATGAGTTCAACATTAAACCCCGCGGACAAAATCCAAGAAACAAAAGCATATAATCCAATAAAGGATAAGCATATGCCTTTAACTTGAGAAAAAGATAAACTAACAATGAAAACAGTAAAGCTGTACACAATTATACCAAGTAACAATTAACATACATATAACATACTAATTATCATAGTTACATATTAATTCAGAGGCACTCAAGTTAAGTCTCAAAAAGCATTCAGTTCATACGCCTAAAAACATATGCACAAACAAACTGTAAAATCTCCAAAGGCAAAATTGATAACAGAAACCAATTATGAATCTTGATGCCGAAGGTGGTTTTTCATATATATGATTATCCCTAAATAAACAACATATTCATGATTTTCGTTAACGAAGATGCATAAAGATGATTAAAACTCGAGTAGTAAACTAACAATTTTGCAATAAAAGTGTACAGCTCGAACCATTCTCAGGGTAAAAATTATCCCTTTTGACATACAGTTTGAGTGAAAATATCAAGAATTCATGATCAAATATCTAAACAAAATATACGAAAAAAGATTACAACTTTTACAATTTTCAGGTAAAACTGAGCCAGTTTCACATCCAAAACCAAGATCTAAACAAACTTCTGTTTATCAAAAACAGGTCAACAACTCACAATAATTATAATCATATAATAACAAAATGGAGCTGATATACATATAACATACATAAATATACGTACGTATAAAATTACCAAGAATCAATAATTGCAGAAAAATTGAACACAACCCCTTAATCATACACATATATGTATTCAAAAAATTAGCGAATTAGTCTCTATGAAAATTCAAGATCCAAACAACAGAACCTTACGAAACTACAATTGACTGATTGAGTGATAAATATCAAAAACCCAGAACGCATACATACAATATATGTCTCTCAATATATTAGAATAAAAAATAAATGGAGATAACCAGCTACCTGTGAAAACCGGTAGGGATAAGGGGAACGGAATCAGAGAGTGGGGTAAAGATAAAATTATAGTAAAACCAGATTTCCAAGGAAACTGTTAAATGGGGTGGTTTGTTATATAGTCAACGATTCAGCATCATACGATATATTAGAAGCCCAATAATAATATTAATTTAATAATATAATATATAATAAAAATAATCATATGATGATAAAATGGAAAAGGAGTCCAAGATTACGTCATTGCGGTATCATATATTTTTATTTTATTTATATTTTGGAATTTTACCCTTTGTCATTCGGATATGTTGCGATATAACACTTGCACAATTATGTATTTCTTCTTTTAACTCCTTTCACACCTCAAGGTCTAACATGAAACAAGATAAATCGACAAGATAAATCGTGTAATCCGTGACTAAAGGATATTGAAATAGAGATTGAACTTCTTACCTTTACCTTTCACGTTGAATGTCCCTACCATTAATGTACCATTGCGGAGACATGTTATACGGAAATAGTAGATCAATAAAACTTATTTTCGTTGAATAAATGAAAATGTCAACATATATATTTAAATAGAAATCTATCTATCTATCTATCATCATCATCGTCATCATGAATTCTATCTTACATATCTAATAAAAGGGAGTTGATGCTGATTTCATAAAGCTGATTTGTCCCATTCTTAGACAATCTCAATACTGACTTGGTATCTCTCATATTCAAGGAATTTTCTCTGAATTTTGATTTTCTTTAAATTGATATAAAATAATAACACAGGACAATTATAATTTTACTCCTTTTTAACAGCCTAACTTTCTTGGAAACATACAGCTTCCTAAGCACGCTTTTGTTTGAGTGGCTCTTTTCCACCGCCATTTTTATGAGTTTTTATGAGTACGGTTTATTCTTAGTCATCTTCTCCATGAAGGTATTTCTCTCACTTTTCATTAATGTGGATTTCTCCAAGATCAGTTTTATTTCAGATTTAACAAAGTCATCTGCACTACCATTTTACTAGATTGGGTTTTCCTTTCAAATTCAAAATAAATTGCTTTAGTCGATTTCTTCTCACTAAGTAAAGGGACAATCTAAAAATCTGAATTCAATGATGCGATTACCTAAGTGAAAGAAAGACTATGAAGAAGCCATTGAAAAAGATGACCAGAAGCCTTAGAATATAAAGATGGGGTAAGTTCTAATTAGGGTTTATTTTATAACGTATTACATCTTTAGTTTTCTGTTCCCCCATTTTGATGTTCACCTTGGAAGGTCGATTATGATTTTTTCTCGATCTTTCTATAATGGTTTTATACATGTAAGATGCCGAGTAATCTTCAGATGAAAGAAGGCCGTGAATGGTCGTGCTTGCCTCTTTAATTCAGTTCTTGTGTGATTCAAAATGTTATAATATTGTTAAATTTGGCAGAGGATATGTATCTTCATGGACGCACACCACGTATTCGATGAAATGACGGAGATGCATTTGCTTATTGTTGGCAGATTATGCTTCTTAGATATTGAATCAGATAAACAAGATGCCGTTTTAGTGTTTTTAATATACCAAGGTACATTCTATATTCAGTTTTAAATAAATAATTTTTAATGTTAGTGATTTGATTTATGCTATTTTTGTTGAAGCTTTATGCTGATAATATGTAACACCCTCAAATTTCGGGTAGCGGAAGTGGTCGGGTCGGGTGTTACCAAATCAAATATCACAGCATAAGATAATGAACGACTCTAAATGAGACGTTTGAAAATAGTTATACAATTCCAAAATAGAACGTTTACAACGTTGCGTGTTTAATAGCAAATTTCCAAATACATAATTTGAGAATACAAAAGTAAATGCAGAGTGATCCCAATTGTTTGAAAATATGCGACTCGAGCTAGTCATAATCTTGTAGCAATCCTAATCCTGCTGGGCACCTGAGAACACATGCTAAAACAAGTCAGCTATAAAGCTGGTGAGTTCATAGGTTTGTTAGTGGATACATAAAGTATAAACCTTTTATGTTTTGAAAAGTAATTCAAAATCTACGATTTTGATATGTATTGTATTAAAGTTGTAACACCAATGTGTGTACATCCTACAAGGTATCTCTTACCTAAATCGGTTTAGTTGTGCACCTAAGTACATAATGAAATGTGGCAATCCATGCCTAGATACCTATCAGGTAATAGTGAGTCCATAAGCGTGAGGCTGTACATGCCTAATAGCTATAGAGTAATGGTATGACCACGTCATATGATAACAAATAATTGTAGTTACGCAGAACTATGATTGAGAATATATATAGTGCGTTGCATCCAACAACATTTGATTGTAGACCCGCAGATCTATGGTTGTCTGTTTAGGGTGTCCGTTTGACCAGTTAGTGTACGTTAACCCGGACATGATTGAAAATGGTTTGTGTATCCGTTTAACCAGTTAGTATAAACTAACCCGGACATGATTGAGCTAACGGCCTCACGTGGAAATTCCACCGACCCGTTAACTTGTTGCGGATCACGAGCATAGGCTCGCCCATCCATCGATTTGTATCGCTTTACCGCGATATCGTACTTGTGCCCACTGCAATACCGTGGCATCGTTTTGTGCCCACTTTACCGTGGCATCATTGTGTGCCTACTTTACCGTGACATCGTTGTGTGCCCAACTGGCATCGACCGAATTGCTCGCAAGCAAAGTGTGTAATTGAGCCGACAGTACTACGACATGCCCGACTTGAGTAATTGTATTCGTATGCATGTATGTATACCTATATACATAACTAAATTGTAGATGGCACCAAGTGCCCGAGACGAAGTACAAGCATGTATGTATATATATATATATATACATATATATATAAGTCG
Source organism: Pseudognaphalium luteoalbum (assembly GCA_963422505.1). Lineage (NCBI taxonomy): Eukaryota > Viridiplantae > Streptophyta > Magnoliopsida > Asterales > Asteraceae > Pseudognaphalium > Pseudognaphalium luteoalbum. Next base: position 117,550,483 of record OY730193.1, read on the forward strand.
AATTAACAAATACCTCAGATAGAGTATCATGTAGCACCTGAAATTGATTTATTGTAGTTAAGTATGTATATACAGTACTTAATCATTTTGTTGTGTTGCAATAAGCCTAGGTATGATTAATCATCACTTAGTTGTTTTCGTATTAGTATATGAAATCCATACTAACGTATATTTTTAAGGTATACTCCTAGCCTCAGCCTAGCAAGTATATTGAGATCCTCGGTTGTTGTTTACTTGAGTTCAGTTCCAATTTAAAAGTCCTGGAATATATATGAGCAGTTTTAGTTCTTAAAAGGAAAACTAATCCTGTAAAAATCTAGATGTTGTCCAATGTGGGTAGAACTAACTAGTTCTAATGTATTCCATGATATTGTCTCGCGCAATATGACCAAAGTATAATTATAACCTAACTAGGTTAAGTAGTAGTTTTGTTCTATAGTATTTGATAAGGTTGTCCCGTGACAAGAAGGTCAATGTATAATAGTGACTTAACCAAGTCGGGTGATAGTGATTGTTGGTCAACAATCTAATGGTGTACAATGGTAACCTAACTAGGTTAAACAGTGATATTGTTCCACAACAAAATATTGGGTGTAATTTCTAAGTATTACACATTTGTATTACATAACAGTAATATGTTTAAGTGTGAATTATAAAGGTTTATTATTATAATTCGAAAACAATAATTGAGCATGCGTCTCACCCCGAAAACAGTAAAACAGTTGAAAGAGTGGGGCTATGAAACTTACCTGAGGAGTTAGCGATCCTACAATACGTGCGTCGTCCGGTGGGTAACCTCCTAGTGTCCTAAACACGTGAGGTTATATGAGTACGAGACAAATCAATTTGTCTAAGTGAGTTGTGCAAATATTCATTTGTCATTCAGGTTTGGAAACCGTGTACGGGGGTTCGGGGGCAGCGCCCCTGATAGCGGGGTCCAAGGGGCAAAGCCCCTGGTTGGGGTCGAGCTGCCAAGTCAGCTTGGAAAATTTTTATTTTTACTTTGTTGCTTTAGTGAAAACGCTCCGAAATTTCATTTCGGAGTAATATAAGGTGGTAAAATTTGAGTTGCGACACTTAGTGAAAACAATGTGTATTTTCTGTTTTAGGCGACACTAGGCAAGTGTCGCTATAGGCGACACTTAAGGTTGGCGTCACTTGGGAAGTGACGCTACAGGCGACACTAAGGGCGTCACTGGGGAAGTGACGCTACGGGCGTCACTAAGGGGCATCACTGGGGAAGTGACGCTACGGACGACACTTAGAGGCGTCACTAGGATGCGTCACTTATATGCTTCACTTAGGCAAGTGACGTTATACTGCAGGTCTGTGGGCGACACTTGCAACTGTTCGACGGGTTTTCACCCAAAAATGCAATCTAACCCATTTTTAGGCCGAATCTTGTTGTTATGAAGTTAATACATGATATATTAAGTGTTTTTAACAAGAAATCTTAAGAAAAAGTGAAGAAATCCTTACGATTTGAAGATCGAGGGTTTGAGGATGAAGATGGTGAATCTTGAAGATGAAGATGATGATGATGGATGCTTGTTGTTGCTCTTGCTGATGATGATTCCGAAAAATAGTGATGATGATGATGTTGTTGTTAATTATTGTTGTTGTTGTTTGGTGGTATGAGAGAAAAGAGAAAGAGATAGAGGTGTGTGTGTTTTGTGTATAATGAAAACAAAGAGGGGAAATGGTGGGGGTTGGGGTTTGACCGACTAAGGGAAAAGGGGAGGGGTTTTTCCCCCACCTCATCTCCAATTCACAGTATAAAATACCCGTATATTCATACCCGATTATTAAACAAATTTAATATGTTAAATTTATAATTTTGTTCAAACTATTTCGTAAATATTTTAAATGAAAATATTTCACTTGAATTACAAAAATGTAATTTGATCTCAGCTCGTTTCAATTGTGATTATTAAATAATCCTTGTCTATTATATAAAAATATATGAAATTTTCGATCACTTGGTTGTAATTGCATATAATAATACAATTATTTAAAGTTTAAATTTGGCGCGAAAATTTGACTTTTTGACCGGGTGTTACATAATATGGTTCCTAATTTATATTTCTTATGTTTTTTCATGTAGGTGTTGTTAGAACAAATTCTCATGAAATTTCTTTCTTGCTAAATAACACGAGGAATGTGCGTCAAGTCAATAATAGTACCCTTGTCACCAACGACATTCGAGGTGGTTCACCTATCGATTACGTGTTATTATGTTACTACTAAGATTCATGTTTGTGATTATTTGGATCTTCTTTTCTTGCCGTTTTCTAATTTTATATGATTCTTCAGCAGTGTCGCACCCCCAAATTCGGGTTGCGGAAGCGAATCGGGTCGGGGCACGACTAATCGATAATCACAGCACACAGATATATAGCAAACGACTCTATATGCGTCGTTTTACAACTTATATTAATAAAATCAAAGTTTACATCAAAATATAGTTTACATTAGCTCATTTCCCGGATTGAGAGATTTACATACATAATTAATCTAATCAAAATATAATAATGCAGCTAAATCTCTGAATGTTTTGCATGATGACTCGAGCTAATGATATCTTGAATGGTAGTCCAACCTACTGCGGAGTACCTGTGATTCATGCTAAAATGGGTCAGCGAAACGCTGGTGAGCTCACAGGTTTGTATGTCAACACATATATCGTATGAACTGCAAGATTTAATTGAATGTAAATTGCAATTAAGCAAAATAAAAGTTTTACTGCCATGAGCACATAGTCTGAGCTTAACTCGAGGTGTCAGGTCCACATTTAAGGAATCCTGATCGAGGTGCCTCCCACGAGTGCCTAATCTACACTCGTCTGAACAAATATTAGTACATCCGTTTACCCAGTTAGTGCATGCTAACCCGGACGAGGGGGGTCAATCTTATATGGTACCATCTACTAATATTCACGCTACAACGTATTACCAAACTATGTTGAGGAGGGCTTTAAAAGATTAGTGAGATAACTCATGTAGTAATTATTTGTTTTCGTACTTGCGTTCATATAGTTAAAATAAAATGAGCAATGATATCACACCCCTGAGTAAAATAGGGGCTATGAGACTCACCTGAGTCTTGAAGTGTTTATCTATATAAACTTGAGTTGATTAGCCAAGTAGTGATGTCCGAAGACTTGTAACCTGAGGGTGTCCACGACAGGCGATGGTTATAGGTATCTTAAAAGACTACCTTTGTAGTTGCTCGTCCAACTAGAATGTCCAAATGACTACGATCTGGTTGATTAATCTGGAGTTTTAAAAATGTGTACGGCCCGTTGGTGATTTATTTGTAATAATAATCCCACATTATTATTTTGATTTTCGAAAGGTGTTATACTGAAAAGTATTTATAAACTTTAGGTGACGGGGGTCCGGGGGCAGCGCCCTTGGTTAGCGGGGTCCCAGGGGTGGCAACCCCTGGCGGGGTCCAAGGGGCTGGCTCCTGGTTGGGGTCGAGATGCCAAGTCATCTCGATTTTTTTTTTATTTTTACTACATGACTTTGGTGAAAAACGCACCTGGACTTGAATTTGGGTGAAATCAAGTGATAAAATTTTAGGTATCGACACTTAGTAAAATCTGTGTTTTCTTGGTTCTGTTTCATGCGACACAGTGTGCGACATATAGCTTTGTGTCGCTAAGTGCGACACATTCTGTTATGTCGTAGATCATGACTGCGACATAAGGGTTTGTGTCGCTAAGTGCGACATCCGCAATTTAATGCGACATAAGGTGTTGTGTCGCTATGTGTGACGGGAATAAGTTTTGCGACATAGTATTTTGTGTCGCTATCTGCGACATCTAAAGGTATTGCGACATAGAGGCTTGTGTCGCTATATGCGACATAGGCCATGATTTGGCGACATAAGGCCTTGTGTCGCAAGTGGCCTGGAGCCTCTGCGATACAACGAGCTGTTGGCCGGAAAATAAGTCGAAAAGGTGTTTTTCGGTTTCCGTTTGACTTGAACTTTTACCCAACCCATATTTGGACATTTGAAGCTTAAATAACCCACAAACAAGTAAAAATAAGTAAAATCGGAGGGTTTCGGGATTTGTCGGAAACTTAAAAACTTAACGCCGGAAGAAACCGAAAGGATAGAAACGTAGATCGTGATGCCGCGATCACTTTTCTCCAAACGAGCGTGAGGATCCGAGGTGGTTTCGTGGTGCTTTTTAGTGGTTTAATGGTGGTGGTGGTGATGGTGAGTTGAGAGAAGAAAAGGAGAAGAAAGAGAGAGATGGTGAGAAAATGAGAGAAGAGGGAAAGGGGAGGGGGTGATGTCCCCTCCTTGGACCGGTTGGGTGGGGGCCCACCGGAGTGTGGGTCTCCAACTTTTAATCCCGTGCTTTAGCGTTCCGTACGGTGTTCGTTTTCTCGGTCGTTTAAATCATTTTTCATACATTTAATTATAGGTTTTGAAATACAAATATTTATTCGATATTTTAATTGAAGTATTTCATCAAATACTTAATAATGGAGTTATAAAATATAACTTAACTTGTTTCGTTTTGTTCGCGAGTTTATTATTTCAACCGCGTAAATGTTGTTAATACAATACGAATTTGAGTTGAAATATTATCTAAATAATATTTTGGATAAAATAAAGTTATTAAATAATGTCATATTATTTAATAAAATTGTTCACCAACGTCCGTATTAATTGAATCGAATTGCATTCGATTTGAAACTTGTACGATTTAATCAAATCGCATACTTGTATATATTCAACAATATATATATTGATACATTAATTAGCCTAACACAGAACTAATTACATGTATTACACTTGATTAAGCACTAACTACTAGTCCTAATTTGACGGGTGTCACAAGCAGGCCTATCGTGACTCACTCACAACAGAACTTGACGCTTCTTATTTGTTAAGGACCTCTCGCTTGATCAGGTTATACAATAGAGGTAATATTATTTATGGTGCATTGATAAAAAATCTATTGATCTCTCTTCGAATAGTTATGCTTAGAGGTGGTCAATTTGGGTGGGTTTGCGGGCGAAAATGCTTCCAACTGATCACTGATCCTTTGGTTATTGATTATATATGGCATTGATGTCCAACTTATTTGCTGAGTGTAATTATATGACCTCATCATTTATTAAGGTTTTGATTTCGTAAAGGTTTTGATTGAACAAACTTATTATTATTATTATTTTTTCTTTTTTTGCATTGTGGGCGCTTAATAGATATCTCAATCTGTTCGTTATTGTAAGCTGACCAAGCCTCAAGTTGTCCTAACTTTCCTAGCATTATTGTTGTCATTGTTTGATTCTCCAGATTAACATATTATCTTTGCAATTTCTAGCAAGATGTTCAATCAAAAATTTTGGTGATACACTACAGGTTTCACATTCTTACTTCTTATGTACATGCAATAACTCCATTAGATAACACTTTTGTATGAGCAATTCTCTATCTCAGATTATAGAATTGAAGCTGCTTGCCATATGCTAATCAAGTTGGTGTATTACAAGGATGACGATGTTATAGTTGCAACATCAAGGTTTTTATGTTTTTTGCATTTGCAGATTGTGTATATATTATAAAGCTTGAGTTACTGATTATATTGGTGCTGATTTTGGTTTGTCTTTATTTGTAAGTCAACGTACTGGATTTGTTTTAGGGTGTTTGGATATGCTTAACCCCGTTATTTAATTATGTATTGTGATCGACTTGATTAGACTTAAGTTTATTTAAAGTAACTTTTTATTGTTTCTAAATTTTATGAATTTGTAAACAAGTGTTCTAACTTTCTATACTCGAACCAAATAAAACAATAGAACAAGTGCTTATTTGGATTAGCCATCAAGTTCTAATTGACCAATTGATCTACTAGATAGTTTACTTAAAAAAATAAGTACACTTAAGCCAGGAAGATAATAAAGGGGATAAGTGGTTGTACCTATCCAAATTATTGCATTGAGTTTTACTTTAATGTTCCGAAATCCAGGTTATAGTTCATTGTGTGTCCTTAGAAGCAGATTGCAAAGCTGAGTAGAAATTGAAGTATAATTTACATTATTTTCCTTCTAAAATAAACTTGTTATTTTGTTTTTCTGAATAACCCGTGTAATCATGGGTCATTGAACTAGTCTTTATAACTAAGGAAGAAGACTCTTAATTATTTGTCAAATACATACACATGCCACATCATACAAATCATATGTGTCATCACCATATAAAAAAAACTTGATGATGTGAATTTTTCTACACCCTTATTCCAAATAAGGTAATATTCAATTAAAATTTATATTATAACTATTTTCATTTAATAAGGTAATTAATAAAATTAAATTATACTATTTTAATTCAAAATAATGTGTCATATAATAAAATTTATAATTTTTTATTATAGTCCAAACTTATGACATCCTTAATCTATTTTTTCCTTCTAATTTTGATCTTTTAGTTTTTTCATCTTAATCTAAACTCTTATTCATCTAACTTTCTCTTTTTTTAAAAATAAATAAATAAACTTTTAGTAAATTATGAGAACTTACTTTTAATGCAGTTATATCTTTCATTAAAGTTTTGTTAATTTGAATTTTTTTTATTATCATCTTACAGATTAAGGGAATTCAATTTCTATTTTTTAGTAAACTGAATACAAGCTTTATAGATAGGCAGATCAAGGTCATCATCTATTTTTCAAAGAGTTTTTTTCTATTTTTTAAATCTCACACAACTTAATTACAATTCAGTATGCGAATGGTAAGACGTGTACTTCTATTAGTTCTATATTACTTTTCAAATCTATATAATGTAGGTATATATTTGATTGTTGTAGAATGATTTATATTTTGTGCATATATATGTACATTAGTTATTCAATAAAACGTCTAAATTGTTATAGTAATTTTTACAATTTATTTTTCCCAAGACTATTAACGTACACATTGTTTATCAATTGTTGCAGGGTTAACATATTATAACTATAGGAAACGGAAAGGTTACAATGACTAGACAATTTTTGTTAGCTAGAAAAATGTCAATTTATGACATACACATCTTTTTTAACCTTCCCATTTCATTGATATATTGTGGGAAAAATATGCTATTATTAATTCATTTTTGATGGGTTAAAATTTATAATGTATAACTAATACCGATAAAAAAAATTCCTTTTAGAATCTGAAGATTTTAACCATTTCATATATCATTTTGACTTGTGATTCACATATTACGACATTTTATAATGCTAGCCGTGGATCGCACGAGTTTAACACTAGTATTATATAATTCAATTTCCACATTGGTATGATTTTTTGGAAAGTAATTTCATTAGTATATTTACAACTTTCAAGGGTTTTCACGTTTTGTATATCGAGCTTTTAATTATCATATTGTGTACGTATTCATTCACGTTACTTGATTGATATTGAAATACCAATAAAAAATCAACCTAATTACTTTATACTAGATAGGGTAAAGGGGTATCGAATCCACAAGGAGTATGTGGTTATAAGTAGAGTTTAAACAATAAAAGTAAATCCTTGAAGTTTGATTTGAGATTAAAACTACTTATGTTATTAAATAAAACAATAATGAGTAAACTAAAACTAAAAAAAAAAACAATTGAAAATGAGTTTTGTAAAATGATAGGAGAAAAACAATCTCTTTCGGTTCATAAGGTTTTCTACAAAAAACACATCCTTCAACTGAATCACGTTTGTACTATAACACAAATTAATTTAGATCACTTTGGGTAAAAGTTATGTATTCCAAATCACCGTCTTAATACCTAAGCTAACTGGACTCAGCACGAATGATTGATTTGTTATAACTTGTCTTACAATGATCAAATCAAATCAAATCAAATCAATATATATATATATATATATATATATATATATATTAATAAGAACAAAATTTATAAGTTTAAATCATATATAATAAATATAACTCACAATTCATGTTCACACAAATTAGAAATCAATTGAAAGAACGGTTATACGTAACCCTTGGTTTACTGCAAGTGATTACAAGGAGTTTAACCTTCCATAACTATGGTAGTATAACGCCCCTCATTTCAATACATTATTTAATCATGTATAATATAGGAAGCGTAGGTCAAATGAGCTTTATCAGTTCACTTTACATATTATGTATATATTTAAACTCATACTTTTTCAAAACATAGTATATTCAACTGGGTATTATATAAATAAAAACATAACTTTTGGTTATCAATCCAATATCAGAGTCTACGCCGTCTGGTCAAACATTCCATCCTTAACAAACTTCTTGCCAATCCCATTATATCAAACCCATAATTGCAAGAAGTGGGGTGGTGGGGTTAGCATAACGCTAAGTGAGTGAAACTATAATCAACAGCCCAACTTAGCATAACAACTTTGTTTGCAATAAATAATCGTAAACAAAACATCAAATAGATCGATGGTTCTTGGGGAAACCTTCAGCCAAGAATACCAACAGTAACACATAATATCAATGAGATAACATCTCAATACACAACATATCAATTATCAAATACAACTGGCGTCAAAGAGGACCGGTGGTTCTTGAGGAAACCTTCTCAAAGAACACTTTATAATCAATTGCAGGCCAATACAGAGGTTTAACCGACTACTTGGTGCTATTAACCCAAACAACACAGGCTACGACAATAACACTTGTACTAAGACCCTGTGTAGTTCAAACAATAGCAAACACAAGCCCAGCCCCATGCTGTCCTCTGAATATCGTCAAAGCCCAAAGGCTGAATATCACGTGATCACATACCCACATATTCAATCAAATCAATATATCCAACTAAACATTCTATCAACAGTATTATTATTATTAAACCAAAATCATCATGGCAAATCCAAAGCAGTAATAATACATTTACCCGTTGCAACCAAACTTGTTACAACTAAGTAAAACTGAGGATTAAGATCTACTCACCGAATACCTCAGTCGTCCACTCATTAGTCTAATGTCACTGAGTCTTCTCCACATCTGAGAATACAATAGAATAACACCAGTTAGTAACTTGTCTCAAATTATGTACAACATTCCTCAAACATGTTTACACCCATCATTCTCCAAAATAGTTAATTCATATAAGTCACACAATCATCATAATCATCCATATTTGATCCTTACTTATATGAATTCATATCATAATTTTCAACTAATCAAAAACATCAATTTATCACTTCTATTGAATCAATAATACTTAACTCATATTAACAACAATTATTCATCATATACCACTAACATGGTCTTAAAACTTTCATAATTATTTATCAACTAACATAACTACACCATTAACAATATTATTAACTTTCAACATCAACAATTCATCAAAATCCCAATATTATGTATAATGAATACGTAACCAATTAAGTTACAACTTTACTCTTTAGATTTCAATTAAGTGTTCTAATTAGTCAACAATACCAATTTCATCATATAACTCATCAAACTCATCCTAATCATCACAACCCTCATGCACACTTAATCAAACTCTTCAATTCTAAGTTAGGGCTTAAGTTATAATCATGAATTAGGCACTAATTATCAATAATATAATCACTATAAGCTTCAATTTCTTATTAATCATCTTAATTTCATCATATACACAAATACCCATTTCTTAGGGTTTATATAAATCAAGAAATCAACACTTACAAGATGATTAGAAGGATAAAGAGATGATTTAATCACGTTTTTGAAGCTTAATTCAAAGTTCCTTAGCTTCAATTTCACTCCAAGACTTGTTTTTCAAATTACCAATCGTCCTTGTGGTTTAATACGTGCGGCCAGGAGAAGAATACAAGAAGCAAGTGTGATTTAGTTCAGAAATTTTGGTGATTGTTGATGAATTAGGGTTTTGAAACCTTTCTCTAGCTCTCAATCGAACTCACTGGAATTTTTGTGATGTTAATACGTATTTCACACATATATTTGGTAATTTGTGTACTAGTTTTGTCCCCTGTACTTATCATTGTCTGGAACTTAAAAACCATTTACGGGAGACATTATTTTATTTTACCGTCAACTGAATTAAATTAAAACAGTTAATAATTTATTAGACACAATAAATTATTTGACTCTTTTACCCATTTATTTTCAAATCATACAACAAACCTATTTTCCAACATATTAAATAATAATTTACCGTCAGAAAATATTAAAATACTACCAGACCCGTGGAATGGGTGTTACAAATCTCTCCCCCTTAAAGAGATTTCGTCATCGAAATCTGATCACACTTAATCAATCTAGAGAATTGAATTACATAATACTTCATGTGAGTTTGGCTCACATTGCACTTCCAATTCCCTAATTACATGATTACACATCCTTATATGCACCCAAGATGTATGTATAATTTAAGTCATCTATGCATATTATCATTATGCATATTCTTAATCATATAAACACAGAATATCTATCACAAAATGCAATATCCAGCATAAAGGATAGTATTATTAACTATATAATCAAAATATATACACATATCAAACTTTACTCTCGTTAGCAACTTATAATTATAAATACACATTTTCAATTCTTTTCACATGCACATATTCAAATGTACATGTTTCTATCTTTTCCCCCTGCACAAATACTGTGCATAAACCCTATTTCCATTCATAAAGTATTTATTTATATTAATCATTTATCATTAATCAGTCATTCAAACCCTTTAAAACATATAATTTTTTAACAAGTGGAATACAAAATCACTTACAATCAGAAACTAGCAACATGCCAGACTCATTGACAATTATAAATACTTATGATATTCTGTAACCAGAAATTAGCAATATGCTAAAATCTTTAACACTTATCTTCTTAACAACAAGAATAAAACAATATCGATAACAGTGGTTATAAAACCACAATACACAAGTGGAATACAAAATCACTTACAATCAGAAACTAGCAACATGCCAGAATCATTGACAATTATAAATACTTATGATATTCTGATAATAAGAAATTAGCAATATGCTAAAATCTTTAACACTTATCTTCTTAACAACAAGAATAAAACAATATCGATAACAGTGGTTATAAAACCACAATACATATATTTAACAATGAATTTCAAATTCATTTAATAACTAGTAACTAACTAGTATCCACATATCACTTTAAGTGGTGAAACAATTGAATTTAACTTTTGCAACTAGTTTATTACTAATTTACAACTTGTAATTATAAACATCACAAGGTTATATGAACTCTTTATTCTAAAGCAATCTAAATCATATAACCTTAAACACATAAGAGTAAACAATATGTAGAGGTCAAATCTTATGGGTAAAAACCATTTTTACTTAATCAATTAGCATCCTATCATATCGAATAGGATACTAAATCAACACCAGTTGATACTATGCGTCATCAGCATAATTCTTTCAACACATCAATATAAGGTGTTGTCATTAGTCACATATTCAACAATATCAATACATTATTATCGGCAATCAACTAACATCTAGCTTGCTTAACTCGTATAATAATCCGTTCTAGTTGTAATTTATCACATACACATTTCTTTTACAATAACTACCACATTACAACAATAGTTTAGTGGTTCACTACTCTTTTGTTTCGATCAATTATTGACTATTTCTCAATTACATGTTAATATCTCTAACCTGTTATTTTAAAATCACTTAACTTTATCTGGTACTTAGTAGCCTCAATAATTTCATGTGAAATGGCATAATATAAATACGTTGGCCAGACGTCGTCATATTATGTCAGGTACACTTCATTTTCAGGCCACTTCATACCATTTACTTTTCAAAGTAATTAATCTTTACTTACACATATATCATTAACAGTGATATCAAATTTTACACACATATGATAACACTTTTACAGCTGGTATACGATTAAGTATTAACTTGTTACTATTTTCAATTTATCACTTTGAATGAACAACTAATCAGGTAGATACAACTCTTTTCACTATTTCATTAGCACATATGTAATGTCCAACACACCCATATCAATCAATACCTTTATTACATTTAGTATCATATCTTGTCAACATCATATGTATTATTTAACACATATTCATCAATCTATACACCTTTAGTTGAATTACAATTGAGCATTTCAGGTTCAATTATCACATAAATATAAGCTCATGTATTTGGTTTATAATTTCTTAAAATGCTCAATTCAACACTTTCTATTATTCTACATGATTCAAATACTTTATCATATTTCAATTAAATCGCATATATGATCCACATAATTTCTTACTCAAGTTTACTAACCCTAGTTAGCAACAATCAACAATACCATTTACTGGTATTTTTCGGCAGTTAATTAAACCGTCTAAGAATAACTCATACACAATAACATCTGTGGACCTCTTAAAATAAGTTTTTATATTGTATTTAGTCATAGGAATGATCCCTGGGCTAAAAGAAACAAAAGCCCAATACAAAGCGTAAGTCAAAACTCCGAAATAAGGTCCGAAAAACAGTAAAATGCCATTTTCAGGCCCCAAACGACCCCGAACTGCCAAAAACTGACAGGGCTCATGGAAACGCGATGAGCTTTGACCGTTGGGCCATTTTCAAGTGAACATGTAAATTTTGTCTTATTCTGACACCGAAATTTTAGGGTAGAGCCGCCGGCTTAAGACCCCAAACCGCCGGGTCAGAACCTTCAGCCGCCGGGTACAACCAATTTTGGGTACCAGAAATAAAAGCTCTTTTGAAGCCTAAAGGAGCCGCCGGCTCATAACCTCAAGCCGCCGGTTTACTACCTCTAGCCGTCGGGTCCACTACCCGACCCTCCGGGTCCCATGCCTGCACAGCAGACCCATTTTCCTGCATAACTTTAATGCAATTTTTTGAAATTCAAACGCGCATATCTTACAAACCGTAAAGAATTAGGGTCTGAAATTTTGCAGGCACCTTTATATAATCAAAATGCAACTTTCCATTTTTACACTTTTTCAATTTACACGTTTTACAAGAAAACGGACGTATGACTCAATTTAGGCCATTTTTGACCATTTTGGTGGACACGTCATATTCCAAATGGCTTGGATTCTGACTTCCACCCTTTGCCAACATATTCCTATATACAATTGTAACGTGCGAGCATATTCAACACCCTCATATACTCGTTTCATCATGTTTTAACTAGTCGACCCGTTTAAGGGTCCAATTGGACACTTTTACCAATTTCAACCATATTAACTACCATAACATTTTCAATACACCTTCCCACTATATTTATGACTTAAAGTCACTTTAACATTCGTTATACTCGAATCACAGCTCGTTTTAACCATTTAACCAATAAATGACCTATTTGGGCACTTTAACGACCGGGTTTCAACCCATATAATCACTATTCTAACACCCATTTCACATTACTTTGACTATTTTAAGTCAAACCAAACTGTTTTCACTATTGGTGTCGTATTGTTCTTTAAAACACTAACTTCACATAAAATTCATTATGTTTAAACCAGTTACAACTAGTTTTCAACTTTGACTTCTTCCAAACTTGTCAACAATTATAAAAGTTGGTTGACCACTTTAACTTTCTTACTACACCACTTTTAGTAGATGGATCATAATTCAACCACAATCATGATCAATATTATACACATACACATCTAACCACATTTATCACTTAATAACATAGTCATTACACAATTTGACTCTACCAATTTTAACTTTGACTTTTCCTAGTCAAAGATACACATTTCAATTAATGCGCACTTTTAGATTAAACAACAACATGACTCTAAATCACATCTATTGAGATATACCAACATCTCACTAAATTTACTATATAGAGTCATATCAAATAAATCTATCACGTATCAAATAATTCCTTAGCAAAATTTATACTCACACTTTGCACTTATCAAATCATAATCACTCATTGATTTATACTTTATATTCATATTGTAGGCACGCTTAATTTCTAACAATTCACTATTATACCTTATTCAACAATGTGTCTACGTAGCTCATGATAAACCAAGATCTATTCTAATAAACTATTAGATAATCACAGTTTTGAATGATTACTAAGAAGTTTGCGGAATAACACTTAGTAATACAATGAAGATCAATATGAATAACAATAACAGAATTATAAAAAGCTCCAATCTTATTAATAATATAAGACGAATACACTGATTTGTATTAGGGTTACAAAACCTTGAAGCTGCGCAAAAACTCATATATAAAACTAGGTTTAGGATCTCTATTTATATCACATAGAGTCCTACTGAACAATCTCCTATAATTATGGAATTCAAATCTATCCCATAAATATCTCTAACTGACCTATACATACTAACAGTGGGAATAACACTTACTTTGTACCAACAGTGGTAGTAAGTTTCCTTTACAAAAGTATACTTAATGTAAGCAGTGGCACTGCTTACCTATACTAACAGTGACAGTATTTACTTCTGCTAGCAGTGGCTAGTACTTGTTCTGACAGTGGCTAGTACTTGTTCTGGCAGTTCTCCAATTCTTCTAGCAGTGGCACTGCTTCTATATTAACAATGGCCAGCAGTAAAACAGACAGTGGCTAGTCTTCAACACTTGTCAATTAAGCTCAGATCCTAACAATCTCCCCCTAAACTTAATCAATCCTGTATTGACTTAAGTTTCTTCATTCAGCTTCAATCAGTTGTAGGAGAGTTTTATCTTTTCTTGCTAGCTTGATCTCTTTTGTAGAATTGATTCATCATCCAGTAAATAATATCTTTGCCTTTTTCAGTTTTCACAGCAACTTGCAATTTCTTTTCCATTAGTTGCCTCAACAGTACTATGCTCAGAATGTACTCTCTCTCTTCCAACATATACACATATTTTCCATTCTTGAGAGAAATACACTGCACTCCTGCTCTTGCAAAATGTCTCCAATAAGCAACTAACTCAGCACACAAAAATATATCTCCATACATCTCAGGTTCAAACATCATTTGTATCCATTCCCACACATGCCTTTCAAGACTAGATTTAACATTTTTCAAGTCCTTTTCTAACCCAATCTTATACATATCATATACATCAAAGCTTTGAACTCTTTTTAGAATATCAGGCATTGATCTGTGAAAACTTACAACACCATTTTTCCTTTCAATTCTGATTTCATATGCCATTTCCTTGGCTGCTATCAACACTCCTTCCCATTTGATGATTTCTGAAAATTCTTCATCATTTAAGTTGATGTTTTCTGATCTATCAGGCTTTACCACAAACATCTGATCCAATATCTCCTCATCTCTATCCAAATCACAAATAGCATCATCCATCTCCTGAAATTTAGCAAATGACCTCCTAACACCTTCAATTTTCAATTTCAGCTCCTTTTCTTTCTCCAATTCCTCATCAATTTGATCATATCTTTCTTGCAGTCTCCTTTGAATTTCTTCCTCATCTTTCCTCTTCTTTTCTAACCTTTCCCTTGCTGCAGGATTGACATGAGGATTATTATCATACATGTTTTGCAGTTGTTCCAGTGACATACTCCTCAGTCTCATTGTAGGAATCCTACCTCCTCTAAGCTTACAAACCAAATCATTTTTCAATTCAGACTTTGTTGGTTTCTTTGCTTTCCTTTTAGCAGCATCCTTTTCTTTCTTCTCCTTCTTCTCCCTTTCAATTTTCTTATTTAAAGCAATCTGTAAAGAATCACCCTTTTTCTTTGCTTCAAAAGCATGATACACAGTATCATCATTTAAACCTTTTGCTTTCATCTCTGCATATACTCTGCTGGCTTCAGTAGTCATTTTAACTATTTGCCCATTCTCAAGCAGCACATCCACTTCATCAACCTTAGTTTCTTTGATCTTTTCTGGCACAGATTTTTCAGATTCAATATTTCTCTGTTCAGCTGCAGTTCTGTCCTGTTCATCCAACTCAGCCTACAACCTCATAGCATACTCCAAGTCATGCTCAACATTTTGTTGCACTTTCTTCACCTTTGGCTTTTCCACCAATTTACCCTTACCTTTGTCTTTTGGATCAATCTTTGGAAGATTAGACTCAGGTTTATCCACTCTAGATTCTTTGATAACAAATGGTACTTCTGGAGTTCTAGCAGTGGTTGATTTTGACTTAGCAGTAGTAGTGGTAGCAGTGGTAGGAGCAGTGGTAGCAGTTGTAGCAGTGGTAGCCACTTTAACAGTGGGACTACTTGACTTTGACTTTCTTATCTCTGCCATTCTTTTAGCTTTCATGCTGAACACTGGAATAGATTTCTTCCTACCATATGTACGTTTATCACCTTCCATTGGTTGTATCACCTCTTCACCATCATCTACTTCAACAATCACCTCTGTCTCACCATCAACCACCTCATCAGTCTCATGCACAACACTTTCAACAATCTCAGTCTGCTCTTCATCTTCCATACTTTCAACAGTGACATTAAACATAGCATCTGTTTCACCCATACTTTCATCAGCAAACCTCTCTTCTGCACTCTTCTCCCCCTTGGTGAAAGTGTTTTTCAATAAATCTTCTAGCACCCCAAACCTTTCTTTTAAACCATCATTGAAAACATTCTCCATTAACAAGGCTTCCAACACACTAAGTCTTTCCTTTAAATGATCAATTGCTTTCCCTTGCTCAACAATGGTAGCCTCCTGCTCTGCAATTTTAGCATTTTGAGCTTTGTTCACTCTTTTCTCCTTTACTAACTTTTCCCACAACAAATCCACAGCCTTTGTCAGTTGTACATTCGTCAATTCAATGTGAGGGCTAGTCTCATCATCATTAGAGTGTGACCTCCTAGATGAATCATTGACACAAGCATCTTCTGTCTCATGCCTAGCATGATCAACATAAGTTCCCTTTGTCTTGGTACTGGGACCTTCACCTGCTTCATTACCCTTAGGTTCAGCATTAGAAGTTGCCTCTGGTTGGGTCTTATTGATGTTACCACTTTCCTCCTCTGTCAGTGGACAAGTAGAAGTAGTGACAGCCCTTCCAGAATGACCACCCATCTCCTGTGGGGTCACTTGCTGTGGAATACTAGATGGCTGAGACAAGTGAGCAGCAGGAACCTCACTTGCCTGTTTTCTTTTCTTTTTCGTTGGCTGTAATTGGGTAGGTGGTTTGGTCCCTTGTTTTCTTTTGGTACCCCCAATTGGAGTGTGTTCAGACCCAGTTGGTACTACTGGCCTGTCACCAATTGGTTCAGATGCAATTGGTGGATCTGCATCTGTGGTGGAAGGAGCAGGAAGCATTGTAGAAAATAATGCTGTTTCCTTCCCAGAAAACTTCTTATTGGTATTCCTACTCATTTCCCTAAAAGTTCTTGGAGAAAGAGTATTAACACCAATAATAAGTTCTTGTGCAACTAAACCAGAAATTTGTTTATTTAAAATAAGTTGCACAAATCTAGGATACATTATAAACATATCCTTTTTTCCTTTTGTTATATTTCTTATCATGCCTTCAAGAATATATTTAGAAAAATTAAATTTTGCCCCCTTTGCCAAACACACAAGTGCATAGGCTATTTGAGAGCCAAATTCATTAAATGCAGTTCTTTTGGATGACAAGCAGTGGAGAATTGTATGTATGAAAAATTTCCATTGAGGGCTAAAAAGTGATTTAAAAAATGTAAAACGTGTGTAATCACCCTCATACCCCATTAATCTAAGATTATCATACAACTCTCTGTCATCAATAGAAGTTATACCTGAAGCGTCATCAAGAAGAAGTACTTCTCGAAGAGAATCCTCAGATATCACCACTTTGGTTCCTTGAACCATAGACACCACTCGATTGTTGCCCTCAATTACTTCCAATTTAGCATTCCTCCAAAAATCGTTCAAATGACCCCTGGAAACCCTTGGAGATACAGTAAGTGCGTGATATACATAACTCGACCGCAGAAAATCCACAATTTGTGTGAAGTTTTGCGCCGATGAGGGTTTCATCAAAAAGGCGATCATATTGTGTTCTTCGTAAACACTCAAAGTAAGATCTGTTGAAGAGGAAGCCATGATTGTTGAATTGATCGTAGTAGAAGTGAGAGTTTTGATTGAGAGAAATTTCAGTGGTTATTTATGAAAATAAGAAAGCGTAATGAAAAAGTGAAGTGTTCTAAGGTTATATACTGTTAGTCATAAGAACAGAGCCATGACCTAGAAAAATAACTAGCAGTGACACTGTCCGTTATAACTAACAGTGTAAAGAGATAAAAATACCTTAACAGTAGCATATACTTAGAAAACTAACAGCAGTTATTAGAACTAGCAGAGGCAACCGGCCAAGGTAACCACTACTCAGTACTAGCAGTGCCAAGAATTTAGCTTCATAAGCAGAACATAAATTAAATTTTTAATTTTTTTTTTCTTTTTTTTTTTTTATCAATACAAGTGCCTACAAGTGAAAATAAAAGGAACATCAAGTTCATCAGTAGCAATGTCTTCTGACAGTAGCTAGGAACCTGCAGTGGTTAGCTAGAAAACAATAAACAGTAGCAGTAATATACATGGTTACAAGCAGTGGCAACTATATAAGGAACAGTGGCTAGATAGTTCTAACAGAGGTAGATACTTGGATCAGACAACACGTTCTTTATACAGTTCCACTGTTAGTATCTATTCTAATACCTACCATAAGTTAAGTTGGATTGATCATGCCAATACTGGTGACCAAAAATGTAAACCTTCCCACATCAAAAGCCTTTGTGAAAAGATCTGCATATTGGTTATCAGTATGGATTTTAAAGATTTGAATCAATCTCTTTTCATTGCAGTCTCTTATGAAATGATAACGAATTTCAATATGCTTGGTCTTAGAATGCTTAACAGGATTGTTAATGATACTAATTGCAGAGTTATTATCAATATAAATAGGAGTATTTACAAAAGACAAACCATAATCCAACATTTGATTTTGAATCCAAAGCACTTGTGCACAGCAACTGGAAGCAGCAACATATTCTGCTTCTGCAGTTGAAGTGGATACAGTGGTCTGCTTCTTGCATTGCCATGACACCAATCTTTCTCCTAGAAATTGACAACCCCCAGATGTAGACTTCCTATCCATATTCTCACCACCATAATCACTATCTGTATACGCAATAAGGTCAAAAGAAGAACTCTTAGGATACCAAAGACCCAATCGTGGTTGACCCTTTAAATATCTGAAGATCCTCTTTACTGCATACAAATGTGATTGCTTGGGATTTGCTTGATATCTAGCACACACACACACAGCAAACATGATATCTGGTCTAGATGAGGTAAGATACATAAGAGAACCAATCATAGATCTATAAAGATGCACATCTACATCCTCCCCCTCAAGATCTGCATGTAATGCTTTGTGTGTCTCCATTGGTGTACTGGCTATTTTAGCTTCTGAGTAACCAAATTTGTCCAAAATGTCTTTGACATATTTGCTTTGGTTAATGAAAATGCCATCTAACTTCTGCTTGACTTAAAGTCCCAAGAAGAAAGTGAGTTCCCCCATTGAACTCATCTGGAACTTTTGATGCATTAAAGTTTCAAATTCCTTGCACATACCATCATTTGTAGAACCAAAAATGATGTCATCTACATAAACTTGCACCAGTAAAATATCATTTTGATTCCTTTTGGTGAACAGAGTCTTATCAATAGTACCTCTTTTGAACCCATTCTCTAAAAGATACACAGATAAAGTCTCATACCAAGCCCTGGGGGCTTGATGCAACCCATATAGTGCCTTATCCAATCTGCAAACTCTATCTGGATAATTAGGATCTTCAAATCCAGGGGGTTGACACACATACACTTCATCATCAATCATGCCATACAGAAAAGCACTTTTGACATCCATTTGATATACTGTGAAGCCTTTGAATGTAGCATATGCTAGAAATAATCTAATGGCTTCTATCCTGGCAACAGGAGCAAAGACATCATCATAATCAATTCCTTCTTCCTGTGTATAACCTTGTGCCACCAGTCTTGCCTTGTTTTTGATAACAATCCCTCTTTCATCCTTCTTGTTCTTGAAGATCCATTTAGTACCAATTGCCCTTTTTCCCTTTGGCAGATCTACTAGAGTCCACACATTCTGTATCTTAAACTGTAACAACTCCTCTTGCATTGCCTCAATCCAACTAGGGTGTTTGAGAGCTTCTACAACCTTTTTAGGTTCCACTTGAGAAAGAAAATACACATATAGAGATGTATGTAATTCTTCTTCAGTGACAGCAGTTTGCTGTCTGGTTTGTACACCACTGTTAACATCTCCAATCACCTGTTCCAGAGGATGATTTTTGTTTACATGAAGATTAGATATTGATGTCTCTGGAATGGTGGACTCCAAGTTGGTAAAATTACCATCCTGTCCAGAACTTTCATTGGAAGGTGTTTCAATTTGCACTTCTGTCTCAATAGGCTGAGATGACATTGGAAGATCAGAAGATAACACCTCTGGTGGATCTGGAGTCCAGATTGGAAAGATAATGTACTCCAATGACTCTTTATTCTGTTCTGAAGCCATATCTGAGATATCCTCATAAACTCCATCTGCTTTGCTTGATGTGATACCTGTGCATGTACCTGTACTAGGATTGACAATTGTATATCTAAAAGCATTGTTAAGAGCATCAATATCAAACAAAGACTTAGGACCTATTCCATCAGGATTAATGGTATTTTCATTAAAGGTGACATTCATAGATTCTTCTATGACTCTGGACCTTTGATTGAACACCCTATATGCTTTACTCTGAATAGAATATCCTACAAATACCCCCTCTTCTGCTTTGCTTTCAAACTTTCCTAGATGATCTTTGGTATTCAAGATAGTACAAGGACATCCAAATGTTTTTAAGAAACTAACCAGTGGTTTGTTCTTAAACAACAGCTCATATGGGGTTTTGAAATAAGGCTTAATTACAGTTATCCTATTCTGAACATAACAAGCTGTGCTAACTGCTTCTGCCCAAAAGGACATAGGTAGTTTTTCATCAGCTAGCATAGTTCTAGCAGCCTCTATTAGTGTCCTATTCCTTCTTTCAGCTACTCCATTCTGTTGAGGAGTCCTAGGAGCACTAAATTCTCTCTTAATGCCTTTCTCATCACAGAATTTATCCATCTCATAATTTTTAAACTCTGTTCCATTATCACTCCTGATGATTTTAACCTTTTTATCTAATTGGTTCTCAATCTTAGTTATAAATGATCTAAGTATTTCACCTGTCTCATCTTTTGTTCTAAGAAAGAAAACCCATGTAAATCTGGTATAATCATCAATTACAACAAGGCAATAAAATCTTTTTCCCATACTACTTATACTTGTTGGTCCAAATAAGTCCATATGAAATAAGTATAGAGGAGTACAGTTTGAATTCACAGCTTTGGACTTAAAAGAAGTTTTGTGTTGCTTCCCCTTTAGACAAGAAACACAATGATCATCACATGAATAGACCTTCTCAGGTAAACCCCTAACAAGCTTGTTTTTGACAAGTTTATTAATGGTTTTGTAGTTCATGTGACACATCCTTTTATGCCACAAAGTAGACTCATTTAAATTAGCTTTAGAAATCAAGCAGTTTAAATCAGGTTGAGGTGTCATGTTTGCTAAGTCACACTTATAGACATTATCTTGCCTAGGAATTCTCATTAAAATCATATCTTCTGGAATTTTGAACTCCTTAGACAGAATAAGACATTCAGTGTCAGTAAAATGAACAGGGTTCTTTTTATCTGTGATTTGACTCACACTTAGCAAATTGTACCTCAACTGTTCCACATAATAAACATTTTCAAAGCTTAACTTTGCACTTTGAACAACTCCTTTGTCTGTGATCCTTCCACCTTTTGGATTGCTTCCAAATGCTACATATCCACCATCAAATGATTTGAAGTTCTGTAGCTTTTCCTTATCTCCAGTCATGTGCCTTGAGCAGCCACTGTCGATATGCCATAAACTTCTTGGCTTGCCCTGCACACAAACAAACACAAAGAAAATTAATTTCTCTTGGGAACCCAAACCAATTTGGCTTTGGGTTTCCCTGATGCATCAATGTAATCAACTTTCTTGAAGATTATTGATTTTGATGCATTGTTAGATTTTGAACATCTGGGAACATTAGATTGAAAAGGTGTCCAAATCCAACTAATTTTAGACTTAACAGTGGATTTTGGTTTAACAGTGTTAACTGAAGGTCTAAAGTTATGTCTAACAGTGTTAAACCTGTTATAACTGTTATTATGTCTAACAGTGGTAAAATAATTAACACTGTTAGTATTCCTTACAGTGTTATTTACTCTACCAGTAGAAACTGTTGAATTAACAGTGTTAACAGTTTTAAAAGGTTTACTACTGTTTGCTTTAACTCCTGTTTCCGCTGTTTTAGTCTTTAAACTGTTGGCTAAATCTTTAGCTTTTGTTCCTGCAGTGGAAACTTTTGCAGCAGCCATAGCTTGATTTGCCCTATAATTCATCTTTCTAGCAGCATTTGTATGATTAACATTAGATTTAAAATTTTGTTTGTTAATCATATTAGCTGCTGTCCATGGCCTTTTCATATTCTTTTGATAAGTCTTTGGATTATGAAAACACTCATGTTGAAGATGATTATTTCTGCCACATATAAGGCATAACTTTTCTTTAATCACAGTAACATTATTTCCCAGTTTTTGAGTCACCATTTGATTCCAATTCCTTTGATTACCTCTGGGAAAATGTTTTTGAAAATTTTGGGATTTAGAAAAGCTATCCTTACACTTGCACTTATCACATGTATTCACAGCAGTTGTATGATTCACAGAAACAGTTGTTTTCACAGCATTCCTAACCTTTCTTTGAACATTCCTAGGTGTGTTAGGTATTGTTTTCTCATGTTTATCATGATGTTTTTCCTTCTGTTCAAACATTTTCTTACCCTCTTCTAGCTTATTAACTTTTAGTTCTTTAATTAGACCAGTAATACTATTTCTGCTTTCACATGATGATTTATCAGATTTATCAAACACATTAATATTACATTCAGATGTATCACAATCTTTATCATCCTCCTCAGTCCACTCATGTATTTCAACTTCATCAAAGTTTACATCTTCTTTTAAACTGTTAACTGGATCTACCTTTTTAACATCATCATTTAATCCTTCTTTAAGTGAATTTAAATCAATTTCAGTTTTAGAAGGAAAATAGTTGTTGTTATAAGGAGGAGGTACATTATTGTATCCTAACCCAGTTTTGAGTTTATCATGAATCTGAGAATTGATAAGTTTATTTACACTTTTAGATGCATGTTCTAAGTTACTCACATTAAGTCTTATGCTATCCCTTTCACATGTAACCTCTGCAAGTTTCTTAGTTAATAATTCTACTTTATCTTTAAAAGTGTCTCTTTCCCACCTAGCATACTCAATATCATATTTAAACTGTGTTGCATTATCTTCAAATGCCTGAATCTGTTTTTCAAGATTTTCTATTACAGAGATTGTGTGTCTACTTTTGATTTCACACTGTTTTAGCTCATCACACACTTTCTGGTTATGATCTCTATAATGTTTCACAGTTTGTTTACACACAGCTGAGCACAATTTTATTTGTACCTCATAAGGAACTTCAGATTGCTTGTCAGATTCTGCTGTTGCCATGAAGCATTGATTCTTCACTTCATGTTCTTCCTGATCACTCCAATCCCATCCACATCCATCAACAGATACCGGTGCATTTGATGAGGTATCTTGGATAGGCACATTCTTAGTCTGACCAACATTTCCTCCACTTCTTTGAACAGTTCCTCTCTCATTCTGATCAATCTTAGGACTTCTGCACTCCCTAGCAAAATGTCCCATCTTGTGACAGTTGAAGCATTCAACTTTGCTTTTATCAAACCAGCTTGAATCACTCCTTTTCTGTGCAAAGTTATTTCTACCAGTTCTTTGCATAAACCTTTTTGCTCTTTGTGTGATTAAAGCAATTTGTAGCTTGATATCCATTTCTTCTAGATCATCTCCTTCAAACTGATCTAGATCTTCATTAGTAAGTGATGAATTCACATTACTAGCAAAGAAAGATTCTAAGATTTGATCATTAGAATGAGTAGTACTAGATCCACTTCCTCTAGTACCATAGGATGACCCTTTCTGACTTGATTCAGCTTTTAATCCAGAACCTGCCATTGACATAAAAGCTGAATTATTGTTGTTGCTCCCATAGCCTACCTTCTTGATCTCTACCTCTGCTTCAAAATTCCTCAGATCATTGTAGATATCTTCTAATTCCTTTGCTTCCAGATCTGCACTCTGCCTTAAACCAACAGTATACATGGTCCATTCATCACCCAAGGACCTCAAAAACTTCCTGTTCAAATCATCTTTATCAATTTTTACTTGATGATTTTCCAGATCTCCCACAAGCTTTGAAAACCTATCAAAGGTTTGAGTCAGAGTTTCTGACTTTACAGAATTAAAGTTCTCATATTGCTGTTTCAACAGAGATCTTTTGTTCTTTTTGATGTTATCATTACCACCAAATCTCTTCTCTATTGCTTCCATTAAAACTTTAGCATCTTGACATGCTTCAAAACGCCTTTGATATTCATTTGGAATAGATAACAATAGAGTACTCAAAGCTTTGTACTCTATAGATCTGACTTTTCTTTCTGCCTCAGATGTTGGTGGAGATCTTGGCAGTGGAACACCATCACTGTTTAAGGTCACTGGAGGACCATTAACTACAACTTCCCACATCTGATAATCTGTGAGAAGCATATATTGTCTGATTCTGTTTTTCCACAGATCAAACTCATCAGGTCTTAGCATTGGGATCTTTGTGACCTGGATTCCTTCACTACCTTCTGCCATTATTATTATTCAATGATTATAAAATTGATCAATAAAACAGTAGAACTGAGATCTTCCTGGATTCAAAACTAAACCTTGCTCTGATACCACTTGATAAACCAAGATCTATTCTAATAAACTATTAGATAATCACAGTTTTGAATGATTACTAAGAAGTTTGCGGAATAACACTTAGTAATACAATGAAGATCAATATGAATAACAATAACAGAATTATAAAAAGCTCCAATCTTATTAATAATATAAGACGAATACACTGATTTGTATTAGGGTTACAAAACCTTGAAGCTGCGCAAAAACTCATATATAAAACTAGGTTTAGGATCTCTATTTATATCACATAGAGTCCTACTGAACAATCTCCTATAATTATGGAATTCAAATCTATCCCATAAATATCTCTAACTGACCTATACATACTAACAGTGGGAATAACACTTACTTTGTACCAACAGTGGTAGTAAGTTTCCTTTACAAAAGTATACTTAATGTAAGCAGTGGCACTGCTTACCTATACTAACAGTGACAGTCTTTACTTCTGCTAGCAGTGGCTAGTACTTGTTCTGACAGTGGCTAGTACTTGTTCTGGCAGTTCTCCAATTCTTCTAGCAGTGGCACTGCTTCTATATTAACAGTGGCCATCAGTAAAACAGACAGTGGCTAGTCTTCAACACTTGTCAATTAAGCTCAGATCCTAACAGCTCAACACTTATTCCCTCATTCCAAGTTCCATTCAAAATTACTCATTAATATTCCTATCATCACATTAACAAGTAATAATCATAATGACTCACAAATGGGGAATCATATTAGTCTGACTCAACTTACTTTACTACCACTCATATCATAGCAAAGTAAATAATTCAAGCTTATTGAAATACACCAAGCTTATCGAAAAGTACCTGATATACATAGGCCCGCGAGTATTGAGGAATCATTGAGAATACCAAACGGTTCCTCATGTTCCTCCATCTCTGCAACCAAAATAACACTTTTGCAACTTGTTATAGGTTAGTACACATTTAATAACAACTTTCTCATACAACCACTAATCCCACACCCTGGAATGTTTGACTTGACACAAATCTAAGTTTGGGATTGAACATCTTAAAATGTCCAATTCACCCAAATCTTTGCTCTGATACCAACTTATAACGCCCCTCATTTCAATACATTATTTAATCATGTATAATATAGGAAGCGTAGGTCAAATGAGCTTTATTAGTTCAATTTACATATTATGTATATATTTAAACTCATACTTTTTCAAAACATAGTATATTCAACTGGGTATTATATAAATAAAAACATAACTTTTGGTTATCAATCCAATATCAGAGTCTACGCCGTCTGGTCAAACATTCCATCCCGAACAAACTTCTTGCCAATCCCATTATATCAAACCCATAATTGCAAGAAGTGGGGTGGTGGGGTTAGCATAACGCTAAGTGAGTGAAACTATAATCAACAGCCCAACTTAACATAACAACTTTGTTTGCAATAAATAATCGTAAACAAAACATCAAATAGATCGATGGTTCTTGGGGAAACCTTCAGCCAAGAATACCAACAGTAACACATAATATCAATGAGATAACATCTCAATACACAACATATCAATTATCAAATACAACTGGCGTCAAAGAGGACCGGTGGTTCTTGAGGAAACCTTCTCAAAGAACACTTTAAAACCAACTGCAGGCCAATACAGAGGTTTAACTGACTACTTGGTGCTATTAACCCAAACAACACAGGCTACGACAATAACACTTGTACTAAGACCCTGTGTAGTTCAAACAATAGCAAACACAAGCCCAGTCCCATGCTGGCCTCTGAATATCGTCAAAGCCCAAAGGCTGAATATCACGTGATCACATACCCACATATTCAATAAAATCAATATATCCAACTAAACATTCTATCAACAGTATTATTACTATTAAACCAAAATCATCATGGCAAATCCAAAGCAGTAATAATACATTTACCCGTTGCAACCAAACTTGTTACAACTAAGTAAAACTGAGGATTAAGATCTACTCACCGAATACCTCAGTCGTCCACTCAGTAGTCTAATGTCACTGAGTCTTCTCCACATCTGAGAATACAATAGAATAACAACTTGTCTCAAAATTATGTACAACATTCCTCAAACATGTTTACACCCATCATTCTCCAAAATACTTAATTCATATAAGTCACACAATCATCATAATCATCAATATTTGATCCTTACTTATATGAATTCATATCATAATTTTCAACTAATCAAAAACATCAATATATCACTTCTATTGAATCAATAATACTTAACTCATATTAACAACAATTATTCATCATATACCACTAACATGGTCTTAAAACTTTCATAATCATTTATCAACTAACATAACTACATCATTAACAATATTATTAACTTTCAACATCAACAATTCATCAAAATCCCAATATTATGTATAATGAATACGTAACCAATTAAGTTACAACTTTACTGTTTAGCTTTCAATTAAGTGTTCTAATTAGTCAACAATACCAATTTCATCATATAACTCATCAAACTCATCATAATCATCACAACCCTCATGCACACTTAATCAAACTCTTCAATTCTAAGTTAGGGCTTAGGTTATAATCATGAATTAGGCACTAATTATCAATAATATAATCACTACAAGCTTCAATTTCTTATTAATCATCTTAATTTCATCATATACACAAATACTCATTTCCTAGGGTTTATATAAATCAAGAAATCAACACTTACAAAATGATTAGAAGGATAAAGAGATGATTTAATCACGTTTTTGAAGCTTAATTCAAAGTTCCTTAGCTTCAATTTCACTCCAAGACTTGTTTTGCAAATTACCAATCGTCCCTGTGGTTTAATACGTGCGGCCAGGAGAAGAACACAAGAAGCAAGTGTGATTTATTTCAGAAATTTTGGTGATTATTGATGAATTAGGGTTTTGAAACCTTTCTCTAGTTCTCAATCGAACTCACTGGAATTTTTTTGATGTTAATATGTATTTCACACATATATTTGGTAATTTGTGTACTAGTTTTGTCCCCCGTACTTATCATTGTCTGGAACTTAAAAACCATTTACGGGAGACATTATTTTATTTTACCGTCAACTGAATTAAATTAAAACAGTTAATAATTTATTAGACACAATAAATTGTTTGACTCTTTTACCCATTTATTTTCAAATCATACAACAAACCTATTTTCCAACACATTAAATAATAATTTACCGTCAGAAAATATTAAAATACTACGAGACCCGTGGAATGGGTGTTACAGGTCGAAAACAACCGATCAATGATTGCATCTTCATAGTCTTCAAAAGCTATGGCTGATGAATGAATGATTGATTGCTAATGGAGGATTAGGGTTTCGAGGGACATGGAGATAAGAGGTGGATAAGTCGCCACAAGGAGAGAGGGTGTATGCTCAAATCGCTAAATCAATCCTCTGGCAACTCAGTCGTAGTTTTTGGTGTAGAATGAGGAAAGAGAAAGTAGTATTACTTCCCTTTGTTTTTCATTTGCCTTCATTTTTCACGCTTTACTTCTACCTTTGTTTTCCGTACTCCCCTTAGGCATTATATTTCAAAACCCATATTAAAAAATAATTAAATGCATTGAATGATCGTACCTTGACTATTAATTTTCAAGATTATTAGTTACTAGTCTTATACCCGTGCTATGCACGGCTAGTTTAATATAAAGTTTAGTTATATTGTATTATATTAATTTGATTTGATATTGATGAATTTTTGTCGTTAAAACTTTCAGATTACTTCAAAAGGATAGCGATAGTGTTATTGCAATAGTGTGACAATATCAATAAGATACACTACGACAACATGATAGAAACACTAATCCCTAAATACATGAGAGCCAAAAGAATAAATGGAACCAAAAGAAGTGTTCACGTGAAGATAACTTAAAAGAAACATGATATATATGATATAGAAATTACAAAGGCTATACAAAGAAGTTACACTTAGGTACTTAACACACAAAACACACAACTTATCTATGATCGATCCCCCAACGAACGCGTTTAATTGAGTAATGGGTCATCTTGGTAACTTTTTGGGTCTAGGTTGAAACACGTTGATCGGGTTGGATCAACCGAATCACTTATAGTCCAAACGTACAAACAAACAATGTGCAAAAATATGACTGCATCACTAACCACGTACTTGAATCTTAGTTTTACGCATTAAAACACTTCCAACAACTTTCAACACCATTGGCCCATTTCAAAGGTTTCCTTTTTTCAATTTAACTCTTTGATTCAACTCGATAGTATGTCTTTCATCTTAAACATATATTTTTAGTCGTTTTTATCCAACTTATAAGAAATTACAACGTATCCAATAATCTTTTGTAATGATCAACAAGTTGAATCAAAGTCAAATATATACATGATTTACAAGAACATCCCGTGATCATTTATTACATGATTACATCGTTGGATTCGATAGTCTTCCCATAATATGCAACCAAATTAGCTTGAATTATAGTCCTACAATTATGTATACATACATTTTAATAATGATATAGAAGACATATAGATACAAATCGAATTGAATAATTGAAGGAGGGTAATTAATTGAAATAAAAAATAACATATAGAGAGTACAGTGACATAATAATTGTGATTATTGAATTTCTAAGTATACGATCGAACTTTAAGGACATGTTAATCTTTCCCTTTTTAAAAATGTGGTCAAATTTTACATTTTAAAACAGAACATGTTACACGTATAAGATATTAAAACATGCAATACTCTCTAAATTGTTTCACTTGATGACACATCATATTAAAATTAGATTAACGTATGTATTAGCTTGACAAATCACTTTTAATCTTCTTCTTTAGTTATAAACTAATAAGAGAAGATTATTACTGTATATATCATGTTGTTGTTGTTTCTGTTGCGAAAAATAGAAAGTAATATTGCCAAGGATCGAACAGATCCAGTTAAGTTACATATTGACGGAATGTAAAATGCAAACCGGAGATCAACAATTGAAAAACGACCGTTGAACTTAAATCACAGCAACCGGCCTTGACACTTGAACTAAACCCACATAATACAAACCCTCATCTACAACACACTAAGATATATATCATCATTTGTGAAGCCGAACTTGCAATTGCGGCATACACTTGATACAAATGATGACCACACAAAATAAACCTCCACGCTGTAAGTTACGAAATCCGCTATCAAACCCACCAAACACTTAAGTACTTAACCACAAATATGGACAAACGCCTAGTGGAAAGACATGGAAACGGCCATATATCATGTTGTTGTACAAACATTTATCCAAGTAATAAATTGTTATGAACAGCTAGCGTTATCGATTCCCTTTTATCTTTTATTTTTCAGTTCTTGTGCGGATTTTTCACTTCTTTTTACTTATTTTTCTTTCAATTTGTTGCGTGTACGTTAAGTTTTACTATCGACTCACTTACGATTCTCTTTTATAACTTATTACTCGCATCCGATCCAACCAAGCACGTACCCTACCAGTTCAATAATGGTTTAAAAGCGGGATAACTTCCTCTAAGATCATATCGATTGAATAAACGTCAAATCGAATACAAATGACTTCTATACATTACTACTGCATGCATGGAAAAGAAACTGATACTGGTTCACTGCTGTTTTGATTGGTTTATTTTGTTCATTTGTTGTACACTGACATCTCTCACAAAAAAATCGAACTGGGTTTACCCGGTTCCTAATCGGCCGGCCGGCGGTCCTATGCGATGATAAAAGCATACAGTAACAAACACATATATATGACATTTATACTCTATATATATATATATATATATATATATATATATTAGTATATCGTATCTTATATTCATCACTATCACTATATATATATTAATTTATTACACCATTGATTACAAAATGAAAGAGACCTTCCTGGCCGGATACGTACGTCCTCATACACGTACACAGTAACAAACAATATCGACTAACTTCCAAGATTTTAAGTAGGGAAATTAAAAAAAATGCCATTTTTAAGAAAAGTTTATATCATTTTGCCCTCGGAAAAAAAAAATGGACGATATGCCCCTTGAAATCGCAAATTTGCTTTTGCGATTTGCGTTTTGCTTTTGCGACTCGTGTATATGAACGTGCCATCGCAAATCGCAAATCGCAAATTTTCGATTTGCGATTTGCGATGGCACGTTCATATACACGAGTCGCAAAAGCAAAACGCAAATCGCAAATGGGATAGATTTGCGATTTGCGACCGCCACAACCCGAGCACCACTAAAGCCTAGCCCACATATATATCGGTCACGCCAAGTTTGCGACTCGTCCCACATATAACCCGACACACACTAAATCGCAACCCGACACACATATAACCTCGTCCGTAAATCGCAACCCGACACACAACCCTTGCGATTTACGATCCCCATTTACCCTCCCCCTTTTGTGTCCGTAAATCGCAACCCGTCGCACCACACCCCGTCCCCTTGTGTCTCGGCCCGCCACCGTCGACCACCGTACCACGGCCACACTCACCGCCTCCGTTTTTACTCCGTGAAGATGTCCGAAACTCAGGTATGCTGTTTAATTAATGTTTTGCGATTTGCGATGATGTGTCTACCGCATTTGATTCGATTAAAATTTCTATAAACGTGTGTGCACACCACGTGCTCGATGAAATGCCACAATGAAAAATTTGTATATGTGTATATGTATATGTATACGTGTATATGTATATGTATACGTACATATGTGTACATGCATATGTATATGTGTATATGTATATGTATGTATATGTATATGTGTATGAATGTATGTATGTAAGTCGCTATATGTGTATATGTATATGTATACGTATATGTGTATATGTATATATGTATATGTATATATATGCATATGTGTATGAATGTATATGTGTATATGTATATGTTACGTATATATATATGTATGTATATGTATATGTATATGTGTATATGTATATGTATATGTATACGTATATATATGTATATGTATATGTATATGTATATGTAAATGTATATATGTATATGTATATATGTGTATGTATGATTATGTTTATACGTATGTGTATATGTATATATGTATATGAGTATACTTTAAAGTTTATATGTATATATATGTATATGTATATATGTATATGATGTTTATATGTGTATATGTGTATGATGTTTATATATGTATATGTATATATAGATATGTATATATGTATATGATGTTTTTATGTGTATGTGTATATATTAATTTAATTGTTCATTTTTCAGGACATTTTTAGTGGGAGACTGACTTTGAAAAGTCAACTGACGATCGTCGGCCATATCAAGTCGCGTTTGTCAGAAAATCAAGAAAAGATATTCAGAGAACATTGTTTTGGTCATTGGTTGGATGTCAAGTCTCCGGAAAATGACCCCGGTTTTGTTCATCATATACTCCAGTTTAGACGCAAGGAGCGTCCAGGGTTGAACCACCCTCGCGCGGAGGTGGGTGAGTTGTGGTTTAGGATGATTGATACTTTCTTTAGTTCACGTTTTGATTGGGAGCCGCCGAAACCACCATTGCCACCGCCACATACTTCTTAGGATCATGTTAGTATTATGTTAAACATTTAGCTATATAAGATTTGGGTTATGTATTATTTTAAAAAACATAAAAAACAAATACTCGTTCCACTCAAACCACATTTTTGCAATGGACTCCTTCGCATGTGGTGTGATCTTCGTCTTCAGGGGAATCGGCAGGAATCAATCGGTAAGTATAAACCTTCCTTAGCTGCCTAGGTCGAAAAGCACGGCCTAATATATTAGCACGTGCTTTTCGACATAGGCAGTTAAGGAAGGCTTATACTAACCGATTGATTCCTGCCGATTTCCTTGAAGACGAAGATCACACCACATGCAAAGGAGGCCATTGCAAAAATGTGATTTGAGTGGAACGAGTATTTGTTTTTTATGTTTTTTATATATCATATTCAGAGAATTATATACACACACTCATTTTTGCAATGGACTAATCAACATCATTATTTTTATAATATATATGTTTATAACTTCGTTATGATAATAAGTCGTACGAAAACGGGGTGAAACAAACAATCAAAAATTTTGATGTTACTGAGTTCGATCTCAGTAAATTGTTTTCCTTTCTTAAGGAAAATACAAATTTTGTAGATTTTCTGACATAAGCTTATCCTTATCCGGATAAGATTTTTTAGATATTACGTGACTTTTCATTGGTTTTGTAGATTTTTTCCGATAACATTATCACAACTGAAATGTACTTATAACATCACCTCACAAGATCTGTCTTTAATCTCAACCAATTGTAAACACATTTTCCACTCGACAAAAACGTTTTATTCTTCAGTTTCATAGCTACAAAATTTTCAGGTACGAGTTCTGATAAGATTTAGTTTTATTTACTTTCATTATGGAAAAGTTCAAAGTTTTTATATGTTATGGTGGTCGTTTTGAATATATTGATAACATCCCGATGTATTTGCCAATAGAGTGTGGTAGAGTGCCATTAAAACTTCCAGTGGCACCAGAAAAACCCATGACATGCAAAGTATTATTGAAAAACGTTTTAAAAAAGGTTGGTCTGCCACTTGATACACCAGTTTGTCTGAAATATAAAGTAGATCAATATGTTATTGATATACACGATGATGCTGATGATTTTGGAGATTTTTTGTGCCATGCAATTAACAATGCTCCGATAGAAATTTACATCGTTGATATTGTAAGGAATGTTTCGGGTATGGGTAGCAATCAACCTGGCAGTAGTAGTTCTGGCATTCAACACCAATTTCCTCAACAATTTCAACAACTACACACTAATGAATACAACCAACAACACCAATATCAGTCATTTGAACAACCCTTTCAACAATTTCCATTTCCTTTTCAACCACAATATCAATTTCATTATCATGCGGCTCCACAAAACATGCCGATGCATAACTTTACTTTTCAACCACAATGTCAAGGAATGTTTAAGGTAGATGAATTAACCCAAGATGATTCTAAATACCATGAGAATGTTCACTATGATCACACTAAGTCAGAATGCTATGTGGAGGAGCTGAGGGAGCCGGATCCACATCCTTCTGATTTTGATCATTATGATGAAGAAAATGTCAATCCACCTAAGGATCATGACCATCCGTTTAGTAATCACATTGTTAGTGATGATGAGGATGATGAGGAGGATGAACCTGATCCAAGAGATACATATGACAAACCAATACCACAAACAGCAGCAGAAAAAGACATATTCTGGAATATGCCATCGCCTTTAGGAAACGAAGAAGAAGAAGTTCAACAACGACCAGTGACCATGTACGAGACATCTAGTCGGATTCGAGAGGGCCAAACATTTGAAACTAAAGAAGAATTTCTTCTCCAGTTGCATACAAAGTGTCTCGAAGAAGGTTTTCAGATTAAGCTGAAGAAATCAGACAAGAAAAGGTACTCAGCAAAATGTTTCTTGCCTAATTGTGATTGGAAGATTAGTGCAACGTGTATCAGAGATAGTCATAACTTCCAAGTTAGGAAGTTGCGTGATGTTCACACTTGTTCGCGTACTCAAAACATGCCTAACAGCCGTTCTGCAAGCAAGAAAGTGCTTGGTAACATCTTAAAAGAGGCGATGAGTCTGGAAGGACGTGTATACAGAGGCAAAGAGATCAAACTTGATATGACTGAACGCTTTAAAATCAGCCTTACATACAACCAAGCTTGGAGAGCAAAATGTTATGCCATAGAGTTGTTGAGAGGTACTCCAGCAGAATCGTTTACGAAACTTCCCATTTACCTCCACAACCTAAAGCTACATAACCCGGGGAGCATTACAAATCTCCGTACAGACGAAGAGAATAAATTTGTAATGTGTTACATGTCCATAGGTGCAGCTGTAAGTAATGATTGTTGGTTTACATCTTATGTTCCTATACGTACATTCATAGATAATTTATATATATTTTAATATGAACTTGCAGGTAGGTTCTTTTGTCAACCATACACGCCCAATTATCATCGTCGATGGTGCCCATTTGAAGGGGGGTTACTTGGGCACTAACTTGATTGCCGTGGCGATGGACGGTAATAATGGCATCTTGCCACTAGCCTATGGAATTGGGGCGGGAGAGACGTCCGACGTTTGGACGTGGTTCTTAGGAAACTTACGAGACGCCATTGAATCTGCAGGTGGGATTAGCAACCTGACATTCATCTCTGACAGGGCTCAAGCAATTGCATCCGGCATCTCTGCTGTGTTTCCAGAGGCATTTCATGCCTTGTGTTGTCGTCATCTGTTGATGAACTTGAAAAGCAAATCTTCAAAGGTCAAGCACTTCGAATGGCATTATTGGCAAATGTGTAAGGCGTATCGTAAGTCAGATTTTGATCGCCATTATGATGCCATTTCTAGACATTTACCGGCTTCAGCTAAGGTTCTTACGGACGTGGGGAAAGAAAGATGGTCACGACATCATTCAACAAAGACACGATATGCTTACCTCACAACTAACAGTGCGGAGTCCATTAACGCCATGACCAAGCATGCAAGGAAACTTCCAGTCACAATGCTATTGGAGTTTTTTCGATCTTCAGTACAACAATGGTATTTCAAACATCGGAATACTGCCGCAGCTGTTACAACACCTGTCACACCATATGCGGAGCACAAAATAGGTAAAAGGGTTAACATATCGCTGCGCTGGAGGGTTAACCCATCGACAAATATGATATGTGAGGTGGTGGACGGGAAGAAGAATGGGACAGTCAACTTGGAAGCGAGAACATGCACTTGCATGCAATGGCAATTATCCGGTTTACCTTGCGGACACGTATCGGCAGTGACTCGTCACTTTCATATGGACAACGTGTCCGCCTTTGCAGAGAGGTATTTCACCACGGAAACATATCGAGTGACCTATAGTGAGGGTATAAGTCCACTGCCACATCCTTCAGAGTGGGCCGATCCCGGTAATCTACAGATTTGCTTACCGCCGATACTTGTGAAAAGGCAATCTGGTCGCCCACCTGGGCGTGCATGCATTCCTTCTAAAGGAGAGGAGAAAGGAAAATACACAAAGCAATGTAGCCGTTGCAAGGAACATGGTCATAGTCGAGTTAATTGTATGGCTCCATACGATAGAACAGACGAGCCAAGCCGATCAAGAACCACAACAAGATCCAAGTCAAGGTCAAAATCAAGATCCAAATCAAAATCGAAAAAAGTGAGTTCTCAAAAATATTCATATAAAAACTAACATATTACATTGTCATTAATGTCATCCTCAAATATTTACTTGCAGAACGCGTCCACAAAATCAACGAAAAGCCATATCAAGGACGAAGCTGCAACCACGTCTCAACCGACTCAGAGCTATCCAAGTGTTCATTTGAGTGACCCTTAAATTATTTATAATATAAAACCTATGTTATGTACTAGTTAGTTCTGAAATTTATGTTTTTATTATCGTGCTTAAGTTGAGTAAATGAAATTGCTTGTTGTTCATTTTTACATGTTTTAACAATACTAAAACATCTTCATTACATAATGATTAACGTTACATAACAATTAAATGGACACTAAATAGACAGCTTATATAAGGATTAACATAATTTGGCAACCATCCAATTGATTGAAACATACATACGAATTGCAAGATTTAACAAATTACATAATTTGACCACAATACTCGTTCCACTCAAACCACATTTTTGCAATGGACTCTTTGCTAAAGCCTGTGGTGTGATCTTCACCTTCAAGGAAATCGGCAGGAATCAATCGGTTAGTATAAACCTTCCTTAACTGCCTATGTTGAAAAGCACGAGCTAATATATTAGGCCGTGCTTTTCGACCTAGGCAGCTAAGGAAGGTTTATACTTACCGATTGATTCCTGCCGATTCCCCTGAAGATGAAGATCACACCACATGCTTTAGGAAGGAGTTATCACTAGTCGAATAACCGTCTTGCACTTGAAGCACCAGTCATAATCTTAGAAATTGCTACTGGCATCATTGTCCCAGAATTTGAGGGATGTGACAGATCGTTACGTGTAACATACACCTCAATTTCTCTATGTATTTTTGCGTAGTCAGTAATCTGCTTCAGTTGCTCGGCATCATCAGTTATCAATTGCAAACCATCATCTAGGTTTTTATCATGCTCTTTAAAGTAACAAAACCACCTCTCTGGAGCACAATAACCTAGCTCTGACAAAGCGTAGTCCAGAAATTTGGTGTCAAATTCATCGACGTCTACACAATCAATAAACGTCAACAAACCTTGCCAATACATTCTTTGTGCGCCCTGAAAATGTCCACCGTGATGAAAAGCAATTGAAAACAACTCAGGAACTTCAACATATAGTTCTTCAGTAAATGATTCTTCATTTGGAGATCGAAATTGCCAAAAGTGACCTGATTGAACCATTTTAAAAATTTTATTTCGTATTTTCTGAGAATTCGTGAAAAATTCGTGAAAAATTTTATTCTTGCTTACAGTCATAGTCATAGTATTTATAAATGCCAAAAGATCACGAAAATCACATAAAATCTTATCCAGATATCTTATCCAGAAATCTTATCCAAAAATCTTAAATTCCGCAAATCACGAAAATCTGATGAAAAATCTTATCCAAAAATTTTATATCGCGAAAATCACGGAAATCTTATCTAAAAGGTGAGTTATCCGGAATAAGATATATATAATGTGTTATAATGTATATATTAAAAAGTGTATATATACAAAATAATGTACATATATTAAAAAGTGGTGTATATATAAAAAATTAATCTAATTTTTTTTTTTTTAAAAAGGCATTGGCAAATTTGCGATTTGCCAATGCCTTGTATTCTCGTGCACGACTCGATTACGGGCCAAGAATACGAAATATATTGTTGGGTACGACTCGATCACGGGCCAAGTATTCGGAGGCAAATCGCAAATCGCAAGCTTGCGATTTGCGATTGCCTTGTGTTCTCGTTCACGGCTACGCAATCTCATTCACGGATACCGTAGGCAAATCGCAAGCTTGCGATTTGCGATTCCCTTGTGTTCTCGGCTACGGTCACTCGGGTGAACGGGTCGCAAACGCAAGATGCTGGATCGCAAATCGCAAATTTACGATTTGCGATTTCGAGGGGCATATCGTCAATTTTTTTTTCCGAAGGGTAAAATGATATAAACTTTTAAAAAATGTGGTATTTTGATTAATTTCCCTTTTAAGTAGCTAGATTTTTTTCTAGCAATATAAAATTAGTATAGTACGATGACGTTTTTTTCACTTCAAATTCTACAAAGAATAATAATACAAGGGATAAGTGTATGAAAATGTATCAAACTTTGTCAAAATTTTTATGGTATGTATCAACTTTCAAAATCTCTATTGTATGTATTCAACTTTTAATTATTGCTAATTGTATGCAATTTGGCTGATGTGTCATCAATATATAGCATCTACGTGACATTCACACAAAGCGGCACGTAGCATAATTACATACAATTGGTATAAATCGAAAGTTGGATACATATAATAGAAGTTTTTAAAGTTGATACATAGTACAATAAATTTTTTGACAAAATGTATTACACGTTCAGACATTTAGCCCTATATATAAATCCAGATAAGGTTTCATTTTATAATCTATGATTTCCTTACGTGTTGGATGTGTGAGATATCGATCTTCACTTAATACTTAACAAAAGAGAGAAGAAGGGGGGTGGTTGGGGGTGTTTTGGGGACATATTTTAATTACTTATTTTGGTTATTTGCTTATTTTGTGAGAGACTTTAAAACAAGCTTGAATATTCTAATTTATTTCCTTATAAATAATAAGTAATAAGCAATAAGCTTAAGAATTAAGCTCTCAATAAGCAATAAGCTTAAGAATTAAGCTCTCTAACAGAACCTTAATTATATTTACACCCATATAAATATATAACTCCGAAACAATACTAGGAAATACATTATATGACTCTACACTAAATAGCTAAGTCACGTTGGAGGTTTTATATTTCTTTAAAACTAATGGAATGAAATGGAGTTTAACTGGTGCGCTCAAATGTATCAAATTAGAGTACGACATAAGTCACGTTGGAAGTTTTATATTTCTTTAAAACTAATGGAATGAAATGGAGTTTAACTGGTGCGCTCAAATGTATCAAACTATAGTACGATTTATTGTATGTAATGAATTATTTGAATTTAAATTGTATGTAATAAACTTAGTATTTTTTTACATTGTATATATTTCTTTCAAATTAATCATTGCAATGGATACCACATGTTACCCTGAGTAATAGTCAACATGTAAAGAAAGTAACATAAAAAGAGTATAGAGGTTCCTTATAGATTATTCAGTTTAAGCGAAAACTCATAAAATTACCTTCACTAATCACAACCTTATTCTTACTCTAATCAATAAAAAATGGAAATTGTGAAATTAAAAACTCATAACCTCTTGTCAATGCTAAAAAAGAACAAATAAAACAAAATCAGTTGGTTTTCAGTTTTCGGTTTGCACACTCTCGTTTTCCAACAAGTATGGCTATGATAGAACATTATTAGTAGCCTATGGCCCATAAGCCTAGCAGCATGGTCCAATCTTAACAGGCGACCAATATTCAACTTAAGACCAAATTAAACGGTTTCATGAACCGGCACAGACTCGATTATTGACACGAGTGGTTTACCTAGAGATGAAAAGTCAAAGTAATCATTCATCCACATACCACATAAGAGCATCAAACTTTGATTACTTGACAATACGTTGACATAGAGTACTTATTTTAGGTTATAAAATCCTAAAATCTTCTAAAAATTATCAATTTATCATAACCATGTTGAAATTTGAGTTCATATTTTTGTGGAGCAATATATGTTATAAATTCATGATTTGATGTAGTATATGTCCTAATCGTCAAGCATTTCAGTTGTACATAATTACATTGCATTATATTAGTAGTTTGCGGTTACATGTTCACATTTTTAATGTTATCAAGTTATCCACCACATAGAGCGAGTTAATGAGTTGTTCTCATTGACTTAGAGTAAAAAAGTTTTTACTCAGGGTAATTAGGTACTGTATTAGACAACTACAAAATAACAACCGATGTAATGGCCTACCAGAAACTACATAATAAATTTTTCAATCAGTAAGTTTATATAATTTATACGTTGTTCAAATAGTAAGATTCAAAGAGAACAACTCATACAGGGAACGAAGCATACAATCATACAAAGATTAACCTTTCACACATATGGTACTAATTGGGACCTGGACCACTGACAAAAGCTTATTTTTGTAAAGAAACCATAAACAACTAGATAATGCACACTATGTTATAGATAATTAATATTAGACAAACATGGCAACTGGTGCATACGATAACGTTGTGTCCCTTCTTCATCTGCAAGTGTAAATGTCTATGCAAATTTAAAGAAAGATCCATTATGACCGTAATGAACACGTTGAGGGAGATTGATTTTAGCTATTGGTTCACCCTCAAGTTTCTTGGCGTCAACTACTAATACCTGTGATCACAATGAGAAAACATATGAACAGAGAGGCTAGCTTGTAAATTTGTGTCAGTTTATTATATTAAATTATTGATTAGTATTAGTATATATGAGAACTTGATATCCAGCTAGGTAGTCAGTGAGGGGAAATGTACATAAGAAATGTCATTGTCTTCATCATGAGCAAAGGTAACGATCCAACTATCATCTTCTTCTACGGCTCCCGGCTTTGCCACGAAAGCTGATCCTGTGCAGAAGTTGTTTTTTGGTAGCCAATGATACTCTATCTTTACGTTACTTTCACCGCAGGTTTTTTCATCATCTTCTTCCAAGTATAATTTAGCTAGTCCACCATATTTTGTTTTTGCTGAAATATAAGAATTTTGACTTTTAGCAAATTTTATTGTGGCCCAGTGCACCAAAATGTAACAAACTATGATAAAAATTCTGTTTTTCGTATTGAAATTTCAGAATTTAGATCGTGTGTATACTTTTAGTTATTGTTACTTATATGTGACTTGGCTGCCCCATAAGTTTACCACATCACATTCATACAAATCGTCGCATCATAAAATTACATAGGAATAAAAAACTTAATGTGCAATTGATGATTACCTGACTTGGAACTCTCGAGGGAGTCAATAACCTGTGCGTATCCATATTTATGCTTAAGACTCATGAAGTCTTCGTTGATCATTGGAAAGTCCATCGAATGATTAGTTCCAGTT
This sequence comes from Pseudognaphalium luteoalbum, assembly GCA_963422505.1. Classification (NCBI taxonomy): domain Eukaryota; kingdom Viridiplantae; phylum Streptophyta; class Magnoliopsida; order Asterales; family Asteraceae; genus Pseudognaphalium; species Pseudognaphalium luteoalbum. Next base: position 117,591,625 of record OY730193.1, read on the forward strand.
ATATTTCTCTCCTTAACCTCCATTGTCTTCAAGCTCAATCTCCATTCTCTAACACTAGTAAACTTGTCAATCCTAACTAAAACATTTTCAGCTATTCCCCTAGGATATTTGATCGAGTGGTCAGCAAGCTGTATTGTCATTTTGGTAGGTCGAAGATTTTTTAACTCAAGCCTCTTGAAAAGCGAGTATGGCATAAGGTTAACACTTGCTCCTAAATCGGCAAGAGAACTGATGATGCCTGAATTGTAGATAGAACAGGGGAGAGTAAAACGTTCGGTGTCTCCGAGTTTTTCTGGAATGATATTTTTCAAGATAGCTGAACATTCCTCATTCAGCGGGACATTGGGTACTTCGGGTACCTTATCCTTGGTTGTAAGAAGCCTTCTGAAGTACTTTTTGGAAGGAACTTCAGATAAAAAGCTCTCCATAGTCCATCCATTTCAGTTTTATTGTGCACTTTTAATCGTGTTTCTATGTAATTATCTTGGAAGTAACTACAAGCACTAAACCTCATTTTACCGATTTGATCACTTGATTCCCTAAGGTAATTTTTGACCAAATCATATGTGTAGGTACATAATGTGTCATTGGAAATGGATATTGGAAACAAGTAATTGAAGATGAAAAGAAAGTAATATGCCAGGCAACAAATGAGTTGTTTTAGAGATCTGCTTTTTTAAAAATAAAAAATAAAAAAATTATATGATCATTTATCTATTAAGCAACGAACTGCCAGTGTATTAGAGCACACGGAGTGGTGACGGTCTAAACATAGTGTTCTGAGTGAGAATTTTGTAGTGAGGATTTTGTGGAGTGGTAACAGTATTCTGGACAGTGTTCTGGAGCAATTTTTTATTATTTGTTTGAACCTACCGCTTGGAACAAAAAGAAAAAAAACTAATAAAAAATGGAAGAATTCGTTCCAGAGCAGCGTGTGGAGCTAGACGTTGGTGTCTGAACACTGTCCAGAAAGCCGTCCAGAACGCCGTCACGGAGTGGCAGAACGCCGTGGACCAAAAACACTAACAGAATGCCTACCACTCCGTGTGCTCTTATCATTCTCAAGGTTAAGGATTTTGTGTTTGTTGATCTCATTCCTATATATTTTACATTATGTTATTATACTAACTTTCGGGGTTGTAGACATTCACATCGTAAAAGGAGGTAATATTTTAAGCAACAAATGAATTGTTATAGAGTTCTAATTTTTATTTTTAAAAATAAACAAGAAATAAAAAATGATGAATTTCAAAGTTTATGCACTTACTTATAAGGGTTAATGTACAAATTCGTTACTGTACTTTGAGAAAAAGTTCATGTAGGTTACTAAACTTTTAAAATGTTTCGTTATTGTACTTTCAAAACCTATCACCACGTCTATTTATGCTATTTTTTTATGACCCAATTGCTCATTGCTATGTACATTTTTACAAGTACAATAACTTAATTGAAATATGGTGAAAGTTTTAGTAACCTAATTGAACTTTTTTGAAAGTACAGTAATTCAATTGTATATTTTAAAAGTGTAGTAACCTATATGAATTTCTCCTTAAGGTACAGTAACGAATTTGAACATTAACCCTACTTATAATGTTAGTTTAGTTATGAGTTGCAATCAAATTGATAAGTACATATTTCTCTTTATACCAATTGTCAAATACTTATAGAATATATATATATATATATATATATATATATATATATATATATATTGTTGTAAAATGAAAGAATCATAGATGGAGAGGAAAAGAAGAATGTTATTGAATGATTAGTATCAAATGAATACAATGACAAGTATATATAGGGATTAAACAAAACCCTAATAGACTAATAACTAGATGCTGGGTTATCCACAAGCCCATGGATTAAGCCCGTGGATTTCACAACACTCCCCCTTGGATAGTCACCATTTATAATACGCTATAGACTGCCTCGTTAAAAACCTTTTCAAGAAAAACCCAATGGGATAAAAACTCGATGAGGGGAAAAAGAGTGCATGCGTATAATACTCCCCCAGAGTTTAATGTATACCGATCTTTCGAATTAGATGCTCAAAAATTTTGTCGGCAATGATTTTGTGCATAAGTCGGCCAAATTTTCGCTTGATCGGACTTGATGAACAGCAATGGTTCCATCATTTTGTAGATCATATGTCACACCCCCAAAATCAGTAATCGTGTTTATTAATGGTTCAGCGGAAGTTTTAGTTAATTAGCGGAAGCATTTGTTTATTAGCGGAAGCATTTTAAGTTACAGTTTAACAGCGGGGGTGCTGACGTTACAATAGTGCATTCATTGTATCAGAGCATATGATCATACAGAACATATTAATTTAAGATGTCATAAGTTTAAACGTTATTACAAAAGGGTACGACTTATAAAGTCGTACAGGTAGTGGTGTTGTAGAACAACATAAGTTTACAAAACACGAGTTTATAAAAGAGGGATTTCGTAAGTATAACCAAGGGAATTGGTAATACAAAGGAAATCCAAGTGTCCCAAAAGTGGCATCATAAATAGTCTGGGTTGCCTACGTCCTTTATGCATGAAGAAGTACCTGAGTCCTAATTCCCTGAAAAACATAGTAAACCGTCAACATTGAATGTTGAGTGAATTCACAGGTTTAGTATAAATATAGTTAAACCAAGTTTTGTATAAATCATTCATGTACACAAACATAATGTTTATATGTATAGCAGGAAACACTAGTGTTCTTATTAAAGAAAACATTTCCTATTTTACTGTAAGAATGTCATTCTTACTACAATTCAGTCGATGTGTTAGGAAACACCAGTTTAATCATAAACATTTCCTAATAATAGTTGCAGAAAATACAGTTTAACAATCAAGTAAATATTTCCATATAAGTAGCTGTAGGAAACACAGGTTTAACAGTCAAGTAAACATTTCCTATAAAAGTTGTTTTGTCAGGAAACCAAGTTTATCCAATCAAGGTAAACGTTTCCTAAAAAGAAATCATGCGTAGGAACGCCTGTCCTATTTGTTGTCACAGGAAATACCCTTCCCAAATCCAGTTGTAGTTTTGTTGTTTAGTTATGTGGGAAATGTAGACTATGATCCCTCTAAGGTGAGCGACACCTTCAAAGTTAAAGTAATGACTCCTAGTACTATAACCAAACCACGACTAGTGGATGTTGTTGCCTCAGTAACATGGTAAGTATACACTCCTCGTTACGACTGCCGTCGTGTGGTTGGAATGACAAACGAGTATATCAGTGGGAGGGTTGTCAAATCGATAGTACTATCTGTATACTCAGTGGCTAGAGTCACCTAGCTAATGGTTATAGGTTGCAAGCACTGGGACTTATGTGCACTACAACTACCTCGCGTAAACCTAGGATCGTACCAAGATTCGTTGTCTTATTCCCAAAAAGTTGTGAAAACGTTTCATATAGTTAACAGTTGAATATAAAGCCTAAAGCATTTATACAAATCAGTTTGATATAAAAGCATGTCAAGCAATTATATAAACAAGTAGCATGTAATAGCACATAGTTCTATGTTTTCCACCCCTAGTTTTAAAAGCGTTTAAAACAAGTAAAAGGTAGGGGCTGTGAACTCACGTGTAGCAAGTCTTCAGCTAGTACAGCTAGTAATATACCGTAGTCCGAACGTGCCTCTCAAATACCTAGACACAATTAAATATACTTGACATAAGTATATGGACTAATCGTTAAGTTGAAATGTTTATAACATTTTAGTTGTTGGTGATATTTGCGTTGATACGATCGTTGTATACCAGTATATATTTACATACACTTATTAGTTGAATATATATATTTTTATATATATTATATGTTATTTGTCATCATTGATTATACATATATACGTATATTATAAAAGTCGCGTATATATATATATATATATATATATATATATATATATATATATATGTAGTTATTATCGTTATTGATTATGTTTCCAAAAATATAATTATGGTAGTTATAACAATATCTTTGTTGAATGCGGTTGTCGTAATCCATTTATATAACTATATAAAAGTTATAATCGTCCATTACATATATAATACATTTGTCGTGTTAGTAGTCTCATTTGTCCCGTTTACTCGCCACTTATATATAATCATGTTTAAAGTTTGCATTTTGAAATCTCGTAGCCCGTTGGGCTCGGCCCAATTGGTTTGGCCCAATATCAAAATCTAGTAGTTTGGCCCAAATATGTGTGGCCCAAAATAGCTTGGCCCAAGTACGTTTAGCAATTCATTTTGGCCCGTTAACAAAATACCATTTTTGACCCAATTTAGATTCGGCCCGTTTGGCCCAAAAAGTTATATTATTAATTGTCCGTGTCAAAATAATGTCTCGCGGTCGTGTACAACTTTGTCCCAAACTTTGTATCATTAGATTTTATAACTTTTATAACCTTTTAGTATTTGTATTTCGTATGCGTTAATGTATTTGTACTACAAAATATGTATCGAGTGTGTATTATTCAAACGCATCGAAAAAGTCAGGACACGGCCTGCCTAACCGATCGGGTGAAGTTTTAACAAACCGTTCGGCTCAATCACCCCTTAGCCGATCGGCTAAAAGGGATGAGCCGATCGGCTCATTGATTCCAGCCAATCGGCTGGTTAAAACTAACCGATCGGTTTGGTTCCTGGCTCGTGTTCGTCCCCTGTTCTTGTTCTGTAAATGCATATATGTATATATTCAGGTGTTTGATCTCAGTTTGTGTACACTACTACATCATCATAATATATCATACAATCCAAACTATAACATGTTTACATACATACTAACATTATACATACAAAATTTATATGATCAAAGTATGAATATATATATATTTTTGAACCTTACAAAGATTATAGATGAAGATGACTATGATGATGATGAATCTGATGTTGATGATGACGATGACCGAGATGATGATAATGGTTAAGATACCATTTTGTTTGTAGTTTGTGTATGGATGTTTGATGGTTTTGAATGTAAGGATGAAGATGATGCAATGGAGATGATCTTGTCTCTGCTCTTTGTTCTTGCTCGACACACACACAAAGCCCAGATTGAATTATTGATGTTAGGTGATCAAGTGAGGAAGTGGTAGCATATAGAAATGTGTTGGTTAAATTTTTCAAAGGAGAAGTATGGAGGGGAAAGGAAAATGTCGACATATATTTTAGTTTGGTTTGTTTGTTTGGGTTTTCAACCTGTTAATTCCGGGGGTCCAATAATTTGTACCCCGTGTCCCACTCAATTATTCGTTTGTTTAAATTTTATTTTAAACTTTATAATTGATAAGTAAAATAAATGAAATAATGTTATTTAATAAAATTATTCACCGTGGGACTGTACAGTTTATTTGTGTGCCAGATTTTGGTTGAATTTGGAATTTATATTTTAAGGTAATGTTTCAAATAATAAAACAGGAACGGGAAAATAAATACTTTTATTATTTTCGACCTTTAGGTACATTTTATAATTGTTTCTGTTCGTGTATGACGCGCTCGTCACGTTTAATATAAAACGTATAATATCGTATATTATTTCAATAATATAAGTTAATAATATTTGTAATTAATAATTTTCGAATTATTAATTATATTGTATCACCAACTTTGTTGTATTAAATTTGTCAAGTTTAATACGTTCATTTCGTACATAGTTATATAATAATAACTATGAATCTAATACATCACGTATCACATAGTAAGTTTCACAAACTTAACACATAGAAATCATTTTGAATTCACTAATCAGGGAATTACTCTAGGTAATGCATGAAATTAGTAAGGATTAATACCCTAAATGGAGGATTGTCACATTCTCCCCCGTTAGCGAAATCTCGTCCCGAGATTTAAGTTGAGTTGTTCGTGACTGGCGTTCGTTCAAACAGGTGAGGGTATTTCTTTCGTATCTCGTCCTCGCGTTCCCAAGTAAACTCCGGGCCATGTTTTGAGTTCCAACGAATCTTGATAAGTTTGATTCGTTTGTGTCGGAGTTTCTATGTTTTTGTATCGGTTACTTCGATAGGTTCCTCCTCAAAGTTAAGTTTTGAGTTGATAAAGACTTCGTCAGGAGGGATGATAAGTGTTTCATCGGAAAGACACTTCTTCAAGTTACACACATGAAAAGTGTCGTGAATGCTACTAAGCTCTTGTGGCAACTTTAGTTTGTAAGCGACAGGACCAATCCTCGCAAGAATTCAAAAGGTCCAACATATCGTGCTACCCCTTTCCAGGGCGATACTTTGAGTAGGACCTTATCTCCTACTTGAAACTCAAGAGGTTTATGACGGTTATCGGCGTAACTCTTTTATCTGTCTCTCACCGATTTCAATCGGTTGAGTACTTGAGATATCTTGTCCGTGGTTTCCTGGACAAGCTCCGGTCCGGATAGTTGTCTGTCACCCAACTCTGCCCAACAGAGTGGTGATCGGCATTTGCGTCCATATAGTGCCTCGAATGGCGCCATCTGTATGCTGGTGTGATAACTGTTGTTATAGGAGAATTCGGCTAATGGGAGGTGAGTATCCCAGTTTCCTCCAAAGTCAATCACACACGCTCTCAATAAGTCCTCGAGCGTCTGAATCGTTCATTCACTCTGGCCATCAGTTTGTGGATGATAGGCTATACTCATGTCGAGTCGAGTACCTAAAGCCTGTTGTAACGATTGCCAGAAGCGAGATGTGAATCTGCTATCTCTATCAGATATAATGGACAATGGTACACCATGTCGAGAAACGATCTCTTTGATATAGATCTTTGCCAGTTTCTCTAGTTTGTCAGACTCCTTGATAGCAATGAAATGAGCTGATTTCGTCAATCGATCGATGTTGATACATATTAGGTGTCTGTCAGTTGGTCTATCGAGTTGTAATAAGTGTCGTTAGTTATTAATAGCAATATAGTTTTTATTATATGCGACACTCGTGTTTTAGGTTAGGCGTCACTTGCCTTAGTGACGCATAGCGTCACTTAGGTAAGTGACGCATGAAGGCGGCCACATGCGACACTTCCACAAGTGACGCATGTCGGCTGACTTTTTAGTATAAATAGAAACCTATGGGTTTTCGGCTAGGGTTGACGAAACCCTAGCACCATTTGTCGACTAAGCCTCTCTGTAATCGATCCCAATACGTTATACAAGCTAATAAACAAGTTTGCTTTGTTTGAATATCATTGTTTCGGTTTGTGTTTGTTAGCATTAAGTGTAATTGATTGATTCCGCTTGTCAATTACTGTCAATTGTCATCTAGATCCAAGCATAAGGCACTTTCAATCGACAATCACCCATATGGAATCAACTCCAGTTGATGTCTTTGGTAGTTTCGTGATGAAGTCCATTGTTATGTGCTCCCATTTCCATTTTAGCATTTCTGGTTGTTGCAAAAGTCCTGAAGGTTTTTGATACTCAACCTTGACCTTTGAACAAGTTAGACACTTGCTGACATAAGAAGCGATGTCTCTTTTCATGTTTGGCCACCAATAGAAACCTTTCACATCTTGGTACATCTTATCTGCACCAGGATGAATCGAGTAGTTGGACTTGTGAGCTTCGTCCAAAATCAGTTTGCGTAGTTCATCGTCGCACGGTACCCAAATTTGATTCATGAAGAATAAAACTCCATTTTCTTTGGTTTCGAGTTGTTTCTCCATTCTCCTCAGGGATTCAAATGTGTTCGGTGGTGAAAGCTATTCGTTGCGCATCACGAATTTGAGTAATAAGATTCGAGTGGATTGTTAATATCAAAGCTCGATCTCTGCGAGGTTTAACATTCTCTTTACGACTCAGGGCATCCGCTACTACATTAGCCTTGCCCGGATGGTACTTAATCTCACAGTTGTAATCGTTCAGCAATTCGACCCAACGCCTTTGTCTCATGTTGAGTTCTTTCTGGTCGAATATGTGTTGTAGACTCTTGTGGTCGGTGAAGATCGTACACTTTGTACCATACAGGTAGTGTCTCCAGATCTTGAGTGCAAAGACGACGGCTCCCAACTCTAAGTCATGAGTTGTATAATTCTTCTTGTGAATCTTCAATTGACGAGATGCATAAGCAATAACTTTGTCGTTTTGCATGAGAACACACCCTAATCCTTGGTGTGAGGCATCACAGTAAACAATGAAGTTCTCTGTTCCCTCGGGTAAAGATAAGATTGGTGCGGTGCTCAACTTTTGTTTCAACAGTTGGAAGAAGGCGTTTTCTTGTTTTTCGCCCCATTCGAATTTCTTATCCTTTTGAGTTAAGGTGGTGAGTGACTGGGCTATTTTGGAAAAGTTCTTGATAAATCGCCGGTAATAGCCAGCCAAACCAAGAAATTGTCGAATCTCGGTTGGGGTCCTTGGAGCTTCCCAGTTTTTGATCGCCTCTATTTTGGATAGGTCCACATGAATTCCTTTATCATTTATCACGTGACCAAGGAAACGAACCTCTCTAATCCAAAATTCACATTTGGAGAACTTAGCATACAGCTTCTCGTTCTCGAGTAGTTGGAGGATAAGTTTCAAGTGTTGTTCATGATCCTCTTTCGTTTTCGAGTAAATCAGGATGTCATCAATGAACACAATGACAAACTTATCAAGATAAGGTTTGCACACTCGGTTCATGAGATCCATGAATACTGCAGGCGCGTTAGTCAATCCAAACGGCATGACTAGGAACTCATAATGACCATAACGAGTCCTGAACGCGGTCTTTGGTACATCCTCTTCTCGTACCTTCAGTTGATGATAACCAGAACGCAGATCGATCTTCGAGTAGTAACCCGATCCTTGTAACTGATCAAACAGATCGGCTATGCGAGGTAACGGATATCGTTTCTTAATGGTTACCTTGTTCAGCTCTCGGTAGTCAATACACATCCGCATAGATCCATCCTTCTTCTTGACAAACAAAACCGGAGCTCCCCAAGGTGAAAAGCTCGGTCGGATGAATCCTAAATCTAAGAGCTCCTGCAACTGTGTAGACAGTTCTTGCATTTCTGATGGAGCTAGACGATATGGTGAGTGAGCGATTGGTGCGGCTCCAGGCACCAGATCGATGCGAAACTCGACCTGTCGCGGAGGTGGTAATCCTGGAAGGTCATCAGGAAACACTCCCGGATAGTCTCGCACTACAGGTATATCACTTAAACTTTGCTCCTCGGGTCTCTTTTCTACAACATGTGCTAAAAACGCTTGGTATCCCTTTCGGAGATACTTAGTGGCTTTTAAGCAATTGATCATTTTAACGGCACTCGTCCTCTTATCTCCTTGTATCACTAAGGTTTCTCTAGTCAACAATGGTAAACGTACCATTTTATCAAAACAAACAATCTCTACACGATTCTTCGACAACCAATCCATACCGACTATGATGTCAAAGCTTCCCAACTCAACCGGTAGTAAGTCTATTTTGAAAGGATGACTCTCAATGTTAAAGTACATCCTGGAACTATTTCTCCTGATTCAATCAACCTACCATCGGCTAGTTCTAAAGTGTACTTGTTGTCTAGTTTACGGGATTTAATGTCTAATAGTGGTCTAAATTCCGTAGACACAAAACTCAAATCGGCGCCTGAATCAAATAACACAGAGGCATAATGGTTGTTAACTAGAAACGTACCATTGACAGTGTTGGGGTCCTGGCATGCCTCATGTGCTCCAATGACAAACGCACGACCTCGAGCTGGTTTGTTGTTGGTGTTACCACGGTTGTTGTTGTTCGGGTTTGCGTTGCGGTTCTGATTGTTTTGGTTGCCGCGGTTAAGTTTAGGGCACTTGTTTCAGAAATGACCTTGCTCGCCATATTCGAAAGATCCATTAGCTGGTCGATCCCTATTTGTTTGAGTAGTAGGGTTCGATCTACAGTATTGGGCCAGATGCCCCCAACATTTGCAATTCCCACAGAAAGTACAATCACCATCATGGTGACGTTCACACTTGCCACACTTGGGCTTGTTCCCCAAGTAAGTCTTTCGTTCAGCAGTAGTGGCAAGGTAAGCTTTCGTGGTTCCAGGCTGCTTCTTATTCTGCTGACCCTGACGGTCATTCCACTTATGTTTTCCTTTTCCAGCATCAGCACTGCTGGATTTAACCTTTCCCGAAGCAGCTTTCTTAGTAAGGGTTCCCATTCTGACTACTTCATCTGTCAAACGTTGTGCTAGTTCTACAGCACTCTTAAAGGTGGCAGGATTAGACGAAGTCACCAAGCTTCGAATCTGCGGTACCAAACTCCAGATATACCTTTCAGTGCGCTTGTACTCAGGTGTGACCATGTGTAGTATAAATATAGTTAAACCAAGTTTTGTATAAATCATTCATGTACACAAACATAATGTTTATATGTATAGCAGGAAACACTAGTGTTCTTATTAAAAAAACCATTTCTTATTTTACTGTAAGAATGTCATTCTTACTACAATTCAGTCGATGTGTTAGGAAACACCAGTTTAATCATAAACATTTCCTAATAATAGTTGCAGGAAATACAGTTTAACAATCAAGTAAATATTTTCATATAAGTAGCTGTAGGTAACACAGGTTTAACAGTCAAGTAAACATTTCCTATAAAAGTAGTTTTGTCGGGAAACCAAGTTTATCCAATCAAGGTAAACATTTCCTAAAAAGAAATCATGCATAGGAATGCCTTTCCTATTTGTTTTGTAGTTTTGTTGTTTAGTTATGTGGGAAATGTAGACTATGATCCCTCTAAGGTGAGCGACACCTTCAAAGTTAAAGTAACGACTCCTAGTACTATAACCAAACCACGACTAGTGGATGTTGTTGCCTCAGTAACACGGTAAGTATACACTCCTCGTTACGACTGCCGTCGTGTGGTTGGAATGACAAACGAGTATATCAGTGGGAGGGTTGTCAAATCGATAGTACTATCTGTATACTCAGTGGCTAGAGTCACCTAGCTAATGGTTATAGGTTGCAAGCACTGGGACTTATGTGCACTACAACTACCTCGCGTAAACCTAGGATCGTACCAAGATTCGTTGTCTTATTCCCAAAAAGTTGTGAAAACGTTTCATATAGTTAACAGTTGAATATAAAGCCTAAAGCATTTATACAAATCAGTTTGATATAAAAGCATGTCAAGCAATTATATAAACAAGTAGCATGTAATAGCACATAGTTCTATGTTTTCCACCCCTAGTTTTAAAAGCGTTTAAAACAAGTAAAAGGTAGGGGCTGTGAACTCACGTGTAGCAAGTCTTCAGCTAGTACAGCTAGTAATATACCGTAGTCCGAACGTGCCTCTCAAATACCTAGACACAATTAAATATACTTGACATAAGTATATGGACTAATCGTTAAGTTGAAATGTTTATAACATTTTAGTTGTTGGTGATATTTGCGTTGATACGATCGTTGTATACCAGTATATATTTACATACACTTATTAGTTGAATATATATATTTTTATATATATTATATGTTATTTGTCGTCATTGATTATACATATATACGTATATTATAAAAGTCGCGTATATATATATATATATATATGTAGTTATTATCGTTATTGATTATGTTTCCAAAAACATAATTATGGTAGTTATAACAATATCTTTGTTGAATGCGGTTGTCGTAATCCATTTATATAACTATATAAAATTTATAATCGTCCATTACATATATAATACATTTGTCGTGTTACTAGTCTCATTTGTCCCGTTTACTCGCCACTTATATATAATCCGGTTTAAAGTTTGCATTTTGAAATCTCGTAGCCCGTTGGGCTCGGCCCAATTGGTTTGGCCCAATATCAAAATCTAGTAGTTTGGCCCAAATATGTGTGGCCCAAAATAGTTTGGCCCAAGTACGTTTAGCAATTCATTTTGGCCCGTTAACAAAATACCATTTTTGACCCAATTTAGATTCGGCTCGTTTGGCCCAAAAAGTTATATTATTAATTGTCCGTGTCAAAATAATGTCTCGCGGTCGTGTACAACTTTGTCCCAAACTTTGTATCATTAGATTTTATAACTTTTTAGTATTTGTATTTCGTACGCGTTAATGTATTTGTACTACGAAATATGTATCGACTGTGTATTATTCAAACGCATCGAAAAAGTCAGGACACAGCCTGCCTAACCGATCGGGTGAAGTTTTAACAAACCGTTCGGCTCAATCACCCCTTATCCGATCGGCTAAAAGGGATGAGCCGATCGGCTCATTGATTCCAGCTGATCGGCTGGTTAAAACCAACCGATCGGTTTGGTTCCTGGCTCGTGTTCGTCCCCTGTTCTTGTTCTGTAAATGCATATATGTATATATTCGGGTGTTTGATCTCAGTTTGTGTACACTACTACATCATCATAATATATCATACAATCCAAACTATAACATGTTTACATACATACTAACATTATACATAAAAAATTTATATGATCAAAGTATGAATATATATATATTTTTGAACCTTACAAAGATTATAGATGAAGATGACTATGATGATGATGAATCTGATGTTGATGATGACGATGACCGAGATGATGATAATGGTTAAGATACCATTTTGTTTGTAGTTTGTGTATGGATGTTTGATGGTTTTGAATGTAAGGATGAAGATGATCAATGGAGATGATCTTGTCTCTGCTCTTTGTTCTTGCTCGACACACACACAAAACCCAGATTGAATTATTGATGTTAGGTGATCAAGTGAGGAAGTGGTAGCATATAGAAATGTGTTGGTTAAATTTTTCAAAGGAGAAGTATGGAGGGGAAAGGAAAATGTCGACATATATTTTAGTTTGGTTTGTTTGTTTGGGTTTTCAACCCGTTAATTCTGTGTACGGGTCCAATTATTTGTACCCCGTGTCCCACTCAATTATTCGTTTGTTTAAATTTTATTTTAAACTTTATAATTGATAAGTAAAATAAATGAAATAATGTTATTTAAAAATTTTAATAAAATTATTCACCGTAGTGGGACTGTACAGTTTATTTGTGTGCCAGATTTCGGTTGAATTTGGAATTTATATTTTAAGGTAATGTTCCAAATACTAAAACAGTAACGGGAAAATAAATACTTTTATTATTTTCGACCTTTAGGTACGTTTTATAATTATTTCTGTTCGTGTATGACGCGCTCATCACGTTTAATATAAAACGTATAATATCGTATATTATTTCAATAATATAAGTTAATAATATTTGTAATTAATAATTTTCGAATTATTAATTATATTGTATCACCAACTTTGTTGTATTAAATTTTTGAAATTAAAACTCATTCACGAAACAACTGAAAAGATTTTTGAAATCCAAAACAAATTAAAAGCCGCACGTGATCGTCAGAAAAGTTATGCTGACGTGAGACGCAAACTACTCGAGTTGACTATCTCCCACTTCGGTCCAACATATCAGTGATCGGCACTTACGATCGTACAATGCTTCGAAAGGTGCAACCTTAATGCTGGAATGATAACTGTTGTAAGAAAACTCGCACAATAGTAGGTGTTTTTCCCAGTTTACACCGAAGTCAACTACGCAAGCTCGTAGCATGTCTTCCAGTGTTTGAATGGTTCGTTCACTTTTTGGCCGTCGGTTTGAGGGTGGTATGCGGTACTCATATCCAGACGGGTACCCAATGATTTCTGAAGTGATTGCCAAAAGTGGGATGTGAAGCGACTATCTTTGTCGGAGATGATCGACATTGGAACACCGTAACGGGTTACGATTTCCTTCAGATAGATTTGGGTTAGGCGTTCCATTTTATCGGTTTCCTTGATCGCAAGAAAATGGGCAGATTTTATGAGACGATCGACGATCACCCAAATGGTATCGCAACCGCTCTATGACTTGGGTAGTTTGGTTATGAAGTCCATAGCGATTTGTTCCCATTTTCGTTGAGGAATCTCGGGTTGTTGGAGTAAACCAGAAGGTTTTTGATATTCGGCTTTGACTTTTGAGCAAGTAAGGCACTTGCCGACATATGTGGCGATTTCAGCTTTCATGTTCGGCCACCAATAGAATTCCTTGATGCCGTGAGACATTTTGTCAGATCCCGGATGGATAGAATATTTGGACTTGTGAGCTTCATCCATCACCAAGTCTCGAAGGTTTTCGAAACTAGGTAACCAATTTCGGTTTGAGAAGTACCTAACTCCATTAGGTTTGATTTCAAATTATTTATCCATGCCTCGCAAGGCTTCATTCTTGATGTTTTCAGGTTTAATGGCTTCGAGTTGAGCAGTGAGGATTTGAATGTTAAGATCATTATGGATCGTCATACTGAGGGCCCAGACTCGAAGTGGTTTGGAACGTTCTTTTCGACTAAGGGCATCAGCCACAACTTTAGCCTTACCCGGATGATACTTGATTTCGCAATCGTAATCTGTAAGCAACTCGACCCAGCGACGTTGCCTCATGTTGAGGTCTTTCTGATCGAAAATGTGTTGGAGACTTTTGTGGTCGGTAAAGATTGTGCACCTAGTGCCATAAAGATAGTGTCTCCAGATTTTGAGTGCAAGCACCACGGCTCCAAGTTCAAGATCATGTGTGGTGTAATTCTTCTCGTGGATCTTGAGTTGTCGGGAGGCGTAGGCAATGACCTTGTCCCGTTGCATCATCACGCAACCGAGACCTTGGTGAGAAGCATCGCAGTATACCACAAAGTCATCGGTGCCTTCGGGTAGAGATAGAATAGGAGCACTGCAAAGCTTTTGTTTCATGAGTTGAAATGCTGACTCTTGTTTATCAGTCCAATCGAACTTTTTATCTTTTTGAGTCAATGTTGTGAGTGGTTGGGCTATTTTTGAGAAGTTTTCAATAAAGCGCCGATAGTACCCAGCAAGACCCAAGAATTGGCGTACATCGGTCGGCGTTCGGTGCTTGCCAGCACTTAATAGCCTCGATTTTTTATGGATCAACATGAATTCCTTGACTATCGATAACATGACCAAGGAATTGAACGGTTTGCATCCAGAACTCACACTTAGAAAATTTAGCATAAAGTTCCTCGTGTTTAAGCAGTTCTAGAATAGTTTTGAGATGTTGCGCGTGTTCTTGTTCGTTTTGCGAGTATATGAGAATGTCGTCAATGATGATAATGACAAACTTGTCAAGATAAGGCTTGCACACCCGATTCAGAAGATCCATAAATACCGTCGGTGCGTTGGTTAGACCGAATGGCATTACCTGAAACTTGAAATGACCATAACGGTTTTTGAAGGCTGTTTTCGGGATATCTGAGTCGCGAACCCGTAGTTGGTGATAACCTAACCGAAGATCGATCTTTGAATAAAAACTCGACCCTTGAAGTTGGTAAAACAGGTCATCAATGCGTGGGAGAGGGTAACGGTTCTTGACGGTTAGTTTGTTCAACTCTCGGTAGTCGATACACATTCTGAATGAACTATCTTTCTTTTTAACAAATAGAACTGGAGCTCCCCAAGGTGAAGAACTCGGCCTAATGAATCCTCTTTCCGGGTGTTCATGTAATTGGTTGGACAACTCCTGAAATTCGGATGGAGCTAAGCGGTATGGTGCTCTGGCCACTGGTGCAACACCTGGCACGAGATCGATTGAGAACTCAACCTGTCTTAGTGGTGGTAGACCAGGTAGTTCCTCGGGAAAGTCTCGAACGATTGGAACATCCTCCAGTCGCTTCTCCTCCGACTTTTTCTCCATGATGTGCGCGAGGATTGCTGATATCGCTCGTTTTGTACATGTTTATCTCTCACGATATCATTGTTTTTGAGCTTGTTTCTATTCAATTTCATGAACTTTTGGTACTTATTTAGTTTGAAATTGATTTCATGTGTTAAGGTTGTTGATCGAGGAAGAAAAGATAAAAAGATGGAAGGTTTTGCTGATTTGGCTATGATGCACCATTTTGGCCATATCTTTCTCATACGAACTCGGATTGAGGTGATTCAGGCGGCCAAACGTTCGTATCTCAGAGCTCTATAGTTTTTGAAAAGATGGTTAGCTGCAAAAGAGGTTGAATCTGTACGGATTCATGGGAATCCGACCGGATTCCCATTTTTTCAGGTGAAATTTTCGATCAAGTTTTCAGAGCAAGGGCTGGCAATCCGCCCTGGGAATCAGTCCGGATTCCCATGAATCAGTCCAGATTCCCATGAATCTGACCGGATTCAACTCACAAAAAAGTCAAACTCTGCTTTATAATCTGCAGCCCCTCACCTACCTTCACAAAAGTCACCACAGACGGCAGTAGCAGCAAAAATGAGACTTTCATGCCTCAAAATTAATTTCTCAACTGCATTTCTCCAACCATATTTGCACGCCAAAATCTAGAAAAATCAAGATGGGAGTAATTTTCTTATTTTTGCATTCAATTTCCCAACCATATTATATCCATAAATATACTGAGTTTTTCATCAGAGAGGGGAGAACTGGTGACGGAGAGACGAGTGTGGATACCCCTCTGGGTGACAGACGGAGGAACCATCTCCAGATTTCCATTCCAAATCACAATCAATTTCTATTTTCATTTTCATTAGTTTTGTAATTCTCGACACTGTAATTTGTTCATCCGGATACATCAAACTGGAGTTGAGCTCAAGAATCATTTGGATACAAAACTCAACCACAAAATTATTGTAATCATTCGGTTAGCATTTTCATATCTTTATTATTATGTTTTCTGTGATTGCATTAAATTTATGTTTGTGTCGTATGATTATTATGAGTAGCTAATTTTCCTTAGTACTTGCTTGGATGAAATAATTATTGATTAGGGGTGTTAATCTTTTGAGTTTACTAATGAATAATTTATGTTTAATCGTGAACCTAATGTATTTGAGTTTTAATTCCATGGATTAATCTTGTTGATAAGTTAGTATATGATCAATTTATTGAAAGCCTTTTCAAATCACTAATTCATTTTAGTTGTTTGTCTATGAATAACTAGTAATTGATTGTGAAAGCAAGATTTTAAATAAATTAATCCATTAAACTCAAATGTGTTAGATAGTAAATTGACGAAAGTAATTTGCTAGATTGAATTATAAATTAGTTAAATAAACTTAAGATGCGATTTGAGCTTTATATGATTATTTAATTTGTTTGTAGATTATTGTGTGATGAATTGACGAAAGTAATTATCACATTAATAATTTATTACAAATATTTGTCTATGAATAATTGTCTAATGATGGCTAACGCAGATTTAGAACAAGTTAAACAATTTAAGCTTAATCGTGTAAGATAGTAATGTTGATGAAAGTAACTTACTAGATTAAATCTTAAGTTAGTAAATCAAAATTAAGTTATAGGTGATAGCGAAAGTTAATGCTAGCTTAATTGAGATTTACATAAACTGGTTATAACAAACACCCCGAAATCATTAGTGAAATAATCCAAGCAAGTATCCTTGTATTACGTGATAAACCAATAATTTAAATCTGGCCCTTAAAAGCCCAATTGCCCTAGATTAGTTGAAAGTAGTTTTAAGCAACGTGACAATTCGGTCACGAAACCCCCACCATTTACTTTATGTACAAATTAATTACATTTAGATAAAATTCTTAAACCCACATTCCATGTGTTCGAACCTGGATTTACCAAAACTATACTACTATACGATAGGGTCCACTGCCCGGTTGTGTAATAGTCTAAGCACGGTATTTTCTAGTTCATTCTACAACGATAAATTTTTATAACTAGATTTTACACATCAATTGCCGGATAACCTTTTCTCAAAAATTTTCTGGTTTTCAAACAAGAGATGATGTTTAGTCTCGACCCACCGATCTCCCCTGTATGATCAAAGTTCTACCGGCGGCGAGAGGAATATGAACGATCTTATCATAACAGATGATTTCCGCACGATGTTTGGACAACCAGTCCATACCAATGATGATGTCGAAGCTTCCGATTTCAATATGCATGAGATCGATTGGAAAGGTTTCGTTAGCTAGGTTTCGTTAGCTAGGTTGCTGGAAGAGTTGTTGGATTTTGGGGCTCGGCAATCTTTGGTCGAATGTCCGTACCTCCGGCAGTTGTTGCAAGGAGTACTACATGGACCATCGTGGTGGTGGTTACACTTGGAACAATATGGTTTGCTCCCTGTGTACCCACGTTTGGGTTCAGAGTTGGTGTTGTAAGCTTTGAAGGTGTTGGGTTTCTTTTCTGGTGGATGGTGGTGTTCAGCAGATTTGCGTTTGTTGTTGGAGAATGCATTGGATGTCTCACGGCTAACAATCATTTCCATGAGTTCATGTGCTAGACGGATAGCACTTTGAATGGTGGTTGGTTTAGATGAGGCGACATTTCCCTGGATATTCTCCGGGAGGCCGCAGATGTATTTCTTGATGCATTTTTCGTCCGTGTCTACCAAACCCGGACATAGAAGGGCGAGTTGCTGGAATTTGGTGGTGTAACTAGTGATATCATTGCCCTGAACAATTAGGTGCCAGAATTCTTCCTCCAACCTGTGGAGTTCCTCGGTGGGGCAATATTCATCCCTTAGCATTTTCTTCAGATCCGCCCAAGGGAGTTGGTTTGCTACATCAATGCCCACAGAACTGGCATGAGTATTCCACCAGGTTAGTGCACCTTCTTGAAAGGTGTAGGCAACGAATTTGACCTTACCATCTTCTGTGCAGTTGCACAAGATGAAGACTGATTCGATCCTTTTGATCCACTTGATTAGACCGATGGCACCTTCCGTGCCCTTGAAGTTTAACGGTTTGCAACTGAGGAAATCCTTGTAAGAACAAGGCTTGATAATAGGTGTATTGTTAACGGTTTTTTCACTCCCTCGAGTATTCCTTGGTGAGTCCCGAGCGGCCAAGGCTTCGGCCACAGCCCGAGAAACGATGGCATTAAGTTCGACGTCACTGTAACTTTTCCTTTTTGGCGGCATGATTCTTCAAGAAAGTAAACAATAGATACGTGAGAAATTGTACCAGAATGATAATTACGACAGACGTTTATATATAAAAGGGGTAATATATAACATCACAATATTAAAATCAATAAAATAGAATAAATGAGAGAAATTGTCCACTGATATTACGAAGTCAAGTGATTACAGACAACTTCTAGTTACGAGTTTCAAAAGTTACAGACTTAGCCATTGTGCAAAAGGTGCCGGGAATTGTTACATCCGGTCGAATTACATAGGTCCTACGAAAGCATAATAGAGTACAGAGTTAGCCTAAGCTAATTTTGAGCTGGTCCTGGTGGCGAGATCAAGGTGATAACTCGTTCCATGGTCTCAGCAAGTTGTCCAGCCATTCTGGCATTCTCCTCAGCCATGGCTAGTCGTTGTTCAAGTTGTTGTGTGTGTTGTTCATTTTATTCCAATCGGGTTCGTAGGAATGCGACCTGTGCCTCCGCATCCACAAGGCGGTCACGAAGGTCGTTCATGTTGTCAACTGTGTTTTCGTAGTCTTCGGAGACTTGTTCGATACGTTCCATCGTTGTGAGTCTCCAATTCTCACGGTTTTCTTGCAATTCGATATCCATGTCGCGCAGACGTCTCTCGTGATGATGTAGCCTAGCAGCTAGAACAGGAACCGTGAAATGGGCAGGTTCTAGAGTGTAGGGGAAACTTCCATGTTGGAGAGTTCCCCGTTCGTGGTAGGGAGTTGGATTCCTTCCTCGTCCCTCCAGGTATCGAGTCATTCAGATAACCATCTCCATTGGCCCGTTGTTGCTTGCCAACGAGACTGATCATTGAGATTTATTTGAGTGGGGTATGGGCTAGCTCGAGGCAACCCCGTGTTCCTCCTAGCTACCCTTGAGTTTCGTGATCTAGACGGATAAGAGCGTGATGAATTAGGTGATGTGTTTGCCATTTCTGAGACAACGCGTTAGAGAAAATGAGGCATATATTCATATAATACGTATATAATATAGCCTAAAATATTGAGTGGGAGCGAGGCCTAAACCTATATCACATAATAGCCTAGGGTGTCTAGCATAGGCATGTCTGAGTCCCGGTTTCTCTCATGGTCAGAGTCAATTAGTGTATTCCTGTTCAATAAAACCATTTCAGACCTTACATCATCTTTCTTTAATTGTACATTGTGACACCCGTCAAATTAGGACTAGTAATTAGAGCCTAATCAATTGTTAATACATGTAATTAGTTTTGTGTTAGGCTAATTTATGTATCGAAATATATATTGAGGAATATATACAATTATACGATTTGATTAAATCGTACAAGTTTCAAATCGAATGTAATTCGGTTCAATTAAATACGGACGTTGGTGAACAATTTTATTAAATAATATAACATTATTTAATAACACTATTTTACCCAAAATTTTATTCTGATAATAATACTTCGTAATTAATTAGTATCGTACAAACAAACGTCTACGCGATTAAATATTAAACGCGCAAACAATCAAAACGAAACTAAGTTATATTTTATATAACTCAAGTATTAAGTATTTGGTAAAATACTTCAACAAAAATATTGACTAAATCCTCGTATTTTAAAACGCATGTTTAAAACGTGCAAAATAATTAATTAACGATTAAACGATCAGAAAAACGAACACCGCACGGAGCGCAAACGCGGGGATTAAAATTAGGGAGACTCCCCCCCCCCCCCCCCCAAAAAAAAAAATCAGCCATTCCCCCCCCCCCCCCCCCCCCCCCCTTACCCTCATTTCCCACTTATCTCTCTCTCCCCTCTCTTCTTTTCTCTCTAAAAACCAAACCACCACCATCCACCTTAAATCACTAAATAACACCACAAAACCACCTCAAATCACTTGGAGCTTTTGGAGAAAAACGACCACCACGCAACGATCTACAACTCTATCTTTTCGAAATTTCCATTCGACACTTTGTAAGTTTCCGACAAATCTCGAAACTCTTCGATTTCGTTTATTTTTACATAAAAATTATTTATATAAGCTTAAAATGTCCATATAAGGGTTGGGTAAAAGAATCAGACCAAACGGAAACCCGAAAACTCGTTTTTGGCTCAAAAACTCGTTAACAGCTTTAAGTGTCGCAAAGACGTGCAGACATGCGACACTTCGTGCGACACTTAAGTGACGCATAGAGTGTCGCTAAAAGCCCTAATCCTGCGACACTTGTTTAAGTGTCGCATAAAACCCCTTTTTACCGACACTTTTAGCGACACTTACCCTGGACTCTACTTAGCGACACTTTCAGCGACACTTGCCTGAGTGTCGCATACTATCAAACGACACTTGTCTAGCGACACTCTCAGCGACACTTGCCTAAGTGTCGCATACAATCGGACCGACACTTGTCCAGCGACACTCGCCTAAGTGTCGCCTATACTTGAAGCGACACTTGCCTAAGTGTCGCCTAAAACAGAAAGTTTACAAATCCATATTTCACTAAGTATTGAGGCACAAATCTGACACCATTTTACCCGAATTCAAATCCCAAGTGCATTTTTCACCAAAGCAATACAATAGAAATAAAAATTTTCCAAGCTGACCTGGTAGCTCGACCCCAGCCAGGGGCTCTGCCCCTTGGACCCCGCCAGGGGCTGCCGCCCCTTGGACCCTGCTACCAGGGGCGCTGCCCCCGGACCCCCGTCATTAACGGGCTTCGCCCTTACCCTAGGTTCACAAGTAACGGTGTTACATCTAAACTTTCACACAAAGTGTTGAACTTGTATAACATCAAACACGAATGCAACACAACTTCTAAAACACATTGGAACTTAGTTTTAGGTATAACACTTCAAAATCATCAAAAAAATAATGTGGGATTATTGTTACGAACAAGCACCAACGGGCCGTACACATTTTCAAACACTTAAACAAACAACCAAATCGCGGTAATTTGGACATTCTAAGTTGGACGAACAACTACAAGGGCAGTCTTTCGAGATGCCTACTCATGTTATAACCATTGTGTGTCTTGGACACCCTCAGGTTACAAGTCTTCGGACATCAATCCACCGCTAATCAATTTAAGTTTATTAATTTAACCACTCAAGGATCAGGTGAGTCTCATGGCCCCTATTTTACTGTTTTCATTAAGGGGTGTGATATTATTGCTCGTTTTGTTTTACAAGTAGAACGCAAGTACAATTCAATCAAATACTACATGAGTTGTTTTCAACTAATCAATAAAGCCCTCCATAGCATAGTCTGGTAATACATCTGTAGCGTGAATGTTAGTATATGATATCATATAGGATTGACAATCCTCGTCCGGGTTAGCACGCACTAACTGGTCAAGCGGACGTATTAGCATTTGGGAAGACGAGTGTAGATTAGGCACTTGTAGGAGGCAACTCAGTTGGGTTTCCTTAATTGGACCTGACACTCAAGTTAAGCTCAGACTATGTGCTCATGGCTGTATAACTTTTATTTTGCTTAATTGCATTTTAAATTCAATTATATTATAAAATCTTGCAGTTCATACAAATATGTATTGACATACAAACCTGTGAGCTCACCAGCATTTCGCTGACCCATTTTAGCATGTATCACAGGTGACCAGCAGTAGGTTGGACTGCTCAATCAAGATATATTAGCTCGAGTCTGCATGCAAACAATCAGAGATTTTAGCTTCATTATTATATTTTGTATAGATTAATTTTGTACTTAAATCTCTCATTTTCAACCAGAGCTAATGTAGACGATATTTTGATGTAAACTTTTGTTTTATCAACATCAATGTAAAACGACGCATGTAGTGGTCGTTCATTATATCTTTGTGCTGTGTATATTGATTAGTCGTGCCCCGACCCGATTCGCTTCCGCAACCCGAATTTGGGGGTGCGACATACATAGTTGATCAGGCTATGTTAAATTAAAGTCGTATGCTGTAATTCCTGAACCAGTTATACCTATTAAGGAAATACTGCCTGACAGTCATAGTCTAGGCCCACTAATGCAACCTAGTTCATTATAACCTTAGTCTCTGATACCAATCTGTCGCACCCCCAAATTCGGGTTGCGGAAGCAAATCGGGTCGGGGCGCGACTAATCAATAATCACAAGCACAAAGATATAATGAACGACCACTATATGCGTCGTTTTACAATTGTATTGATTAAACAAAAATTTTACATCAAAATATAGTTTACATTAGCTCAGTTTCTGGATTGAGAGATTTACATTACATAATTAATCTATACAAAATATAACAATGCAATTGAATCTCTGATTGTTTGGATGCAGACTCGAGCTAATGATTCTTGATGGGCAGCCAACCTACTGCTGAGTACCTGTGATACATGCTAAAATGGTCAGAGAAACGCTGGTGAGCTCACAGGCTTGTATGTCAAAACATATTGTATGAACCACAAGATTTAATTGAATTTAAATTGCAATTAAGCAAAATAAAAGTTATACGGCCATGAGCACATAGTCTGAGCTTAACTTGAGGGTCGGGTTTAATTAAGGAATTCCGATCAAGGTGTGTTGCTGCCATCGTTTAACACAACAACAACGTGGTTTGTAAGTTTTAAAATTTGTAAAGCTGGGGTCTAAGTGTACCTTACTATTACTGAACCAAAAAGGCTAGTAAGTGGTAAGTTGGACCTAGAGTCGTTCTTAAAGAGAAACTGAATTGAAACGGAGGTGATCCAATCAATCAGGGGTTTCCTAGTAAGGGAGTCTAAAAGTGGTTGGGAGTATGGTTCAGTATGCTAAGTAAATTAAATAAAGCAATAAAATATATTATAAAATTCAGATGATGGAAGGATGCATTTGTTGTGACTTCATTAGCGATAATTATAGGATGATGACTTTTGGTTATAAGGGGAAACGCAAATCCGAATTTGATGTGTTCATCGAATTCGTATCCTTGTGGTATAACCGTTAAATTCCTTATTAGTCGGTTATCAACTAATATGTCACGAGGAACTAAGGTATCGTGATTCTGATAAGACAGATGATGCTCAACTCTCCACACTCTCCTTTGAGGGAGTCAGTGGCCCTTATTATTGAACGCATTCGTTCGTGGGCGAAGGTATAGAGTAACAGGCCCATATGGAAGTCCGACCGTTCTTAATACCACAAAGATTACAAATTTAACGAACTACTAATTCAGATAACTTGTTCGGACTACTTACTTGTTTCCTATCAGTGTTTGTAAAGTTCTAATAGGCATAAGAAACGATTAATGGTTTCGTACGTATCTTACTTTTGAAAACTGAATCATAAGAGAAACGGTTCTTTTAATAGTGGTTTTAAACATGCCTTTCTAATCATAATCAACAAATCCCTAGGTTTTTGTAAACATTTATTTAGCCTGTAGCTTACCTAATCTAATCTAAATTAATCTACTCCTAATCTACTTTAGTCTAAAATGCTGGCGGCGTTTGATATTTAGTTAAACCCAGACCATGTCAGAAAATACTATGGTGCTCCCACAATGTAATTCGTCGTTACCCGAAGTTTCCATTGTGAGTTTAATTACTTCGTAATGCTTGCATGGTAATTACATTGTAATCGGCAGTGTACACACCTATGGTGATTCCGTTATGGTCACAGTGCATTTTACGATGTTTACATGACGTTATAATTAAATCATAGTTTTTATATATATAATTATTGACCAAGCATTGAGGTTTGCGACTCCTCTTTTCAAGGTTACAATCACGTTTGTTGATCGAAAGGCGATTTGGTAATTTTAGGTTTAAAATCGTAAAGATAAAGTAAGTCCGAACAACAGGTTTCTATTTTATCGATCCGCAATGTGACTACCTTCGGTCGTCTGAGATTTTCGTACGTTGGTAATTTGCATAAAGCATTTCCATTACTATATCCGAGAACAGTCGAATAGGGGCTGTCATATTGTGTTATGATAGTTTAATAGTCGGTCCGTAATATGTCTACCTTCGGTCGTCTCAAACTTCCGTACGTTTGTACTTTGCCGAAGGCATTTCCAGCACTATATTTGAGAACAGTCGAATCGGGGCCGTCATATTACTTCCCGACAATTTAAAGTCATCCCATAATCATTTATGCTAATTACATCACAATAAATACAAAAGTAATCTACTCGCTAAGCATGGCAATAACTATATCTAGCATAATTGAATAGAACATATTTGATTAAGATAGATAATTAAGGATAGAAATAACCAGGATTAAATGCGGGAAGGAAAAGACTTGAATTAATAAATATTGCTCCAAGCGTACATCCAATAGATTATGTGACACCCGACAAATTAGGGCTAGTTGTTAGTTCCTAATCATATGCTAATACATGTAATTAGTGCTAGATTAGGCTAATTATATGTATCAATATATATATATATATATATATATATATATATTGGAATATATATACACGTACGCGATTATGTTCAATCTTGCATTTTCATATCGGGCGGATCCCGATACATTAATACGGACGTTGGTGAACTCAATTTATTAAATAATATGAAATTATTTGATAAACATATTTATTTTCAAATATTATTTCGATAATATCATATAAGCGTTTCGTATCGTGTAAAATACTCAGAAATGATCAAAAACGCGTAAAACACGCCCGACAACATTTTAACAACTTAAAATAAAGTATTTGGGATAATACTTTCAATAAAAATATCGAGATTTAAATCATTATTCAAACACGCGTATTAAAACGTATAACGATAATTAAACGTTCAAACGACCGGGTAAACGAGCACTGCACGAAGCACAAATTGAGGAAACAAAATTTAACAAACCCCACACCCATCTAGTGGGCCCCACCCACAAAAAATCAGCAGCCAAAGGGCATGGCAAGCCATGACATGCCATTTGACTTCAACCTCATTGTTACTTCACCCACACTTTACTCATCCTTCCATACTCTCCATCCCCTCTCTTCACCACTTTCCTCTCTCTAAAAACCTGCCACCATCACCACCATAAACCACCATCATCTTACCCATTTTACTTGAAGAAAAACGAAGGAGAAGCAAAGAAGAAGAAGGAAGAACACCAAGCCGAGCTAGCCGCCTCCATCACCTCTCTAGATCACGATTTCTTGTAAGGATCCTCACCACTTTCACTAGATTTACTTGAAGTATACTTGTATACATGTTTAGTTGTACATTTAACAAGATTATGTCCAAAATATAAGCTAAAACTCATTTTTCTTGAACTTATATTCACACTGCTTTCTGTCCAGAAAGTTGGTCAACTTTCACGATTTTTATAAAATTCATATCTTAACTAAATTGAATGTTTCTTAAGCCTAAAATATATCCTGTGATGTTAGCTTTCCAACGACACCAATTTTGTAACATATTGATCTCGTTTACTATTTTAAAATAATATTTCCGTTAAGGTGCGCATTACTGTTCCGGAGGACAGAAATGTCTACCTCCTTCTCGAGACCATATCTTGAGTTCTAGACCACTAAAATATATGAGACCAGTGCCAAAACCTCACATAATTTGTTAACTTTAAAAAGTTCTTCTTTAGCCTTTTCCAGAAATACACGGTTTTTAGTGGATAAGCTGATCTTTAGACTGTAGCTGTTCTTGAACCAAAACCGACACCCTTCATGATTGTTTTTGTTGAAAATAGTAAATGATTATATAAAAATACCATAAAGTGCAGTTTTACACTAGACATATAGGAGAACATGTATAATTTTTAGTTAGGCTTAATTTGGTTTAAAAGTTGATCTAAATGAGAGACTTGTCGGGTAAATATCTAGAAAACCAAAGTGTAAGGACTGTTCTTGCCATTTCACAAAAATCCGACAATCCCTATTGACGGATTAATTAGTCCGTCAATCCTCATTATTATCGCATAAATAAATCCGTGAAAAAAACAAAAACCCGTGAATCTCACTAACACATAAACAAATATCCGTGAATATCATTCACGCATAGACGAAAACCCGTGAATCTCATTAACACATAAACAAGACCCGTGAATATCATTCACGCATAAACGAATATCCGTGAATATCATTCACGCATAAACAAAAACTCGTGAATATCATTAACACATAAACAAGTCCGTGAATTACTATTCTCACATAAACAGTGTCCGTGAATCCCCATTGTCGCATGAACAGTGTCCGAGAATCCTATTGACGTAGTACCCTATTGTCGGACTAAATGTGGCCTTTGACTTTCTTTGACTCACGAACTAAATGGATTATCGGATCCTTTGGACTGTCGGACTCACTTTTGGGAAAATTTCACTTTTATAATTCTAAGTTTCGAGACTCTACACTTTCGGACCATGAAATTGCCACACATATATATGTATAGTGAACCCTAAAGCTTAAACGCCGAAAACAATAATATTACAAGAGTATTATGAATCAACTTGACATAAGTCAACTAAAATGATATTTGCGAAACATTATTATAAACCATCACCAACGGGCCGTACATATTTTCAAAAACTCAAACTAATCAATCAAACAACCAAATTAATTGGACATTACTAGTTGGATGAACAACTAGCACGGACGGTCTTTTGAGACGTCTACATATACTTATAACCTTGCGCGTTGTAAACGCCCGGCAGGTTACAGTCTTTGGACAACTCATTGTACACCATCATTATTTGCTATTGCAAACGTATCAGATTCAGGTGAGTCTCATAGCCCCTCATTTTACTGTTTTTAACCCAGGGGTGGGAATACATACTCGTTTTGTTTTACATGTGGACATGAGTACTAAACCTCGATATATACTGCATGAGTTGTTTTGCTAATCATTTAAAGCCCTCCACTACATAGTTTGTTTATATGGAATTGACAATCCCCGTCCGGGTTAGCACGCATTAACTGGTCAAACGGACGCATTAGCATTTGTTCATACGAGTGTAGATTAGGCACTCGCAGGGAGGCACCCTCGCTCAGGCACTTGGTTGTGATCCTGACCCCTCAGTTAAGCTCAAACTATGGGCTCATGGCAGTGATATACATCTATTTTATTTGCTTGATTGCAAATCATTATATTAAATCTCATGGTTCACACATCATGTTTATCTATACAAACCTGTGAGCTCATCAGCTTTTAGCTGACGTTTTAGTATGTATTCTCAGGTACTCAGCAGTAGTAAATCTGCTCAGGATTATTAGCTTGAGTCGCATACAGACACCAGGAGATTTCCCTGCATTTCTACATTTTGTAAACTAGATATGCCTTAAAATCTCTAAACATTAATTTCGAGCTTTTGTAAACATTATTACATTGTAAACTTTTATAATATCAATGTAAGCAGTAAACGACACATATAGAGTCATTCACTTTATCTTATGTGCTTGTGATATTTGATTAGTCGCGGTTCGACCCGATTTGCTTCCGCACAGTAAATTTGGGGGTGCGACAGATTACAACACTTTCTTTTCTTTCGTTCTATTCCAATTCCGCTCCTAAACTAGCCTTAATACTAATCCGAAGTTGGAAAACAGAATGAGAAAGAAATCTTGAATTTTGAGAGTAAAAGAGTTGGAGAATAATTATGAAAATAGTGTGAAAGTGTGTGTTTTTGAATTTGGGTTGGAATGGACTATTTATAGGTGAGAAATGGTGCATTTTAGCACCTATTAGGCTCATTTTAGCAAATGCCCGAATCTGGTAAAAAGTTGCCCGGCCGAGTACAGCACGGATCCCAAAAAAGTACCAAAAAGGCGGAAAAGTGCCAGACACCGGGCCGCGACGGGCCCGCGTCGGGTGGGGGCGAGCCGGCGGCGACTGGGTGGTATGTTCCTCGAGCCGGCGGCGGGTGGGGTGAGCCGGCGGCCGGCCGGGTCGGTCCGACGCAGGTCGGTTGGCTTGGTTCGTCGGCCGACTTGCTTCTTTCGTTCGCGATTTCTAGCGTATCTCCTTCGTTATGCGTTCGATTGCGATGATTCTTTTTTTGTTGGAATCGATTTTCAAAAACGAAGACGTTGAGGCAAAGAAATCTTTGAGGTGATTTTCCTTTATTGAAATACTTTGTTCCGAATACTTTGAATCTTTCGCGTCGCGTAGAATCTTCATTCTTTATCCGTTTTAGTTGATTCTTTAGGCGTTGGATTCTTTTTACAAAAACGAAGACTTTGGTAAGGAGAAATCTCAAATATGGGTCTTTTAACTTCAAATCTTGTTTTGATTGCTTCGGTTCTTCAAATGCGTGTGGAATCTTCGTTTTTCGTCCGTTTATCGTGACTTTTCTCGTGCATTCTTATTTTCTGCAACTAGACAAAATATTATTGATTAATGTAATATTTGAGTTCATTTGTCTATAATTCATCTGAAGTTGAGAGAGATATCGTTAGTAAAAACGTGATTTTTTACGCGATATCAAGTATCCCACACTTAGAATCTTGCTTGTCCTCAAGCAACTCATCTTCTAAAACGATTGAGAAATTTTTTTAAGAAAAGAAAGTCTTGCATAAGATCTATCGGGAATAAATAAGATTTTCGTGCCTTTGAAAAATTTAAAGAAGTGATCTTTTCGGAGCATGCTTTTGATCATCTCCATCTTTGTATACATGACTAGGCGATCTCTCACAGTGGTCACTCAAATCACTCAAAGTGTTTGGGGGTGTCCTATTCTAGAATATTTTTATATCAATCGCTCAGAACGCCAGTCATGTAGCGCTTTTCGTCATAGGCTTGATCGAGAATCAAATCGATGCTCATTTGGCGAGGATAAAACAAGTCAGTCGGGTCGCAACATCCTATGGATGGTGGAAATAAAGGTAAAGGTTTTCGGGGGGGTATTTGTGCTATGGACTTTATTTGTGAATTTTCTTTTTGGTGAAGAGGAAAGCCGTGAGTTTGTGTTTGGAGGATTGACACCTTGTGTTCTCCACTTTACGGAGGGGGATCTTTCTTTCCATAAGGCTTTTCTTCTATTTTTGGTTCTCTTTTTTTTTTCCGGGTGTCATAACCTCTTGGTTCCTCTTTTTCATCACATAGAGTTGTTGCTCGAAGATTGAAACTTTTATAAAGTCAAAGGGATATATTTTGAGGTAGTAGAGATGACAGGGTTTTTGATGGGTATTTTTGTGAGTAGGGGTAATCCTAGGAATGTTGCTATTCGACTGCTCTATTTACTAACCAAATCGGCTTCTAAATGTATGTCAGGAGCAAGTTCTGACTCCAAACGCGTACATCAGCACACACTCAAGAATCGAATTAGTGAAGCATTTAAAATGAATGCTTTTCATGGCTCAAGTTACCTCACAAATCGAAAATTGGGGTTTATGTGCCTAGTCATGTGATGCTCTTTAGAGAGTACTAATTTAATTTTTCTAAAGAAATTCCCATCTTATTTTATCCTTCCTTCCCTTAAGTAAGTCTTTCCTTGCTTTTTGAAAAATTTTCACATTTGAAAACTAATTTTTGAAAAAAAAAAAATTAATTTTTGAAAAATATGAGTTACTTTTGGAGAAGGATGATTGTGAGAATTAAAATCAAATATATACCATTATCTCACACTTAAAGGAACATCGTCCTCGATGTTCTACTAAGTCTTACTTGGGGTGAAATCCCACACTTAGAGATTAAATCATCCAAGACGTATCCTTTAGAGATGTTTGTTTGGGTGTGAATCCCACACTTAGTGATAAGCATTGTAGATAGTGTATATATGACGAAATGTATAAAGAAGGGTCAGAAGTACTCCGCAGTTATAGGTAAGGCTTTTTCAGTGTGAGGGGTGCTCCGAGACATTTTGATCACCGAATTTAGCTGTTGAGACTATTTTGTTGCTTGGTGCTCCAATTTCATCAAGTCTTTTATTGTGATTAGCCTCGTAGGTGTGAACACTCTGGATTTTGGTTACTTCCTGTAGAATAGCTTCTTCGAGATTCCAGGTGTGAAAGATAGTCGGAGGTTTCATCACTTATTGGAAAGTAAAAAGTACGAAAAAGTGAAAACACGAGTTGCCTCCCGAGAAGCGCTCTTTTAAAGTCGAGAGCTCGACTTCTTCTTCTAGATTATGCTGAATTCATCCCAGGAGGTGGAGTGATCATTGTTTCTCCTGGGCAGAGCGTAGCGTGGTGGAAAGTATTTCAGGAATTGCACTATCATATTCAAGATCAGGTCCGATGGATTGTCGGATTCAATTCTGAAGCTGTTGAAGTGATCATTAGACAAACGGTCGAGGATTGCCATCCCATAGGTGATATATCTTACCGCTCTCGTAACCAATCCGTTAGGATCAATCCTTGCAGTAGTACGAGTTCGGATAGTCTCACGTTGGGGGTGGTCACGGCCGATAGCTGCTATCAGGTTCGTGAATTGGCTCCTCATTTCATCAAAGGTGCCAGATAGAGGATCTCCTTCGAACTCTCGAACAGCTTGGCTCACGTCTCTGATAGCTGGTGCTGCTGACGGGTGAAAGGAAAGTCTGAGTCTGTGAAGACGTACAACAATTTGTTGAATATCTCGCGATATCCGTTGCGGTAGACGTCCAGTTCCACATCTTCTTCTGCGTACATCCCGTAGAGTCACGTAGTCACATAGGTGGCTAGATTGATTTGCGACATATGCGGGATGGATCTTGGCACACTTCGGCTTTCTTCCTCCCATACTGGCTAGTTCATCTCTTCGATGATTATCTCAACATGATGTCCGATGGTCGAGTGGATGATGATTCGTAAGTTCTCATGGGTAGTGAGGTGTTCTCTTGTTTCGATGAGATCTAGTAGTGCTCTTAAGTCTCCCACCATCCTGATATCGGAATAATTCCGTGGGTTTCCATTCACTATTTCTAAGTGTACTCTCATAGATCCGAGTAATGCCTTTTGATTTGCTGAATAGGGGAAAGCGGATCCTGCAAGGGCACCATATATTTTGTGATATATTTGCCTTTGGATGGTACAGAACTCAATTTCTTCCATCGGGTGAGTTGGTCGATAAAGCATTTGAGTTTCCCTCCTTATCTGAGCTGCGAGCGTGTCGGTCAGTTCTCGTAATTGTCGGTTGAGAGTGCGTGATCCTTGTGCTCCATGGCTTGCAGCGTAAGAATCATATTCTTCCTCGATCTCTCGAATAAGGTGTTGTTGATGGAGGTTGTACTCATTGGTGGATTCTCTGATAGCTTCTACGATGACGCGGACGTCGTCGTATTCATCGATCACGTTTATCAGCTCTTGTGAGTATCTATGAGTGGTACTTGTATAACTTCACTAGAGGATGTCGGAGAATTTGCGGGTGCAGGAGGAGTGGGTGGAATAGAGCGTTCGTCGAGAGGGACGGTGACGTGTTCCTCTTCGTCATAGCTCTCATTCCCAGAATCTGTGTTACGTAAATCTGGAAACTAGTGGCATTCTTCATCTGAGGGTGCGTTGTTAGAAGGTTGAAAACTGTCGATTTCGATGATTTTGACCTCCGTGACTGAATCTTGAATGTTTTCTCCTAACTTGCTTGCCTTGTATGCAAGGATTCTTTCAAGAAGTTTGTCGTATAAGCTTGGGTTGCTTGACGATCGGAGTTCTTTTTCAAATTTATTCACTTCTTGGAGTTGGTGTTTGGTGAAAGGTTTTGAAGGGTCGAGGTAGGAGTCAAGAAGGGTCTCCATATTGTGAAGATGGGTGGATCGGAAATACTGACTAACGGCTTCATAATCCACATATTCATTTGTTACTTTCGATGACGTGTTATTTTCGGAACATTGTATTCTCATAACTTCCGCCATCGTTGGTGGTGAATCGGGGAAGTAGGTGTGTGGGGCTATTTCTTCGGCTTCTCCCATCTCTTCAGGGTCCTCTTCGTCTTCTTCAGTCTCTTCATCCATATCTTCCTCTTCTTCTTCAGTTTCTTCCTTTTTAGATTCTATTTCCTCGGATGATTCCATTTCTTCCTCTACTTCGCCATATTCTTCATCTTCTCCTGGCTCAGTCTCTGTATCAGAAATGAAAATAGCCGATCGATTTATTGACCGCTCATCTTCATTCTCTGATTCATCGTCGGAAGTGAGTCTCCCTATCGAAATTGCACATAATTCCTCCTGGTCTGGAGTGTATTCTGGTTGGTCAATCTTGTAGGTGATGCTTTCTCCATGCGATCGTAAAACGATTGTATGGTTATACACATCAATGACCGCTCTTGCCGTGTTCATAAATGGTCTCCCAAGGATGATCGGAATGTTTATGTCCTCGTGGATGTACATTATCACAAAGTCCGTTGGATAAAAGAATTTGTCGACTTGAACTAAGACATTTTCAGTTATTCCTCTTGGGTATCTTACTGATTGATCAGCTAGTTGGACGGTCATCTTAGTGGGTTTCAAGCTTTCAATTTCTAGTCTTCTAAATAAGGAGTAGGGCATAAGGTTTATGTTAGCTCCTAAGTCGGCTAGTGCGATTATGTTTCCGGATTGGTAAAGAGAACAAGGAAGTGTGGATCTTCTGGTGTCTCCTAATTTTTCGGGAAGACTATTCTTAAGTAAGGCAGAACTCTCAGAACTAAGTGGGATGTTGTGTGCTTCTAGTAGTTTATCCTTAGTGGATAGGAGTTTTCTCATATATTTGTCACGAGCGGGAACTCTAGACATGGTGAACCTTAAGTCTAGTTTAAAGGATGATAACTTCTTTGGTTGAACCTTAAGTCTAGCGGGATAAGGGATTTTTACCTCCTTGTTCCAGGTTGGAACAGTTTCTTTGGTCGGTGGGTTGTTGGTAGGTTCCTCTTTGAAAGGGGTGGCAGCAGGTGGTAGAGTGGCTGCTTCCTTGGTGGCGGTGACTTGAATAGCCTCCTTAATGTGCGGGTTATGGACCGTGTTGCTAGGCAAACTTCTTCTAGGTCTAGCCTCAAGACACTGCGCCAATTGTCCTATTTGGGCTTCTAGGTTTTTCAACACAGCCAGTTGGTTCCTCATGAAGAGGTCGGCTTGATCTTGTCTAGCAGACGTCTTTTAGTTGAGTTGGTGCTGACCTTGCATGAACTGGGTGAAGGCGTCATATGGACTCGAGGTTGGTGCATTTGTCTTAGGTTGATCGGTGGATTGGTTTGTGTTTGTAACAGGTGCAGGGAGTGCGAGAGGTTGGTTGTATGCAAGCTGTTGCGGTTGTTATGGGTAAGGAGGATATCTAGGTTGATACCTCGGTGGGTAGGTTATTTGTTATTTCTCGGTGGAAAGGGAGGACCTCTAGGTTGGTTGGTATTTTGGTTGAAACCGGGTGGAAATATCTATGGTCGAGATGGAAACTGAGCATACTAGACGGTGCCATCTGCCTCTTCGTATTCAACTTGCTAAAATGGTCAGAGAAATGCTGGTGAGCTCACAGGCTTGTATGTCAAAACATATTGTATGAACCGCAAGATTTAATTGAATTTAAATTGCAATTAAGCAAAATAAAAGTTATACAACCATGAGCACATAGTCTGAGCTTAACTTGAGGGTCGGGTCCAATTAAGGAATTCCGATTGAGGTGTGTTGCTGCCGTCGTTTAACACAACAACAACGTGGTTTGAAAGTTTTAAAATTTGTAAACCTAGGGTCTAAGTGTACCTTACTATTACTGAACCAAAACGTGTTGAGACATAGATTGTGACAACAGATCTAGCTTGAAATAGGAATGGTGTATTTATTATTATGTTTGTACATTGGTTAAGATTTGTAAATGAATATTTGTTTTGTTATTAATATTCGTTAAATATATTAATGTGTTAAAGTGTTTGACTAATATCGTAAACGAAATAAATAATACGTTTGGTGCGAGTCAAGTTCTCAGGTTGCAAGTATTGCGAGGCAAAGTGAGAACTGAACTCGCAAAGGGCAATGGTTAGAGTATTGGCGAGCCGAGTCCATAAGTAGCCTTGGGCTGCGAGTTGAGCTGGACTCGCAGGCCCATGCGAGCCGAGACGAAACAACATATTTATATGTTTTCGATTCGTGAAAACATAACACTTTTGCAATCCGAATATTAAACCTGCGAATTGATATTCAGAGAAAACAAACCTAACGGCTATGCTTTGACGATTTATCATTTAAAGCTAAGTATTCGTTAATCTAAACGCGAACTTATTCGTTGTTAGTAAGATAACACCGTATTGAGGGATTTCGCACCTTAATACTACAGATAACGAAGTTATCGATCCTAAGAACTAGGGACTTACATCTGGTATAAGAGCTTTCGGGCTAAATACGAGTAAGTTTGGAGTTTTTGTGATTATCGTGTTTGATTTCGGGTCGTTTTTGTGTGCATTATTGCATATTAATGATCAAAATCATTCTCTATACGATTTAGGGTTTGTTTACGGTCGAAATTTCAAGTTTCAATCGTAAAATACCTAAAATTTTCATTTTCGGGTTTTCAGCCATTTCGCGAGTGGAGATTAGGGTTTCAGTAAGTTTGCGAACCGAGTTGAACTAGCGAGTCGAACCTAGCAGCGAACCGAGATCTCTGCGAAACAGGATCACTTGCGAATTGACATCTGTTGCGATCCGAACTGAGGCTTGCGAACCGAGAGTTGCGAGTCGAGCTGAGATTGCGAGTTGAATTGAGTCCTGCGAATCGAGATTTTCTGAATTTGCGAAACAGTTTGACTTTGAGTTTTTACAATGTCTGACTTAAGTAGAATGATCGAGATGGAACACGAGGTGGGAAAATCAAATGTTCCACCTAAGTTGTTGAAGATCGAAGATTACTACAACTGGAAGGACAGATTTGAATCTTACTGTAGATTCCATGATCTGTCGATCTGGATGTGTATCAAGAATGGATACACGGCACCTACTCAAACTATTCAAAATGCTATTGTGGTCCTTACTTATCAGAATATGAGTGAACAACAGAAGGAAGAATATAAGTCTGAGAATCGAGCTCATTCTTGTATTAAAATGTGTCTTCCAAAGGAGACGCTCATCAGCTGGAGTCTTTTCATACTGCAAGAACGCTCTGGGAAGCTCTTGAGAAAAGAGGTGAGGGAAGTCCACAAGTGAGAGCTAGCAAGAAGAATCTTCTCAAGAAGCAGTTTACTATGTTTAAAGCTTTAAAGGGAGAAGATCTTGATGCATATGTTACTCGTTTCTACCATTTGCTAAATGAGCTAGAATACCATGAAATCACTGTAGAAGAAGTTGATAAAACCGACAAGTTTATTGAGGGTTTGCCTTCTAAGTGGGAAATTGATAAGCATCAAATAGATAGTATATTTTATAGTAATTTATCCCTATATTTATATGCATTTTAATGCATTTATATGATTTTAGATACTTATTTCGTTAATATTTGCAAAGATGTATTTTAATTGAAGAATTGAAGAAAGGAACGAAAAAGAAGCAAAAATGAAGAAAAACCCGAAGAGAATAAAGACTTGAAGAATGGGCTAAGAAAAGATTTTATAAAGAAGATAGCTCAAAAATGGAGTGATAACATCAAATAGGTGTTTCAAATAAAGCTTGGATGAAAAGGAGCAGAATTTAGATCAAAAACTGAAGAAAAGTGTAAATGCTGAGTTTTCTGCTATGCGTTAGTATTTTGACCATAACTTCCTCATACGAAGTCCAAATGAGTTGATTCAAGTGGCCAAATTTAGCTAACACATAGAGCTACAACATATCCAAAATTCAGATTATTTGGAGAAAAAATCAACTGCCGATTGGGCCTTTCAACCGGCGGTTGGATCGAAAATTCTAGAAAACGGTGGAAACGAAAAGTTGTACTTGGACACAAAGTAACCAACCGCCGATTGGACCTTCCAACCGCCGGTTGGGTGCCGACTTCAGCTATTATAAATAGGAAACTCATTCCAGCTTCAAGGGAGATACCATATACGATTCAAAGAATAAAAAGTCGAAAGTTAGGGTTTTAGGTCGACTATAGGTACGAATTTGGAGGCTAAGGAGCTAGGGTTTAAAGTTTTTTAACCCTAGGAAAAGCTAGTTCGTCAATTGGTTCGGTTTCTTTATCCTTGTAACTTTATTATTCTTTTGGGTTATTTTGGATATTGTTTCATTTGAATTAATTGCTTGTTAGATTTTCATTATGAATGTTTAAATGTATGTTTATTTAGTTTATTATATGAATTATATGTTTATGTTGGAACTATATTATTGAATATTATTATACAAGAATTGTTTGTGTTATATTATATTAATGATGGTTCTTGATTTAGTTAACTGATTTATATAAACTAAAATGACCATAAAAGTTTCTATAAATTAGGTAATTATGTTCACATCTTGATATCATCTATTAATGTTAAGTAATCTTATAATTCAACCGATTCAGGAATTGTATTAATAATATGTTGATAGATCTTAATAAATAGTGATACTTTATATATCCTTTGACTGTATTGCTATATGAAAATTATCTTATTCTTTGTGGTTTTCTACATTAGTAAATCACAATAATAATAGCCAACACGCAAATAGACATAAGTTAATATAATAAGTTTAATTAATAATAGTTTAAATAGTTATAATCTTCTATCCATTTGAGTAGTCTAAGTTGTACCTGAAACTTATCTATTAGAATCGGTATCAATTATAAATATGTTCGATCAGAACTAAAACGTCCCCCCTATCTTGTATATAATTGTAAAATTGTATATTAATTGTAATAATTGTAATTAGAATAAATAAATAGTTAGTTATAGATTAAATCACGTTCCCTGTGTTCGAATCTGAACTTACTTATAAAGCTATATTCTATGATCAGGATAACACTTGCCTGAATTGTGTGATAGTATTATTTAGTATTTCCTTATTTAAAACTTGTGATTATAATTGTCTATACTTAGCACACATCAGAAATGTATGGTGTTATGATCAAGGATAACGAAACTAGATATGCTACCATGACCTTAGAGCAGGTCATTAACAAGCTCAGAGGTTATGATTTTACCAAAAAGTCAAGAGATACCGATTCTGATCAGGTTCAAAACCCTGGGTTATATCATGGAAAAACAAATCTTTCGACTGCATCCTCTAGTTCGACCACTGCTTTGTTAGTTGGTGATACTGGTGAGAATGGTGAAATGATATCTGAAGATCTGTGTTTTATTTCCTCCTCTAGTGATGAACCTAAAGGAAAGAGTACTGAGAAGTCACCTCAAGAGCATCAGAAGATGCCTATGAGTGTGAAATCTGCTGAACAACAATTGTCTGTTCTTGCTTCCTTTGTTGCATCATATGAGAACTACATTGAGGGAAAGATCAATGATCCTATTCTGTTTGACGAGGATTATGAACAGATTGATTCGGACTACGTTGAGGAATTGGAACTTCAGGAACTGTTAGCATTTGTATCCAGAAAAGTGAAGAATTTCCTCAAGAGAACTGGTAGAAAGGTTGTGGGCAATAGATCAGGGTTTGATAAAACCAAGGTCAAATGTTTTAACTGTCAAGGTATTGGACATTTCGCTCATGAATGCCAAAGATCTAAGGTTGAAACCAATGGTGGAAAACAAGGTTCGGGAAGAACTCTCACTTCTAAAGCCTTGGTGGTTAAGCAGTTAGATGGATCATATGATTGGAAAGCTCAGTCGAAAGAAGAAGCTTTGATGGCTGAGATTGAAGATCAAGAGACAACTGATGGATCAATGTCCTACATGCCCACTGATATAGAACAAAGAGTAGAGGTGCCTGAGTCTGAAGTGAAGGCAAGTGATGATGATGTGCTATATATGGATTCAACTCCTGAAATGAGTCCAGAAGAATTTGTGGCACGCATGGCTGAAGTACAAACTGACAAGAAGAAGGTATGTTTAGATATTCTTAATCTTGCTGATGTTTGTTATTTAGTTAATGATTTGCAATCTCAATTAAGTGTTTTAACTGTGTCAAATCAAAATCTGCTATCACAAGTTAGTGCTTTAACTGATTCTAATAGGTCTATGATATCTGAATTTGAACAAGCTAAAAGTGATGTCCTAAGGTTAAGTACAGATAAGATAGATCTTAAGAATAAAATTAAGTCTGATGTTTCTGATAAGACTGCACTTAGAGATATCATAAATGAAAAGGCAATAATCATCGATGGACTCTATATGAACATTAATGACTTAAATCAAACAATAGCTAATAGGGATAGAGAGTTAGCTGAGCTTAAGCAGAAGTTAGTAGAGCAAGATCGTAAGATTGAAAACTATAGAACTTTAGAAATGGACAAAATGCTTGATGCTCAACATAGTGTAAAGGACAAGACTGGGATAGGTTACAATGATGTATCCCCTCATTTTAATGCCAATTACACTAGTAACTTTATAGATTCTGAAATGACAGATATTAATCCTGAGATCTTAGTAACTAATAAACCTGAACAGTCAAAGGCACAGAAGGATGTTATTAAGAACCTATCACCAGATAATAGTAAGGTTTCACATTTCACCAAAATACAGTTTGTATCGGGTGGAGTGATAATTGATACTAAGACTGATGATAAGGTTGATAAGGAACAGATATCTAAACCTTTAGTGCCTAAGACTCCGGATGTGAAAGCAAAAGTTGATAAATCACGAAAACAGATGTCTTGCTTCAAATGTCACCTAAAGGGACATGTTGCTTCATGTTGTCCAAACAAGAAGCCTGAGGCATTACATAAGTTAGTGATTGATGAAAAGACACCGACTGACTCTAGTATGACTGTAGATGGGTTAGATACCAAACCTAAGTTAGGTAATAAACCTGTTAACATTCTTAAAAGAGAAAGTAAGCATAGTGTCTCCCCACCTAAACCTAAATGGCCATATACTCTAAGTGATAATTCTTTCAATAAGCCTAGGGATATGACACCGTCGAGGTTTAGAAATCAAAGTAGAAATCAGAGTCTTTATGAGAGTGGTTCTACTTCGCGATCACATGAGTTTAATTATAGTTATCATAATAGAGCTCAGAATTCAGTGCCTAGGAGGTTCTCCTCAAATTCACCTCTTAAGGCTGATCGTCCACAAGCTCAAGCTTCTTCGAAAGTAACCAAAGCTCCTGATGGGAAGAATGGTTATTTTAAAGAGCTTAAGTTTGTTGATGATAAGGGACAAACCAAGACCGTAATGTCTTGGGTCCCTCTTGACAACTGATCATGTTTTATGTTATGTGCAGGAGCAGACTGTGAACAAGGATAGCTGGTGGTATGTAGACAGTGTGATAAGGCATAGCAAATCGATGACTAACTCCATATCTCTTCAATACCTTCTCTAGTTGAGTATTACAAAAATGAGTACCGCGATCACTAATCAATGCTCTGGGAGTTCCAAATCTTGCGAATAATTGTTTAAGAAATTTCACCACAACTCTAGCATCATTTGTAGGTAATGCCTTTGCCTCGGCCCATTTGGAAACATAATCCACAGCTACTAATTAATATGTACTTATTACCGTGACTCATAGGAAATGGTCCCATAAAATCAATACCCCAGACATCAAAAATTTCACAAACCTGTATACTATTTTGTGGCATCTCATCACGTTTAGAAATATTCCCAGCTCTTTGGCATGAATCACAATTCTTAACGAATGCATATGTATCTTTAAAAATCGTCGGCCAATAAAATCCTGCATCAAATATTTTCTTTGCAGTGTAACTTGGTCCATTATGGCCACCTACTGGTCCTTCATGACAATGCTTTATAATTTGTTGAGCCTCTTCTTCATGTACACATCTTCTAATTATGCCATCTGCATAGTATCTGAAAAGAAATGGATCTTCCCAAAAATAATACTTTAAAGGAATGTGAAGAATGAAGTCTCACATGTTTCTATTATCGAGCATTAAGAAGAAATAGCGATATCCCCATCACGTATCTTACGACTATGAAACGCCCATATGTACTTAGTATAATATAATCACGTTGGCCAAGCGTCATTATATGATGCCAAATACATATTTCTTTTCATCAACCGTTCAATACGATCAGGTTCACGCGAAGTCAAAGCAGGAATGAATGAATTGAAAGTAGTATGGTTCAAGGAATACAAGGTAAAACCAACCATACATTTATTACACAAGAGTTGAAAATGTCTTATAGTGAATAAATAGGTTGAGTGTATGATAGAGTCGTGCGGCGGCTCCTTTATTTCTTGTACTGTCATAAGTTTCTCATCCGGAAATGAATCTTGAATTTCCTCTTCATCCAATGCTTCCAACTCTGGATTCTCCAACCTCGACAAATGATCAGCTGCGACATTTTCAGCTCCTTTCTTATCTTTGATTTCTATATCAAATTCCTGCAATAAAAGAATCCATCGCAATAAACGAGGGCGCGCATCCTGCTTATTAAACAAATACTTTAACGCATAATGGTCAGTATAAACCACAGTTTTAGTTAAGACAAGATATGAATGAAATTTATCGAAAGCAAAAACCACTGCCAGAAGTTCTTTTTCCGTAATTGTGTAATTCTCCTGAGCATCTGTTAATGTCTTACTGGCATAATAGATTGGCTTAAACTTCTTATCAATTTTCTGCCCTAGAACAGCTCCAACCGCGTAATCACTAGCATCACACATTAATTCAAAAGGTAGATTCCAGTTTGGACCTGTCATAACTGGAGCAGATACTAACTTTTCTTTTAATGTATCAAACAATTGTTCACATTCGTCTGTAAATTCGAACTTTGCATCTTTTTCCAATAAATGATTCAACGATCTTGCAATCTTTGAAAAATCTGGTATAAATCTTCGATAAAATCCAGCATGTCCTAGAAAACTCCTTATTCCTTTAACATTTGTAGGATAAGCTAATTTTTGAAATGGCCTCAATCTTCGCTTGATCTACCTCAATTCCTGTTTTTTGATATTTTATGACCCAAAACAATCCCTTCTCTAACCATAAAGTGACATTTTTCCCAGTTAAGAACTAGATTTGCCCATTCACATCTCTGCAACATTTTATGTAAATTTTCTAAACAAGAATCAAATGAATCACCAAATACCGAGAAATCATCCATAAAAACTTCCATGAAATCTTCTACCATATCATGAAATATTGCAATCATGCAACGTTGAAATGTAGCTGGTGCATTGCACAAACCAAACGGCATTCTTCTATAAGCAAAAGTACCAAACGGACAAGTAAATGTTGTTTTATCTTGATCTTTTGCCGCAATCGGTATTTGAAAATATCCTGAAAATCCATCCAGAAAACAATAGAACTCCTTTCCTACTAGCCTTTCTATCATCTGATCAATAAATGGTAATGGAAAATGATCTTTCCTGATAGCATCATTTAATTTCCGATAATCAATGCAAACTCTCCATCCCGTTACCGTCCTTGTTGGTATCAATTCATTATTTTCATTTGGTACAATCGTTATTCCTCCTTTCTTGGGTACTACATGTACTGGACTTACCCATGGACTATCTGAAATAGGATAGATTAATCCTGAATCCAGCAATTTAATGATTTCTTTCCTTACAACGTCTTTAACATTCGGATTCAATCTTCTTAATGGTTGTACGACTGGCTTGAAATCCGTTTCCATTAAGATTTTATGGGTGCAGTATGTAGGACTAATTCCCTTGATATCCGTGATTTTCCATGCTATCGCTTGTTTATGCTGTTTAAGAACCTGAACTAAGCATTCTTTCTCTGCTGTTGATAGTTTAGAAGATATTATAACTGGCAAGTCTGATGTGCCTTGTAAATAAGCATATTCCAAATGCGATGGTAGCTCTTTAAGTTCTAACTCTGGTAGTTCTTC
This sequence comes from Pseudognaphalium luteoalbum, assembly GCA_963422505.1. Taxonomy (NCBI): domain Eukaryota; kingdom Viridiplantae; phylum Streptophyta; class Magnoliopsida; order Asterales; family Asteraceae; genus Pseudognaphalium; species Pseudognaphalium luteoalbum. The sequence goes on from OY730193.1 coordinate 117,634,087, forward strand.
AATAGATGTCTTGATCTCAAAGATTTCTTCTTTAAAACAAGGAATATTGTTGACAGAATATGGTATTAATTCTTTATTAAGAATTTTAGCAACTGGCTGTATTAATTCCTCTGCAGGATGTTGTTGAATAACCATGGTTGCTTCTTCCACATCTTCATTTTCTTCTAATAGTTTATCAAATTCTGCCAAATCTTTTGCAGTGTCAAAATCTTCAGCCCATCCCTTAAGAATTCCTGTATCTGCGTGATCTTTTTCTAAAAAATCTTGAAAGGAAGGGTGATCGATATATTCATAAGCATTTAAGTAATAACAAGTATCATCCACATAATCAGGAAATTTCATGGAATTATTAACATTAAAAACAATTTTATCATTCCCTAATCTCATGGTAATCTTTCTATTAAAAACGTCTATTAGGGCGTGTGTAGTTGCTAAAAATGGTCTTCCTAATATAATAGGGACTCTAGGGTCTTTTACCATATCTAAGATTACGAAATCACATGGAAAAACAAATTTATCAACTTTAATCAACACATTTTCAACTATTCCGTAGGGTATTGCACAGATCGGTCAGCTAATTCAATACACATATGGACAGGTTTAGGTTCTCCTAATCCTAATTGCATATATAAAGTATATGGCATTAATGAAATACTAGCACCTAGATCTACTAATGCATTTTCAATAGTCATTTCACCAATTTTGCAAGGTATAGTAATACTCCCTGGATCTTTGACTTTCGAGGGTAGTTTATTCTGCATTATTGCTGAGCATCTTGCATTCATGGTCACCTTTGTCACATTATCCAGTTTACTTTTGTTTGTCAGCAGCTCCTTAAGATATTTTGCATACTTCGGCATTTGAGCTATAGCTTCAACAAAAGGAATGTTAATATGTAGTTGTTTCAGATTCTCCAGAAACTTGTGGTATTGTTCATTTTCTTTGTCCTTCTTTAGAGCAGCTGGATATGGAGGTGGGGGTGTATAGTCTTTGATGACTTCTTTAACTTTATTTTCTCCAATCTCCTTTTTGTTTGGTTGTATGGCTTTATCAATTGTTTCTTTTTCAACCTGCTTAGATTCAATAATTTTATTAGTTATAATAGGAGAGTCAACATTCTTACCACTTCTAGTAATTACTGCTTTAGCTTGCTCCTTTGGATTTGTTTCAGTAAATTCTGGCAATGTTCCTGGAAATCTCTCCTGTAATGTTTTAGCAATCTGATGAACTGATCCTTCATTATTACGCATCCTTGCATCATGATCATCCATTCTTTTATTATTTGCTTCAACCATTTTTCCCAAAATACTTTCTAACGAATTCATCCTATCAGAATAGGACGGATTTTGTCCTGTTTTGGCATAGAAACCTGGTGCTCCTTGTTGGTATTGTTGTCCCGGTTGATTAACTCTTCTAAAATTAGAAACTTGACGATAATTTGAATTTCCTTGAAAATCCCCATACATAACCTCTTCATTACTCACTTCGATGTCTTTATTAGGACATTCTGCCTTTAGATGATTTCCTCCACATATTTCACAACCAATCCTGATTGCATGAACTTGTTCATTTACTTTCTTAATATCTCTTCCCATACTTTCCAATTTGCTGTGATAGCTGCTAAACCATCACTGTCTTCAGATATTCTTTTTCTTCCAGATGAACCATCATCCCATAACTGAGAATGTTTAGCTAATTCCTCAATTCTGGCTCTTGCTACTGCCGGAGTCTTCTTAGGTATTGGGCCTTGTGCATCCAATTATTGACGTGTTGCTCGATTAACTCCTTTATAAAATACCGTTATTTCCTGTTGGACATTTAAATCATGTTGTGGACATTTATGTAACATCTCCTTATATCTTTCCCAAGCTTGATATAGAGATTCATCGGGTTTCTGCTTAAAGTTCCTAATTTCATCAATCATCTTCGACGTCTTGGAAGGTGTACAATACATTTTTAGAAATTTTGTACGAAGGTCTTCCCAAGTAGTAATAGATCCGGCTGGTTCATTATTAATCCATCTCTTAGCTCCATCCTTTAGTGTTAAAGGAAATACTCGTAACATAACCTGATCTCTTGAAACATTAAGAATATTAAACATATCTGCAATCTCCAAAATTTTCTCAACATGCTCGTTGGCATCTTCTTTATCTTCTCCTCTGAAAGGATTTTCTCTTAATTCTTTAAGAAATTGCCCTTTCAATTCAAATTCTACTTCTCTAGCTATGGCAGGCCTAACCACTCCCGGTCTCGGATCTCCACGAGTTTGAATCGTGTAATCTTCAAGCGTCATGTTAGCTATGTCTGCCATGTTTATTTGTAATTCTTGTTTTGGTTCAGAATCGCTTGGATATACCATAGGTTGTCTAGAAGGTACTTTATCTTCACCTAACTACGAATCGGAGTAATACCCGTATTCAGCCATTTTAACTAAACTGTTATGAAATATTAAATCGTCTTCCTCAGATGAAATTCCGTATTCTGGCGAATTATGTGGCGCGTACGATAATCGTCTTCTAGAATGAAATTCTCGTTCTGGTTCGTCAAATGGACTAAGTGGATCCGGATGAAGTGTCCCGGGTCATACATCTATCTGCAACAAGAACAAAATTTAGTAGTACTTTAAATTCAAAAGAAATAAATGTTAGTAATATGTTAGAAATGTTCAAGTTGGTGTATATAAATCCCGATGATTAATAATAAAACACATTCAAAATTAAATAATCGAAACAGAATACCCAACCCATATTTCCTATTTGTTAGTAATGCAAGTTAGTTATTTATGCAACAATTGAAATTACAGTGGGTTTTTAGATTTCTTTTACTAAGCTAGTCAATAGATCTCGGTAGCTCCATTGATAGTACACAAAAGCGGAGAAACAGGTCAGCGCGAAGCTTATTAAAAACATATCTCTTTTGAGAAGCACCTTACCTCTTATATGATAAATCAATGAGGTAGGGCTTTTACTCTCCTTATATCTTTGTTTTTGTCAGTATTCTCAATGGGTGAGCCGATATTTCGTATTGATTTTGCAAAGTATTAGAAATAAAAATTATACAGGGAAAATAATTAGTCTAATTAAAATACAACCGAGCGGTGCCAAAAATTTGATGTGTGCTAAGTATAGGCAATTATAATCACAAGTTTTAAATAAGGAAATACTAAATAATACTATCACACAATTTAGGCAAGTATTAACCCGTTCGTATAATATAGCTTTATAAGTAAGTCCAAGTTCAAACACAGGGAACGTGATTCTAATTTATAACTAATTATCTACTTATTTCTAATTACAAATATTTACAATTATATACAATAATTTACAATAATATACAATATTATACAAGATAAGGGGACGTTTTAGTTCCGAACGAACATATATATATAATTGATACAGATTCTAATAGATAAGTCTAAGGTTCAACTTAAGAATACTCAATTGGATAGAAGATTATACTTATTCAAACTATTATCTATTAAACTTATTATACTTACTTATGTCTATTTGCTTTGTTGGCTATTATTACTGGTGAATTACTAATGTAGAAGATCACTTAGGGTTAAGTCAAATCTTCATCATAGCAACACAATCATAAGGTTACGCAAAGTGTTACTAATTAATAAGATCTATCAGCAAATTATTAATACAATTTCATCGGTATGGCGTGAATCACAATATTACTTTATATTAATGAATTATTCTTCGTCTATCGCATAAGATTAAGATCAAGATATAAACACAATCACTTAATTTATACAAACTTAATATGGTCATCCTCGTTTAATATAAATCAGTCTAATTATGTCAAGAACTTTCATTAATATATCATAATAGAATTCTTGTATAATAAACATTCAATAATATAGTTCCAACATAAACATATAATTCATATAATAAACTTAACAAACATTCATTCAAACAGTTATAACGAAAACCTAAATTCACAATTAATCAAATAAACAATATCATATATAACTCAATAAGGTTATTAAAGCTACAAGGATAAAGAAATCGAACCAATCGTAGAACCAGCTTTTCCTAGGGTTAAAAACCTTCAAACCCTAGCTCCTTAGCCTCCAAAATTGCACCTAAAGTCGAACTAAAACCCTAATATTCGTGTTTAGTATTCTTGAATCGTATATCCTTAACCCTAAATCAGGTCGCTATTTATAGTTTTCAAAACCGCCAGTTCAACCGCCGGTTGGATCTCCCAACCGCCGGTTGGAGCAACTTGAGTCCCACTCCAACTCCGCGTCTAGAACCGCCTTCGTATTATTTTATTCAACCGCCGGCTGATGGTCTCAACCGCCGGTTGATCTCGTTTTCCAGAATCTTCCAATTACGGATTGAGATTCACTTTTGGGCTTCTTCTTTTCTTTAACGGATTTAAATCTTCATTTTGGCCCAATTCTTCAATATTATCATTTTGGTCTTCAATTCTTTAAGGTTTAAGCTCCTTTTCTTCAAGTACTTCATTTTCTTCAGTTTTGAACTTGTTCTCGTTCCTTTTTCTTCAATCTTCAATTAAAATATATTTCTGCAAATATTAACAAAATAAGTATCTAAAATCATATAAATGCATTAAAATGTACATAAATATAGAGATAAATTACTATAAAATATACTATCTATTTGATGCTTATCAATAGGGCAGCCAAAAACCAACACCAGTTATCTTTGTTCTCCATATTAACCACGACCCATGCAATAGGATACATCTGATTATTTGCATCCCTGCCCATGGTTGTCAATAACTCACCCTTCATTGTAGATTTCAGAAAACAACCATCCAAACCTATGACCCTTCTACAGTTCCCATTCCATCCATCCTTCATACCCTTGAAACATATATACATCCTCCTGAAATATGCTTCTCCCTGACCTTTCTCATCAACTTCTAATTTCACATTTGATCCTGGATTACTTGCAAGGATAGCATCCTTGTAATCCCAAAGTCTAGCATAGTGCTCCTTTAACCCACCCTCATGATCAAAAAGAGCCCTTTGCTTAGCTCTCTTGCACTGCCCTATGCTCACATTAATCAGAAACTTCCTCTTTATATCTATCTTCATCTCCTGTATGTCATCTTAGGGTGTTCAACTATGTCACTTGCATAATGCTTAGCTATCCATTTAAAGCTCACAAGTGGATTCAAATCAAAATTCCTAACACAACTATGTGTTGGAATAAGTGATTTAATCTGAAATGACCTCTCAGTTGACATCTAGCTGGCCCATAGTCTAAATGGACAATGCTAGATCTTTACCTCTCTTTGGTGTTACTTTTTTAGGTGTCACCTTTTGCTTCCCTTTCTTGGGTGTACCTTTCTTGATTGGTGTTGCTGGATTCTTGATTGGTGTTGCTGGATCTTTACCTCTCTTTGCACCCTCTGCACTACACTCTCCCATTTCTGCTACCCTCAACTCAACAACAATTTTTTCTGCTCTCTTCCTTTTTCTACCATGACTAGCACATCTCCCTGCTTCTACATCTCTGCCACACATTATGAGCAATCTTTTGTAATCATTTTCACTATACCATAGTTGATAGCCATTAGCAACCCCATAATTAATCATCATTTATTTCAATTGAGTGTTGTCCTCAAACCTCATTCCTAAAATGGGTTCTTGATCCTTCCAATGTTGTCTAGGGTTATGAATAGGATAATACATACCAGGCTTCACCTTATATTGCTCATCAATTTCTTCTTCTTGAACCTCAAAACCACTCTTTTTCTCACCTGTGCTATGTGGGTCCACTGGATCATATATCACATTTTCATCAAAATTACTAATAAATGAACCACTACACAACTTTGTTAAAAAAGGGTCCTCTATATTCCTCCTATCAATGTTTACCTCATCCTCACCCTCATTATGTAAATCAACATAAGGCTTAAAATCGTCCCCTACTTCTAAATCAGTATCATCCTCACTCTCATCATGCACAATATCATTTCTTAACAAAGCAATTACATCATACCCGTGATGTTCTACATAAAGTCTTAATTTACACCCATTTGAATTACCCACGTGCATAAAATCCACCAAATGACCATCAGTTGATAACTCTCTTAAACCCTCATGCAATGGCTCACCATCAACACAATAATACAAGCTTTGAATAGGTAATCTAACGCACCTTGATAAATGTTTAACGATTTTGGTGTATGACAGTTTGGAAAAGTCCACATTATGTATGATGTTGTGTTCACCATCTTCATACTTCAACGAATCCCTCGAATGCCTGAAAATACCTTCGTGATGGAACGTAACCTTCAATTTATTCATCATTCTGCAGTTTTAACAAATAAGCAAAATTAGGGTTTCAAAATATTGGGATTTTAATTGTTTAACAACAATCAGACTTATTGATAGCCTACAGATGTATACCTTTAAAGAGTGCAACAGATATGCTAGACTTTAATCGTGCATTTTGATGTTGAGCAAATCGGGATGAGGAGAAGAAAATGGGTTGGAGAAGAAATGATGTCGTGTCACCATATTTATCACTTATTATTATTTAACAAATACATTTTAATTACATTCAATGAGGTGTCGTGTTAATTGATCACGTGGCATTGTAAATTATTAAAACCGTCTACGTGGAATTTAATTAATTCAAAAACCGGCTAAAAATGGACAATTACTGGCTGTTCCGGACATATTCCCTACCTCGAAACATAATTTGAAAGTTTGTTCCGGACCATAGTAATAATTTGGGTTGATACCCTAACTCGGCAAAAAGTGATAAGTTCATACCCGATCTGCACCATTAACCCTAGATTCTAATCAATACAGTAGTAATTTCAATATGGATATTATTCTTTCTGATTTATATACTTGTGTTCGATGTTGTGAATTATATACTTCAAATTTAAAAAATTTCAAATCATGGTTTGAATATCTTATTGATTGATTATTATCTAAAGATTTTTATGTTAAATATATGGCACAAAATATTATACAAATACAAAACTATCTTATAAATTATTATCTAAAGATCTCCATGTTAAATATACGGCACAAATTATTATACAAATACAAAACTACAAATGATAATGAATCGAAATCTTGTTCATTTCTACGTATCATTTTTTTCTGTATAAAGAAAAAAAATCAAATTATAGGAGTTCAATTATACAACATTCAAACTCTTTATACTCTGCTAAGTGCTAACTATCGTATTAATGGTATTGTGCTTGTGCCTTTTTTTTTTTAATTAAAATGATGAAGTGTATGTTTTATTAGAGTTGATTTTTAATTTTTTTTTAAAAAGTATTAACAATCAACTAGTGGAGCTTGTTAAGTTGCATCTGTAAACAATAACTCATATAAATATATATATATATATATATATATATAAATAAATAAATATATATATATATATATATATATATATATATATATATATATATATCTTTGCCTATTAATAGTGTCATCATCATCATTTATCACCATATATGAGAGTAAAATAATAAAGTTTAGAGCACACAGTGTGCATATGTTCTCATCGCCGTTTTCCTTCCAGAACACTGTGTTATAGTGTTCTGCCATAGCATCACAGTGTTCTCAACAAGATCCTCGACAGTGTTCTCGAATGGCGTCTACTTTAAGACGTTGATTTCCAACTTTTTTATTCTTTTTTTATTGTTTGCTCCACACACACATATATTAAAATCATATAAAAGAAATAATAAAAAACTCCAGAACACTGTTAAGAACACTGTGAATTCAGTTTCACCACACCACAAAATTTTCACTTTCAACATTCTCCGAAATACTGTTCAGAACAACGTGTACCACACCATGTGGTCTAAAGAAGAAAAAACAGAACACAAAGAACAAAGTTGATTTGAATAAAGATAAAGATATTGTAATAACTGACAAACTAATACGGAAGTAGGGGATATAGAGTTAAGTAAATAGGGGGAGTGATAAATACAACATGATTTTTGTTCCATACAACAAAATTGTGCATTAAAAAGTTGTACAGTATGTATTAATATTGAAATGTTTGGTGTATACATCACAATTTTTTGATGTATTTATCAACATTCATAAATAGTACTCCTAATAATTAATTTATTGGGCTGTACTTATTTGTGGATTTGAATCTGAATCTGGAGTTGTTGGAGAAGGATTTAGTGGATCAATTAATTTGAAATGACGTAGTAATTAATTAATATATCTCCTCGGAAAAGAAACAATTTGAAATTAATTTATTACTAATAATTACTGTAAATAAAATCTCTTGATTAGAGAAACCACTTTAGTAGTTGATACTTGATATGCTATATACTAGTAAAAAGAAACAATTTGACTAAACGTAATTTATTACGTGTTGTTTGATTAGTTTTGAGCTTTGATTTGATCATTTCTTCATGTCGATTGAGCATTGCGAAGAGAATCTACCTCATGTTTTAGCGGTTGACGATAATATCATCGATCGTAAACTCGTCGAGAAATTGCTCAAAAACTCTTCTTGTAAAGGTAAACAGTGTTAAATATTATGAGTTCTTTAACAATCTTATCTCATTCAAGTTTATAATGTATAATCTAACTTAAAATGTTTTTAGTTTCAGGACTTATTTTAGAATGGTTTTTTATCTTGGAGGGTTATTTCTGCATTTTCTAGAAGTATGTTGTTGGGTTGAAGTTTGAGCTGCTTGTGTCAAGATATAAAGCTTCAGGGACCAGTTTTATAATTCTTCAAATGTCGTGTATATATATATGTATTATTCTCAGTTTTAGGGTTAGAGAAGTTTACTGAGAGAGATTTTATTTTCTTCATTTTTCTGTATTTCGTTTGATTGTTGAGGTGAAAAGATTTCTTTGTGTTCTTGTGAGTTAGAAACATTATCTTGATGTTTCTAAGATCTGTGAGTATTGTTTGATATTTTGTACATGGTATCAGAGCCATCGTGGTACGATTCGTGGTGTGAGAATTAGGGTTTTCTCAAATTAGGGTTTGTGATTTCTTGAAGTTCTTATTTCTATTTGGGTTCGATTAAGATCTGTGGAGTTTCTTCTTTATTCTCATCAAAGGAATTCGATTGGTTCACTATATTTCTACTAGAACCCTAATTTTCAGATTAGGGTTTTCTGGATTTCGACTTGAAATCTGTTGTTGTGTATTCGTTCATTCTTGGCTGTTCCAGAGTGAATTTTTCTGAAGACTTCCGCTGCTTATTCTTCTTTCTTTTATTAGCTTTGCACGGAGTACTCTGTGAGAAGTTTCTTACTCTATCTCATATATTTTATATATCTGTGATTGTTTGTTTGTTTGTTGCTAATTGCTGTATTTGGTGTAATGTTTTTATATTCATGTGCGTGTGATTATTCTCTAATCTTTTCTTGTTGTTTTGGTAGAAGAGAGGTCCCAAAGTAAGACCTAGGACGGATTCCCTTTGAGAATCTGTCTGTAAGGATCCCTGCTTTGCTAACCTAATAGGATTTGTTATTGTGTTCTTATTAATATTCTGTGTGTGACTGTTTTTTTTTTGTATTATTCTGTGTTTTACTGTGACTATTTGTTCTTTGTTTGCAAATTGATTGATATTAATAATGGTTAATGAGGTTGTTAGTTCATCTAAGGTTACTCAAGTGAGTAATCTTGATTTTGGTGATCCTCTGTATCTTCATGCTAGTGATACAAGTACTACTGCACTTGTATCACTTAAGTTAAAAGGTATAGAGAATTACAATGTTTAGAGTAGAGCAATGTTTCTTGCTCTGAGACTAAGAATAAGATTGGATTTATTGATGGTACATGTATCAAACATGAAACTGATCAAGTTCTTAGGTTGCAGTGGGATAGATGTAATTCTGTGGTTTTATCTTGGATTCTGAACTCTATTTCTGAAGAGTTATTTTATGGTCAAGTTTTCTCTAATTCTGCTCATTCTGTTTGGGAAGAATTAAAGGAAACTTATGACAAAGTTGATGGATCAATAACTTTTAATTTGCATCATAAAATCAATACTTTAACTCAGAATGGAACATCAATTTCAGATTATTATCATAAATTGAATGTTTTATGGAAACAATTTGATGCTTTGGTTAAGCTTCCAAATTGTAATTGTGATGCTGCAAAGGGTTTTAAAGATCATAATGATTTAATAAAATTGATGCAATTTCTTATGGGGTTAGATGATTCATATGAGTCTATTAGAAGTAATATTTTGTCTAGAGATCCTCTACCAAGTATCAAAACTGCTTTTGCTATTGTTTCTAGAGAAGAGTCTCATAGAGGTTCTTTCTCTATAAATAATAAAAATAAATCTCAGACATCTTCTTTTCTAATTTCTAAAACTTTTGATAACAAAAAGATTGTTGGTAGAGGACCTAATCCTAATTTGAAATGTAGTAAGTGTAATAGATTAGGACATACTATAGAAAGATGCTATGAGATTTGGGGTTATCCTCCTGGTTGGGTAAAAAGGGGTGGTAATGGTAATACTGGGAGAACTGCTTCTAGTAATGGGTCTGCATTTGATTCTGATGGTTGTAGTTCTAATAATCTTCCTTTTACTACTGATCAAATTTCAAAAATTATGAGTCTTATCAATGAATAGTCTGCTGCTAGTTCTGGAAATGTACAAGCTAATATGGCAGGTACATTTAGGAACTACAATGTATTTTTTAATGATAATTTTACAAGATTTTTTAATTCAAATGTATCTAAAAATGTTGATAATTCAAACTTTGGTTGAATTATAGATTCTGGAGCCTCTCAACATATGACTATGTCTTCTAAACATCTTATTAATATTGTTGATGTTTCTAAGTTAAATTTAACTGTGGGTCATCAAAATGGTACTCTTGCCAAAATTATTAATATAGGAGATTTAAAGTTAACTGATCAAATTACATTGTTCAATGTTCTTGTGGTTCCAGAATATTGTGTCAGTCTTTTATCTGTTCATAAGTTGTCAAAAGATAGTAAGATGTTTATTGGCTTTGATGAATCTGCTTGTTACATTCAGGATTTGATTCTAAGGAAGATTGTAGGGACTGGTAGAATGTCTAAAGGATTATATTTGTTTAATGAAATGAAAGGTAATAATACTGTTAAGTGTTATGTGTCTAGTAATCTGTGGCATTGTAGACTTGGTCATCCTGCAAGTCAAGTGCTAGATATTTTAAAACATAAACTTGTTATGGATGATAAGGTTAATAATGATGTTTGTGATGTCTGTCATAGGGCAAAACAGACTAGGGAACCATTTCCTTTGTCTGATCATAAGTCAAATGATATGGGTGATCTTATTCATTTAGATTTATGGGGGCCTTATAGAGTTACAAGTAGAAATGGTTTTAAATATTTTTTAACCATTGTTGATGATTATACCAAGGCTGTCTGGGTATATTTGTTAAAATCAAAAGAAGAAGTATTTGAAAATATTGAAAGTTTTGTGAAGTTAATATTAACTCAGTTTAATAAGATGGTTAAGATTATAAGATCAGATAATGGAACTGAGTTCATTAATAATAAAATGGATTTATTTTGTGATAAAAATGGTATAGTTCATCAAACATCATGTGTTTATACTCCACAACAGAATGGAGTTGTTGAAAGAAACCACAGACATTTACTTAATGTTGTTAGGTCTTTGTTGTTTCAAAGTGGACTTCCACTGAATATGTGGTCTGAATGTATTCTAACTGCTACTTATATTATTAACAGGCTTCCTTCTTCTGTATTGTCTGGGAAATCTCCTTTTGAGTTGGTGTATGGTTTTAGTCCAAATCTCTCCCATTTAAAAGTTTTTGGATGTTTATGTTTTGCAACTATTTTAAATAATAGCGATAAATTTAATAGCAGATCTGAAAAATGTGTATTCATTGGTTATTCAAATGTTAAAAAAGGCTATAAACTCTATAGTCTTGATAACAAAATTGTTTTGTTTTCAAGAGATGTAAAATTTTATGAAACTGTTTTTCCTTTTAAGACAAAACATAATGAACAAAATTTTACTAATACTGAAAATGAAACAAATCATTTAAATTTTTTTGATTTAAGATTTGAAGAGTCAAAATTTTTTGTAAGACCCAATGATGAATGGAGAGATTCTATAGAGAGTGAAGTCAGTGGCACTGATCATGATTCTTCAGATGCTTCTTTTGAAGCTAATGAAAATCATGATACCACTGATTTACTTGGTGATAATACCAATTCTCCTGAGGGCAATTTTAGAAATAAAAATATTACACCTCATGTTCATAATACTCAAGACAATACAGAAGTGGGAACAGATCTCAGAAGATCTACTAGATCTAAAGTGTTTCCTGAAAAGTTAAAAGATTTTGAAGTAAATACAAAGGTTAAATATCCATTAAATAACTATGTAAATTATTCAAATCTTAGTAGTAATGTTAGGTGTTTTGTTTCTAGTCTTGATAAAGTGGTTGAACCTCAATCATATTTAGAAGCTTCAAAAAGTCAAGATTGGCTAGATGCTATGAATAATGAAATGGAGGCTTTAAATAGAAATAATACTTGGTCTATTACTGATTTACCTGTTGGTAGGAAAGCAATAGGATGTAAGTGGATATATAAAATTAAATATAAGTCTAGTGGTGAAGTTGAAAGGTACAAGGCTAGGCTAGTTGCTAAGGGATACTCTCAAAGAGAGGGTATAGATTATGAAGAGACTTTTTCTCCAGTAGTCAAAATGGTTACTGTAAGATGTTTGTTAAATATTGCTGTTCAAAGTGATTGACCATTATTTCAACTTGATATTAATAATGTTTTTTTGTATGGAGATTTATCTGAGGATGTATATATGTCTTTACCACCTGGGTATTTTTCTGAGGATGCTTCTAGAGTGTGCAAATTGAATAAGTCTTTATATGGGTTAAAGCAGGCTCCTAGAAAATGGAATGAAAAGTTAACCTCTGCATTGATAGAGTTTGGTTTTATTCAAAGTGTGAATGATTTTTCTCTCTATACTTATTCTGTGGATAATGTGTTTATTGCATTACTGGTATATGTAGATGATATTATTGTAACTGGTAATAATATATCTGAGGTTACTAAAGTGAAAGAATTTTTAAAAACTAAATTCTTGATTAAAGATCTTGGTGAGTTAAAATATTTTCTTGGTATTGAAATTATTAGAAATCAAAATGGTATATGTATGTCTCAAAGAAAGTATTGTTTGGAATTGTTGTCTGAATTTGGTATGCTAGGAAACAAACCTATGTTAACTCCTTTAGAAGCTAATTGTGTGTTAAATGCTCATGCTAATGATAATGATAAACCAGTTTCTGATATAACTCAATATCAGAAACTTGTTGGGAAGTTAATATATCTTACTCTAACTAGACCAGATATATCATATTCAGTTCAATGTCTAAGTCAATATATGCATAAACCTCTTGAATCACATGTTAAGTTGCATTCAGAGTTTTAAGGTATTTGAAGAATTCTCCAGGTAAAGGTGTTTTTATTGCTAAAAATGATGATAAGTATGATCTTAAGGCATTTTCTGATGCTGATTGGGGAAAATGTCTTGGTACCAGAAGGTCTGTATCTGGATTCTGTTTATTTTTTTGTGGGTCATTGATTTCTTGGAAAAGCAAAAAACAACCCACTGTTTCTAGATCATCAACGGAATCTGAGTATAGATCTCTTGCTGCTACCACATGTGAAATAATATGGGTGTTAAAATTGTTGAAGGATTTTAAAATTGAGGATTTGTTGCATGTTACGTTATACTGTGATAATAAGTCTGCTCTTTTGTTGGTAGCAAATCCTGTGTTTCATGAAAAATCAAAACACTTTGAAATTGATCTTCATGTTGTAAGAGAAAAATGTTCTTCAGGTATTATTAAAACTGAGTTTGTTGATTCTAATAAACAAACTGCAGATATTTTTACAAAAGGTTTAAATAAACTTCAACATGATTTTTTGTGTAAAAGTTTAGGTATGATTAACTTGTATGGTGATAAGATTGAGGGACGGTGTTAAATATTATGAGTTCTTTAATAATCTTATCTCATTCAAGTTTATAATGTATAATCTAACTTAAAATATTTTTAGTTTCAGGACTTATTTTAGAATGGTTTTTTATCTTGGAGGGTTATTTCTGCATTTTCTAGAAGTATGTTGCTGGGTTGAAGTTTGAGCTGCTTGTGTCAAGATATAAAGCTTCAGGGACCATTTTTGTAATTCTTCAAATGTCGTGTATATATATATGTATTATTCTCAGTTTTAGGGTTAGAGAAGTTTAGTGAGAAAGATTTTATTTTCTTCATTTTTCTGTATTTCGTTTGATTGTTGAGGTGAAAAGATTTCTTTGTGTTCTTGTGAGTTAGAAACATTATCTTGATGTTTCTAAGATCTGTGAGTATTGTTTGATATTTTGTACAAACAGTAAACATATGTATGTTTTCATGTGTTCTTTTGCTTATTTAGTTATTAACTGAATGACGAATACATTTGTTTGTTTGTAGTAACTACAGTGGAAAATGGAATGAGAGCATTGGAGTATTTGGGTTTAAGAGAAAACCAACACCATACTAATTACAACACCAACGTAACTTTTTTTTTTTTTTTTTTTGTAAAGTATGATAATTATTTTTGATTATATAGAATTGTAATGTAAAGAATATATGTAGGGTTATTTTTAAAAAGTGAAAAACTATTTGATTATGCAGGGTATAAAAGTAAATATGATAATCACGGATTATTGCATGCCCGGCCGGAATGACGGGGTACGAGCTTCTTCAGAAAATCAAGGTGAGTTTAATAATATAATTATAATAATTAGTGACAACTGACAAATCTATGTTTTCTTCATTAGTTTTTATAATGTCTTGTTTTAAATCGGTATTCTTGACGATATTCTTTTCGTATGTTGCAAAGCAGGAATCGTCAATCATGAAGGAAGTTCCTGTGGTCATAATGCCATCAGAAAATATTCCAACACGAATTAACGAGTAAATTTTCATTTTCCTTATAAAAAAAAACATTAGAAGGTAAAACCGACCATCTGATAAAAACACTAGTCGCTGGCTCGTTAACACGACTAATACCTGAAATGTGAAACAGATGCTTAGAGAAGGGAGCAGAAACGTTCATGTTGAAGCCATTGAAGTTATCAGATGTTAGGAAGTTAAGACATTAATTAAATGTTAGAACTTTTATTTTTATATATAAACGATGAATGATTGTTGCCTTGTTGGGGTCGTTAATTTGTTTAATCTTTTGTCAAGTGTATTGTGAAGAATATAAGTACTCTAGTCTTCATTATTTGATATTTTTAGTATGTTTTAATTTGTTTTTCTGACATGATTATACGATCATATTGACTTCCATAAATAAGTCTCATGAAATAATGCAAGGAGTTTAATTATCCCTTCAAAGACGAACAATATAATATAACCAGCGTGTTTTAACTACGATTCTTTTTGCTATTCTCATAATTTGTATCATCTACAATTCCGAAAAACTCCTTGCTTTTTGAATTCAACGTTTAATTTAGATTTTTATGTTAAATCTTGTGAGGGAACTTATAACTTTCCGTCAATATTAAGAGGCCAAATGACCCACATATAGTAACTAGTGATATGTCACGAACTCGTTAGGACGATGACATATATCTAGTAACTAGTAGTATGTGAGGAACTCGTTAGGCCAAAGAAAAGAAGAGAATACCAAAGAATTTTGTACATAAAACTAGGTGTGTTATTCGGACGGATTGTTCGGATTTTGAATTATTCGGATCAGATTAATCGAATTTTGGACAATCTCAAGTTCATCCTTAATCCAATCCAAATAAGAAACGGATTAATCGGATATGGATTAAATGGTTCAGATTAATTTTCAGATTAAACGGTTTCATCCGAATAAGCTCAAGTTGAACGTGTGAATGTGTGATATTAAGTAAGACTAAATTTATGTTTAAAAAAAGTATACAAACTA
Organism: Pseudognaphalium luteoalbum; assembly: GCA_963422505.1. Classification (NCBI taxonomy): domain Eukaryota; kingdom Viridiplantae; phylum Streptophyta; class Magnoliopsida; order Asterales; family Asteraceae; genus Pseudognaphalium; species Pseudognaphalium luteoalbum. The sequence continues at coordinate 117,650,019 of OY730193.1, forward strand.
ACATAAAATAAGATGAAACGATATATCATATTATAACATTCAAATTTCAATTTCAAATTCTAACATACAATTTGATCAAAAACATATTCCTAGTTCCAAAACTAAATACACACCAATCAATCTAATCTAAAAGAGGAGTCCCAAAATAACCAAAAAATATTAAATCTTCTTTTCTTAAGTTCATAGGATCCAAAATATCAGACCCCCTTTCTTCAAAAACTGAAAAAATAGTGATATTAATATCTATTATATTATTAAAAAATATTATTTAATTCTTTGATTCTTATTCGGATTATACGGATATATCCAAATAGTTTAATTTTGATCCTTAATCATATCCGTGTATCCATTTAAGTAATCCATAATCCGTTTAAGCAATGCGTAATCCAAATAATCATGTCCATTTACCCTAAATCAGATTAGATCGGATGAATTATTCTGTAACACCCACTTTTGAGGTCTAGAATTATTTGGTATTTTCCTAAACTTTTAAATTATTTAATTAATGTGTTTGGAATAATTTATTCCATTTTGTTTATTTGGGAAATATTAGGTAAAAGGTAAAAAAAAAAAATTATTGTGACTAGTAATTATTATTTGATTTAAATTATTATAGTTGACGGTACAATAAAATATTTAGTCTCGCAAATAGTTTTCTGGTTCCAAACAATAGATCTAAGGGGAACCAACTATAGTACACATATATAGATATATATGTTTTGTTTTTTTTCCAATCATTCTTTCATAAACTATAAAAAAAAATGGAACGGAGGAAAAACAGAGAGAAAAGAGAAATGATTTTGATGGTTTGATTCAATCTCTGTATTATCATCATCTATACTTCCTTCTTCCCTAATCTGTAAGTATAATTCTTAGTTGATTGTTATTATATAAATTTGATTTTGATTGATTTATATAAATTATTAATTTTGTATGAGTTAGAGTTTAAAAGGTTGTTATATTTGATTATTTGAAGTTAGTAGATGTAAATAAGCTTGTTAGATTGATTAGAAACTGAGTTTGGATTTAAAATATTATATATATATATATATATATATGTGTGTGTGTGTGTGTGTGTGTGGTCGGGGATGAAGAAGATGAATAGTGCATAGTAAATAGTAAATAGTGAATAGTGCATAGTACATAATGAATAGTGAATAATGCATAGTAAATATTGAATAGTAAATATCGAATAGTAAATACGGTATAGTGAATAGGGAATACCGAATAGTAAATACGGTATAGTGAATACCGAATAGTAAATATGGTATAATGAATAGTGAATACCGAATAGTAAATACGGTATAGTAAATGATAAACAATAAATGCTGAATAGTAGTACGATACTATATATTGAAATAGAGTTATAAAGTTATATAAGTATTATTTATCATTCAAGGAATCGTTTATTAGGATTATTGGTTATGATCTGGTTATTTTTTATTATTTTGATATTATGTATCGAAATATGTTATATGATTATGGAATGACTTACTAACTCATTATTTGGTGTATTCTCAGAGATATGGAGAAGGTTCAGTAATATTAGACTTCTGAGCTTGCGGCTGAGGTAACGGTGAGTGGAACTGTAAACCCTCAATGTGATTTAGTTGTAACAGGTTTGGTTACAACGAGTAAACGTAGTTTACTGTTTATCGACTGATTAGTCTGATATGTTGCCATGATGAGTATGTGAATATGTGATCATGTCGCACCCCCAAATTCGGGTTGTGGAAGCGAATCGGGTCGGGGCGCGACTAATCAATATACACAGCACATAAGACATAATGAACGACCACTATATGCTTCGTTTTACATTTGTATTGATAAAAACCAAAGTTTGCATCAAATATATAGTTACATTAGCTCGGTTGAAATGGAGAGATTTGAGTACATAACTAATCTATACAAAATATAATAATGTAGCTAAATCTCTGATTGTTTGCTTGCTGACTCGAGCTAATTGATCTTGATTGAGCAGTCCAACCTACTGCTGGTTACCTGTGATACATGCTAAAATGGGTCAGCGAAACGCTGGTGAGCTCACAGGTTTGTATGTCAACACATATTTGTATGAACCGCAAGATTTAATTGAATTTACAATGCAATTAAGCAAAATAAAAGTTATAAAGCCATGAGCACATAGTCTGAGCTTAACTTGAGTGTCAGGTCCAATTAAGGAAACCCGACTGAGGTGCCTCCTACGAGTGCCTAATCTACACTCGTCTTCCCAAATGGTAATACGTTCGTTTGACCAGTTAGTGCGTGCTAAACCGGACGAGGATTGTCAATCCTATACGATATCATATACTAACATTCACGCTACAGATGTATTACCAAACTATGTTGTGGAGGGCTTTAAATTGATTAGTGAAAACAACTCATGTAGTATTTGATTTCGAATGGTACTTGCGTTTATATTGTAAAAAAAAACGAGCAATGATATCACAATGATATCACACCCCTGAATAAAACAGTAAAATAGGGGTTATGAGACTCACCTGAGTCTTGAGAGTTTAAATCAATAAACTTTGAGTTGATTAGCCGAGTAGTGATGTCCGAAGACTTGTAACCCGAGGGTGTCCACGACACGCGATGGTTATTAATTGTATGGGTGAAATGCCACAATTTCGTAATTTTTTTTTTACATCATAAACATTGTCTCGTAGCTTATTTGTATACATATTAGGTCCCTACATAATTCGAACTATTAAAATGTGACTTAAAACTGATTTTCTCATTTTGTACACGCTTACACGATCCAGATTTTATTTTCGGGATCGCGTAGCCAAGATCAAATCCCATTGATCCTAAAATACACTGACTTACGCGATCCGAATTTTATTTCTTGGATCGCGTAGCTAAGTGCAAATCCGAATTTCAGCAAAACTCATATTTTTGACCAAATTCAAACGCGCATAACTTTTAACTCGTTAAGAATTAGACCCCCAAATTTTGCAGGCACCTTCATAATACCAAAATGAAGGTTTTCCTTTTTACACTTTTTCAAAATAAACGTTTTACGAGAAAACGGACGTCTCACCAATTTATGTTTGTTTTGGACCATTTTAGTGACACGTCTATATTCCAAATGACTTGATTTCTGAGTTCAACCTTTTACCCACATATTCTATGATACATTTGATACGTGTGAGCGTATTCACCAACATCATACACTCACTCTAACCCCTTTTGATTCGTTTGACCCGTTTGGTGTCCATTTGGACACTTTCACCAAAATTAACTCATTTCAACCCTTTGACACTTGAATTCAATTCATTTCATCAACATATCATATTTCTTAATTCATGATCACTAATTTGAACCAAAATACAATAATTGACACCTTGATCATAAGTTCACCATAAACATGATCAATACACACACAATTCAACATCTAACACATTTATTACTATACAATATTCCCATTACCCAATTTGACACCATCATATTCCACTTTGACTTTACCAAGTCAAAGACATAGTTTTCAACCCAATTACACTTTACTCTTTAATTCATTAACATAATTCAAAGGTGTTTTTTTGGGCGATTTACACAAGAGATAATGCACAACGACAATTCAAAAGTAAAAGAAGCTTGTCTAATCACATTGCAAGCTCCAATCCACGCGACCTCTTTGTAATCCTATTTCATACAATTGATTCCATCGAACCAAATACCTACAAAATGAAACCACTGAAACGAGTAAGCATAAATCTTAATGAGCTTATGGACAATGAAACGAATAATCCCCAATACAACAACATATTTCATTTGGCAAGAAATCACTTATCCGAGTCCACAATAACGATGAAACCATGGTAGAGATTCTCTTCTATTTCATAAGGATCCGCGGTCCCAAAAGATACAAGTAAACAAGGTACCAATTATCATCAAAATGGATACCAAGCTTAATAGATACAGGTGGTGCTAAGCACTTAATTCGTAATCCATGATTGTTCCATATTAATACAATCCCTACAATTCGCTCATTCCACAATTCCATATAATCATTACATTATCCACACAACAATCACTTAATTAACAGCTAAACATCTTAACACAAAACATAAAACATGACATCACCACAACACATTAATTCACTATCCTAATACCACATTTAGAACCAAGATTCGACACAATTAATATTCCATTGGGTCATACCACCCTATTACTTGGAAAGAATCTATTAATGCACAATTAAAGATCAAAATAAGATACAAATAACTATCATTTGATTGTATGAACCTCTTGCTCATAAGCAATCCGGGACCTACAATCATTACTCATTTAATTCTCATAACACTCACCTTTGCTTTTAGGCAATAGCATGATTCTTCACTAGAACATGGATAACACCAATCTTGATCACCTATTACATAGCATGTCAAGATCACAACACATTCAACAACTAACACTTATTATAACCAGTACATTAACATTATCAATCCATCACACTCTTAGATTGATTACACTACACAAGATTTCTTATTTCATAATTTCCTTTATTTCACTATTTTATTATTTGCTTACTATTTCAATGATTATTTCTTATCATATTTCAAGATTCATCATTAACTAATCCAAGATTATGAAAGTCACCATATTCATCATTAATTCATCAAATTCATTATTTCACTATTTATGCCATAGTTATACATACTTGATAACTTGTATTACACTTTGATCATCACTAATGATCACTATAATTCTTTTATCCACTTAATCATAATCATAATTGATCCAATTGCTTAAATCTTTTGATTAAATACTTCAAATTCTTTTAATCATATCCAACAATATTTCAAATCACCAATTAAGGTGTAATAACACCAATTTATTATCACTTATATGAACCCACTTTGATTACTAATGATACAATTCAATTAATCAAATTTTAGGTTGAATTCATGTTACCCATCATCATATATACACTTGTATACCATGATTCATCATAATACTTCTTAATTTCAACCTAGAAATCATTTATCATTCAATTCCTTTGAAACCTATAAGAACTCAAAGTTTCACATCAAAATCAAAGAAGAATTGTGATTACCTCGTGTTAGAAATGATTAATCATCGACGAATTTGGATTCTCTATCTTCAATTTCATGTTTTGAATCAATTTCAAGTTAGGGTTTAGGGTTTGTACGGTACGGTTTCTTCCTCGTGTTCTTTATTTCTGGAATCTCCTGGATTGTTAAAAATGATACGTACATATGTGTGTAGTAATAGATATATGTGTGTTAATTTATTTCCCGTGATTATCATTGTCTGGAACTTTAAAACCGACATAGAATTATTACTATTTTATTTCACCTTGAGTAATAATACTTTAAAATAACTACTATTACTTTATTCACAATATTACTTTTGGATTTTGGGGTGTTACAATAGGTATCTCAAAAGACTACCTTTTTAGTTGTTTGTCTAACTATAATGTCCAAATTACCACGATTTGGTTGATTGACTTGTCCAAATTACTACGATTTGGTTGATTGACTTGAGTATTTGAAAACGTGTACGGCCCGTTGGTGATTGTTTGTAATAATAATCTCAACGTTATTATCTTGTTTTTGAAGTGTTATACTTATAAAGTATATACTAATGTGTTTTTGAAATCGTATCGTATGAAGGTTTGAGGTTATATAAGTTCGACACTTAGTATAAAAATAGTTTGAAACCTTCTGTTTTTAGCGTCACTTATAGCGACACTTAGGGTTTAGGCGACACTCAATAAGTGTCGCATAAAATAATTAATTCCGATTTAGTGGCGTCACTTATGGAAGTGACGCATAGAAGGCGACACTTAAGGAAGTGCTGGGTGTAAGTGTCGGTATAAGGGTCATGAGTCACTAAGATTAGTGACGGGTGAAATCAGTTTTCGATTTAGGCGACACTTAATCAAGTGCCACTAGAAGTGTCGGCTTGGAGTGATGGACATTGAATTTGCGACACTTAGGTAGTGTCGGGAAAAAGGGGTTTTATGCGGCATTGGGGTAAGTGACACAAAGTTAGGGCTTTTAGTGACACTTAGTGCGTCACTTAAGTGACACATTAAGTGACGCTACGCTGCGCGCATGTATGCGACACTTACGTCTGTTGGTCGGAATTTGAGACGAAAACGAGTTTTCCGGCCACTGTTCGGTCCAAATCTTTTACCCAACCCATATTTGGACATTCTAAGCTTACCCAAACAACTTTCATGTAAAAATAAATGAAATCGGAGTGTTTTTGAGTTTTGTCGGAAACTTACAAAGTGGCGAATCAAAATTCTGAAAAGATAGAAATGTAGATCGTTGCTTGGTGATCTTTTTTCTCCAAAGAGCTCCGGTGATCCGACGTCGTTTGATGGTGCTTTTTGACGGATTAAGGTGATAGTGGTGGTTTGTTTTTAGAGAGAAAAAGGAGGGAGAGAGAGATAGAGGTGAGTGATGATGATGATGAAATGAAGAAAGGGGGAGGGGTTCCCCCCCCCCTTTTTGGGCAGATTTTCGGTGGGGTCCACGGGTGTGGGCTTCACTAATTTCGTTCCCTGCATTCGCGCTCCGTACTGTGCTCGTTTCCCCGTTCGTTTAAACATTTGAATAGTTCTTTTATATGTTTAAATATATGTTTAAAAATACGAATGTTTATTCAATATTTTTGTTGAAGTATTTTACCAAACACTTGTAGTTGAGTTGTAAAATATATTTTAAATTGTTTCGTTCGTTTGCACGTTTAACTTTTTAATCGCGTGGACCTTGTTTGTACAATACGAAATTTGAATTGAAATATTATCAAAATAATATTTTGGATATGGTGTTATTAAATAATTTTATTTTATTTAATAAAATTGTTCACCAACGTCCCTATTAATTGAACCGAATTACATTTGATTTAAGACTTGTACGATTTAATCGAATCGCATAATTGTATATATTCAACAATATATATTACTTGATACATTAATTAACCTAACACAGAACTAATTACATGTATTATCAGTCGATTAGGCACTAATCACTAGTCCTAATTTGACGAGTGTCATAGATCACTTGATATATTGCCTTTGTGCATTGATTATTGAGGTCAGCATAGAAGCTGGGCATAGTTACTATTGTAAGACGACAGAAATTTCCTAGTACTTATCGTTAAAAGGAAATTAGGTCGTATGAAATTAGTACCAAGCTATCGGTCTCGTCCGTTATGGTCATACGGATATGTCTTGGTAAGTGTTCTTGGCGAATCCCCGGGTATTATGATATCCCAAGAGCCACCGATCCTCATTGATATTATGTGTTTACGATTATTTGGTTGTAAGATTTGTTATTGCTAAGTTAGACTGTTGGTTACATGTCTACTCACTTAGCTTTGAGCTAATCCCCCACATTAACCCTTCTTGCAGGTTATAAATTTGATAATGGTTGGGCAAGAAGTTGGTTTGATGGAATGTTTGACCAAACATTTACTCTGATATTGGTTTTGGAATGAGTCCACATGATATTTTGAATTAAATAACATCCAATCAGATATATTATGATTTTAAATTAGTATGATTTGTATACATTATATGTAATATAAACTAATAAGGTATATTTGAACCTACGCTTCCGAGATAAAGTATGCTATTTAAGAGAAATATGGTATTAATTTATGAGGTGTTATATATTCGAATTCCGGATAAAGGTGACACCCTTACATAAAACCATATAGCTAAAAATTCGAATATCTAATTATCTATACACTTATAGTCTAATACTCCTCGGGCCATTTTACGGTACAAGCGTTCAGCCTAAGCCCAGGCCCACCCAACGACCGTCCCCAGAAAACGTCCGGTTTAAGAAGCCCATCATCACTAGCGTTTATTTCTAAATTCTAAGCTCAAAATGGCTCGCTTTAATTGGATCTCATTTTTGTCTAAAACCTTCAATCAATTCTCAAATGTACATGTACGTATATAAAAAAAGTACTAGCTATAGTTATGGAGATCACATAAAAACATTATTAGGATTAAAGGGATTAAGTTACATACCCACTTGGGCTAAAAAACAACCCAAGCACACTATCCATGTCACAATTGCTAACACAAGTAACCAACAATCGAAATCCAAATCAAAGAACACAAACATTAACTTGAGCTAAAACAGAACCATGAACATGCATTTCGATATTGGTTTACTAGAGACGACGATGATGCGGAGGGGGGGGGGGGGAGGGGGAGGTGGATGATGAGGATGACCATGATTCATACCAAAGCAGCTAAGAAGTGGGTAACAAAGACACGATACACAATTTCCCATCATCCCAAATATCGACGATACCAGCATGCAAGGGCAACAACAAAGTGTCGTCAATGGATTGTCGTGTTGATGGTAAGGTGGAGGAGGACGTCCGTGGTGCATCTTCGAACATTGTTCAACTTTTTCGCTTGAATTCGAAACTAAATGAAAGCAAAGTTTAAGCACCACTTAGTAAACAAAACTATGAATATTTCCATTTGTGTAAAAATACTGAATATTGGAAGTCTACCTACTACTCGTATTTTATAGTATTAAGTTACAAATATTTGCCTCATTCTTGCAACAACATGAAATCGAAATCAATCATCTTAAATCCAAATAAAAACAAGAAAAAGAAAATTGGTTGACAATAAAAAATTAAAAGTGAATTAAATTCGAATAATTGCCATATTGAAAACAATCTTGCGAGTTTGGTTCAAGTCGAATAACAATTGAAGCAAATTAAATTTGAATAGGCAAGAATGTTTTTTTTTTATTATTCACATTTTAATTTGATTCGACTCGAACCGAACTCGCAAGATTGTTTTCAAATCCAAAGTCGATCGCATCCTAGCTTGAGCAGATTCAAAGTTTCAAGGGCACTTTCGTCTTTCTACAACTATAGATATATTGCAAAACCTTTAAAATTCACCAAAATCCCAATCCCAAATAAGGATTAATGAACATGTGTAATTAATTATAATCAGGCAAACTTGATCTTAAACTAAAAAAAGTTCATCGGCATATAAATATAGTCCCTTCAAACTAAACAAGATGAGGGAAAACAATTTGCATGAACCTACATACTCATGTTGGCATATAAGATTAAGTATATACTATATAGGTATAAAAATGTTGTAGAAATAATAAAAGTTGTGATCAAACTTACCAGATTAGATACGGTGGTCGGAAAGTGCAGATTTACAGGCCGGAGTCAAAGTGCGGAGATGAAAAGGATGTGGAGTAGTTGTTGGTTATTAATGTCATGAACCATATAAAACTCTTATGTCTATGTTTTTGATATAACTTGCATGTAAAACATTCAAAGTGACACAGGGAGGTAGATTCTAAGCATTAACGTTGTTTTTCTCGAGACAGCTGGAATGGTTGACTTTATTTCTTTTTTCCCCTTTTCCTAGATATACAGAGTTTCAATTTTCCATTACTCGCATCAAGTACTTTCTGTTCTTAGTTTCAAAGTTATGCAAAATAAAAATAAAAATGTTTAAGAATTACATATTTTTAAAACAAATATACACCTATTCAACCTATTTGGTCAAATGAATAAACAAACTACATCAAAAGTCTAATGTATTGTTTTCAAAACTTTTGAGTTGACGCTGCCCGGTTTATCCTCTGAGCACCCAATTTCGGGCAGCAGGTTTCGCTCCTCGACCTCGCCCAGCTGATAAAGGCTTGGCCCTTGTGGTTGGTGGTGGTGCTGCAATGGCGGCCCACGGATCATCATCACCAATGGAAGCACTCGGGTTCGAATTCAAAGGCTGATAGCTTTTCAGTATTCCTTACAACTAATCAATCAGTATGTGAGGTAAACGTAACATTGTCTATTTCTTATCTGAAAGGATGATCGTAACTTCAACTCTGATAGCTTTTAAGTATTCCTTACAACTAAAGTTCATAAAGAATGCTCAATCCGAGTTAAACAAGGTTTTGAAAGGGGTGATGATAAATCCAACAATGATTTTGATAAATCCACCGTAAGTGTGTAATACTGGTTTGTATAGTACAAGTTTTTATTGCATAAGGATGGTGTGGAAATATCACTAGAGGGTTGCAATGAGTTTGAGTTGAATTCTCATGACCTTAACTATACTTGGTGGCATATGTCTCTGAGTATGGATACACACAGGAAGTTCTTGGCAAGGTTCGTATTGAAATTTAACTTGAAAGTTTTAAACTCTGATTCCCTTTTCTTCGACTGGTCTTCAACAGGTTGCGTTTTCAGAAGATAGTAGTAACTGACTTTTCGTTAATTTGTAAAATCTTGAACTTAATTTTCTCATTCAATTATTGTTGGAACTCTTCCTACAAATATCACAAAAATCTCAATAATCCTAACAAAGATTAACTTGTTAAAATGCTTTGTAATCATGCGTTGAAGAACGATTATATGACTGTCAGAAAGATGCAAAACCTGATTGTCAAATTATTAAACATACCCATCAGATTATTAAATCAGCGATAATTGTTAAAAATATGTAAGTTAAATCATTGTGGCAAACATTCTCGCGAGACGCGGGAGGGCTTGTGTGAAATGGCATTGCCTAAGGTTTGGGGAATGTTTGCATCGAATCCAAAAGATCGTGGGTTTTGAGTTGCCTGTCCCAACAACTTTTTGTAATCATGTGTTGAAGAACGATTATAAGACAGTTACTCTGTTAGAAGGATGCAAAACATGAGTGTCAAATTACTAAACATACCCATCAAATCATTTATGTTAAATACTTAAATCATTGTGGCAAACATTCTCGTGAGACGTGGGAGGACTTTTGTGAAATGACATTGCTTGAGGTTGTGAGGTCCCACAATAACACTTTGTAGTTACAAATGTTTTAACTTAAGCTATGAATTCTTAACAAGTAGTTTGCGGAATAACACTTGTCAAGTAGGAAGATGTATTGTGATTTGTAATATGTATGAAAATGAGATTGTAAACAATGCAAGAACACACTTGATTTTCACTAGTCAAAAGCCTCAATATTATTGATGAATAATACGGATACACAAATGTATCAGGGTTACAAGAAACCTTGAAGCTATATAACTTGACTAACTATTGGATAGACATACATACTACACTTGATCTACCTCTATGTATATATATATGACAAAGTACTTTACTGCAAGTACATGCTATTATACTAAAACTTGTATAAAATCTACATACAATCTACTTTCTTGAAACCAAGTTTTCTACGACCCACGCTTGCATTAAATGCATTTGACTTTTCTTGTCTGCAGCGTGCACTGTTCCTCAAAAGCATGTCTGTAGTAGGTGTACTTTGTTGCAGAGTTGTTGTGCAGTGATCCCACTAAGCAGAACTAACAGATAGACGAACAGAACTATCTTTTAACACTGGCAGAACTAATCTTTGCAGATTTTGGCACTTGGCAGAATTAACACTTGAGATGCCCAGCAGAACTAACTTTAATCATACCAGCAGAACTAACTCTGGAAGACTATGTCTTCAATAAATGAACAGAGCTAACTCCACTAGCAAAACTAAGTCTTGATAGCCCAGCAGCATTAACTTCCAACAGACTAAACACTTAGAATAATTTTATGTTGAATGATATGAAGAATTTAGCCCAACAATCTCCCCCTAAACTTGATCTTTTTCTGAATAGATCCAAGTTTCTCACTTCATGATATCTGCAAACTTTCTTTTAAGCTCAGCAATCCTTTTCTGTGTTCTCTCCTCACTCTGAGCAACATGTCTTTGTTGTGCCTTTTTGTAATATTGCTGCACTTCATGGACTAATGAAGCAGCAGTGTCTAGATCATCACATTTCATTGTGAGAGAGAGCATTGAGCTTAGCTGACCAAGAGTCCAATGATACTCACTCCCTATGAAGAAGTATGCAAATAATCCACTGTCTAACTGCACTACATGTACTCCATTATGAGAATAGCAGTACCATTCTTTTGCCCTTGAGGTGTCCTTGTAGAAATCATTTTCTGGATCCATCTCATATAGAACAGAGAGACTATTGTAGACAATGTGCTCATCACTGTGCCTTTGAGCATTCTGATACTTTTTCATTGCAACAGTCCACATATCATCTAAGTCATCTCTGGATAGAGTCTTTATGCATCTCCAGAAGGACATAAATTTTTCCTCTGCACCCCCTGCCCTTGTGATTTTCAACTGTTTCCTCATTTCCTTATTTGTTTCCCATACCCAATCAATGATAGGAAAATGAACAGCAATAGGTACCTTGGGAGCTTCAACCTTAACCATAGATCTGATCTGTGTCCAATCAACCTCTTCCTCTTCAGTAGGCTTTGTAGGCTCAGATGTAGAAGATGCCACAGTAGGCACTTCTGTTTCCTCAGCATTCTTATCATGTCTGATAGCCATCCTTTTTCTCCTTTTAAAGTGAGGAGTTTCTTTTGGAATTTTCTTTTTAAGTAGATCCAGATCCTCTTTTTCTTTCCTTTCAAGCTCTGCCCTAGCCCTTTCTATCTCTGCTTTTCTTTCAAGCAGTTCCTTTTCAGCAGCAGTTGGAATTTTCACATTAGAAGCAACTGCACTCCTGGACTTCTCTTCTAGAGCTTTCTGTGTGCTCACTTCAATATCCCTTTGGATTCTTAGATATATCTTTTCCAGTTCATAGAAGTCCATGCTCATCAACTCCTTTAGAGTTCTCCCAGTTGTATTCTTAACAACCCTGGCATACTGATCTTTTAATTGCCTTTGTGTGGGTGCCCTTTTCCTTTTCTCTTCTGCTTTCTTTTGAGCCTCATGCTTTCTTCTCTGCTCAAGCATATCTAAGTACCACATCAATCTTTGATCAGCAGTGAACTCCTCCATTTGAGCATTGTGAGTTCCATCTGCTAGAAGATGATCAAAATATATCTGCTCCTCAGGTGTCATCATGATTTTCACATCATCACCCATATCTACCTCAACAAACTCAGTCCTACCCTCCTCATTAAACTGGGCTTGCAAGTTTTTAGCAACCCTTTCACTCATCTCCTCCATCACTTTTCTTTTCATTGGTTTCACAGGCTCAACCAATTTTTCCTTTCCTTTTCCCTTGGCCAGATCAATTGTAGGTTTGACCTGTGATGAGGAAATTTCTGAGATAGATATACCTTTTGAGCTTTTCTCAAGTGCTGTGCTTTCTGCCACCTTTAAAAGTGCATCTGCAGCACTCTTTTCAACCTCTGCCATAGCAGCAGCACTATCCTTTTCCTTAGGGATAGCTGATTTAACCATTTCTGGTTCCTTAAGCCCAGCAGAACTATCCATAGCACTGGCAGCACTAATTTTTGTACTGGCAGCACTAACTTCTGCATCTGCTACCCTAGCAGCACTAACCTCAACACTAGCAGTACTAACTCCAGCAGCACTATCTAACATATCCTTGGCACTTTTCTTTGCAGCCTCAGACACATCTTCATCTAGCACTTCTAGAATTAAACTACCAACTACATTCCCTAACTGTTCAGCACTTACATCATTATGTATGCTGTCATTAATCTCCACCACATCATCAAACATCCTTTCTGTTTCCCCTGCACCAGTGAACTCAAACTGATCTACATTTTCTTCTTCACTGGTGCTTTCATCAACAAGCATCCTTTTCAGTCCAGTTGACTTACTCTCAGCTATGCTTTTGGATTCATTCCTTTCTTTCATCAATAACTCTACCATCTCTCTCAACCTGGCAATCTCTGCCTTCTGCACTTCTACCTCCTTTGACAATTTTGTACAGGTATCCATCAATTCCTTTATAGTAACACTATCCTCACCATTTCCAGAAGTGTTACCCTCTTTTAATGGATCATTGGAAGATTTAGTCAATGTCTCAGACCTAGTCTGAGCATCATCAACCCCCAATGTGGTTTCTTGGCACCTGGGACCACTAGATATATTGATATCCACTGGATCCTCAGCAATAGAGGAATCCAATGGAATCTCTATATCCTGTGTTGCCATGGATTGGGTCCTAATTCCAGTACCACTGTCCTGTTCTCCTTGTGAGGAAGCAACAGTAGTGGTAGCCCTTTCCATATGGTCTCTCTGCTCCTGATTGACCACCTCATTAGCATTTTTGGGCTGAGACAATTGAGGAAGAGGAGCCTCAACTGTCTGTTTCTTAGCCTTTTTGGCTTTAGCTTTGGTAGGCTTAGGGTCCCTTGTTTTCTTTGTTTTTGAAACTATGCCACTTGGTTGAGAAGCAGTGGGTGTTTCTGCTTCCTGTGGCATAGTGGAAGGCCTGTTCAACATGTATTCAGTTAAACTGGTCACCTTCCCAGAAAATTCTTTGCCTTTGACCATCCCATTTCTCTTCATGTTAGCAAAAGTTTTCTTTGAAAGATTTGAGAGAATGATTCTACCCCCTGTTTTGGGTAGATCTGGGATTTCCTGGTCTATGATATGTTGTAAAAATCTTGGATACATTAAAAATTTGTCTTTGGGTTTCTCAAGATTGTTTACCATTCCACTAAAGATTAATTTTGAAAAATTAAATTTTTCATTATTTGCAAGACAGATGAGAGCAGAAGCTATGTTGCTGCTAAACTGCTCCCATGAAGTTTTCTTTTGTGAAATGCAGTGTTGTAGGGTATGGATTAAAAATTTCCATTGTGGGGAGAAGAGTTGTTTGTAGTATGTCAATCTTTCTGTTCTCTCCCCCTCATACCCATACAACACTAACTGATCATGTATCTGAGAGGTAGCATAGCATTCCATACCATCTGCATCATCTAAGAAAAGATGAGCACGTATGGAAGCTTCAGTAAGAGTGATGCTTTTCTCATTTATCTTGGCCGTGATAGATTTAACCCCATCTACTTCTGACACCACGGCAGATGTCCAGAAGTCATGAATATGTGAAATAAAAATAGGGGGGTTAACAGTAAGTGCAAACCTTAAAGTTGTACACTTTATGAAGTCTATGACTTCATGGTAACCATCGGATTCCTGTGGCTTGAGGAGAAATCCACAGACGTTGTGCTGGTCACCGTAGGTAAGAGATTTGGTTGATGAAGATGAAGAAGTTGCCATTTTTGTGAAAAGTTAGGTTTGAAAAGCTTTGAGAGGTTTTTGGAAAGATATTTTCAATTTTCGATGAAAAGTGCAAGTGAATTGAAAAAGTGTAGTGTTTGGCAGATTTAAATACCCTTTTTAAAGTGAACAGTATGTTCAAGCCCTAAAATAACACTAGCAGAATTAAAGTTGGAAAAAGTTACTAGCAGAATTAACTTTGGCAGACTTAACTCTAGCAGAAGTAATTCTTAGCAGAATTAATGCTGGCAGTATTAATTCTAGCAGAATTAAGTCTAGCAGAATTAAGTCTAACAGAATTAATATTAGCAGAATTAACTTTGGCAGAAGTAATTCTAACAGAATTAACTTCAGCAGAATTAATGCTAGCAGTATTAATTCTAGCAGAATTAAGTCTAGCAGAAGTAACTTTAACTTTTCTGCACACTTAGACAAGTTCACGTAACCCTTTTATTAATAGTGCTGGCAGAACTAAGTTATGCTGGCAGAATTAATATTGTTGAAAATTGAGTTAGCAGAACTAACAACCTTTGAACATTTAATCCTGCACTGTTAGCTTAAAAACACAATGTAACTAGCAGAATTAAATTGTACAAGCAGAGCTAAATAAGATAATCACTATTTATACTAGCAGAACTAAGCCATGACAGTACTAAATATTGAGAATCTTATAATTTCTGTTGTAGCAAGCTAAAGTATCAAGTAGAACCCCATGTGTAAAACATTTTAAAATTAAATAATGATCATAATGAGTTGTTCATCATACCAATACCAGTAACCAAAAATGTAAATCTGCCAACATCAAATGCTTTTGTGAACAGATCTGCAAGTTGATTATCTGTGTGGATTTTAAAAATTTGAATTAATCTTTTCTCATTACAATCCCTTATGAAGTGATATCTAATTTCAATATGTTTTGTTTTAGAGTGTTTCACAGGGTTATTAATGATACTTATAGCAGCAGTATTATCAATATACATGGGAGTATTTAGAAAAGTCAAACCATAGTCTAACATTTGATTCTGAATCCATAGAATCTGAGCACAGCAGCTTGATGCAGCAACATACTCTGCTTCTGCTGTTGAAGTAGACACAGTGGTTTGCTTTTTGCATTGCCAAGATACTAATCTATCTCCCAAGAATTGACAGCCTCCAGAAGTTGACTTTCTGTCCAAATTGTTACCCCCATAATCACTGTCAGAATATGCTACCAAATTGAAGGAAGAATTCTTTGGATACCATAGGCCTAATTTTGGTTGACCTTTAAGGTATTTAAAAATTCTCTTCACAGCATGAAGATGAGACAATTTAGGATTTGTTTGAAATCTTGCACACACACATATTGCAAACATGATATCTGGTCTACTGGATGTGAGATACATCAGTGAACCTATCATGGATCTATAGAGATGTTCATCAACACTCTCCCCCTCAAGATCTGCAAGTAATGGCTTGTGTGTTTCCATAGGAGTGCTTGCAATCTTTGCATCACTGAGCTTAAACTTATCCAAAATGTCCTTAACATATTTATCCTGACTTATGAAGATACCATCTGCTTTCTGCTTCACTTGAAGACCAAGAAAGAAAGTCAATTCTCCCATTGAACTCATCTGAAATTTCTGATGCATAAGAGATTCAAATTCTTTGCACAGACTGTCATTTGTTGATCCAAAAATAATATCATCTACATAGATTTGCACTAGTAGGATATCATTCTTAATTCTTTTGATGAACAGAGTCTTATCTATTGCACCTCTTTTGAATCCATTATCTAACAGATACACAGACAAAGTATCATACCAAGCTCTAGGAGCTTGATGCAGTCCATGAAGTGCTTTATCCAATCTGAGCACTTTTTCTGGATGCTTGGGATCCTCAAACCCTGGTGGTTGACATACATATACTTCTTCATCTATTTTCCCATTTAAAAATGCACTCTTAACATCCATTTGGTATACTTTAAAATTCTTGAAGGAAGCATAAGCTAAGAACAATCTAATAGCCTCAATTCTTGCCACAGGTGCAAATACCTCATCATAGTCAATTCCCTCTTCCTGTGTGTATCCCTGTGCAACCAATCTAGCTTTGTTCTTAATCACTATTCCCCTTTCATCCCTTTTGTTCCTGTATACCCATCTGGTACCAATAGCCCGTTTTCCTTTGGGTAGATCCATTAAAGTCCACACTTTTTGAATTTTGAATTGAAGTAGCTCCTCTTGCATAGCTTCAACCCAGCTTGGATCTTTCAAAGCTTCAACAGCTTTCTTGGGCTCAATCTGTGACAGAAAACAAGCAAACAAAGAAAAATTTGCATTTTCATCAAGAGTTTTAGATGACCTTCTTGTTTGCATAGGAGCATCAATTGCTCCAATGACATTGTCCAATGGCATGTAGCTTTTATGAGCTTGATACTGTGGACCAGCTGCCATTTCTATCGCAGATTCCAGATTGGTCAAATTGTGAACCAGATCTGTGTCTTCTTGAATCATTTGACCACTTGATTCTGACACATCCAACCTTGTGGGTTGTTGCTCCTCTTGTGCATCTTCATGTGATGCTTCATCTTGTTGAGAGCATTCTGGATTTGATGATGCATTTCCATCATCATCTGCACTATTATCATCCAAATTTGATGAAATGGGAACTGAACTCTGTTGTTGATCAGGGGTGGAAGATTCAAGTACTGCAGGTGGGTCTGGTAGCCATGTTGGAAACAAAACAAACTGTGGTGGTTTGCTTGTTTGTTGACCTGTAGATGTACCTGCATTCACATTTGTACTTGTACCTGCAATTGATGACTCATGCATATATCTAAAAGATTTGGTTAATGCATCAATGTCAAATAGATGTGCTGGACCTTTACCTAAAGAATTTGGTGTGTGTTCATTAAAGGTCACATCTAAAGTTTCTTCCACAATTCTTGTTCTACTGTTGAAAACTCTGTATGCTTTCCTTTGAAAAGAGTAGCCAACAAAGAATCCCTCATCAACTTTGCTTTGAAACTTGCCTAAATGATCTTTGGTATTTAAGATAGTAACAGGACATCCAAATGGTTTAAGAAAACTAACCAAAGGTTTGTTATTTAAAAATAACTCATAAGGTGTCTTGTTGTGAGGCTTAACAACTAATACCCGGTTCTGGACATAACAAGCAGTGCTAATTGCTTCTGCCCAGAAGGTCATTGGTAGCTTTGCATCTGCTAACATGGTTCTAGCAGCCTCAATAAGTGTCCTATTTTTCCTTTCTGCTACTCCATTTTGTTGGGGAGTTCTAGGAACACTATATTGTCTATCTATACCTTTAGATTCACAGAATTTGTCCATCTCTTGATTTCTAAATTCTGTTCCATTGTCACTTCTAATGATTTTGAGCTTTCTATTGGTTTGATTTTCAATCTTAATGATGAATGATCTTAGAATTTCTCCAGTTTCATCCTTGGTTCTAAGAAAGAATACCCAACTAAATCTGCTATAATCATCAGTGATCACTAGGCAATATGACTTCTTACCTATACTACTTACATTTGTTGGTCCAAATAGATCCATGTGCAGTAAATGTAAAGGTGAGTCAATAGAGTTCAGTGACTTGGCCTTATAAGAGGATTTGTGTTGCTTGCCTTTTTGACATGCAACACAGTGGTCATCACATGAATATGTTTTCTCTGGTAAACCTCTGACAAGTTTTCCTTTAACAAGTTTGTTTATTGTTTTGAAATTCATGTGACACATCCTTCTATGCCAAAGATCAGATTCATTTACAGTTGCTTTTGAAATGAGGCAACTCAACTCAGGTTTAGGTACAAATTTAGCCAATTCACAGCTGTACATGTTATTCTTTCTGGGAATTTTCATTAAAATCATTTTGGGGTCAAGAATAAACTTCTCAGAAAGAATACAGCACTCTGTGTTATAAAAGAACATTGGATTCTTTTTCTCTGTAATTTGGCTAACACTTAACAGATTGTACCTCAGTTGTTCAACAAAGTAGACATCATTGAAGCTCATTTTGTCACTGTTGACATTGCCCATTCCTGTAATCCTTCCTCCTTTAGGATTACCTCCAAAAGCAACAGGACCTCCATCAATAACTTTGAAGTCCTCCAGCCTGCTTCTATCTCCTGTCATGTGCCTAGAGCATCCACTATCAATATGCCATAGGCTTTTCTTCTTGCTCTGCACATATAGATGACAAAAGATTAGTTTCTCTTGGGAACCCAAACCAATTTGGTTGTGGGTGTCCCTTTCTTATCAACAGCATCAACTCTTTTGAATGTAATTGATGCTGGTGATAGTACAGTTGGTTTCCAGACCCAACTAATGTTTGACCTAACAGCATTAAGTGGTTTGGCAGAATTAACTTCTGAACCACTTAAATTTTGCCTGGCAGAACTAAATTTGGTCAACTTTTGCCTAGCAGAGTTAACCGTGTAGTTTTGCTTGGCAGAACTAAACTTGGTTAACTTTTGCTTAGCAGAGTTAACTCTGTAGTTTTGCTTGGCAGAGTTAAAGTTTGTATTGGTCACTTTAGTTCTGTTGGCTTTATTTTTAGTCAACACTCCTGCACTTCCTTTTGGTGCAGCAGAGTTAACTCTTGCCTTTGATTTTTTGACTACACTAGCAGAATTAACTTTGGTTTTGAAATTTTGATGGTTAATTCTGTCAGTGTAAGTCCATGATGATTGTTTAACCCGTTGGAGCTTTGGGTTAAAATAACAATCTTTTTGAAGATGATTGAATCTTCCACAGATGAAACAAGCTTTCTCATCCACTCTTTTAAAATTTGGTCCAAGTTTCTGTGAAACCATATGATTCCAGTTTCTTTGGTTTCCTCTTGGAGCTTTATTTGGTTTTGAAAGAGGTGATGAGTTAGCAGAGCAATTGCATTTAGTACACTTAACAACAACAATTTTATCACATTTAGGTGTGTTGACAGGTGTGCTAGCATTCTTTTGCAAGTTCATTTTAGCCTTTTCTTGAAATAATTTCTTACCTTCTGCTAGTTTCTTAGTCTTTAACTTAGGCACTAGCTTAGTGACAGAAATAGGTTTTGAATGAACTTGTTCATCTTTCTCAGATTCAACCTCATCATCTGAGACCCACTCAGATATTTCAACTTTTTCTAGATCCACTTTGTCTTTACTCAATTCAATAACAGGATTTATTTGCTTAACCTCATCTATCATTTTCTCCTTAAGCTTACTTATGTCTAAGTCAGTTTTAGGAGGCATGTAGATGTGATTGTAGGGTGGAGGTACACTATTGAGATTATAACCTAAGCCAGTTTTTATCTTATCATGGATTTGGCTTCTTATCAGATTTTGAACACTTTCAGAAGCATTCTCTAGTTCAGCCACTGTAAGTTTGATGCTTTCCTTTTCAGCAGTGACTTCAGCTAGTTTCTTAAGTAGCTCATCAACCCTATTTTGCAACATATCTTTTTCAAAGTTGGCATATTTAAGATCATAGTCATACTGTTCCTCCTTTTTCTCATATGCCTTAATTTGTTTCTCTAGATCTTCTATTGCTAGGGTTGTATGTTGGCTTCTGATGTCCCAGTCCCTAAGTTCTTTACAGATACTAGCATTATGGTCCCTATAATGTTTAACAGTTTTCTTACATATACTGGAACATAATTTTGCTTGTACCTCATATGGAACTTCATCTGAGGTGCTTTCTTCTCCAATAGCCATAAGTGCATGATTCTGTGGCTCTAATTCTGCTTGGTCACTCCAGTCATACCCCATACCATCTTGAGAGACAAGTGCATTAGGAGTAGACTCTTGAACAGCTACATTTCTCTTCTGAGGTCCATTGTAAGCAGCATTGTAACCTCCAGATCTCTGTCCACCCATCTCCTGTCTAGGAGATCTGCATTCCCTGGCAAAGTGACCCAGTTTGTGGCAGTTATAGCATTCTACCTTGCTTTTATCAAACCCCACATTATCCTCTCTTTTTCCTGCAAAATTGTTTCTTCCAGTTCTTTGCAGGAACTTCTTCACTCTCATGGTGATCATGGCCATCTGCCATTTTATGTCCATCTCCTCCAGATCATCTGGATTTATCTGCTCCAATTCTTCACTGGTCAGTGAAGAGTTCACATGACTAGCAAAAAATGCCTCTACAACCTGATCTGTAGTTCTGTCTTGTACTACAGATGAAGAGCTTGACCCTCCACTCTTCACAATAGGCACAGCTCCATATCCTTTTGGATCTGTTTTGGTTCTTCCCATAGACATAAATGCAGCATTTTGTGAACTCTGAGCTTCACCACTGCTTTGCTTTCTGCTTTCTACCTCAGGTTCAAAGGCTATAAGATCATTGTATAGATCATTTAGCTCTTTATCATCTAAATCACTTCTTTGTCTTAGACCAACAGTGTATATAGTCCATTCCTCACCCAATGATCTTAAAAACTTCCTGTTTAGATCATCTTTGTCTATGACAACTTTATGATTCTTCAACTCACCAACAAGCTTCCTGTACCTATTGAACACTTGAGTTAAGGTTTCAGATTTGACAGAACTAAAGTTCTCAAACTGTTGTTTGAGCAGTGATCTTTTGTTCTTCTTTGTGCTCTCATTTCCTGCAAACCTTTTATCTAATTCCTCCATGAGCACTTTTGCATCATCAACCTGCTCAAATTCACTTTGATATTCATTAGGAATAGCAAGCAATAATGTACTTAGAGCTTTGAGTTCAGTAGCTCTTTCTCTTCTTTCTTGTTCAGTGGTTGGTGTACCCCTGGGCAGCCTAGCACCATTCACATCAGTTTTGTACTTAGGACCATTCTCCACAATGTCCCATAATTGATAATCTGTAAGCAGCATATGTTGCTTAATTCTATTCCTCCACATATTGTATTCATCTGGTCTAAGAATAGGAATTCTAGACACTTGAACACCTTCTACAAATTCTGATGCCATTGTATACAAACAAAATTTAAGATAAATTATACCCTGAACAGATCACAGTTCTTTCTTTTCTTCCTTAATTCAAAGCTTACACAAGCTCTGATACCAATTGTGAGGTCCCACAATAACACTTTGTAGTTACAAATGTTTTAACTTAAGCTATGAATTCTTAACAAGTAGTTTGCGGAATAACACTTGTCAAGTAGGAAGATGTATTGTGATTTGTAATATGTATGAAAATGAGATTGTAAATAATGCAAGAACACACTTGATTTTCACTAGTCAAAAGCCTCAATATTATTGATGAATAATACGGATACACAAATGTATCAGGGTTACAAGAAACCTTGAAGCTATATAACTTGACTAACTATTGGATAGACATACATACTACACTTGATCTACCTCTATGTATATATATATATGACAAAGTACTTTACTGCAAGTACATGCTATTATACTAAAACTTGTATAAAATCTACATACAATCTACTTTCTTGAAACCAAGTTTTCTACGACCCACGCTTGCATTAAATGCATTTGACTTTTCTTGTCTGCAGCGTACACTGTTCCTCAAAAGCATGTCTGTAGTAGGTGTACTTTGTTGCAGAGTTGTTGTGCAGTGATCCCACTAAGCAGAACTAACAGATAGACGAACAGAACTATCTTTTAACACTGGCAGAACTAATCTTTGCAGATTTTGGCACTTGGCAGAATTAACACTTGAGATGCCCAGCAGAACTAACTTTAATCATACCAGCAGAACTAACTCTGGAAGACTATGTCTTCAATAAATGAACAGAGCTAACTCCACTTGCAGAACTAAGTCTTGATAGCCCAGCAGCATTAACTTCCAACAGACTAAACACTTAGAATAATTTTATGTTGAATGATATGAAGAATTTAGCCCAACAGAGGTAGTCTTTGGCGAAATGTTGCACCAAATCCAAAAGATCGTGGGTTTAGAATCGCCAGTCCCAACAACTTTTTGTGAAAAATATCAACGTTGAATAAATCACATGGATGCGTGAATTATTTTTGCTCATGATCTTACCTTATTTCTCTTTCTTTCTTTTATTTTATTTTTATTTCGTATTAGAAAAAAATAAAGATACCAAAATCTTTTCTGCATCTTTTGTAACCATCACATGCCCAGAGACTTGTTCTCATTACCCTCATCACAAACGTACAATCACACTTTGAATCAGCAAATGACTATACTAGTTCAAGAACGAAACCGTCCACTATACATTTTTCTCCAAAACATGATTAATGGAGAAATTATATAAACGGTAAAGCAATACACTCAATACTTAATGACTGTCTTTCTTCATTATAATTGTTACTTATAATATATGATAATTTGTATCGTTTATTCAAACACCATCGAGTAATCGTCCTTTAACACCCAATGTAATAAGACTTACTAATCACGTGTCTTAATCGGGTTTAGTATAATAAGACATCAAGGTAAAAGCATCCTCTAGACTTGATGTAACACGACTCAAATATCAAGCGTCCTAATAGTCGTTATTATAATAGGACATCATCCAATAAGCGTCCTTTAAAACTCAATATTTAGGACTGACGTATCAAGTGTCCTATCACTCTTTAGTATAATACGACATCTATGAATAATCGTCCTATAAACTCAATCTAATAGGACTTAAAATAACAGGTGTCCCTTCTTAAAACACAATAATAAGCAAAAGAACTATAGCGTCGTATTAGATATTTTTTAGGACGGTTTTTTAGTGATGTCCCATGAAAAGCGTCCTAAAAGCTCATTTTTGTTGCAGTGTCTCCATTTAAATACTTATGATTTATGAATTCACTATAGACATAGACATATAAAAAAGTGTGATCAAGACTATAATTTTAATCTTCAACGTTTATATAGTTTGTTGAAAGGTCAACTGAATGGATGTCCATTAAAATACTTATGGTTTCACTATAGACAGAGACATGAATATATAACAAAAGTGTGCTTAAAAGTAGCTCCAAAAAACCGAATGAAGATATTTGATAATACAATAGTGATAATAACTAATAACAATACAAAAGAAGCACGTAAATTCGGGTAGTAAATTTCATTACAAATTTTTCAGACACGGCTTATAGATCTATTCTTGGAACAAGCTTAACAGTAGCCTTCCTCTTGGATTCATCCACATTGACAACCTGCATACACATAACTAAACAATTAACACCTAAATGAACTTCGTAAAAAGAATCCCCAAAAATACATGGCACTGCCGAAGTGCCAGGCAACGTAGAAGTCTTCATATCCAGATATGTGGGTAGGGTTAGACATGTACCTGTGCTAGGTCCCCCTTGTATTCCCACTTTTTCACGCACACCCAAGTGTCCACAAATACCCCACTACACTTACTTCGAACGGAGAATGAATTTGGAACATCAGAAGGTGGAACAGGAGCCACGAGAGCAGAGTATATATTAGATAGACCTTTGCATGCCTGTACATATGAGAGAAATTCATACAATCAAGTCTTTAAATATTCAAACAAGCAAGCAATTGAAAAAGATAGGAGTATATGCAAGTGTAACCGTGCAAAAAGCCAACAACAAGAAAACTCAAGTCTACGATAACTATCATTATATCATTTCCCATCCAAACAAATCATAAAGAAAGCGGTAAAAAAGGAAACCTAGTAAATTTCACCTCATTGATATCACATTGCCTTTCAGATTAAGTGTAAATAAATAAAACACTTTGCATGCTCAACAGAAAATGCAGAAACTATTTGCAGTTTAGTTCCAAGGGATTTCAAGTCAACATACTTCTGCATGAGGCAGAAGGCTGAACGCCTCTCCCGTCCAACCTACAGTAAGAAGCTTGTTCAAACACTACAGAATAAGAGCAACCAGGGCTTAAAAACAATAACAATCTGAGGACATCAGTTACAAACAAAAAATACTAGATACCGTGCATTTCACTTTCGAAATTGTTGGAAACCTTCACAAATGGCATAGCCATGTTCTGGTCATCCATGCTTGCTGCTTCAGGGGGGTCTTCTGCATATCTAACAAACTTTGCACTTGGTTTATAGAGTGCTTCGATCATTTTATCCATTTCCTCCTCATCAATCTCTTCTTCTTTGGGAAAAAAGGAAATGGTTGGAGTCTTTGGTTCATTCTTGACTTCAGATATGGGCCGAGTATATCTTCACAGAACACTACAACAACCAAGAAACATTATCAGCTAAGTATATACGTATTTTTGCGATATGACATATGACTTTCGATATAAAAAAAATAAAAATTAATTGTTTCTTTCTCTGCTAGCTTCTTGCTAGTAGTTTAATTATAACTTGCACGTAAAACATTCAAAGTGACACAGGGAGGTAGATTCTAAGCATTAACGTTGTTTTTTCTAGAGACAGCTGGAATTGTCGACTTTATTTCTTTTTCCCCCACTTCCTAAATATACAGAGTTTCAATTTTCCATTACTCGCATCAAGTACTTTCTGTTTTTAACTTGAAAGTTATGCAAAATAAAAATATAAATGTTCAAGAATTACAAATTGTTTTTAAACAAATATACACCTATTCAGCCTATTTGGTCAAATGAATAAACAAACTAGATCAAAAGTCTAATGTATTGTTTTCAAAACTTTTGAGTTGACGCTTCCCGGTTTATCCTCTGAGCACCCAATTTCGGGGCAGCAGGTTTCGCTCCTCGACCTCGCCCAGCTGATAAAGGCTTGGCCCTTGTGGTTGGTGGTGGTGCTGCAATGGCGGCCCACGGATCATCATCACCAATGGAAGCACTCGGGTTCGAATTCAAAGGCTTTGCACCGACTTTTGGGGGGTGGGGCAGCAATCGAACCCCATAAGTCCTCATCTGTCTTTACCCACATTTGATGTAGACTTGGGCCGCGGAATTGAAACTAAAAGTGCCAAACATGATTTTCCATCAAAAAACCATTCAAATCTAAATCAATACAGTAATATGAAAGATATTAGTGGATTAGTATCATTACCATGTTGTTTTGTTTGTACAACGGGGCGTTTTTGTGCTGCTTGGATGTTTGCAAGGGCAGGTGATGGCTTTTCGTCTTCTAGAGGTAGCATATCATCCCGCCCATCTTTTTCACTCTCGTGATCTTCATGAATACCATTAGCGAGTTCACCCCAGCCGTCAGTTGAGGTAGGTGACACAGGTGCAGGTTGATCAGACATATCCTGATCAGCAATGTCAGCACTTGTAGTTCGGACTAATATTGTACTTGGGGTTTCTGATACCACTGTACTCATCGTCACAACAGTAAATTTAGTAACTCATAAATGACAAATATGACATGATGAGTAGATGCATTAAGTAAGGTCATGGGATGTAACCTGAGCTGGCATTGGAGACAGCAGAAACAAGAGGCGAGGTAGATTTTGGAGGTGCTTGTGCAGTTTGTTCAGAAGGCTTGCCTTTCATTGTCAAGGAGTTCATGGCCCATCTGCATCATAGTTGTACGTTGGATGTCAGTAGTGAAGGCATTTTTTTAACAAAAGTGGTTACAAGTACAAATTACAATAAGCTGATACTGTAAGTGTAGATGAAAAAGATAGTGAACCAACATAATTAAAAGGATTTCTACAGACTCAATTTCTTGAACCAAAAAATCTGTTCCACTGTTTTTACTGCACGGAAAGTTTCTTACTATTTCCTAGGATTTCTAACAATGCATTGCAGTTTTAGAAATGAGATACAAGTTGGGTGATATTTAAAATACGCATACCCAAGTATACTTGCGTTTCCTGGAAGTGATGTATATCCTGAACCTGTAGCCTCGGTGTCATCCCCACAATATGTCTACAAAATCATATCAGCAGGTGCATCCTTTAATTATATATAGCCATGTAGGTACTTTGTATAAGCAAGATAACAACAATAATTCTTTAAACCATACAATAAAATGTTTATCAGTAAAACCGTTTTGCGAGTTCAAACCTCATAGGAGCCATAATTTGCATGATCGTTTAAAACATACACAAACCTTTTCATGGTATTGCTTCACTATCTGCAAAAACTGTTCAACTGCTTGAAAGGCCTTTGATCGAACATCAATGTGTCACAAAGGTAAATCAAATTATATATTTCAAATCAAATTAGCTTTCCACAGGCAATAGATATGTCAAAGAACAGTAAGCAAGGAGGGAGTAAATACACCCTAACTGCCGTACACACAACTAATATATTCAAGAAGCAAACAATAATAGGACCATGGTAGCTAACGTAAGGATAATAACCTGTCATGATCAATAGTAAGTACAACAACATTCGGCAGTATACGGCCAGCTATTTCTTGGGCATCATAATAAGAACTGGTCGCACATAGCGCCATTATACCTGCCACACCAGCACTTTGAGTTCATTCATTGCTGCTAGAAAGGAACAAATATAAGACATTTCCAGAAAGCAGAGATTTTTATAAATCTGGTCAGAAAAATCTGATACAAACTATACCTGCTCCACAGGCAGGAGGAAACGTATCACGCAAAGCACGAACAGTGAAAGCATTAATCAGAACTCTTTTACGTGTCTGCAATGAACAAAGAATACATTTGTTACCAATTACAAATAAACTCCATAATAATCGGAGAACTGTTGAATGGAACTATCACATGTGCTTATGAAAGGAAAGAACGCAAAACAGGTTTACTAACCCCTTCATTGAGGTGGCTAGCAATATTCCCAAGTAGTATTGTGGTATTGGTTCTAATTGCTGGTTCCTCATCCACATGCGCCATTAATGAAAGTAAGGACCAAGTCACAGAAGTATGAAAAAAAACTCATGCAGAGCAATCAACAGTAGAGGGAAGTGTATATATTGAATAGATAGACATCAATTCTTACAAGCAAGCCAATGTTATAAGGATAGAAATAGTATTAGCAAACGAAGAGTGACCCAGATAAAGTGCGTTGAGACAGCTGCAAACCAATAGTAAACAACTAATATATTGAAAGAGTGACCCAGAATAAGTGATACCCGAAAATGATAACTTTTAAATTATTGATTTATTTTTTGGCAAAAAAAATAAGTGATACCTGAAAATGCAAAAAACTGAAGTATTGATCTATTTTTCGGCAAGAAACCCAAGTGTATATATTGAATAAGACCTACATGACAAATAACCAAAATCCAAGAGCAACTCATAATGTAAGTCACCTAGAACACCACAAAGAACAAAAAGTATTAGAGAATATAACCTTCTTGTTAAATTCATCCGGTGAAAGCCAAGCACCCATTTTCAGAAATGCAGTCAAAGCAGGTGCAGCAGCTGAACCAAATTCTAAGGCAGAAGCTAGCAAAGGAAGCAACTGCAAATTCCAAATGAGAAATATCACGTTGAGAGATCTCATTGCAACCTCGGGGTAAAACCTCATGAAAATAATACTATACCTTCTTCAAAACAATTTCACGAGGCAGCTGCTCCGCTAAAGCTGGAAGTTTATGGAAGAATGTATCCTTCTCAACACTGTCCTTCAAGTTTAGTATTTCCATAAAATGAATGGTATCCACCAACTTGTTCTGAAAATACTCTGCCATAGAAGGTGCACTTATAGTACTTTAATCTATAGGCTTCATGTAAAACAAACTGAAATACAAAAACACAGAAACGAGATTATTATATACAAATTTAATACAAAAATAAGTTGAAGTAAGACGTGAATTGGGACAAACCACAGTTCTTAGCAAGCTTTGACGAATTCAGCCTGCGAGAAGGCATAGAGCTCAAGAGTCGCTGGTAATCTGGAAGCAGAGACTGTGAGTCAGGAAATAGACAGATGGATATGAAAATGAATACTCAAATGGTCAAATTTTTAAAACTGCCAAGGCTAAAGGAGTGGCGAGCACACATACTCATACCACATATATTTATCTAACATAACTATATACACAAAACAACATTATTACATTGAATGAAAGTTACTGCCTCAATGAAAGTTACTGCCTCATTAACCATAATGGCATGCTGACCTTTGGTATTGAAGCTGTATTCCGCAGCTCCTCAGTCTTGCTCAGTTTCATGCCCGCAAAAATTTCATAGATGAGATAGCCTGGTAGCAACAGCCAACATCATAGTATAGTATATGAGCGTACATACCAGCATCCAATTATATCAACTCACAAACTGACACACTAATGAGGCAATAAAATCTTACCTAAACCCCAAGAATCAATTGCCCACGGAGGAGATTTTCTGATTGTTGCCCAGTCTGACTTTGCAAACTCCATTGGTTTGTATTGCGAGCCAATAAGCCATTCGAATTGCTGGATCCAGAAAAGACATTAACCATCTGACTAAACTCGCTAAAGTTCTAATACGCATTTATAATTTGACAGAGTTCAGATATGACTCCGGACACATGTTAAATCACCAGAAAACAAGTGCTGAATTGCTGAAAAGTTTATCTATATGAAAAAAAGTAGTGCCACTTATGTAATTAAGTTTGCTAAGGTTCTAATAAACATTCATGACAACGGCTGAGGAGGCAATAAAGTGATAAACATCAGGATAGGTAAATGAATAATTTGTAACACACCAAGTCTAGATATGGTTTGGGACACAGGCCAAATTACCAGAAAAAGCGCTAATAAGTTCATCTAACTGAAAAGCAAGTACTGCCACTTAAAGATGTTGCTTCTAAAAGGCATTAAGGAATTTGTCGTTGTTGTTATGTTCTATTTCAATGCAAGATTCCATCAGATAAAGGTAAGATGTATCAGATGTGGAAAATGAATATTTTTGGTGATGGAGTACCAGCATCGGTGCTGTAGCCACTTCATTATTCCCATCGAACTCAGACAGAGCATCAAAAGCATGCAACTTCCAGTCCAAAGTTGAAGTGACCACCACACTTTCCAAACAAACATTACCATAGTAGTAGGAGCAGAATTAAATAAAGGAAAAGATTGTGTAGGAGAAGCAGAAGGCAATTTAAATGGAAAAATGTGCTCCTGAAAAACATCTCTGCTGGAAAACACAGTTTTGTCTTCCAAGTTGTACAACTTATATCCTTTTTGATTGGGTGGATATCCCAACAACACACAATGCACTGATTTAGGAGCAAATTTATCTGTGTGTGATTTGGTTATAGTTGCATAACAAGAACAACCAATAACTCTCATATGGTCATAAGTGGGAGGGGTATTATGAAGTAATTCAAAAGGAGACTTCCAGTTAAGATTTTGCATTGGCATTCTATTGATAAGGTAAGTGGCTGTGAGTATACATTCACCCCAACATTTATTTGGAAAACCTGCATGTATTTTAATAGCTCTTGTAGTTTCTAAAAGATGCCTATGTTTTCTCTCCACAACACCATTTTGTTGTGGAGTGTAAACTATAGACCTTTGGTGAAGTATACCTTTTGATTGAAGATAGGAAAGAACTTGTTTGTTTAATAGTTCAGTGCCACTGTCTGACCTCAGAAATTTAGGTGTTTTAGAAAAATGATTTCTATATAGGTGACAAAAGTGGAAAGAATTTGATCTTTTGTATGTACTAAGTAAGTCCAGGTGGCCCTACTATAGTCATCCA
Organism: Pseudognaphalium luteoalbum; assembly: GCA_963422505.1. Taxonomy (NCBI): domain Eukaryota; kingdom Viridiplantae; phylum Streptophyta; class Magnoliopsida; order Asterales; family Asteraceae; genus Pseudognaphalium; species Pseudognaphalium luteoalbum. Next base: position 117,680,513 of record OY730193.1, read on the forward strand.
CAATGGTATAAAAGTAGTGTGCACCATTTAGTGCTGCCACATTATAAGGTCCCTATAGATCCACATGAATCAAATCAAAAGAACCTTTTGTGGTAAGTAACTTTTAGGGAAAGGCAATCTGTACCCTTTAGCAGCAAGCAAGAAGAATAAGAAAAGAGTAGCATCAAGAGTCTTACAAGTTGGTATACACATCAATTTGGACAAAGATGAATGCCCCCTTCTGGCATGAAAAGTATCAAGTGAAACAACAGGTTTAGCTATTACAAAGTTGCACATGGTGCATTTATTTGAAACATTCACCGAATTGAAAACATAAATATGTAAAACATCAGAAGAAGAAGAAGAAGAAGAAGAAGAAGAGTCTGTTGGTGGCTGAGTGGAAGACTTGCATGTGTATAAGCATCCTGACCCTTTGCCAGCTGCAAGTATGCTGTTAGTTGAAGTGTAACACCCGTTTCTGTGACTTGAGGGTAATCTGGTAATTTCCTAAATTTAAATATTATTATTTGTTATATTTTAAATATTGTGTTTATATGTTTTGATTTATAACTTAGGAAAATTTGGTTAAAGGATTAATGGGGACTAGTGAATTATTATTTGTTTTAATTAGTTATAGTTTACGGTAAAATAAAATAATTTTCTCCCAATTGGTATCTAGATTCCAGGCAATAGGCTTAGAAGGGGATAAAAACTGTACTGTAAATATATGGGGCCGGTTAGTGAGGTCAGCTTATTCCCTGACTTTACCAAAATTCCTTCTAACTTTTATTCACTAACCTCACTAAGTCAAAAAGGAACCATATTTAAATCACAAACAATAAATCAAAAACAAGGAGGGGCTGTGATTTTACTTCAGAATCTTAATCATCATCTTGTTCATCAACTTATTATCCCCATCTAGTTGTAAGTATTTCCTTTATATACATATGAACTTGGTTTAGTTTAAAACCATATAGTTTAGTGATATCATGTAAATTTGAAGTTGAATAATACATATCTATGTTGCTTACTTCTGATTATGTGAAGATAATAGATTGATTCTTGTTGAGTTTTGTTGGAAATAAGCTAGCCTAATTGATGTTCATCTAACTTGTTAAATTGTTAGGGTTTATGATATAATTATCATATTGTTGTGAAAATTGGTGATTGAAAGATGGTAAGTGATGTTACAAGTTGTTGTATAACTTTTGTTGAAGTGGTTTAAGACTTAGAACAGATTTGGTAAGCTGAGACTTGGAAATTTTGATGTTAAAATCATGCAGTAACAACAGTAGGTACAGGTTCAGGGACTGAAATCACCGATAAAGATAGTGGCGCGATCTATCTAGGTTGCGACGCGATCTTAGCTGAATCACGACGTGATTATGTTTGGTTGCGACATGACCTATGTTAAATAACGACGCGATTGTATTCAATCGCGATGTGATTATGGTCTGCATATCAGTTTGTGCTTTTGTTTATATGTTGTAGGCTGTTATAGTATATAGATGTTATAGTAACATATATGAAAGTGATTTGGAACCTATAATCTGGTTAATATGAATGATGATCTTGTTATGGTGCAAGTACATATCAAGCTAATTGTTGTATGCTTAATATGTAATGTGTTCTATTGTTGTTATGTGATTATATTAACTTGATTAAAGCAAAATTTAATTGAGTTACTAACTCAAGTGCTTTGTGGTGTTTACAGATACACCGAAGACTCAGTGAGTTAGTCAGCTGAGTAATTGGATCGAAGTTGACAGGTGAATAGACTTGGAACTTCTGTGAGGTTTAGTTGTGACATATTGATTACAATGGAATAAACGTAGTTGATTGCTGATTGATATTGCTGAGATATATATATATATATATATATATATATATATATATAATTGTGATGTGTTGCCTTTGAGTATTCTGGTGAATTGGAGGTAACGATTGTTGGACTGATTGCTACAGGTTAGTCAATGTGAGATTTGTGATTATGTGTTGAGAATGGAACACATATTGACTAAAGGTAGCAATCAGTTATCGGTAAAATCACTGTATTGGCCTGTAGTGATTGTAAGTGTTGCTTGGTGGGTCACCGAGGTCTGAGGGCTCCACAAGGACCACTGATCCTCTTGATGATGTGTCGCACCCCCAAATTCGGGTTGCGGAAGCGAATCGGGTCGGGGCGCAACTAATCAATATACACAGCACATAAGATATAATGAACGACCACTATATGCGTCGTTTTACATTGATATTGATAAAACCAAAGTTTACATAAAAATGTTGTTTACATTAGCCCGGTTTGAAATTGAGAGATTTAAGTACATAATTAACCTATACAAAATATAATAATGCAGCTAAATCTCTGATTGTTTGCATGCTGACTCGAGCTAATAGTTCTTGATTGAGCAGTCCAACCTACTGCTGGTCACCTGTGATACATGCTAAAATTGGTCAGCGAAACGCTGGTGAGCTCACAGGTTTGTATGTCAACACATATTTGTATGAACCCCAAGATTTAATTGAATTTAAAATGCAATTAAGCAAAATAAAAGTTATACAGCCATGAGCACATAGTCTAAGCTTAACTTGAGCGTCATGTCTAATTAAGGAAACCTAACTGAGTTGCCTCCTACGAGTGCCTAATCTACACTCGTCTTCCCAAATTCTAATACGTCCGTTTGACCAGTTAGTGCGTGCTAACCCGGACGAGGATTGTCAATCCTATATGATATCATATACTAACATTTACACTACAGATGTATTACCAAACTATGTTGTGGAGGGCGTTGAAATGATTAGTGAAAACAACTCATGTAGTATTTGATTTGTATTGTACTTACGTTCATATTGTAAAATAAAACGAGCAATGTAATCACACCCCTGATTGAAAAGCAGTAAAATAGGGGCCATGAGACTCACCTGAGCCTTGAGTGTTTAAATTAATAAACTTGAATTGATTAGCGGTGGATTGATGTCTGAAGACTTGTAACCTGAGGGTGTCCAAGACACACAATGGTTATAACATGAGTAGGCATCTCGAAAGACTGCCCTTGTAGTTGTTCGTCCAACTTAGAATGTCCAAATTATTACGATTTGGTTGATTGAATTATCCAAATTACTACGATTTGGTTGTTTGACTTGTGTTTTGAAAACGTGTACGGCCGTCTGTGAATTGGTTGTATAAATAATCTCATTATTACTTTCATGATTTTGAAGTGTTATACTTAAAAGTAAGTTCCAATGTGTTTTAGAAGTCATGTCGCATTCGTGTTTGATGTTATACAAGTTTAGCACTTTGTGTGAAAGTTTAGATGTAACACTGTTACTCGTGACCCTAGGGTAAGGGCGAAGCCCGTTGATGACGGGGGTCCGGGGGCAGCGCCCCTGGTAGCGGGGTCCAAGGGGCGGCAGCCCCTGGCGGGGTCCAAGGGGCAGAGCCCATGGTTGGGGTCGAGCTACCAGGTCAGCTTGGAAAATTTTTATTTCTACTAAATTGCTTTGGTGAAAAACGCATCTGGACTTGAATTTGGGTGAAATCGAGTGATAAAATTTTAGGTCTCGACACTTAGTAAAATTTGTGTTTTCTTGGTTCTGTTTCATGCGACATAGCGTGCGACATACGGCTTTGTGTCGTTAAGTGCGACATAGTCTGTTGTGTCGCAGATCATATCTGCGACATAAGGGCTTGTGTCGCTAAGGGCGACATCCGCAGTTTAGTGCGACGTAGGGCGTTGTGTCGCTATATGCGACTTCCGTAATTTCTGCGACATAACTATTTATGACTCTATATGCGACATCCGTGATTAGTGCGACATAGTGGCTTATGTTGCTATATGCGACATAAGGTCTGATTTAGCGACATAAAGGCTTATGTCGCAGGTGGCCTGGAGCCTCTGCGACATAAGGCGCTGTTGGCCGGAAAATGAGCCGAAAAGGTGTTTTCCGGCCTCCGTTTGACCTGAGACTTTTACCCAACCCATATTTGGACATTTTAAGCTTAAAGAAACAACTAGAACTTAAAAGCACTTGAAATCGAAAGGTTTCGGGTTTTTGTCGGAAACTTACAAAGTGGCGAATCAAGATTCCGGAAAGGTAGAAGTGTAGATCGTGACGTGATGAATCTTTTTCTCCAAATGGGCTTCGAGATTTAAGGGCATTTAGGGTGTTAATTTTGAGAATTAAGGTGATGGTTTATGATGGTGGTGGAGATGGAAGTAAAAGAGAGAAAAGAAGAAAGAAAAGAGAAAAGAGAGTGGGGAAAGAAAGTGGGGTGGGGAGGTGGTGACCTCACCCCATTTTGGCCGGTTTAGGGGGGGCACCGAGGTGTGGGTCTCCACTTTTTAACTCCGTGTATTCGCGCTCCGTGCGGTGTTTGTCTCTCCGGTCGTTTAAACGTTAAATAATTATCTTATACGTTTAATTATAAGTTTTAACATACGGATATTTATTCAAAGTCATATTTGAAGTATTTCGTCAAATACTTAATAATTGGGTTATAAATTGTAACTTTAACTTTATTTCGGTTGTTCGCGCGTTTAACATTTTATCGCGTTGACTTTGTTTGTACGATACGAAATAGTTATGAAATATTATTAAAATAATATTTGTGATATAATGGTGTCTTTAAATAATGTTACATTATTTAGTGAAAATGTTCACCAACGTTCGTATTTAATTGAACCGAATTACATTCTATTTGAAACTTGTGCGATTTAATCAAATCGCATAATTGTATATATTCCTCAGTATATATTTCGATACACAAATTAGCCTAATACAAAACTAATTACATGTATTAATAATTGATTAGGCACTAATTACTAGTCCTAATTTGACGGGTATCACATGATGTAGTGTCTATGTGTTATTTGTTGATAATTAATGATGTTGTAGCTAAGTCAAACTGTTTGTAACAGATTTATTCACTTAGCTTCGTGCTAACCCCGTTGTTTACTCCTTGCATGTTTTGAGATGACTGGGACTGGGCAAGGAGTGACTGGGAGTCGTTTGACCAAGATTACTCTGATGTTATTTTGATACTATATATATATATATATATATATATATATATATATTGCCCAGAATATAATTTAATGGTTTGTAAACTAATAGTTAATACTTAAATTGTGTAACGTTTTGGTTGATGACATCAGGTTATCTATGTTGATATAATGAATGGGATTTCGCTTCCGATTTAAAAAAAATGCCATGTAAAATTTGTGGTGTGTTTTAAATTGGTATTAGAGCATAGGTTTGGGCGAGTTGAGCAAATGTAAAGTGTTCAATCCCAAACCTAGTGGTATTGGTCAAACATTCCAGGTTACGGGATTGGTATGAATTGAGATCGGTTAGTATATTAGTAATAACAATTAACGAGTTGTGAGATGTGTTGTGATTATAGGATGGCTGAGAACGAGCAACCGGACCCTACCCATAATAATACCTCAGAGACGAATGTACCTCCAGATAATCAGGGCACATCTTATTCAGGCGGTGGAGAAACAGATCGAGAATATATGATGAGATTAGAGGCCGAAGTGATAGAACAACGGAAACAATTGGCTGAGCTTTCTCAACGCCATGGTTCGGGCTATCCGCATGTTGAGAGTACTGCTCCACCTATTACATCTACTTTTCGGATTCCGACATCAATTGTGTATGTTTCTCAGCAGCAAACTCAGGGGTATAATTTTCAGACTTCTGCATCATTTTCTACGTCTGGATCTTTGGGTTTTCAGATACCTACATTCTCACCAGTTCAGCAGACAAAGAAAGGTTGTTCTCTTAAAACATTTATGGCTAGTAATCCTTCTGTATATTCTGGGAGTTCTGATCCTACAGTTACCTTTGACTGGTTACGTGATGTTGAGAGAAAACTGGATGTTTGTCATTGTGAGGAGGAGGATAAAGTACCTTATGCAGAACAGTTGTTAAAGGGTCAGGCTATGTCTTGGTGGGATTCTATTACTGCACCATTGACCCCACAGCAGATGAGTACCATCAGATGGCCAGATTTTCATGCTGAGGTTTGTAAGCAGTTTTGTTCTGAGTTTAATCTTTCGCGTATTAGGCATGAATTTCTTGACTTGGAAAAGACTGATCAGATGAGTATTGATGAGCTTATTAGACAGTTCTCAGAGAAGCTGCGATTTGTGCAGCAGTGGGTCCCAACTGACAGGACCAAAATTGATTAGTTTGTTAGAGCTTTACCTCCTGACTACCGTACTACCGTGAGACTAGCAGATACACTTCCTCAGGCTTTTGATCTAGCGCGTTCTGTGGATTGTGATATTCAGGCTAAGAGATTGCGAAATAAAGAAAGGTTTCAACAGAGATCAAAAGGTGATTCTTCTGATTGAGGCAAGCAGAAAGGACAAAGTACTCAACCGAACAGGAAATCTAATTTTGGTGGTATTTCCTCTGACAGTTCTTATTGTACTAGATGTAGATCTCAGCATACTGGGCCTTGTACTCCTCAGACATCTAGGTGCATCAAATGTGGGGTATTGGGACATTCAGCCAGAGATTGTACTTATCCTAATCAGGTGTGCTGGAATTGTCACAAAGAAGGTCATAGAGCTGGGGATTGTCCTGAGGTTAGAAGACAGGGAACGGGTATGGGTGGTGGTTCCTCTTCTTCGAGCCAAAAGCGGAAAAATCCGCCATCCGCCGCTGGTCATGCATTTCAGATGACAGTTGATGAAGCTGTTGTCACTGAGGACGTCATTACTGGTACTTTTCTTGTTAATTCTGTACCAGCACGTGTACTTTTTGATTTTGGAGTGAACTGTTCATTTATATCTGTGAATTTCTGTGAAAGTTAAAGTTGACTCCCTCGCTGATTATAAACCCTATAGAAGTAGAAGTGGCTAATGGCAAAATGGTTCATGTTACCACCTCGGTAGCTAGGGCTAATATTACGATAGAGGGTTATGACTTTCCTGTCTCATTTCTTCTGTTACCTATTTCAAGTTTTGATGTTGTATTAGGCATGAATTGGCTGAGTCAAAACAAAGCCAATATTGAGTGTCATAAAAAGTTAATAGAAATCCCAATTTCCGAGGAGTCATATGTAGTGGCTCGAGGAGAACGGGAGAAAGGCAGTATTCCTTTGATTTCAGTAATGAAAGCTAGAAAATCTCTAGCTAAAGGGTGTGAGTTCTATTTGTCCTATGTTTTAAATACCAAGTTAGAAAAGAAAACAGTGTCTGATGTCCGGGTGGTTTCTGCATACCCGGAAGTCTTCCCTAATGAGTTGCCCGGTTTACCCCCGTTAGAGAAGTTGAGTATCAGATTGATTTGATTCCTGGTTCCTCCCCTGTAGCCAAATCTCCTTACAGATTAGCACCTTCTGAAATTCGTGAAGTGATAACTCAGATTCAGGAAATGTTAGATAAGGGTTTCATACGACCTAGTTCTTCTCCTTGGGGTGCTCCTGTTTTATTTGTGAAAAAGAAGGATGGTACTCTTCGTATTTGTATTGATTACAGGGAGTTGAATAAAAGAACTATGAAGAATAAGTATCCTTTACCCAGAATTGATGAGTTGTTTGATCAGCTGCAGGGATCTTCTTATTTTTCTAAAATTGACTTGAGATCAGGTTACCATCAGGTGCGAGTTCGCGAGGAAGATATTCCTAAGACTGCTTTTCGCACCAGGTACGGCCATTATGAGTTTTTAGTGATGCCATTTGGCTTAACTAATGCCCCTGCTGTGTTCATGGATTTAATGAATCGGGTTTGTCGACCGTTCCTTGATAAGTTTGTGATTGTATTAATCGATGATATTCTGATTTATTCTAAATCTGAGTCTGAGCATGAACAGCATTTGAGACTGGTTCTGGAAACTTTAAAAAGGGAACATGTATATGCTAAATTTTCAAAATGTGAATTCTGGTTGCGGTAGGTACAATTTTTGGGGCATGTTATTTGTAATGATGGGATAAAAGTTGATCCGTCTAAGGTTGAGGCTGTGATGAATTAGAATACACCTAAATCTCCTTCTGAAATTAAAAGTTTTCTAAGGTTGGCGTGTTATTACAGAAAGTTCATTAAAGACTTTTCTAAGATTGCGAGCCCGTTGACCAAATTGACACGTAAAAATGTTGGATTTCAGTGGGATGATCAGCAGGAAATAACTTTTCAGACTCTGAGACAGTTATTATGTCAGGCTCCAGTTTTAGCTTTGCTGGATGGTTCTGATGATTTTATTGTTTACTGTGACGCCTCTCATGCTGGGTTGGGATGTGTATTAATGCAAAGAGATCGGGTAATAGCTTATGCTTCTCGCCAGTTGAAAACTCATGAAAAGAATTACCCTACTCGCGATTTAGAGCTTGCTGCAGTGGTATTTGCATTAAAGATTTGGAGGCATTATTTATACGGAACTAAATGTGTGATTTGTACTGACCATAAAAGTTTGCAATATATGTTTACTCAGAAAGATTTGAATATGAGACAGAGGCGGTGGTTGGAGCTGATTAAGGATTATGACTGTGAAATCCGATATCACCCGGGTAAAGCTAATGTGGTAGCAGATGCACTGATCCGAAAGTCATCTTCTGATCGGGTATGTTTTATGCGTTTAGAAATTTCTTTTGATTTGATTTCTCAGTTAAAAGCTACCCAATCTGAAGCTTTATTGGATGCTAACTTAAAATCAGAAATTATGCTGAAACGAAAGAATTTATTGGTTGATGATTCTCGGGGTTTGAAAACCTTTCAGTCTCGGGTTTGAATTCCATTGATTGGGGGACTTCGGGATTTGATACTATCAGAGGCTCATAAATCTAGATTGTCTATTCATCCCGGAAGCACAAAAATGTATAATGACCTGAAACCTTTATACCGGTGGCCTACGATGAAAATCGATGTTGCACGTGTTGTGGAAACTTGTCATATATGTTCTCAAGACAGCATCAGAAACCGTATGGTTCATTGAAACAGCTTGATATTCCCGAGTGAAAATGTGAGCATATTACTATGGATTTTGTCACCAAACTTCCCAGAACGCAGAAAGGTAACAATATGATTTGGGTGATTGTTAATAGATTGACTAAGAGTGCACACTTTCTGGCTACCAGTGAGACTGCATCTTTGACTCGACTAGCCCAGCTATACATTCATGAGATAGTTTCGAGACATGGGATTCCATTATCAATTGTGTCAGACAGGGATTCCAGGTTTATTTCTGGGTTTTGGCAGAGTTTACAGAAGAAATTGGGTACCAGAGTTAATCTTAGTATTGCTTATCACCCCTAGACAGACGGTCAGACAGAGCGTAAAATTCAGACTCTGGAAGATATGTTGCGAGCTTGTGTGTTAGAGTATGGTGGTTCTTGGGATTCTCATTTTTCCTTTGGTAGAGTTTGCTTATAATAACTCGTATCATTCTAGTATTGGCATGCCACCATACGAGATGTTATATGGGCGTCGCTGCAGAACGCCTACTTGTTGGTTGAAGGCTGGAGAAAAGCAGTTTGCGGGTCCTGATATTGTACAGATCATAGCCGATAAAGTTGCTATAGCTCGTGAGAAACTGAAAGCTGCCAGAGACCGACAGAAACAGTATGCTGACACGCGACATCGACCCGTTACTTTCGTTGAGGGTGAATTGGTTTATCTGAAGGTTTCCCCATGGAAAGGTGTAATCAGATTTGGAAAGCGTGGAAAACTTGCCCCGAGGTTTATTGGCCCATTCAGAATCCAACAGGTGGTTAATGATCAGACAGTCACCTTGGATCTTCCTTCTAAGCTATCGGGTATTCACGACACCTTTAATGTTTGTTATCTGAGGAAATGTAATGTGGAGGATCAATCCCAAATTCTTCCATTACAAGACCTTAGAGTTGACCACAGTCAGAAGTTAGTCGAGGAGCCTATTGACTTAGTTGATAGAAAGGTGACTAAGTTACGTAAAAAGGAGATCCCAATGGTTTTAGTAAAATGAAAACATAGTTTGGGGGCGAACCTTACCTGGGAGATTGAGTCGAACATGCGCTCACGATATCCTCATTGTTTGAGTCTAGCGAGATTTCAGGGACAAAATCTTCCTAAGGAGGGAGGATTTGTAACACCCGTTTCTGTGACTTGAGGGTATTCTGGTAATTTGCTAAATTTAAATATTATTATTTGTTATATTTTAAATATTGTGTTTATATGTTTTGATTTATAACTTAGGAAAATTTGGTTAAAGGATTAATGTAGACTAGTGAATTATTTGTTTTAATTAGTTATAGTTCACGGTAAAATAAAATAATTTTCTCCCAATTGGTATCTAGATTCCAGGCAATGGGCTTAGAAGGGGATAAAAATTGTACTGTAAATATATGGGGCCGGTTAGTGAGGTCGGCTTATTCCCTGACTTTACCAAAATTCCTTCTAACTTTTATTCCCTAACCTCACTAAGTCAAAAAGGAACCATATTTAAATCACAAACAAGAAATCAAAAACAAGGAGGGGCTGTGATTTTACTTCAGAATCTTAATCATCATCTTGTTCATCAACTTCTTATCCCCATCTAGTTGTAAGTATTTCCTTTATATACATATGAACTTGGTTTAGGATAAAACCATATAGTTTAGTGATATCATGTAAATTTGAAGTTGAATAATACATATCTATGTTGCTTACTTCTAATTATGTGAAGATAATAGATTGATTCTTGTTGAGTTTTGTTGGAAATAAGCTAGCCTAATTGATGTTCATCTAACTTGTTAAATTGTTAGGGTTTATGATATAATTATCATATTGTTGTGAAAATTGGTGATTGAAAGATGGTAACTGATGTTACAAGTTGTTGTATAACTTTTGTTGAAGTGGTTTAAGACTTAGAACAGATTTGGTAAGCTGAGACTTGGAAATTTTGATGTTAAAATCGTGCAGTAACAACAGCAGGTACAGGTTCAGGGACTGAAATTGCCGATACAGATAGCGGCGCGATCTATCTAGGTTGCGACGCGATCTTAGCTGAATCGCGACGCGATTATGTTTGGTTGCGACGTGACCTATGTTAAATAACGACGCGATTGTATTCAATCGCGACGCAATTGTGGTCTACAGATCAGTTTGTGCTTTTATTTATATGTTGTAGGCTGTTATAGTATATAGATGTTATTAGTAACATATATGAAAGTGATTTGGAACCTATAATCTGGTTAATATGAATGATGATCTTGTTAAGGTGCAAGTACATATCAAGCTAATTGTTGTATGCTTAATATGTAATGTGTTCTATTGTTGTTATGTGATTATATTAACTTGATTGAAGCAAGATTTAATTGAGTTACTAACTCAAGTGCTTTGTGGTGTTTACAGATACACCGAAGACTCAGTGAGTTAGTCAACTGAGTAATTGGATCGAAGTTGACAGGTGAATAAACTTGGAACTTTAGTGAGGTTTAGTTGTGACATATTGGTTACAATGAAATAAACATAGTTGATTGCTGATTGATATTGCTGAGATATATATATATAATATAATTGTGATGTGTTGCCTTTGAGCATTCTGGTGAATTGGAGGTCAACGATTGTTGGACTGATTGCTACAGGTTAGTCAATGTGAGATTTGTAATCATGTGTTGAGAATGGAACACATATTGACTAAAGGTGGCAATCAGTTATCGGTAAAATCACTGTATTGGCTTGCAGTGATTGTAAGTGTTGCTTGGTGGGTCACCGTGGGCTGAGGGCTCCACAAGGACCACCGATCCTCTTGATGATGTAGTGTCTATGTGTTATTTGTTGATAATTAATGATGTTGTAGCTAAGTCAAACTGTTTGTAACAGATTTATTTACTTAGTTTCGTGCTAATCCCGTTGTTTACTCCTTGCAGGTTTTGAGATGACTGGGACTGGGCAAGGAGTGACTGGGAGTCATTTGACCAAGATTACTCTGATGTTATTTTGATACTATATATATATTGCCTAGAATATAATTTAATGGTTTGTAAACTAACAGTTAATACTTAAATTGTGTAACGTTTTGGTTGATGACATCAGGTTATCTATGTTGATATAATGAATGGGATTTCGCTTCCGATTTAAAAAAAATGCCATGTAAAATTTGTGGTGTGTTTTATGAAGGGTCCTGGAAAACACAATGATTTGGATAGAATTTAGCACAAAGAGATTTGTCTTTAAATAATCTTACAATAGATAGAAGATTGAATTCAAAATCTGGAATGTAAAGTACCTTTGTCAAAATCAAAGAAGGGTTTAATTTGACTGTACCAATTTTGTGTACAACTTTGTATCTTTTATCAGGCATTTTGACAAACATTGGTTTCTTAAGGTTTTGAATTGAATAAAACAAATTCAGATTACGGGACATATGATCAGATGCTCCTGTATCTATAATCTAGTCTTGTTTAACATCTATCCCAGCATAACAAGCAAGAACAATTGAACTAGCATAACAACAAGTCAAGAAGGATCTTATACTTACATGAGAGCAAGAAGTAGCATGATTATCCTGTGATTGCCCTTTGAACAGCTTCATCATTTCTTGGCAGACAGCTGTTATCAGTTTTTGATCCAGTCCATTCCATTTCCAGTGTGTAGGAGCTCATTTTCAGTTGCCATATCAAAGGGAGTATTCTGGTCAAATGCATAAACCACATTGGCAGCCATTTTGTGTCCAGTTTTCTTGTTTCTTTTCCCTTTGTACCAGTCTGGGTATCCTACTCTTTCAAAACACTGTTCATAGGTATGACCATCTTCATTACAATAAATGCAGTGCCTATATTCATTTCCCTTAGCAGAAACCTTAACATTCTTAAAATCCTTCTTTCCAGAATGCACAAACTTATTATGATTGCTAGAACTAGCAAAGAATGCAGTTGGTTCAGGGAAATGATTTGTCACTTATTTTTGTTTTTCCACTTGTTGAACTATATAGTATGCGCTATCAACATTTGGGAGTGGATCCATTGACAGTATTTGGTTCCTAACAGGTTCATACTCATCATTCAACTTCATTAAAAATTGCACTTGTTTAGAACGACCATCAATTTCTAAAAACTTAGCAACTATGCCACATGAACACTCACTCATCTTACCACAAGTACAAGTAGGAACACCATTCAAGTTATACAGCTCATCCCAACACCTCTTTAATTTGTTAAAAAGTGTTGCTATGGTGAGATCACCTTGAGTATTTTTGTTTAGTTCATTCTCCAATTGGTAAATGAGTGGGCCATTACTCTGGCCATATTTTTCTGCAATTTCTTTTCAAAGTTCAAATGCAGATTGAGCATAAAGGAAAGCTTCAGATAACTCGCTTACCATGGAATTTAGTATCCAACACGTGACCATATAGTCACAACGAATCCACCTCTGAAGATTTGCATCATCATCTCCTGGTTTAAGACAAGTTCCATTTATAAACCTTAACTTCAATTTAGTTCCTAGCGCCATTTTAACTGAATGACTCCATCCAAGAAAATTAATTCCATTGAATGGAGTGTTTGTTAACACCATTCCAGGATGTTCGGAACTCGCTATGTAAAGTGGATCGTTAATAGTATTCGTTGAATTCAGATTTGCAACTGCCTTAGTATTAACCAGAATCGCCATTTTAACAAAGAAACCATAATTTTTTGCAATTTACTAGGACAATTGTGAAGCAATCAAATTGATTGAAACGTAATCGATAATCAATCATTTATTCACAAGTATTAATCGATTTAGGTTTTAGAAATCAAGAATTCGTCGGAGCCATAGCTCTCATACCATGTAAAAGCGGAAGAAAAATCGTATTATTATTATGAGAAGTTACAGAGAAATGCCAATTACATGATCCATATATACATCTAACTGACTAATTAACCTCCTCTAACTAACTTAACAAAAACTAACAACGTGATTAATTAAGTTATACTTGGAACCCTTCAAGTATCAGTATTTACATTAAAGAACGTAACCAAACTATATAATAACTATACACTATACAACAAGTGGACGATCGTGTAAACCTTTTTTTTTTCTCCTTAGTATATTGGGCTCTTGTCTTGCTTGGTTGGGTGTTAAATGGCCTTTAAAAAACTATTAAAAAGAAAAGCCCAAAAAGAACCTACCATGTAAAAACTTGGACCAAACCCATGATGCCCTATTTATGTGATGAAGCCGTATGTGATTAGCAAAGTTCTTGTTTTCGTACAATTGGTCGTGTATATATTCAACGTGTGACAAGGGAACGTAACACGATAATAATATAAATCATGCTTGCAGCTGCTGATCATTCTTTATCCTCCTCTCAGTTGCCTGCTGACAAAGTTGTTTCCTGCCAAGACCTTGTGACTGAAATCCTGTCAAGATTACCGGTAAGATCCTTGATTCCGTGCAAGTCTGTATCCAAACACTGGTACTCTCTGATTACAAACCACCCTTGTTTCAAAAACAATAACTCTAAGCCACCTGATCCGCCTTCCGGTTTGTTTCTCCCAACCCTGTCAAGATATGTGTTTGTCCCATTCGACATCAATAATCCGGTTAAATTCCCTTCAGCAAACCTTCATAACATTGATCCAGATGTGATATTTAAGCATTCTTGTAATGGCTTGATGCTTTGTGGTAACCAAATATTTACGTCTAATGATATATTAATTAGTGACAAGAATTACGTATATAATCCTACCATCAACCAATTCATTAGGCTTCCCGTCCCTTGTAATGGAAAACATGAATTAGGTATGAGCATAGCTTTTGATCCTTTGATATCACCTCATTACAAAATTATATATGTTTATCGCGAATGGTGCAAAGTATCAGGGAACTATAATTATCAGATAGATATGTATTCCTCACAAACTCGCACTTGCAAGCTTTCATATACATTTCAAGTCAATAGGTTAAGCGATATCGAGTTTACTAGCGGTGTTTATTGGAACAACGCCATTCATTGGATTGACAGCCATGGATTTATTGTTTATTTTGATTTGGATCAAGAGATGACGCATGAAATAAAAACACCTTTTAATCGTTATAATTTGTATGACCCATACGCCTATCTAGGTTATATATTTGAGTCCCGGGATCAGTTGCTTCTTGTTGAAATTGATTGTCGTCACATTACCAAGTTCAAAATATATGAATTGAAAAGAGATTATTCAGGTTGGTTAGTGAAATACCATGTCGATCTTAAAAAATTTGGTGGATTATGGTTCCCTGAAAGGGTGATCCCGCCTAAAAATGATTGCGTACTTAAGTTTGATGTATTATCTCTTGTGTTAGGGGGTGATTATGACGATGAATCCTTCTTGGTGGTGGAAACACCTAAGAAAATCACGAGGTTAAATTTGGAATCAAAGACTTGCCATGAACTTTGTGATTTTACTTCTCCCCGTGTTGAAAATTTTGTTCCCTACTTATTTCAATGGCCGAATGTTTATCAGTTTGCGGCGTCTCTCTACAACTTTTGATGCTTTTGTTGCTTGCTTAGCTACATCTTTTGTTTTCGTTTGTTACTTTGGTTCATCACTATTGCTTATGTAGTTTAATAAACAACAACATTGGGTTATGCTCGTTTGGAATCCCTATGGTTTAATCACTCGGTAGGGTTTATTGTTATTATTATTATTACTCATTTAAGTTGTATGCACTTTGTGGTATGTTTTTTGGTGTTGCTAGACTTGCATTGTTATTTTGGATATTATGTCTTGCTGGTTTATTACTAGTCCTTTCGTTTAGTACTTGGTTGTGTTTCATATGCACTTTGTAGTATGTTGGTTTGTGACTTTGTGTCAAGGTGATGTATTCTCCACATGAAGTTGCTTATTTGAATCCAAATGTTGGACTCGATTGTCAAGTACTTAACTACTTTTATGTAACATTCACAGAGAACTTAATAATGTGACTTAATATCTTATTGTTGATAAATGGTTGAAACCGCAAAATTGTAAAAGCAAACATGTTTAATTGGTTTGGTTTGACAGAACAATTTGATCAGTCTTGGTTTGAAAAAATGTCAAACCCTTATGGCTTAGCTCAAATTAAAAACCGTGAATCCGGACAATGAACATCGTACATTTCTCTAAACCGTCCAATTCTACTATCAAAGTTTACATAGAATATGAATCTTACTTTCAATATTTTACTTCGTGTTCCTATAATCATTATGAATATGGTTGTCCAATTACAGTAGAAGTTAACTCTAAAGAATCAGAGATCAATAAGGTTTCAAGCTTCAAAGAGTAGTAAAAACTGTGTTTCAGTTTGCAAAAAACAAAATCATTTTTTAAAGTGAAGTCATCTGTTACAAAGTTTATTGGACTCCTTTTTGCACACTAATACTAACACCACAAAATATGGATGTGAATGGATTGCCATGTATTCACATGTTCAGAGCATTGCAGTTGTGGGTACCTGGTACAATCATCTCTCTCTGCATCTCTGGTCTATCTACATCTACAAACTTATTGTGGCAGATAAGCTTCACCACCCCAAGATGCAAAATAAGGCACCAGAGATGTATATAAACATACATTTTTCAATTACTTAGCATGATAGCCATGGTCCGGGTATTACCATACACAAGTTCAAGTGCTAAAGATAAATAATAATTTCATGAAACAGAGGTTCGTTAAAAGCGAATTCGCGAACCAGGTTATAACATACACTAAATCAGAAAGCATGAAAACCTCCACAAGTCTTGACCAAACATCAGATAACAAGAAACACAATCCTATTGCCTGCTACAACTGCATGTAACAAGAAACAAAATATGTTCTAACTTTTTTTGTTAATTTACTACAGTCAGAACAGAGCCTTGATTATGTGTCACTGAACAAAATAGCTTTGAATATTTTGAGAGTGATGATACGCACCTCTCACCTCTTGATTTACCATCCCGGCTTCTTCCATCCACTTCCTTCAGCATCATCCTTCTTACCATCTAAATTAGATTCCTTGGAAGATCCCCATCCTCCGCCTCCCGAGTCCCGCATCACTACCACCACCGCCCCAACCTTCCTTTTTACCGACTGCAACATTACAAGAAGCTGTTGGTTGAAATGGTTCAAAGAGTAAAGTGAAAAGCCTTCATTTTACTATATAGTAAGAAATGTTTTATAAAAATCACCCAACTGATCACCACCACTTCCACCATTGTGCATCAGCCTTTTTACCTCCATCTGATCCCAACCCTCCTGCAGTATGAACACAGCCGCTGCCCCATTGGCTTCATTGTGCATCATCCTTCTTCTCTGTTGCATCAGAAGCTTTAGTATTACCCCATCCTCCACCTGTTTGATTGCCACTACTCCAACCACTTGATTGCCCATCATCCTTTTTACAAGCAATTGCACATTTGCACGTCACAAATAACACTAATAACCTAGAAAATTTTTGCAACGGAGACTATATTGATAACGTCTGATATGATCATCAATGACCTTATAACCATACTTCTCATTAAAAAAGAAAAAATGATAATTGATAGCCATAAATATTATTTCTCACCTTCTAAACTTCCATGATCTCCGAGCAATTCAAGTGGTTTAGAATCCTGCCCATATCCCTTTGGTGAACCAAAGAAAAAGTCACGATAAGGCCTACAGGTTAGACAACAAAAAGCTAAAAGAAAATGAGAGTTCACTTCATTTTACCCAATGGAAACACTGGAGCTTTTATCTTTAACTTTGGCGAGATGCTTAGATTTAACTACAAGACGGGAAATTATACAAATGGATTACCTCCAGAACCCAAGAGAGAACAGGAATCTGTAATAAGAAAGAATTAGAATAGCTTGAAGATCACAGCTAACCTGTAAGAATCTTGTGCTGAGAATCAAGCTTTACTGTGACATCTGAATATCGAATTGCCATGACACGGCACATGTAACCCTTAAGAGGACCCACACGTATTCTACATGGTTGCCCAACAGGTAAAACATCTTGATCGTCCCAATCAACTGCATAAACAGAATATTGAAGATATGAATTCAGATGTTCTAACAGTGTCACCGTGTCAATATCAAATGACAATAATACTTCTTAACTTCCAGTTTCTGGTATTTTCCCTCCCTTCAAAGGGTTTCTGTGGTGATAAAGGAGACTTTGGTGACGTTGATCAGACCCGGAGGAATCTGACTTAACACCCTGCAATAGAGGTTATTTTTGTATGATTATTGGGAGATTATCCAACAGGTAGTTCAATTGGAATGCTTAATATTTTTAATCCATGACATACGGCCTTTCCTTTGAAAAGATCTGCAGATGACTCCATCTTTTCACATATTTGTGATTTTGCACAAAAATAGCCACAACTTTCTGGTTCATTCTCATCTTGAAAAAATATGACTTCTTTGTAAATTTTCTTGACAATTCCTAGTTTATCCTGCAAGGTACAACCGACACATGGTGCATACAATTCCAATCTAACATTGACAATAACAAACTCAAAGCCCTGTAAAACACAGAAACGAACCTCTGGTGGACCTTCCAGGATCCTTATTACTGTATCATTCAGAGATATGATCTTCTTATGCTGATCAAAGGCTGTAAATTTTTTATCAAAGTCTGCCTTTTTTAACACACCTGCTTCAATTGGCACTACCATCGGTTTCCTGACACTTCTTGCAAGACCTGGAAATGAAAAGCTGATGTTACAACCCAAAAAACAAAACAACCACCAAAAGAGAAGCAACCACAACCTTGATGCGGTCATCCTTCTCTCGGCCAACTACAGCACCAAAACCCTTCCGATTACAGACAAATTACAAAGCAGTGTAAATTAGAAGAAGAGGGAAAAAAAGATATAGAGGTGCTATTAAACTGACGGTAGAACATTAACATACCCACTGAACACAAGATCACTGACTTCAAAATCATTATCCATGCCAGAGCTTGACGAACCTTCTCCCTTTCCACCTTTATTGTTGCTTATTGTTACTTAAACCACTCAACACCATTGGGTTCTTCATTATGCGCAGGACTAAATTTGAGAAGCTCCACTTCAGAAGGTCTAACATCCCATAAACTCAATGAGTCTAAAGGAACTTTCTTGAATAGGTAACCGTCCTTCAACAGCATTCCATCTAACACCTCACACATCTCACCTGTATCGCAATCACACCTATACTGAACTAGTGGCCGATATGCCTTACATTAGAATGTTTGGTAAATAGATCAATAGGTGAGACACAAGAGAAGTGCAGATTTCACAGTAAGTGTGGTACTCAATTTCACTAGAAGTGATCAATCTATGAGCGGGAATGGTTGATTCCTGTCAGCAACTCCTCCCCCCTCAAAACAAAAAAGAAGACTATCCTACATGTCACAGATAGTAATATTCACGAGAAAAATCAAAATGAACAATGATTCACAACTATTTGACTTCACTGTAAGATAAGTTATCAACTTTTCCACTCACCAGCTTTACTTTAAAGAACGGTAAACTACTACACGAGGAGGGGAGGGCGATCAAAACTATAACATTAATCTTCAACTTTCATATAGTTAGCTACTAATTCAAATGAACGGATCTCACTACAACAAAACTTGGTTTATAGGACGTTGAATAGTGTCCTAAAAGTATATTTTATAGGACCTTTTATCTGATAGGACCAACGCTAAAAGCGTCCCATATAAAGCCGTCGTAATAAGTAATAGGCGTCCTAATATACATTATGAAACACTTTTACCAATGTCCTATAAAATGTTTAATATGACACCAATGGCGTCCTATAAAAACTATTAGGACACTTTTTGATATTCTATAAGCTAATACATAATGATCTACTATATGGTCAAGAGACACATACAAGCATCCTAAAAAACTATTAGGACACTTTTTGATGTTCTATAGGCTAATACATAATGACCTACTATTAGGTCTAGAGACACATACAAGCGTCCTAAAAAGTGTCTATTAGGATGCTTTCATCCGTTAGATTAAAAGGTGTCCTAATAAATCACATTATAGGGTATTTTTTCATTTAGATCGCAGTTTCTAGTTATTGTTTAGACGATTATATTCTAGTTGAATAAGATTTAATGTCTTATACATATAAAATGATACATTACCTACGTCTGTAATTATTTGTTCAAAATGTATGACCAAACTCTACTAATGAGTGCAACAAATTAAATTGCAGTTCAAACAAACAAGTATGTAATTTCATAACAAAAATGTTTAACATAGATACAATAATAACAGCTTCTAAAATACATTCTTCTAGCATGAAAGTATGAAACTATAACACATGGTCTTGGGCTATTATGCATCTATCCTCGGGTTTCACCTACATTAACAAGTTTGATATACCGAAATGAATATGTAAGGGTACATGATACTTGCGTCAAAACGTCTTCAATTGTTGACACGTTATAGCCCAGCACCTCAACCTAATCCATCCATGCCAAAAAACATAGTTGAATCTAACCCCACCAGCGCCAAGCTAAGCCAAGCAACCCACCACAATCTGACTCTCCCATTTTGCCACCTATAACAAAGCATTCAGATAATCAAACTTGGTGATATCTACCACAAACTATTTTAGCTGGAAATGCAGTTGCCATTTGTAAATTATTAACCATGGACTTCATGTGGAATTTCGATTCTTAATGCCTTTTACATGAAAATACAAACCGTGAAAGGGAAAGGAACAAAGAAAACGGGTAACCTATCTACATAAGGGAGTCTAGACTCCAGAATACAAAGGCAATACAATCAATTCTGATATCTTAACAATATTGGAGTCTAAAAAGAAACTATGTTACAAATAATAGATATTAACAGCAGCAATGTCCATACAAATCACTTACAATATTTATGGGATAAAACGAATGAAACACATTTGGATATAAGAACAAGACGAGTAAAGAAACAAGCATATTTATGTGCCAACCTAAATTTAAACATGAATAACAAGAAAGACAAAAAGATAAACACTACCTTTATTATAAAGTGGATTATCTCAAGTTGTAGCCATTTCAATAAGAAACCTTGTTGACCCATTTTTTGATAGTGCTAGTCTCAAATTGAACCCGTATTTACCTGTTGTCATCACACATTTTGTAATTATTTATACAAAGCTAAAGTTACTTCAAAAGAACATATTAAAGTTGACATTGTAGCTCATAACAAAACCAAATCACAACGGACACATCAATATATGATAATTTGAAATTACCTATAGGATATTGGCAGTAAATATGGTATTGACATAAATGAGACAACTATATCTATCAAGACCTATCTTGCAATATATTAGTTTCAACTCGACGTTTCTTAATTGTTTAGCAAAATAATATGATGATTTTTTTACCAAAAAATTTGTAACCAATCTTACAAAGAATTCGTATAATTCACATCCCCTGTGTCATTTACATATTTATTACATACTCATCCTAAATGTCATTCACTCATTCCTATATTTTTCTTCAAAAGATCCTAATACTACTACCACTTTCTTTTCACTTCCAAGTTCCAACTATAATATATTTCAAGCTTAGCATGACCAAATACAAATGACCATTAAGATCGATCAAAAGGTAATAAACTATTGCATATCTTACACACATGCTTGAATATTTGAAGAGTTGTCATACAACAACTCAAAATAATAAGAAAAAAGGTTACAAAATATATATATATATATATATATATATATATATATATATATATATACATACACATATACATACATACATATGATTATATCAACAGTTTAACAACTTCGATTCAAGAGTGTGCAGAAATCAAAACACAGTAAAATGTCACAAAATCAAACACTTCGATTCAAGAGTGTGCAGAAAAGGCCAAACGAAATCACCTTTATGGCATTAGTGTCCTAACGCACTGTCACAAAAACGCATATATGAGGACCTCAAAGTCCTCCAAACGAAACATTCTTAGCCCTAAAATAAAAAATTAATTTACGAAAATGAAAAGGAAAAAGAACGCACTTAATTAGTTGATCAATAGAATTTAACATTGTATAAATCCAACGCACCTTAGTACGAGAGCAGATTGAAAGCCGTTTATGTATTCTTGCATCCTGATTCAAATGGGACACAATCAGAGGAGTGGCACTTCGATTAGGGTTTCAATTGATTTCGTATTGAACAGTTTGATTCTTCCAAATACACATACAAAAACGGAGCCGGTTAAAATCAAGAGCACGCACGAGGAGTGGGAGGGAGCGCGGTACGGTTTTGATTTTGGGGAAAACCTTGAGCGGGAAGTGAAAAGCAGTACTCCGTAATCCGTATAATAAAGCAATTTAGTGTATTGGTGAATGAAGTAACTTTAAAATTTTATTTTGAAACATTTTAGTTTTTACTATTATTTACTCCGTATAAACCAACTTACATCTTATCTTATTAATTAACAAAACTGGGTGTACATAGTTCAAAAACCGCACCGAACCGTATCAGAATCGCACCGAACCGCGAACCAATAAATGAAAAATTCAGAACCACGAACCGAACCATGTAATTACGGTTTTGGTTCGGTTCGGTACCGATTCGGTTCTAGCGGGTTTGGTATTAAACCGAGAACCAAATAAACTAAAAGTCAATAATCAAAAAATTAAACACAAAACCTAAAATTATCTAACAATCCAAACGTGAAACATTGTCACCATTCAAACATAAGATAATAGCACTTAAATATCCAATGAACAAAACGAAATGTGTATCCAAAAGCTGTAGATACCAAGTTAGCCGAGTATTCTCTTGCAGTCTTGCTTATGATGTTTCTACAAAGAAAGTAAAATTTAAATTAGAAATAGTGAATCGGAAAAGTTAATATATAAGTTTTATCAAATATAATTACCTTAAGCAATTTAGACAATCTCATCCAAATCTCTATCATTATTATAGTTGCGTTTTGAAAAGTGAGTTTGTGTGTGTGCCCTAGTGTGGATGAATATAAAGACGGAGTTATGAAGTTTGTTTTCATTAACCCTACAGGCTGATCATACACTTCCCATTAGGAAAAGCCCATAATTTTTTTGGTGTTTATTATAAAAACCCATGAAAAAACATATCTTTAGTATATTTCGGTTCGGTTCCGATTTTGTACGGTTTTAACGGTTTTAGCACCGAACCGAACCGCGAACCATTAACACTAAAATATTAGAACCAAGAACCAAACCGTTATATTACGGGTAGGTTCGGTTATGATGCGGTTCCGGTTCGGTTTACCAGTTATGACGGTTCCGAACCATTTATGTACACCCCTAGCTAATACCACCCAAATTGTGCTTACGTGGATCCAATCACCTGTTGCCACGTCCTCAGTTTTCTAACATGTCGCCCCACAATTTTTTCCAGACTTTTAACTACACGTCACCCTCCTCCTCTCCATATATCTTCCTACTTCCCATTCAACCTCATATATCTTCCAAAAATAAGGCATATACCATATTTCAACGCTCTAATTGAATACCGAATCAATCACATCCCAAAATATTCACTTCCTATGAATACTGTAAACGATATGGTCCTATTTAACATGCGCACGAACTCAATCGCTCGGGAGTGCACGCCAGACGTTTCGATTGCTGATACGACGTCATCTTCTTTGTAAGTCCATGTTCTTATTGCCCTAATTTTTACTTTGATTCAACTAATTATTTCGTTTTATTGTGTATATATATTAACGGTGTCGGTAAATTAGGTGCCCTAATTTTGTAGACGTGGTTGTATGAGACGTCAATACACTACTGAAATACAGCGATTCAATTGAACACACGGATGATATACTCTTGCACATGACATAACCAATGTTGATAAGCATGTTTGTTAACCATAGATCATGATATTAATTTAGTAGATGACGATAGCAGTAGAACACATAAATTTAAATGGGTTCATTAGTTAATATCATATACCCTGTTGTGTTCATTTATATACCCGATTGTATTGCTACATCTCTGTATTTGGTATGAATATCATTATTTTTTGTGATTATTTATGTATTCTATCGTCATCTGTGTATTTGAATTTCATTATTTTTACCCGATTGTATTGCTACATCTGTGTATTTGGTATGAATACCATTATTTTTTGCTACCTCTGTGTATTATATCGTCATCTGTTGTGTTCACTTATATACCCGATTGTATTGCTTCATTTGTGTATTCTATCGTCATCTGTTGTGTTCACTTATATACCCGATTGTATTGCTACATCTGTGTATTTGGTATGAATATCATTATTTTTTGCTACATCTGTGTATTCTATCGTCATCTGTGTATTTGAATATCATTATTTTTTGTACCCATTTGGTATGATATACTCTTGCACATGACATAACCAATGTTGATAAGCAAAAAATAATAACCATAATTCATGATATTAATTTAGTAGATGACAATAGTAGTAGAACATGTAAATTTAAATGGGTCATTAGTTAATATCATATACCCTGTTGTATTCATTTATATACCTGATTGTATTGCTACATACACTTACTATGGGAAGATTAAATTCAGAACCAATCTGTTTAAATTTAGTATAAAAGTCTGCTTTACTAAAACGCATTACAATTTTGGAACTAATATGTTTGAATGCTATTTCTTGCACCATTATAAAATGTTACTGCTACATGGTGATTCATTGCTCGCAATTCGTTTTTGTCTAATTCATTGTGAAAGCTCATTTGTCATTCTTTGCTTTCTCTTCAATAGACCATGGACAAAGGTTGCATCTAAGTTAGAAACATCAATCCACGGAAGCAGAACCAATCCATCAGGTTCCGGGTTGTCACCTGATGGCTAAAACCAGCGTTTGGCAATGTCGAGGAAACCATGGAGTACATACTCATGGATGAAGAGGTAGTTATATCCTTTTGATTGTTGCCCATTTTCAGTTTTTCATGAATGACAATTGAATATTGTACATATCAATTGATAGCTTACGTGATTTAAATGGAATTGGACATAACAGGACATTAAGATTCAAGCATCTTTGAAAACCAAGTTGAAGGACAGAGTAGGCAAACTTCTCGATGCAAATGTGACCGTGTTAATTAGTAACTTTGTTGTGGCTACTTATCCAAACAACAAATATGCTGCTCTAAACAGCAAATACAAAGTGAATTTGTATCACGCGACAAACGTGACTCTGGTCACTGATTGGCACGGCTCAATGTACGGATTTAAGTTTGTCTCCTTTTCTGATATTCTTTCATATAAGTTGAAAAAATGACACAGTCGGTAAGTGGTGTCCTTTGTCATTACCTCCAGTTTTGTTAATTAATAAGATAAGATAATATACGTATCCACTCATATCAAATGAGGTATTATTTTGCTGTCTAACACATTACCATCTTCGTAAATAGATGTTATTGGGGTTGTTGTTTCGTTTGCTGATCCTATTCCGTTTACAAAGAAGAATGTTGACAAGAAGAGAGTCACCGCTCATTTGATGGATTCAGAGTAATTTCCATTGTTTTTATAAAATTGAGATATCTATTTGATACATCCCTATCTTCCGTCTCCTACTTGGATATACCAATTCAATAAAGGCAACCAATAGAAATAACAACCTTCACAAAGTTATGCTTATATACTACCTACAAGGTTATGCTTATTACCTCTTTATAAGGTCTATACATTTACTGATTTTAGTTGTAAGTAATAACTAGTTTGTTTATTGCAACTCAGACTACAAGATTAAGTTGGTGTAGATTGATGTGGTTGTTATTGTACACTCAAATGGTTGAGTATCAACTGATTGAGTTCCTCCATGGTTCTAAAACTGCCGTCCAACGGACGGGTTTTAGTACTAGTTTATAAGTTAGATACAAGACGAACCTCGTGCTTTATGAAAATTTAAATTAAATCATCTTAATAAATAAAAGAATAAAGTATAAATGTGAATATTAGACGAATATAACACATATAACTCATATATTAACAAAGTTATGATATAATTTTTGTATGCGAATGTATATGAAGAAACACTCAAATTAGGTGAAGGAAGGGGCGGTTGAATTCACTACATTTTATATAACAAATTCGTAGGTGTACGATGCATTGTGGCTAAAATGCAGTAAAATTTGTTAGATATAAAATACCTTGTTAAAATGTATTGTACCGTCGGTAAATGCCAGAAACCGGGGGCAATAATTATGTCCTATAAAGTAGTGAATTAGGTATTCCCCTCCTTCCCCTCATCCCTTATAACCATAACCATTTTGTAGATATATTTTTTTTTCTTAAACTTTTTATGAAAAAAATTCTCTATAAATTTAATTTAAGAAAGCGAAAACTTGTAAACATGACCTAGTAAGGGTTGTTACTAAGGTCGTGTAATTTTTGCGGGTTGATATTTCTAAATAAACATTGATCACAGTCTCATTATATGAACGGATAGTAAATTTCAACCATATCGCCTGGGAATCACTATTAGTTTGCGATGATCTAGTACCCATTTGGTTTTATAGTCAAAAATGTTAGCAAGGTTAAGTAGGTTAAGAGTCAGTACGGTTATTTAGGGTTTATGGGTCCATCTATTTTTACTAGCTTATAATTAAGAACTTAATGAGTTATGAGTTTAGATCACTCAAAATCCACTCATTTATTTTTGTTCTACTATATTTTCATTGGTTTCGAAACTTAATAACCTAACGCCAATTTAACAAAGGCTAAAATACATAATCATATCCTTAATTTGGTTGGTAAGATTATGATTACTTTACCTCTATTACGGTAACTCGGCAATTTTACTCAAGTGCATATTCTATGAACATGTTATCGATACAAATTATAGACTCTAGAAAAACTTTAAGAAAATTTTAATAATTAATTTAATCATTGAGCCCCAATATTATTGTCCCTAATCTTTTTTATCGTTATTTATGATAGAGCAAGTAAATGTCGATTTAGCCATTTGAGTTGAAAATGTTAAGAGATAAATTACTAAGAGTAATAAATGAAGGTAAAGACGTTCATCATTACCATGATGTCATCCTGCAGAAGTTCCCAGAAGCGTTTTATAAAGGCAAAGTTGAAACCATCTGGACCCGGGGCTTTGTTACTACCACAATCCCAAATCGCTGCTTTAATTCCGTCCTTACTGAATGGTGCTATTAGATCTTCAGCCTCTTTGCTTGTAAGCTTTTTAATACCCTGACAAGTAACTTAGGGTCTATTAAGCATTGGTTCACTGAATTTTTTGGCCAAAAAAGATACAGCTTCGTCTTTGATTGCTTTTGGGTCATCTACCCAATTATTGTCCACCCATATGCCGTTTATTTTATTGGTCATGTTTCTTGCATTAATACACCCGTGAAAGAATGCAGTGTTTTCATCCCCATCAATTGCCCATCTGATTTTGGCTTTCTGTTTTAGAACCTGTCGTTTATCATCCTCGATTATCATTATTTCTTTTTTTGTGTGCTTATTTTCTCATTGATCCAGTCTCTGATAAATCTCTTGTGTCAGCCGCCTCTATTAAATCTCTTGTGTCAGCCGCCTTTATTAAATCTCTTGTGTCATCCCCATTAATCAACCGCATTTGATCTCAACCTCTTTTTTTTTAAAGGCAGTTGTGGAATCACTGACGGATCTATGGTCCACCAGTTCATCTTCCACAAACGGTTACTCCCCCAATATGAGAACCGCTTCATAGTTTGTAATCTCGGCGACGCTCTAAAGGGACTGCTCTCCCATGTCTTAGATGGGTATCGCGTCGCGGAGTCTAACCTCCCCCAGACTAAATGCCTTAGGCGAGATTCGAACTCATCACTTCCAGGAAGAAACCATTTTAGTGGAAAACTCCCTGACCACTGGTCTAAGACCCCAGTTGAATTTAAATGTCCTTTGCATGGGTTGAACCCGTGAAACCAAAGGTGCTCTACCACCAGAACAATGCTGCAAGCAATGTTTTGAAAACCGGAAACCGGATCGGTCGGTTTACCATCCGGTTCAACCGTCCAAAAACCGATGCCACATCATCGTTTATAAAAAAATAAAAAACCGGTTGAACCGTCCGGTTCCCAGTCGAACCGTCCGGTTTTAAGTGAACTGTCCGGTTCGTTGACCAGTCAACTTCTAGTCAAAATCGATTTTTACCCGACCGGATTCCTTTTTTTTCTGGTTGAACCGGTCCGACCAGCCGGTTCAACCCGGTTTTCAAAACATCGGCTGCAAGGACATCTCAGCCTCTGTTAAATCTTAATCCAACAATAGGCCCACTTAATAATAAACACATTGACCCCAAAAGAAACATCCGGGTCAAACAAAATCGAAACTATCTATCTTATATATAAAAGGACAATAAAGATGACATCACTTTTGCTGATTTGTCACCTTCTTATGCCATATCCATGCTGACGTGTACTATTTCTAAACATTTGCTCATGTCACATACTATTTAAATTATCAATTGTTTTTAAAGTTTATATTTAATTAAAGGTTATATTAAAATACATTGTGTCTGTATTTAATTTTTTGTGCTGTATTTTTGTGTTTCCAAAAAACACATGCAGAAGACTCAATTAATACGCTTTCTTTTCTCATTGGGTCAAAGTTGCACGCCTCACTTAGGAGAGGTGTTTGGGTAGCTTATTTTGTAGCTTATTTGCTTATTGCTTATAAGCAAATAAGTCTAAAAATCATAGCTTATTTGAGCTTATAAATTCTCCCTCACAAATATACAAATAAGCTAACTAAATAAGTTCATCCAAACACAAAATCTGAATCTTATTCTATCACAATAAGCAAATAAGTCAAGAAAATAAGGTACCCAAACACCCTCTTAGTCGCTTTGTATTGAATTTGAAAGGACCTCACCTTCTTATTATAAAACTATACAGTACACACGATTTCAAAATCAATCACCGACGATGACAGATTACGAAGAGAGATATAAAGGGCATGTTCAAGATGTTGAAACTTTGGCGGTGGTTCCTCGCCTTCGGCTAAAGATAACAGCCCCAACGGTGGTGCCGTCGGCAGCATTGATGATTTCAGCGATTCCTGTAAGTCACAGGTATTGTGTCATTTGCTAATCTTTGACAAATTTAGTTATCGATTCCCTATACTAATCGTAACTTTTCTCATCGATTATTCGTCAATTTCACTCTTGCTTAATTTATGAATGGACAATTGGTTATCGATACCTCCATGTTTTTCATTACTGTTTAACTAATTTTGTGCCTGAAATCAGGTTTCTGATCATTTATGCTGAATATTATTTGTGCAGTTCTTTCTTCTATATTGATTTGCGGTTGTGCACGTCTTATTGAAGTATAAACATATTGTCAATGCAATTGTTGTATGAATTTAAGGATATGGCCATCATATATAAGTAACTCATTATTATATGTATCAATTGACATATTACAAGTTCAAGTCTTCACTTTGGTTTAATGGCCTACTTTTGATTGCACTGAACATCTTATTAGAGGATATTAATGAACTTGGAGAGCCCTTATTGCCTGTAAAATAGACAAGTATTATACTGGTAACTTTAGTACCTATTTAAATGACAACCTTCATTTGTGTTTTTTTTACTTTTGTATGATGTTAATTTATTTATTTGAGGGTTTGTTCATTCTCATTTGTTTTAGATTAAGATAGTGATGATGGTGGTGTATCTTTGGAGGCAAAACATGACTCTAGCTTTGGGACAAGAAAAAATAAGTAAAAGGTTCAATATTCATACTAATCAACGCAAATCATACATGTCAATATATATTGCTACTTAGACAATGTAATTTTAGAAAGTATTTTGTTTTGGTTATTTTACCTAGCATTTGTACAGGATATATCATGTAGGACCGAAGAAGTCATTGTAACTGTTTACGGTTAGAAATCAAAAGTTTGTGTAAGTTTTTCGTGTATGTGTTCGTGTTGATTCTAACAAGATTTATTATGCCCGTACGTTGCACCGGGATATTCACATAGCTATATTATTGGGAGCTGATAAATACAACATACTAACGGTTACATACACAAAAAAATGTACATTATACCTTGTACTGTACAGTATTGCAATGCATTGATTTTGTTGTAGTAACAATTAGTATATTGTATTTATCAATGCCCATATTATTGCTTAATGTAATCAAACTTTTTGTTGCACAAAATAAAAAGATTTTAAAAATCTACACTTTGCTAGATAAAAACGATTCTTTCATTATGAAAGCTATATTAATTTAAATTAATCGACTGATTCTTATAAGTAAATTGTAATATTTAAATATGATTAAAAGGTTAAGTGTTTGAAAATATATCAAACTTTGTCAACAATTTTATTGTATGTATCAACTTTCAAAACCTCTATTGTATGTATCCAACTTTTGATTTATACTAATTGTATGTAATTTTTTTGTGACGCTTTGTGTGAATGCTACGTGGATGCTATATATGGATGACACACCACTTAAATTGCATACAATTAGCAATAACCGAAAGTTGGATACATACAAAAGAAGTTTTGAAATATTTAATAATAATTCACTCATTTTGTTTATACTAAATTTACAAATATTTGTATTATTGAATAATGTTAATAAGAGTAGAAGCCTTTTCCCCCAAACTTTTATAAAAATTAACATGTTTTTGTTATCATTTTTCAAACCCGTGTATTCACAGTAGCATTTTGTGGGTGCTGTAATCCGTGTTTATGGTAAAAATAATGAACCCCTTGTACCATCTCAATTTAAACTTTAGTATTAGCTTTGAATTTGAAGTACAATCAGGACTGATGGAAACATTATTCAACAAATCAATCAGTATGTGAGGTAAACGTAACGTTGTCTATTTCTTATTTGAAAGGATGATCGTAACTTCAACTCTGATAGCTTTTAAGTATTCCTTACAACTAAAGTTCATAAAGAATGCTCAATCCGAGTTAAACAAGGTTTTGAAAGGGGTGATGATAAATCCAACAATGATTTTGATAAATCCACCAAAAGTGTGTAATACTGGTTTGTATAGTACAAGTTTTTATTGCACAAGGATGGTGTGGAAATATCACTAGAGGGTTGCAATGAGTTTGAGTTGAATTCTCATGACCTTAACTATACTTGGTGGCATATGTCTCTGAGTATGGATACACACAGGAAGTTCTTGGCAAGGTTCGTATTGAAATTTAACTTGAAAGTTTTAAACTCTGATTCCCTTTTCTTCAACTGGTCTTCAACAGGTTGCGTTTTCAGAAGATAGTAGTAACTGACTTTCCGTTAATTTGTAAAATCTTGAACTTAATTTTCTCATTCAATTATTGTTGGAACTCTTCCTACAAATATCACAAAAATCTCAATAATCCTAACAAAGATTAACTTGTTAAAATGCTTTGTAATCATGTGTTGAAGAACGATTATATGACTGTCAGAAAGATGCAAAACCTGATTGTCAAATTATTAAACATACCCATCAGATTATTAAATCAGCGATAATTGTTAAAAATATGTAAGTTAAATCATTGTGGCAAACATTCTCGCAAGACACGGGAGGGCTTGTGTGAAATGGCATTGCCTAAGGTTTGGGGAATGTTTGCATCGAATCCAAAAGATCGTGGGTTTTGAGTTGCCTGTCCCAACAACTTTTTGTAATCATGTGTTGAAGAACGATTATAAGACAGTTACTCTGTTAGAAGGATGCAAAACATGAGTGTCAAATTACTAAACATACCCATCAAATCATTTATGTTAAATACTTAAATCATTGTGGCAAACATTCTCGTGAGACGTGGGAGGACTTTTGTGAAATGACATTGCTTGAGGTAGTCTTTGGCGAAATGTTGCACCAAATCCAAAAGATCGTGGGTTTAGAATCGCCAGTCCCAACAACTTTTTGTGAAAAATATCAACGTTGAATAAATCACATGAATGCGTGAATTATTTTTGCTCATGATCTTACCTTATTTCTCTTTCTTTCTTTTATTTTATTTTATTTCGTATTAGAAAAAAATAAAGATACCAAAATCTTTTCTGCATCTTTTGTAACCATCACATGCCCAGAGACTTGTTCTCATTACCCTCATCACAAACGTACAATCACACTTTGAATCAGCAAATGACTATGCTAGTTCAAGAACGAAACCGTCCACTATACATTTTTCTCCAAAACATGATTAATGGAGAAATTATATAAACGGTAAAGCAATACACTCAATACTTAATGATTGTCTTTCTTCATTATAATTGTTACTTATAATATATGATAATTTGTATCGTTTATTCAAACACCATCGAGTAATCGTCCTTTAACACCCAATGTAATAAGACTTACTAATCACGTGTCTTAATTGGGTTTAGTATAATAAGACATCAAGGTAAAAGCATCCTCTAAGACTTGATGTAACACGACTCAAATATCAAGCGTCCTAATAGTCGTTATTATAATAGAACATCATCCAATAAGCGTCCTTTAAAACTCAATATTTAGGACTGACGTATCAAGTGTCCTATTACTCTTTAGTATAATACGACATCTATGAATAATCGTCCTATAAACTCAATCTAATAGGACTTAAAAGAACAGGTGTCCCTTCTTAAAACACAATAATAAGCAAAAGAACTATAGCGTCGTATTAGATATTTTTTAGGACGGTTTTTTAGTGATGTCCCATGAAAAGCGTCCTAAAAGCTCATTTTTGTTGTAGTGAGCTAGCGTTATCGATTCCCTTTTATCTTTTATTTTTCAGTTCTTGTGCGGATTTTTCACTTCTTTTTACTTATTTTTCTTTCAATTTGTTGCGTGTACGTTAAGTTTTACTATCGACTCACTTACGATTCTCTTTTATAACTTATTACTCGCATCCGATCCAACCAAGCACGTACCCTACCAGTTCAATAATGGTTTAAAAGCGGGATGACTTCCTCTAAGATCATATCGATTGAATAAACGTCAAATCGAATACAAATGACTTCTATACATTACTACTGCATGCATGAAAAAGAAACTGATACTGGTTCACTGCTGTTTTGATTGGTTTATTTTGTTCATTTGTTGTACACTGACATCTCTCACAAAAAAATCGAACTGGGTTTACCCGGTTCCTAATCGGCCGGCCGGCGGTCCTATGCGATGATAAAAGCATACAGTAACAAACACATATATATGACATTTATACTATATATATATATATATATATATATATTAGTATATCGTATCTTATATTCATCATATCACTATATATATATTAATTTATATATATTAATTTATTACACCATTGATTACAAAATGAAAGAGACCTTCCTGGCCGGATACGTACGTCCTCATACACGTACACAGTAACAAACAATATCGACTAACTTCCAAGATTTTAAGTAGCTAGATTTTTTTCTAGCAATATAAAATTAGTATAGTATGATGACGTTTTTTTCACTTCAAATTCTACAAAGAATAATAATACAAGGGATAAGTGTATGAAAATGTATCAAACTTTGTCAAAAGCTCTATGGTATGTATCAACTTTCAAAACCTCTATTATATGTATTCAACTTTTGATTATTGCTAATTGTATGCAATTTGACTGATATGTCATCAATATATAGCATCTACGTGACATTCACACAAAGCGGCACGTAGCATAATTACATACAATTGATATAAATCGAAAGTTAGATATATATAATATAAGTTTTTAAAGTTGATACATAGTAGAATAAATTTTTTGACAAAATGTATTACACGTTCAGACATTTAGCCCTATATATAAATCCAGATAAGGTTTCATTTTATAATCTATGATTTCCTTGCGTGTTGGATGTGTGAGATATGGATCTTCACTTAACACTTAACAAAAGAGAGAAGAAGGGGGGTGGTGTTTGGGGGTGTTTTGGGGGCATATTTTAATTACTTATTTTAGATATTTGCTTATTTTGTGAGAGACTTCAAAACAAGCTTGAATATTCTAACTTATTTTCTTATAAATAATAAGTAATAAGCAATAAGCTTAAGAATTAAGCTCTCTAACAGAACCTTAATTATATTTACACCCATATAAATATATAACTCCGAAACAATACTAGGAAATACATTATATGACTTTTACATTAAATAGCTAAGTCACGTTGGAGGTTTTATATTTCTTTAAAACTAATGGAATGAAATGGAGTTTAGCTGGTGCGCTCAAATGTATCAAATTATAGTACGACATTTATTGTATGTAATGAATTATTTGAATTTAAATTGTATGTAATAAACTTAGTATTTTTTTTACATTGTATCTATTTCTTTCAAATTAATCATTGCAATGGATATCACATGTTACCTGAGTAATAGTCAACATGTAAAGAAAGTAACATAAAAAGAGTATAGAGGTTCCTTATAGATTATTCAGTTTAAGCAAAAACTCATAAAATTACCTTCACTAATCACAACCTTATTCTTCTTCTAATCAATAAAAAATGGAAATTGTGAAATTAAAAACTCATAACCTCTTGTCAATGCTAAAAAAAAACAAATAAAACAAAATCAGTTGATTTTCAATTTTCGGTTCGCACACTCTCGTTTTCCAACAAGTATGGCTATGATAAAACATTATTAGTAGCCTATGGCCCATAAGCCTAGCAGCATGGTCCAATCTTAACAGGCGACCAATATTCAACTTAAGATCAAATTAAGCGGTTTTCATGAACTGGCACAGACTCGATTATTGACACGAGTGGTTTACCTAGAAATGAAAAGTCAAAGTAATCATTCATCCACATACCACATAAGAGCATCAAACTTTGATTACTTGACAATACGTTGACATAGAGTCTACTTATTTTAGGTTATAAAATCCTAAAATCTTCTAAAAATTATCAATTTAGCATAACCATATTGAAATTTGAGTTCATATTTTTGTGGAGCAATATATTTTATAAATTCATAATTTGATGTAGTATATGTCCTAATCGTCAAGCATTTCAGTTGTACATTTTTCTTTTTGAACGGCAGAATATAAAAATATCATAAAACGATCAAACTAGCAAGGAGCTAGAGATCAAATAGTACAAAACATCTAGAAATACAACGAAAAACAAAATCTAGATTCTAACCAAGACTTTAACTGCAAAGATTGCAAAAGGAGTGAAAAAACTCATGCCGATTACAGATACACCAAGACATGAGAAAAACCCCCACCATCGAAGGCCGAGCCACCGGTTTTCACTTCGAGGTGTTTTTGATGCAATCATATACAAGTCCCGGAGAAAGATAACCATGAAATATACACCGAAATCTCGCATGTAAAACACAGCTCCAATACCTCTCTGAAACAACACCATATTGATTAAATACATAAGAGAGGATTCTTAAGCCACTCTTCCCACCGAAAGCTTGAGCATTTGCCCCTGTTACTGAGCCACAAGAACGAAAAATTAACAATAGAGTCAACGAGGACCAGGTCACGCTTCTTTGAAGAGTTGAAAGTCACATCATTTCTAAATCGCCACAGCTCCCACCATAATGTAAAGATGATAACCTTGATAACTTCCTTAGCTTTAGAGTTCAAATTCGTTGAATCCACATAATCAATAATCTCATTACAATCAAGAGTATAAGGGACAGGTATATCCATCCATTTTAAAATGGAATTCCCACATTTTTTTGCAACAATGCATTCGGCCATAATATGATGTAAAGTTTCGATACCATCACCACAATTAGGACAGATTAAAGAGTTCGTATGAATCCTTCTAAATCACAAATTAATTCGAGTCGGCAATCGATCTTTCATTACCCTCCAAACATGAATATTAACCTTTCGAGGAACTTTTTTATTCCATCGCGTAGCAAGAAAATGTCTAGGCAACATAATGTTATCAAGATATTTTCGAACTCCTTTATGAGAGAACTCTTTAACAAGGCTGCATTCCCAAACCCACTTATCTTCAGAGTTGGCGATCTTCACATCTTTAATATCATTTATAATATTTTGCAATTGTGTCTCTTCAACACCTCCTCGAATATTCCTGCGCCATTCCCAAGAAAACTCGACTCCATTCCATCTGTCCCCAACCTTAGCATTTTTACAAGACTCCAAAGAAAACAGACGAGGGTATTTTACCGCCAACGGGGTCTCATTAAACCACGTATCAAGCCAGAAAGACGTAGACCTACCATCGCCTATTTTTCTTTTAATCACAGACATAGGGATTTTCCTTTCAACATGAAGATTTTGAACCAAATTCATAATAGATTTCCACGGACCAGATTTTGGAATTCTCCTATCACTCGGAGTGAAGGAACAAGGTTGTCTATGAATTTGTTTAATGATTCGAACCCACAATGAATCAGGGAACATATGGTACCTCCATCTCCATTTGTATAGAAGGGCTATATTGAACGCATATAGACTACCAAAACCGAGGCCGCCATTTTCTTTGCTAGCCAAAACCAAATCCCATTTAACCCAATGCATTTTTTTTTTCATTCAACTCAGCTCCCCAAAAGAATTTAGACCGCGTAGCTTCCAGTAATTTACAAACTTTGACCGGCATAGAGAATATAGAGAGATAATATGTTGGAAGTGCACCTAAAACAGAGGAAATAAGAACGGACCTTCCACCAATTGATAACAACTTAGTTTTCCATTTCGATAATCTTTTTGAAAACTTGTCAATCACCGGTTGCCACGAAGAAAAACGATTCATGTTGGCGCCAATAGGGATTCCAAGGTACACAAAGGGAACCTTATCCCCTTTACACCCCGCCATTTCAGCAAACTGCTCCACTTCCCTATCATCAACACCTAATCCAAAAAGTTTGGACTTAGTGACACTAATCTGTAAACCTGAAGCCAGATAAAAACACCTGAAAATATCTAAAACATTAGTGAAATTATTCAGATTCCACTCTCCAATAACAATCACATCGTCAGCATAAATAAGACGAGATAAAGAAATTTCCCCTATATCAAGACCTTTGAACCTGTTTGCATCCTTAGCTTCTTCCATAGCAACATGGAATCCTTCCATGGCCAAAATGAACAAAAAAGGAGCTAAAGGGTCTCCTTGTCTCAATCTACGACCAACCTGAAACTCAGGAGTTAGGCTACCATTAACAAGAATAGATGAACGAGCAGATTCAAGATAAGCCTTAATCCACTTTAAGCTTTTATGACCGAATCCCATAAACCGAAGAATAGTTAATAAGCAATCCCAACTCAAAGTATCATAAGCTTTTTCAATATCTATCTTGAATAGCATCACTTTTTTCTTCTTCTTTTTGAACTCATGGATAATCTCATTGAGAATCATAGGGCCATCCAAGATTTGTCTATCTTTTACAAAAGCTGATTGCACAGGATCCACTAAACAATCTATAACCGAGACAATACGGGTAGCCAAGATTTTCACAATGACCTTATAGAAAAACCCAATTAAACTGATTGGACGAAAATCATTAACAACCAATGGAGACTCTGTTTTTGGGTACATTGCATTATATTAGTAGTTTGCGGTTACATGTTCACATTTTTAATGTTATCAAGTTATCCACTACATAGAGCGAGTTAATGAGTTGTTTTCATTGACTTATAGTAAAAAAGTTTTTACTTAGGGTAATTAGATACTGTATTAGACAACTACAAAATAACAACCGATGTAATGGTCTACCAGAAACTACATAATAAATTTTTCAATCAGTAAGTTTATATAATTTATACATTGTTCAAATAGTAAGATTCAAAGAGAACAACTCATACAGGGAACGAAGCATACAATCATACAAAGATTAACCTTTCACACATATGGTACTAATTGGGACCTGGACCATAGACAAAAGCTTATTTTTGTAAAGAAATCATAAACAACTAGATAATGCACACTATGTTATAGATAATTAATATTAGACAAACATGGCAACTGGTGCATACGATACGAGCGTAACGTTGTGTCCCTTCTTCATCTGCAAGTGTAAATGTCTATGCAAATTTAAAGAAAGATCCATGATGACCGTATGGAACACGTTGAGGGAGATTGATTTTAGCTATTGGTTCACCCTCAAGTTTCTTGGCGTCAACTACTAATACCTGTGATCACAATGAGAAAACATATGAACAGAGAGGCTAGCTTGTAAATTTGTGTCAGTTTATTATATTAAATTATTAATTAGTATTAGTATATATGAGAACTTGATATCCAGCTAGGTAGTCAGTGAGGGGAAATGTACATAAGAAATGTCATTGTCTTCATCATGAGCAAAGGTAACGATCCAACCATCATCTTCTTCTACGGCTCCCGGCTTTGCCACGAAAGCTGATCCTGTGCAGAAGTTGTTTTTTGGTAGCCAATGATACTCTGTCTTTACGTTACTTTCACCGCAGGTTTTTTCATCATCTTCTTCCAAGTATAATTTAGCTAGTCCACCATATTTTGTTTTTGCTGAAATATAAGAATTTTGACTTTTAGCGAATTTTATTGTGGACCAGTGCACCAAAATGTAACAAACTATGACAAAAATTCTGTTTTTCGTATCGAAATTTCATAATTTAGATCGTGTGTATACTTTTAGTTATTGTTACTTATATATAACTTGGTTGCCCCATAAGTTTACCATGTCACATTCATACAAATTGTCGCATCATAAAATTACATAGGAATAAAAAACTTAATGTGTAATTGATGATTACCTGACTTGGAACTCTCGAGGGAGTCAATAACCTGTGCGTATCCATATTTATGCTTAAGACTCGTGAGGTCTTCGTTGATCATTGGAAAGTCCATCGAATGATTAGTTCCAGTTATATTTCTCTCCTTAACCTCCATTGTCTTCAAGTTCAATCTCCATTCTCTAACACTAGTAAACAGCAATCCGCCATTCGTGACTCCGTCATCATTCTTTGAGGAATTAACCGGCTTAAAGTTAAAGCCCCTGGAGAACCACTCCGATTTGTCCTCACCCCACCCAGGACCTGGAAGAATGGGTGCATTAGCCACACATGCTCTCACAACAACCTGTTTTTTATTTTTTTCTTCTTAAATATCAAATGCCATGATAGAATTTCAAAATGTAGAGCAATTAATCTTGATTTTTTCTATTAAAAACAATACTCCCTCCGTCCCATTACAAGTGTCCACTATTGACTTTTGAAAATATTTCTTTTACAATTGTGACCTTCAATATTTTTGTTTGTAATATATAATACTTGATGCAAAATATATGAATGAATTGAGTTTTAAATGTATTTTGATTGATATGATTTTCATCATGTTGTATATAACACAAATAAAAATATTTAAGGTCAAAGTTGAAAAAGAAAGACCTTCAAAAAGTCAATAGCGGACATTTGTAATGTGACGGAGGTAGTAGTATAAATCAGCCACCTCATCTCCATCTTCAAAGCTGTTCAATAGGTGATAATTACAACATGGTTCTATATGAAACCACTTAATGGAGTTTGCATCTCCAAATCTAGGTATAACTGCAATCTTGGCATCTTTCTCCTTCTCGTACAAGAATAACCTACCAAAAGTTGATAAAAAACTTATAATATAATGTTTCTCCTTGTGAATTCATAGCAATATTATCTTTATGTTCTGGGAAAGAATTTAGTGGAGTGAATTCATAGCAATATTATCTTTATGTTCTGGCAATTTTTGCGGATAAGGCTAAAATAAGACTAATAGAAACTGTGTAAAAGCTCATAGTCAAAGGTACTTACTGGCCACCTTTTGCTACCCTTTCTGTGCTCAATGTGATCATAGAATCAATTAATATGTTGTACCTAAATATCACATAAGTTTAATGCAAATATTTAGTCCAAATTTAGCTGAATTAAATTGTAGAATACGAAATAACTGTCTGTGTACTCACTTCTTCGTCACACCGACTTCATGGAAAACTGAACAATGATCTAGTTGTAGGTCCAACTTGTGGAGAAGATCTTTTCCATCAACTACAAGAAAATTAATTAAAAAGCTAATCAGAAACCAAACATGATCAAATTAAGCACCTGATTGTTTTTTGGAAATATGTTGTAGTACCTGAGATAACACCCACAACACAGTATGGTTTTTTCGGTTCATATCCCACAGTAACCAATTCCCCAGTTCCTGGAACTTTCTACACATAACAGAATATGCTTTTCGTAATGAGCATCTTGTTTCAATTCTATCTTTTAAGATTTTTTTTTTTATCAGTTATGTAAAAAACTTGATATGATACGTTTGCCAATATACTAACCTTTGGATGTGATGTAAAAGGTCGAGACCAAGCTCCATTCAGGTTCCAATTACCGTAAGTTTCAAGTGTAATTGGATCAATCTCTTGTGGCACAAAGTTTTCAGCAACTGAATAGAGCTTTCCACCATGCTCAAAAACATTAGTGTTGCTAAAAATTTTGTACACTTGGCCAAACCTCAACTGCCAAAGTGAAAAAATAACCAAGTAGTTAATTATACAGTTCTTATAGTGATTAATTATTCTATACTCCGTAGTATATATTTAACCCAAAACATGAGCCATTTTCAGGACGATTGCATACGAAGTTTTGTCATAAATCTTCAAATTAATCAGGCCCTACCATATTAAAAAAAGATGAAGCCAATGCAGCTGCAGGGTCTCCTTCAACAACAGGAAGAAAACCAGGTTTCTTCCTTTGGCTTTCAATCTTATATGTTTCTGTTTCCACATATCTATTTTTGTAGTAAAACATCCAATCTCCATCTGCATCCTTTGTGAAATTTAGAGCGTGTAACATCCTTTCACCTTCAACCCGGGACAGAGCCAGGAAATATAAATAGTGGAGGTGAATTAAACTTTTTTTATTTATTTTGTAGTTTAGGGGGGTGAAATAAATTTTTTGGTTGTTCTTCTGCATTTTAGTGGGGGCGGAAATTTTAGAATGTCATTAATACCTTATAAAAATTTCTTTTTTATGTAATTTCAAAATTCTAGTGAGGGCGGTTGCCTACGCTGCCCCCGCCCTGTCTCCGCCCCTACCTTCAACCTATACAGAGTCCGTTTTACCAAACATGGATGCTGCACATTTTAGACCTCCAAATAGAGGATTTGACCCTGCATACAGTTTTATTTTTCTCAGGATCAATATGTTTGGCATCACTATACATATGGCTTTTAAAAATATATTAATACAAATCAAGTGTTGTAGAGAAG
This sequence comes from Pseudognaphalium luteoalbum, assembly GCA_963422505.1. Classification (NCBI taxonomy): domain Eukaryota; kingdom Viridiplantae; phylum Streptophyta; class Magnoliopsida; order Asterales; family Asteraceae; genus Pseudognaphalium; species Pseudognaphalium luteoalbum. The sequence continues at coordinate 117,721,505 of OY730193.1, forward strand.
CAAGCAACCAAATAAATTTAGCGTAACTAAAATTACTTATTTAAGATTGGGTTTTTTTGTCAAAAAATGAATTAATAGTTCAGTTTTTTGCATTTTCGGATATCAACTAATTTTTTTCTTTAAAAATGAACCACTAATTTAAAATCGATCATTTTCGTGTATATGCTAACATTTGAAACGGTCGTCGAGGATTATACAACTGAGGATTTTTTCTTATTTGATGTATTTTGAATGGATCATAAGCGTTTGAATTGCTATATAATCCTCGGTGATCGTTTCAAATGTTAGCATATACACGAAAATGATTGATTTTAAGTTAGTGGTTCATTTTTCGGCAAAAAAATTAGTTGATACCTAAAAATGCAAAAAACGAACTATTGATTCATTTTTCGGCAAAAAACCCTTACAGATTTGTCACCATGCTGTTCTACGACCTGGCTTTTTTCAAGTATGTGATTCAAAGAACTATTGTACATTTTTAGAATATATATTTTGGCCACCCAAAATTATTGTGGGTTTAATTAAAAGATACAAGCTAGTAATTACCATTTCTAATGTAAACGCCCTCTGGAAAGTCCTCTGGGATGGCTCCTTGACAGTCGACCTTTACAAATTTGCGAATCTCTTCAACTGGTGCAAAGTTTTTCTACATATGGACAATTTTGACAAATAGCCTTGTTAGTTATAGCATTGGATGTGAATAAACAATTGCAAAAAGTCCTGATATTTCAGCTCTAAAGATGACATATATTGTATTTGTCGATTAAGTAGAATATTTCAATGCGACAGAATCTTCAAGTATATATATCAGGGTGTTTAACATGTACCTGAGATGGAAGCATTGGTTGGTCAACGAATTGAAATATGGAATCTACCAGGGTGTTTAACATGTTCATGGAAGCTGTCTTGATAGCTCTACTAGCTTCAGTTTTGAGTGCTAATTTATCCAACTCTGGTATCATTGGCTGCAGCCTGCAGATCATTACCAAAATGGTCAGAAATAACAGGACAGCACATTAAAACTATCAAGTTCCTATACTCTTTTTTAATACACGGGACAGCACGCATGCAGCCACAAGCCCAGTGACCAAATACTTTTTGAAGAAGTCGGAGAAAAAGAACAAAAATTACAACTCATTTTCATGTTGTTGACATATCAGCCTACCTAGGACGTTATGGAGAGATGATTAATTATTTCTCCATTATATCTAAACTAGTTGTTGAGATTTGGTTAAGTAAATTAAAACCTTCTTTGAGGGACAATGTGCCTTTACGTAAGCCAATGATTTGAGACTTACATAAACCATAAGAACCCAATTTTATTAGCTGTTGATCGATTCTACTAATTATTGTTATTATTTTTTTTCCTACTATTTGAAAAAAGATTAGTGTTAGTGAATTGTTAGCCCTGATCAATCGTTTCATTGCTATTCTAGTTATGATCCCTAGCTAGTATGAAGAGCTTGAATACTTTCAAGTAACCTACATTTGCCAAGTCTTGATATAACATGATCATGGATGCATGCATGACATGTATTATCAAAGCAAGTAAACTAACAAAACATAAGGATTACAAGACGTACTTCTAAAAAATGTTTCAACATAGAAATTTAGAATTCGTGCTCTAGGTAAATAAAGCAATATACTACGTATACCTTAACAGCGCTTGAGAGTACAGTTTTTAGATTTCCAACTTCAAAACGGACGGGACTATTATTAGAAAAACATGTTACAATAAAAGCTAGACATGAGGCAGTTGCCATATCTCTCTCTCTCTCTCTCTCTCTCTCTCCAACTTTGTGTCTATAGTTTGTGATCAAGTTATCACTTTGTTTCATCTTTTATAGTAAGAATGCATTCATAATGCTTGATTCGTCCTGACTTTTTGGGCAGACCTATATGGTGCCCTTAAGGTCTAGCTTGGTATTAAGGTGACCCAACAACTACATAGAATTGGTTGTGTGTTCAATGTCTTGTATTTGACATGTGTGTCAAAAGTGGTGATGGGTGTACGTGAGTCATGTGTCCTTTACGTTCAAATAAAAAGAAAGGAAAGAATTACAGCTAATGTGATGGAATATTGGAATAAGGGTGTGATGATAACTATGGGCCAATTTCTTTAATTGTGTTTGAATAATCTCTACATATATTAATAGAGAAGTCTTTTTTCTTATGTGACACATTTCGTTCTTTGGACAACTAAGCAATCGTCCTACGTGTCGTCATTCCCTTCAATTGCCAAATATATGTGTCACATCATACAAGACTTTAACTTTAGAAAGTCATTATTATTCCATAAAATTTATCGTATATCTGTGGAAGGTTGATAATTATAAAGATATTTTATCAGGAGTATTAACTATTATCAAGGAAACGATTTGCATTTCATTATTATTTAAACTACACAATTACAACAATTATAAATGTAAAATAAATAATTCTAATATCTTCATCCTTTGCATAATTTCTTTCGATGTGAAAGCTAAACAAGATGTCTAACAACTTAAACATATAACGTCATTAATTTTTATTATTTTTTCTTTCTTTATAATTTTCTTTTTACATTTTATGTACACTACTACAGAAAGCACCATTAAGACCGGTTAAAAAATGTATGTAGACCGGTTTTAAACCCGCTCTTAATGTGACAGGTCTAATTGTAAAACTTCAATAAGATCGGTTAGGTAACCGGTCTTAATAACATTAATTAGATCGGTTATTAGCTATTTCCCACCCGTTTTAAATTCGTTGAAACTGGTCTACATAACCATTTTAGACACGTTACCAAACCGGTCTACATAAGTTTTTTAGACCTATGATTTAGCATATACAGATTTTTATACAGCACCTGTGATTCGCATACAGATTCTTATACAACAGATTTTGTGATTGGCATATACAGTCATACAGAACAGATTCATATTCTATATTCATCTGATTCAAAATAACAAGTCACAAAATGAAATTTTAACCAAAATTACAAATTAATGATATTACTTAAACCAAACAATATATTTATAAACATCTTAAACGTCAAAACAGTAATCCAATAACGATCGGTACACTAATCAACCAAAACTAATTATTAGATACGTATCTCAAGTGCCACAAAAATACACCTCTATCTACCTCGGAGTCAAAATCGCATCTAACTCTACCTCTCATCAAACATGCCTCTACCTCTACCTTCTTCCAACACTCCTGTACGAGTTTCCTTTATACCTAAAAACATTAAGATCAACATTCCCATTTTAAGTATTCAAAAAGTCTACAAACTAATTCCACTAAATGAAATGAAACAAAGGTTATAAAGATAAGTAAATCATTATAAAGAACTTAACAAAGGTTAAGGTTTAACAAGTCCGTTAGACAATATCTGATTAAATAGGACAAAATATATGCCACCTTTCTACTATATCGTCTATCTCGCTTTTAGATAAGGAATGTTCATCCCAAGAGATCTATATATTCAATATATATAACAAATCATCAACCTATGAATACGAAGGGATAAAATATATAAAGAAACTGAAGATTTAATAAAACATCAAGGTAGTTGTCTGTTTGTTTATAAATAATAATAATAATAATAATAACACTAATAATAACAACAATACATGAATAGAAAATTGAACTAACAAACAAACACTTACTTCGTTAATGTCACCACTCCGATAAAGACGTACAGTATCATACATCCAATTGAGCACGTAATAGCCGCATTCCCAACTACCCGGTTGTTGATTGCACTAAATAGTAATATCATACGTATTAGATATATGTTAAAGATGCAACATGAAAATCAACTTGTTTCACTATATACATGTGTGTATAGCGTTAGACGATTTACCTTAACCACTTTCCATGAATCAAGAGGACCCCATGACCTATAGAATAATAAACCAATGGCATATTAACATTTATGAAAATAATGTTAATTTAATACACATTTAAATATAAAATTTATTACATTTCCACACAGTCTGTGAGAAGATAATCCTTCTCCGTCTTATTTTTTGATTATTTTAGTTTGTATTTAGGAAATCCACGATAATTCCCGTGTACAATTTAGGAGATATATAATAAACAGCACCCAATGACCGTTGGTAAAATTTTAATACCCATTAGTATGGACAATGAACATATATATATATATATATATATATATATATATATATATATATATATAATATGAAACAATTAAAAGATCGAGATACAATTCTTTTCAACATATGGTGCAAAGGTATGATCATGCGAATTAGAGCCGAATGCTGTGGTCAAGTACTTTATTACATCCAATTTGTTCGAATTGATCAATGATGCTTGAGTTAAATAAGGGTTCAATAACCCATATAAATCGCCACCTGACATTTCCATCATCCTGTGTAGCCCCCTAAAACTAATATTGTATTTTAAGGGTTCAATAACGTCAAAACGGTAATCCAATAGCGATCAATACAATAATCAACCAAAACTAATTATTAGATACGTAATAAAGTATAAAGAATAATTGTTATTATATTAACAAACAATAATATATAACAACCAATTAAATATTATATTTTTCTTCATGAGGCATATACTTTTTAATCATATTAAACTTTTCATTTGTTATATTATATAAATAATATTTTATAGTATTCCATACATGAATAAGTTGAGTATGTAAATTGTTACTTATAGGAACAAAATGGATTAAATCGATCAAGATCACAATAAAAAATATAATCAACTCTATCGTCTCATACACGAAGATGAACACTATCATGAAATATTTTAAATGTCGTTTCATTAAACTTGATTATTGTGTTTGTAGTAATTTTGAATGCTTATTACTTATATGAGTTTCAATCTTTATGTCATTTTTGTCTTTCAATGTCTTTAAAAGAATTTAATTTTGAGCCGTTATTTTAATATAAATAAAACTATCGTTTTTAATATTTAGGTTGTATATTTACTATTCTTATATACAATTTATTTTGAAATTCTCATATATATCTTAACAATTATGTTTTTTTCTTCTTCAGAAATTGTAAGGACCTTTCATGTATATCACAGTAGTATTTATAAGCTGTTATAGTGTAAAATTATTATTTTTTAGCCGTTCAACTGACGGATATAACACTAGTAATATTACAATAAAGTACTTTGACCGGTACGTTATTCCCGAGTTCACAAAATATTTTTGGTAAATAATAATTACACAATATCAATTGATTCATATACCAAATTTACGTTATCATATACTTGTACTATGAACTTGTACAATGTAATAATCAATTATTCAATTTTTTAATTTGTTATATTTATCACCTCCCAATCTCAATCTTTATTGAGATTAATAATAATTCAAATCACTCAGTATTTTGTCGGAGAATTTTGAACATAACAATAAGATTCATTTATTATGTTTGCGAGTGTTCAAATAAAGATCAAACCCTCCCGATATTTCCAAATGGGAATCAATAGTCACGCCATTTCGCGTACATGTGCAACTATTAATGAACTATTTTGTGCGTTTAATTAGTTCGGCGGGGAAAATAGGTAACATGGTAAATCAACAATGAATTGTACAAACCTTATGTTTGTAGGTTAAAGCATAATTAAAGGTTCGAGATATATATTAATTAACATCTTCAATAAATGAATGTCTTCTTCTCAATTATATTATTGGTTTGACCCTTGTTCTTTTGTATCTGGTTAGATAGAATTTTTTTAAAATACCCTGAGGATGAGAATAATTTCTGCAATCGAACATGCAACATATGTGCTTTATGCTTAAGTGTATCAAAACAAGTGTTGTTGAACGTCTTTGATTTGTCTTATTTAAGTAGGCATCTTGGAGGAATAATCTTAGAATAAACCCCACGCCAGAATTAAAAATAGGGAGAAATGGCTAAGGTTGTTTCCTTGAATCCATATAATAAGTCATTATCTTCTAGGAAACTTTGTTTGCATATTGACTATATATAAAAATATGAAAAGTACGATAAAATGTACTATATTTATCATCTATTTTATTTAAGGTAAATGACTTTAAAAATTTTAATATAAGGTATCAAACTTTCAATTTGTAATAAAGTAATAGACGTGAATTTTCACAAATGACGAGTTATTATCGAATTTCCTTTTTGTAAGTAACATATATATTTAATCAATTAATATTTGTCGATCAATTTTAAAAAATATTGAGTATAATGGTAGATATTAAAGTTGAGAGTGGTAATGAGTTTTTGTTACTCTTTCTCTCACACAACTAATATTTTTTAAATTCATCGAGGAATTTTAATCGATTAAATAGATATGTTACTTATAAAAAAGAAATTCGGTGACAACTCATCATTTGTAAAATTCGTGTCCCTAACTTGATTACAAATTGAAAGTTCGATACCTTAAATTAAATGTTTTGATGTGTTTAGTCACTACAACATAAGTGTTAATTCTTCACCTTTTTATTCTACTTTTTGCCAAGTTATTTACATTTATAAGTGTGTATAAAATGTTCACAATTTTAAATGTGAAGAAATTGAATTAATAACAATAAGCATCACAATGTTGACACTTAGAAGCGTGGGAAAAATCAAAATTTGTCACACTTAAAAAACGTGAAAATCGTTTTGTAACACCCAATTTATTCATATACGCTTGAGAAGCGTGAACAAATTGAGTGTTGCGAAATGTTTTTCACACTTTTAGGTGTGGTATTTGTTTACTTTTTCACACTTATAAATGTGAACGATACATATTGTTATTAGTTCAATGTATTCACACTTAACAATGTGAACATTTTGTACAAACTTATTAGTGTTAACCAAGGTTGTCAAGATCGGGATCCTACGTAGGATCGTTTTTATCTTTGCAAGATCGGGATCGTAAGATCGAGATCGGGATCATAGATCCTACCAAAATATGTTTTTTATACAAAGATATCTATATTATTTTAGAAAACTACTATTAGAGAAATTAATCTAACATTCAAACTTTTATATTACTGAAGTGATGCAATTTGTTAACATATATTTCTCGAACGATAAATGTATTAAAACAAAAGATAGCGGCATAGTACAAATGCACCAAAGTTTGAGAGCATATTACAAATGAAAATTCCTAATCGTCGTTTTAGAGGTTCTATATTTTTTCTTAGGTTAATTTGATAACAAAATGGGGAAATTGAACTTGGAAACAAATGTATGGTAAGTTTTGAGATAGGATTTGGACTACTTATGGACCTTATAAGTCCAATTGTAAAAAAAATAAAAAAAATAGCCCATTTGTAGGATCAGATAGTTCAACGATCCTACGATCTTACTATCGATCCTACTATCCTACTCCGATCCTACCTCCTGACCGATCCTATTACGATCCTGCACGTTTTCCTTTAGTAGGATCGTAAGATCGTACGATCCTATGATCAGGATCATGATCTTGACAACCTTGGTGTTAACTACTTAGCAAACTTATTTTGAACACTTAAAAATTTACTTATAAGTGTGAAAAAGTAAACAAAGTCCACACTTAAAAGTGTGAAAAAAATTTCGTAACACTCAATTTGTTCACGTTTCTCAAACGTTAATAGTTAGATGTTACAAAATGATTTTCACACTTATTGCAAATTTTGAATTTTTCCACGCTTCTAAGCGTTAACATTGTGATACATATTGTTATTAGTTCAATTTCTTCACACTTAATAGTGTGAACATTTTATACACACTTATAAATGTAAATAACTTGGCAAATAAGTTAACACTTTATAAAAAAATGTGAAGAAAAAGGCATGAAAAAATGACACTTTTGTAGTGAAAAAATAGCAACATGAGTACTACTCCATGCACCTTGGATACAAACTTATAACATTCAAAAATTTAAATCATAATGGAAAAGAAGAAACCCGTTCAATTTCAGTACTATATAAGTAAACTTAATTATGTAGAGATGATTTATTCATCCGTAGTATTTACATATAGATAGATAATGATGAACCCCGAATGGTTTTGATCGATTTAAGTGCTTGCTTATGTAGATGAAAAGAAAGATCCATGATGACCATACGGCACCCGTTGAGGGAGATTAATTTTGGCTATTGGTTCATCCAAAAATTTCTTAGCATCAATTACTAGTACGTAGGAAGTATCGTTGTCTTCATCATGAGCAAATGTAATAATCCAGCCATCATCTTCATCTATGGCTTCTGGTTTCGCCACGAAAGCTGATCCGGTGCAAAAGTTGTTTTTGGGTAACCAATGATACTCTGTTTTCACGTCTTGTTGGCCGTGGCTTCCGTTCTTCTGAGCCTCCTGTACCTCAAAGTACAACTTGGCTAGTCCACCGTATTTGGTTTTTGCTGAAACGTATCGGAAGCAAGTATTTCATTAATTAGTAATCTCCTATTACAGTAGTAGATTAGATCAAAGGTGACAACGTTCTTAAGTACGAAAACCAGATAGATTACCAGATTTAGAGCTTGCAAGCGAGTCAATAACCTGGGTGTATCCATATTTATGTTTAAGACCCGTAAAATCTGCATTAATCATTGGGAAGTCCATCGAGTATTCAGTTCCACTTAGATCTCTTTCCTTTACTTCCATCGTTTCCATGTTCAATCTCCATTCCCGAACACTAGTGAACAGCATTCCTTGATCGAATCTATTATAATTTGAGTTCACCGGTCTAAAACTAAATCCTTTAGAGAACCAGTCAAACTTATTCTCACCCCACCCAGGTCCTGGAATAATCGCTGCATTAGCTGCACATCCTCTCACGACTACCTGTTCATTGTTGTACGAATCTGACTCTAATTACATTCTTAGGGTCTTGAAGACTCTTATATTGTTTCTAATTAAGGTATTTGAGTTCAATATGATTAAGATAATTAAGTACCTCATCCCCATCTTCAAAGGTGTTCAATAAGTGAAAAGTACAAGATGATTCTACTGGAAACCACTTAATCGAGTCAGCATCACCATAATGAGGAATCACTGCGATTCTTGCATTCTCCCTTTCATACTTGAATAACCTAACGTCAATACCGAAAACTTTATGTATGCTTCTCCTTTTCTTCTCATAGAAGTTCTTTATATGGTATGAAAGAACCAAAATGTTAATGTGCCCATGGCTGAAGATTATATATATAAAGGGTAACAGTACTTACTGGCCTCCTTTCATTACCCTTTCTGGACTTATTGTGAGCATAGAGTCGATCAATATCATGTACCTAAACATCGCACACCAGATACGTAAGCTATTAGGTAATTACCTTTACAGATATCAAAATTATAGAATATAAATAACATACTCACTTGTTAGTGACACCAACTTCATGGAATAGTGAACAATGATCTAGTTGTATATCGAGCTTGTGGACAATTTCTTTTCCATCAGCTTTCAAATTGAAGATGTGATCAGTGAATATACATACAGTACACATACCGTATAATATAGCAGTCTGTTGAATTACGTACCTGATACTACACCAATGACACAATACGGCTTTGTTGGCTCAAACCCCATTGTAACAAGTTCCCCTGTTCCTGGTACTTTCTACACACAGCAGATAACTATATTTTTAGAAGCCTGGGATGCAAATGAAGGCTTGAATCAGTTAAATTATTGTGTCCATGATTTAGAGAAATAGAATAGAACACTTTAACAACCTTTGGGTGCGATGTGAAAGGTCGCGACCATGCTTTCTTGAGGTTCCAATCACCATAAGTTTCTAGACTAAATATATCTATCTCCTGTGGGACATAATTTTCGGCAACGGAATAGTGTTTTCCCCCATGCTCAAAAACATTGGTGTTGCTCATAATTTTGTTAACTTCTCCAAATCTCAACTGCATATATCCAAACTCTGTAGTTAATTAGATTTATTATTGATTTCGGTTGAAATGTGCACTAAATTAAGCAACAAATTCCGGTGAACATTCGAAAGATTTAATTTTCACATCCGACGACTGCGTATGTACCATGTTCAAAAAGGCTGAAGCCAATGCAGCTGGAGGATCTCCTTCTACAGTCGGAAGAAAACATGGTCTATTCCGTCCGCGTTCCATTTTATATGTTTCTGTTTCCACAAATCTGTTGTTGTAGCAAATGGTCCAATTTCCGTTACCGTCTTTTTTGAAATATAGAGCATGAAGCATTCCTTCTCCTTCAATCCAAATACTGTCTGTTTTTCCGAACACCGATACAGTAGACTTTAAACCTCCAAACAGAGGATTTGAACCTGCATAAGATTTCAGAATTCAAGGTTATACTAGAAAAGTGTATAATCAGCAAGTTGGTGATTATTAAATGAGTTGTTTTGTGAAAAAGAACACTCCAAAGCAGTAGCATTACAAATATCTTCTGAATATGTGGTATCATAACATAATTGTTTATTTATCTTACAGAAACCTACCCTAAGGCAAAAAAACATTTACAGTACTCCAAAGTACCGTAAAAAACAATTTTTATTTATCTTCTGAGTATTATTTTTGCTAAGAGATCTGTAATTTTTGTTTTAAGTAATTTCCTTCTATCTGGAGTCGTGACAGACACGTCAAAAAATTAAATAAAAATAACATTAATCGAAGTTGGACACACACAATTGAAGTTTTTGAAGTTCGATATACACATCAAATTTCCGGTGATATATTGTTACATTTCAGGACACTTAACCCTATTAAGAGATAGCGTACCATTTCGGATGTAAACACCCTCTGGAAAATCTTCAGGGATCTTCCCATGACTACAATCAACATTTACAAGTTCTCCGATCTCCTCAACTGGGGCAAAGTTATTCTGCAAAACAGACAAGTTTTTGGCAAAGAAAACTAGTAACTCATTTTCTAAACCAATGGCCAGGTTTTCATAAAACTTGTTAAAGTATATTTAGGAAAGGTATTTCAAGGCTACAAAATTAAAAAAAAAAAAAAAAAACAATCTTACATATATAATAATTAAACTAAAATCCGATTAAGCAATCTGAATCCTTCAATATAGTTTTTCAATTTGATCCGACGTTCTAAACTTAATTAAAATAATTACATATCACTCCCTTAAATATTAAATATGTTAAAAATAGTTAATAATACTATAAAATAAAATAGGAAATTGCTAAAAAGAGCCCTAAGAGCTTCTTTTAACATTCATAAGAATTTGTATATTCAAAATTTGTCTCCTGAATTTTCAATTTGTCCCCTTGAATTTAATTAAAGTACAATTGTTTTATGTATGTCTATATAGCTTAACCAAAGCCCTTAGGGTTCTTGTTAACAAAACCAATAAAATAACACAAAAAATAAAATAAAAAATCCTACACAAATTTTATAACATTATCTCGATACTAACGATTTTTTTTTTCCATCAATTTGAGCAAAATCAATACTATCTAAAATAAAAATGTATTTAAATCTTTACATAATTATAATTGTGTAATTTCTAAGCCTATATATCAATGGATCCACAAGGATCTCAACATCTTTTAAAATAATTGGTCGTTTCAAAAATTAAGTGTACTTGAACATCCCTCCTATAAAAAATAACCGGTTGTTCAAGATCCCAAAAGTTCAAAATTTTTGAATATGACAATTTCAATCTATAACAATATATACACACTTCCTTTTGTTATCCGTAACAATTTTGATTTAGTCGATCGCGTTGTCAAGGGTCTCAAAGTTACATATATAAAATACAGGATTAAGTTCTATAAATGGTTCATGTGGTTTACACCGATTTACGAAAGTAATCCCTATACTTCTTTATATAATATTTCAGTCCAATAAGTTTACATTTTAGTTAAAAATGGTCACTCCTCCATCTAAAATGACTAAATACCCTTCGTTTTGTTAATTTCGGATTGTCACGATTTAAACGTTCAAAGGGTACTTTAGTCATTTTAGGTGGGTGAAGGACTGCTTTTGAGCAAAACGTAAATTTATTGGACTGAAAAAGTGAAAAAAAAAATATATAGACCATTTTCAAAATTTAGGTAAACCACAAGAACCATTTATAAAATTTACTCAAAATACGGAGTATAACACTTTACATTTAACACACTAACGTATTATATTAATTTATTGATTAAAAGATTGAAAATAAAACTATTAATTTAATACAATTTCAATTTTGATTTAGTCGCTCGTGTTGTTGCGAATCTCAAAGTTATACGTATATGATATGTGACACTTTACATTTAACACATTAATATATATACTAAATTATATAATTGGAAAACTAAAAATAAAACTTTAAATCTATTACATTTCAATTTAGTCACTTGTGTTGTCGCGACACTTTAAACTAGTATATATAGAAATTACAAATGGTCAAGTTGGAATTTGAAGGAATTGAATGTGAAAAATGAGAAAGTAGACAAGAGACATGGTTAGGTGACATGTCATCTATTGCAAATTATAAGAGGTCCGATGATCGCCACTGAAAGTTTAAACACATAATAGACCAAAATAGAGTTAGATATAAAAAATATACTTTTAGTTATAGTTTAGTACATTCTCCATCACTAATCCCATTATTATACCCTACAAAGGAGCTTAGCCCCGGTGCGAAGAGACCAATTTAGGAGTTTGAGGTTTGAACTTGTTCAAAAGGTCATAGTTAACTTCTAATGCCGCTCCATCAATTATTGACGACGCTATATTGGGTGTATTGCAATTGCTAATTTAACCGGCACGGTTAACTGCTTAATTCTTTTTTAGCGACATAGTTATATTATCAAAATTAGCGAGACACTAGACATAAATATAGCGAATATGAAACATCCTATAAAACTACCTAAACTGATCACCCAAAACACCATACCAACGACCAATTGAGCAACACCTGGTACCTAAACATGAAAAAACCTAATGAACTTAATAAACCTAACAAAATTACTTTGAACCTGAGTTAGATTTCGACGATCCCAAGCCTTTTACAAAGAGAATTGGAGGAGATTAAGGGACATTCCAAATTTCATTAGTGTTGAAATATGAGTTTCTTGAGGTAGCTAGTCCAATTTATATAACATAAATGTATAGATCTGCAAATACAATTAATAGATGAATACTATTTACATGCAGGGAACTGATCATATACCTGTGATGGAAGCAGGGGTTGGTCGACAAATTGAAAGAAGGAATCAACAAGGGTGTTTAGAATTGCCAAAGGAGCCATCTTGATGGCTTTACTAGCTTCGGTTCTGAGTGTTGATATTTCTGTTTCTTGAATTAACGGCTGCTTGTCATTGAAAATGAATACAGATTTACTAACACCTTAATCGATAGATAGAAAAGAAAAGAAAAAATCCAACTTCGAAACCAAAAGTAGTCGGAATTCTGAGTTTCATTGATACCTTTAAAGCACTTGAGATTACAGTCTTGAAATATCCAACTCCATAACCAATGGGACGATTATCGTTTGAACATTTTACACTGGGAAGTACACATGTTGCTGTTGCTGCCATCTCAAGCTAGATCACTATATATATCAGGTTATATTATACCATATATGTCTTAAGTTTATGTGATCAAGCTTATCGATCACTTGGTTCCACCTTTTATAACATACATATAATCAAGTTAATTGGCGGAAAAATAACGTGTAGGCCATATATTTGAAAGGATGAAAACGTACTGAACTTTAGCAAATCCAACTTATAAATTTCAAAAATCCCTATTGTATGTATTGAACGGTATTTTTGGTGACATGTCCTTCCTAAAATGAGCCACATGTAAACAATATAACATAACACATCATCAAAAATACCATCCATTACATACCACAAAGATCGATTGTGACAATAGAAGTATTATAAGTTAGATACATACTATAGATTTTTTACTAAAGTTAAATATATTTATAAATACTTATTTCTATTTGTAAATGTTAAATATGAAACCTTAAAAGATTTTTTCAAATTATTAAAGTTGCAAGTGAGTGAGCCACATGTAGCTTCTCACTTGATTTTATTTATATATTACATATATATATAATTATGATTATGTTATTTCGCACGTTAAAAGAAATTCACGATATAAATTTAATTGAATTTCACTTGATGAGAAGCTCATGTACGTGTCGCTCACTCTATATATTAAACGTAGTTTCTCATACGTACGAGAAGGAAATGGAATAAAGGAAGGAAAAAAGCTTAAGTTGCACATATAGATGATGATATGCATAAAGGAACCGACACGGATAAGTATATCCGAATGAATTCAACTTGCATTCGATGTCTATCGTATGATGTACTCAATTAATGTATGGTATTTTTAATGTATATAATTTTCAAAAATGATGTGTTTTTGTATTTTGATGATGTATCGTCTGCTTAAAGTGTCATGTGGCATCAACAGATAGTGACACATCATCAAAAGTATTACTCAGCAAGTTTTGAAAGTTGTATGCATTAAATATATCACCTATTAGTTGGGTACATAGTCATTGAGTTCAAGTTAGATATATTAGCACTAACCCACGCAATGCATTGCAAATAATATCATATCTAGGTGATGTTCGTAAGTAGGTCGTATACCAGATTATTATTTCCTCTTAAGTACTACTAAGCTATTAGCATGCATCAATTTAAAGGAATGAGGGAACAAATGTAGTCACGCTCTAATATGTTTTCATGAATTTAAACTGTCGAGAGAATTAAAAAGTTTGATTTTGTATTTAAGATAAGAAATCTTTTCAATAAATTATAATAAAAACATTTTTTCTAATTCAATAGTTTATTGCCAATTAGTTAGAGTTACCATATTAATTGAGTCAACGAAGGGCAAATAAGACATTTCGCATCTTTAAAATACTAAGTTTGTGTAGATTTATCTACATATACTTATTTTGGGATGAGTTCAGATGAAAACAAAGAGTTAAAATAAAATTGATAAAAATGATCCCACTTAGGATTCACAATTCTTTTAGTTGTGAACTTTTATTTTTTCACTTCACATACATTTTTCATTGTGAACCCTTAAAGTTATTTTGCTTTCCAAATATTTTTCGCTATAAACCTTTGTTTTTTTTTACTTCACGAAAATTTATTTTTATTATTGCAAAGCTCAATATTTTTGGTTTCACGTGATTTTATGAATGTGTTATTAAGCTTAATTTTCAACTTTCATAATTCCAAAATTTTATATGAAGTAAAAAAAAGGTTTACATTTCAAAATTAAGTGTAAACTCAAAAAAGATTCAAAGTTCACATTTCATAAACTTGTGATGGTCAACTGATTTCCTCAATTTTATATTATTTCCACCCTTTATATATATATATATTGTACTTCCTATGACAAAACAAAAACACAAAGAATTGAATTAATTAAGATAACATTGAGCAATGATTAGGCATGAACAAAACCGGGTTTTCACCTATCCCGATCCGACCCGAAACCCGAACCAGGTTTTAGTCAAGAAAGTCAAAAACCGGGTTGGACCCAACCCGAACAGGGTTTTTTCGGGTTTTCAACCGGGTTTTTGACCGGGTTTCGGGTTTTTGGTCGGGTTTTGACCAGGTTTCCAACCTGACCCTATTTCAACCCGGGTTCAACCCGATTTCGAATTCTAAAAACCCTACCTGGGTACGTACCCATCGAGTATTCAAAAAACCTGAACCGGGTAGGGTCAAACCGGATTTGTTCGGGTCGGGTTTAAAACCGGGTAGGATTTAAAACCCAGTTTTTTTGTTCAAGCTTAGCAATGACCAATTAAGGAACACGTACTTTATTTGAAAGAACAAAAATAAGGTTAATGACATTTCTACCAACAAAACTAATAGTTTCATCAAAACTATGTAATAAACAACTGTATTATATGCATAAATAGTTGTACTTAATGGTAGATCTATCATTTTATATAGAGAATAGTTGTACTTAACTGTGTAATAAACAGTTGTACTACATGCATAAATATCGTTGGCCCAAAAATAACGATACCCCGCGAAAAGTGAAGAATAACATTGTAACGACTTATTTATATGACATCACACTAAAACTGAACTACAAGATGCTATAAACGAAATGCGGGAGCAAAGATACACCAATTTGTATACTAACTAGAATCCTACACTACCTAATTAAGTGTGAGACAAAAGCACCTAATTTACAGCTCAATATCTTCTTTTATATTTATAATATAATAGTATTATATTATATATGTGTGAAACAAGAATATTAAAGGGCTCACCACCATTTTGTCGATGAGAGTTCAAACCGAAAACAACTTCTATTAACTTATAAAGAACTATTATTAACTTTGAGTACTGTGCATGAACTTTAATCTAACTCTTATTTACTTTTGCTAGTAACCCCACTATCGGTGCTCAACCAGGCATATGTATAGAAGCAGAAAATATAAAATTATAGAAAAAATAAATTTTCACGAATATCAGTGCCCTCAAAATAATAGAAAAGAAAGAAAATAATTTATTGCCCCCTCGCCGCTTATTTCCGGAGGAACAAATTCAATTCCAAAATCGTCATATCTTATACTCCATTAGGTAGAAGACTTCTCTTGAAATTTGATTTCTAATTGAAAAGTCATTTCCATTTCTATATATCAAGATTAGTTTCTTGAAAGTGATCTTACATTAACATGGGAAAAAATTTGCATTGTTCACCGTGTTGACGTCAACTTGCACTTGAAGTTAAAATTTGATCTATGTAGTTACGCATATCGAAGGGGATCTTAAATATAATATTCAGAATATTATTATTTTTGAACGACATATATATATATATATATATATATATATATTAAATTTCACCCATCAAGATGTTAGGTGTAAAAAGTGTGGTACAATGAAAATTTCTTCACTTGAAAGGGTTACAAATTCAATCCGTCCAATTCAAAGTAATTTTATTCAGAGTAATAATAATAATAATAAGACAAAAAGACTAACGTTTGTTTACTGATATAGAAAAAGACCAAAACTTATCATCATTTCTATATTACAAATTCCATAGTGGTTGTATAATATAATATAAAGCCTGATGCACATATAAATTAATCCTGCTGATTGGTTTGTCACGTAGCAGTTAATAACATTACTGGACTAAAACTAATGTCCAAATTTAACTTGATGCAACTCGGAATCTTTAACAAAATATCCAAACTGGCCTTGACAAAATGGCTAAAGTGTTGTGTCCCAACTTGAATTTTAAAATATGCGTGGGGTTGGTCAATGTGTGGTTTGTGTTATTATTCCCAGTCCATTATAACGTTCACCGTTTGATCGAAAACATAGATCGATCTGGCAGTACGTTGAAGTTACATCATAGTGATCGAATAACGGCCACTAGTAATCGTGGGATATATATTGATCGAGAAGGGGAATTCGATCCATCATATACAATCAAATTGCAGTCAAGAGGAAGCTAATATCATATGCAATGACAAACGCAAAAAGCTCTGTGTCATTGGAGTACGTTGAAAGTTTCGTTCGCAATAGCTTAAGAAATCTCAAGTCTTTGAGCAAAGACTTGTTTTACCTACGTGCGTGTATAGCTTTTGGAAAGTTTTTTTTTTTTTCTTTTTACTCTTGAAAAATTAGATTTTCTAATCTTGCTGTTTACACATTTTGAAAGATAAATATTACTAAGTTAAGTTTTCTTCTATATTAAAACAACTTCTATTAATTATGGGTAATAGACTTTTAAGACTTTCGTGCATTGTTCGATTGTACCATGCATTCAAGTAGATGACTCACTATTATAATTAAACGTACAACTTTACATTTTTTTTATTGTTTTCTTTAAAATTTCTATTGTATATATTAAAGCTTTATAAATTTATTATACAATCTAACTTAATTTCGTATGTATAAAACTTACCAAAATCAAATTATCTTTTTATGTATCAAGAAAAGTCAAAATGTGTACAGTACAATAGACGTTTTGTCAAATATTTACAATACAATAGACGTTTTTCTTTTACCTAAAAAAAAAGTTTAAAGTTTACCTCAATATTCTTCACAGAATATTAAAAAGTGTAATATTTAACACTTTAAAAACATAAAGTCTACGAAGTTCATGTGAAAGGAATAATTTTTAGGGTAAGGTCATAGATTAGTAACATACTTTCACTTTTGTACCTATGTTGGTAACGAATGAATTTTATTACCAATGTAGGTAACGTACCGGTAAAAGTAATTAAATATTAGCATTGTATTCTATATGTGTGTTTCAATGTTAGTAATGTACTTACAATGATGATAAAATTAGTTTGTTACCTATATCGGAACAAAATTAAAAAGTACGTTACCATGACTTTAACCCTAATTTATACAAGTACTTTTGTACTTTTGTGCTTGTGAATAAGCTGGGCCCTAAACTTGACTGGGCAAATTACCCTGGCCCTAAATAGTTGTGGGCTTATGAATAACCCGGGCCTTAAATTTGATAAGGCAAATTACTCTGGCCCTTTCCATTCACGGACAAATGTCCATGGTTTAAAACTTTAAATTATTGATCATTGGTAACTTTGTTTAAAACAGGGTTTGGTTTGCGAATTATGAGAACACACGTCTCAATTATTGCAATTACTGGATTGGAAATCACAAAGCATAAACGCTATAGCAAATGGTGAGATGTCGAACGCTCTTAACAGTGACGAAAACCAAGTTTTTTCGGTTCCATTTTCAATATTTCAAATTTTCTCAAAAAAGCTTACTCAAAATGTTACATGTATTAGTCATTTAGTTATCATCACGAACGTAACTGACCTCTATAATTTTTACAGCGTGCAGCTTATATTTCGCAGCCATTGTGCCACATACTCAAAAAGATAATACGAGTTGCACGGTTAAAATTAATACATACAATACAAACTTAAGATTTGACACACTTTTAGACATTTACTCATTAATTTATTAAAGTAACAAGATACAAACCCTCCATGAGGTTATGATAGAAGTATGTTAGCTGACGGATATTGATGGAGGCCTAAGTATTGAAGATCGAGCCCACGTATTTTTGGAGGCCCACGAGCGTGTAACAAAAAGGGTTGCACGGAAAAGGGCATAACTTGGGCTATAGGGCTCCGTTTCATGCCCATGAGCAGGCGAATCGAAGCTCGGTTCGAGGCCCACCAAGCCGCTAATCACCGTGCTCGAAGCCCAAAAACGGCTCCATTTGGGAGATACGGCCCATTATGTGTTTTTTCTGTTCATTTTGGACTTTTGTTTTGGGCTTTGTGTTTGGCCCGTTATGTTTTTTAGGCCCGTTTAAATTTCTGCTTATTATTTAAGCTTTCTTCTTCATTGTAGTAATGAACTCAGTTTTAATTTTCAAGAATTTCGATTTTGCTTCCAATTTTGTGAATCTAGGTTCCAATTTTGTGAATCAAAGCATACCCATCCACGGTATTCTTGGTGAATCAACGTGCTTGGAAGAGTTTTTTCCTGGTATTTATAGGAATCAACAGGTTTAAACTATTTATGATAATCGTGCGCTACATCAGATATGCTTGATTTCAAAGAGTTGTTTGACATTTTTTTTCTGCTTGAGGTTCAGAGAGAAACTAACAACAATAACCAGTTTCAAGGTTGTTGTAAGTTCATGGAACGTTAAATCAACAAATACATAACTAGTCTTGATGTTCAATTAAAAAAAAAAAAATTCATTTGGAGGGTACCCTAACTCCGTACCATATTTCAATGGTACCCGTACACCCACCCGCATGGAGCATCAACGCTGGGCAAATTACCTGTACACAAATCAACCACATATGCTGAGTAACCACTACTAGAATTAAGCACTATAGAGACATAAGTAGCGACACGTTAAACGAAGTTGCAAATTTGCGACACAAATAACATCACCTATAGCGATGTCAATGTCGTAAATGTCGGAAACCAAGTTGTAAAAAAACCAATTGATATAACACCGTTGCAATGTGAATCGCTAATTATGTCACAATTTGGAGACATGCTAAATGGACATCGCTGTTAGCATGGCTAGTCTAGCGACTTTCCAAATTATGTCTCCAATTCTATTGCTAGTTTTGAGACGTAAGGATGCAAGACGTTAAGGACGTCGCTGCCTTTAAGACATCGTGAGGGCATGTCATTAAAACGTAGAAGGGGAGTCTTTGATAAGTTTGCTGAAATAAAAATATTATTTAAGAATAGCAAATATCTTACCATTATTAATATTTTAGTTTTTAATTATACCCTTATTGAAATTATATTGTTATCCTTTATATACTAAAGGTCTAAAGCTACTCCCCTAATTACAATTGTGCCATAATTCATCCCGATCAGGATTCTACGTCTCCACCGTACCCGCTCATTATGTTTGTTTCATCTCTCTCTCTCTCTCTCTATCGCAAATGCTGATTGTAACACCCCCAAATTTAATGATTCGCGGAAGCATACTTTGGGTGTTACTAATCAATAATCAAAGCACACTGATATATAGCAAACGAATCTATATGAGTCGTTTTAACAAAATATATTAATATTAAAAGGTTTACAACCGTTTGAACTAATACATAGCTCGTATTCGTAATATGAGAGATTTAAGTACATAATTAGTTATACAAAATCTAATAATGCAATGAAATCTCTGAAGTTTGCATGAAGACTCGAGCTAAGATGCATTCTGATGGGCAGTCCAAATCTACTGCTGAGTACCTGTGATACATGCTAAAATGGGTCAGCTAACGCTGGTGAACTCACAGGTTTGAGTATCAAATAATACTCTATGAACCGCAAGATTTAAGTATTGATTTGCATCTAGCAAATAAAGTTATAGATAATGTATACAACCATGAGCGCATAGTCTGAGCTTAACTCGAGGGTCGGGTCCCATATAGAGAATTCCGAGCGAGGTGCCTCCACGAGTGCCTAATCTACACTCGTCTTCCCAAATATTAGTACGTCCGTTTACCCGGTTAGTGCTTGCTAACCCGGATGAGGAGGGTCAATCCTATATGGTACCATATACTAATATTCACGCTACTTTCGTATTACCAGACTATACTGGCGGAGGACTTTGGTTTGATTAGTTGAAAACAACTCATGTGGTATATTGAAATATGTACTCGCGTTCACGTGTTAAAAACAGAGCAATGTATCACACCCCTAGTAAAACAGTAAAAAGAGGGGCCATGAGACTCACCTGAGCCTGAAGAGTTTATCTTAATAAACTTAGATTGATTAGCCAAGAGTCAAAGTCCAACGACTTGTAACCTGAGGGTGTCCACGATACGTGATGGTTATGACATGATTGAGTATCTCAAAGATCACCCTTGTAGTTGTTTGTTTAACTAGAATGTCCAAATTACCACGATTTGGTTGTTTGTTTAAGTGTTTGAAAATGTGTACGGCCCGTTGGTGATTGTTTGTAATAATAATCTCACATTATTATTTTGATGATTTTGAAGTGTTATACCTAAAAGTAAGTTCTAATGTGTTTTAGAAGTCGTGTCGCATTCGTGTTTGATGTTATACAAGTTTAACACTTTGTGTGAAAGTTTAGATGTAACACCGTTACTCGTGAACCTAGGGTAAGGGCGAAGCCCGTTAATGACGGGGGTCCGGGGGCAGCGCCCCTGGTAGCAGGGTCCAAGGGGCGGCAGCCCTGGCGGGGTCCAAGGGGCAGAGCCCCTGGCTGGGGTCGAGCTGCCAGGTTAGCTTGGAAAATTTTTATTTCTACTATATTGCTTTGGTGAAAAACGCACTGAACTTGAATTTGGGTGAAATGGGGCGTCTAATTTGGGCCTCAATACTTAGTGTAAAATTAGTTTGAAACCTTCTGTTTATGCGTCACTTATAGCGTCACTTAGGGGCTTGGGCGACACTTGGGAAGTGTCGCTAAAAATAGTAAATCTGAGCATGTGCGTCACTTAGGGGAAGTGACGCATGGTAGGGCGTCACTAAGGTAAGTGTCGGTATAAGTGTCGGGTATGGGTCTAGGCGTCACTTAGGTAGTGACGGATTGAAATCAGAATTTGATTGTTGGCGTCACTTAAGAAGTGTCGCTAGAAGTGTCGGTTAAAGTTGTTGTGCGTCACTAGTCAAGTGACGGTAGAAGTGTTGGGAAAGGAGGGTTTTGTGCGGCACTTAAGCAAGTGACGGAAAGTTAGGGTTTTATGCGTCACTCTATGCGTCACTTAAGTGACGCACGAAGTGACGCATAGCTGCTGCTGTCTATGCGACACTTAAGTCTGATGACGGATTTTTGAGCCAAAAACGAGTTTTTCGGTTTCCGTTTGGTTTGATCCTTTTACCCAACCCTTATATGGACATTTTAAGCTTGAAGAAACAACTAAAGCTTGAAAACACTAAAAATCGAGGAGTTGCGGGTTTTGTTGGAAACTTACAACTTAACGCGGAGAGAATCCGGAAAGATGGAAATGTAGATCGTTGCGAGATGGTTCTTTTCTTCCAAATGAGCGATGAAAACCGAGGTCGTTTGGTGGTGTAATTTTGTGATTTATAGGTGGTGGTGGTGATGGAGTTTGTAGAGAGAAAGGAAGAAAGAGAGAGAAGTGGATGGTGGGAATGAGAAGAAAGGAGGGAAGAGGAGAGGGAAAAGAGAGGGGAGGGGGGGTCGGCTGGTGGGTTCCACCGAGTGTGGGCTTCACCAGTTTTTCGTTCTCCCGCGTACGCGCTCCGTGCAGTGTTCGTTTTCTAGATCGTTTGAACGTTTAAATATTTATTTCGCGCGTCATACACACATTCTAAGATACGAATAACTTTCCGATATTTTAATTAAAATATTTCACCAATTACTTTAATAATTGAGTTATAAAATATAACTTAACCTGTTTCATTTTTGTTTGTGTGTTTGTTATTTTTAACCGCGAAATCCGTGTTTGCACGATACGCAATAAATATGAAATATTATTAACATAATATTTTGGATATAATAGTTGTATTAAATAATATTATATTGTTTAATAAAAATGTTCACCAACGTCCGTATAAATTGAATCGAATTACATTCGATTTGGGATTGCGTACGATTTAGCCAAATCTCGTAATTGTACATATTCAACAATATATTATTTGATACATTAATTAGCCTAACACAGAACTAATTACATGTATTAACAGGGGATTAGACACTAATTACTAGTCCTAACTTGGCGGGTGTTACACTGATGCACCGTAATCGTAAATGTTGATGCACTGTAATCGTGTCGCTGCTTCACCGTAATTGTTCCGATGCGGCACCGTAATCGCACCGCACCGTACTCGCATCGTTGCTTCACCGTAATCATTCAGCTGCCGCACGGCAATCGCACCACAATCGTTCTGCTGTTGCACCGTAATCTGCTGTTTCTTCACCGTAAGCATTCCTCTAATGTACCGCCACTAGCAGGTACTTTTGACGCTATTTTGGCAATCATTTTAATTCAATTGATCTTTACTCCATTTCTAGTGACTCGGTTCGTATTTGAATTTTGAAGGTACTTGGTTGAAAAAACTAAACTGTTAAATTATTGTGACTAGGAATGAAGGTATTAATGTATTATGCCTAATTTGTCAGGTGACATAGTTGAATTAAGTAGTTGACTTCAATTTTTGATATGCGTGTGAACTGGTTGTTGCTACGTTGCAGTATAATGTACATATATGATGTGGCTGTTATGTTAATAACTTAAGATTATTAGGTGAAGTAATAATACATTTAGTGCTCATAAGGTGTTTGCTGACATGTCGAAGATAAGTCTCGTACGGACATAATCCGTTGTAAGAGTCTTCCTTTTGTTTGGTTGTAAACATGTAGCAAGTTATTACACTATATATTAATGTTACCATTCTTTCGATTTTCCAGGGCACATAACTACATGAGCATTCAATATTGCAGGTGATCAATTTACTTTGTCGTGGTCTGCCTATTAAAAGTTCATAGTGTTTATGTTGCAAGTCTAACTTAGCAGCTGTTGTAATTGGACTTTCATGGGTTAAGTTATCTGTTCATTTTTAGTAGTTGTTGCGGGTACTTTCACCTTTTCATTCTCTGTTGTTCCATTAGTATATTTGATTCATCATTTTTATATGATTTCTTATTTTATCAATATTATTACATTTCGTTCTGATATAATTTGTGACTTAACAGGAAAAAGGTGTGTAAAGAGGTTTTCAGGAGGTCAGGGAAGATGGGTTTGACTGTGAGGTAATTCTGTAAAAATCTGTATAATTGTTATGTAAATAAATAACCTATTTTACTTACAAAGTTGTTTGATGTTTGTCCTTTAGTTATAGAAGGGGAAAGGTGCCTAAAGTCTAGCAAACATGACCCTTGATTGATCAGATTCACAGAGGTATCTTAATGGTGATTAAATATGTTTCTTTCGTTGTAGCTCAAACCTATTATTTCTATTATTTTTGCTTTTTCTAAGCAGATTAATGAATATGAAGTAACCTTGATGTTGAAACTTGCACAATTTTCAGGTATTGTTATGTTAAATGCCACTGGAATACAAGTTTTTTAACTAAGGTAGGACTTGAGCTTCCCCTTAAGAGAATTTAATATCCAAATGTTATTCGGCCCGACTGATGACATATTAGATTCAGTTAAATTCTGATACCTTACGACATCAAATTGATTATGTGTAATTGTGTCTGTGTGTACATTTTTATTACTGATTCATAAATGAAACAAACTCCTTCTCTTGCAGGTGGAATTAGCATCTCAAACTCTGTTTGTCGTCCAATTTTTACCGACACAATTTTCCCCCTAAGCTTTTAGCCATGTACATATTAAATGAACTAAGAGATGATTTCTCAAGTCTAGGACACCATAGTCATAAAATATTTTTTTTTCTTCTGGTTTGGTGTTAGACCATTTTTAACTATATGTATGATGGAACAAATAACAGATCAAAGAAGAAGAACTGGTTTGTAGGGGCTGCCAAATTTAAACGGTTATGAGGACATCAGGACTGAAATCCATTGGCAGCTAGAAGAGGGTAGGAAAAATGTTCGTACTTATGTTATAGTTCAACTTTAGAAAGAGACACAAGTTGTGGTTATCCAGGCTAGACAGAAATAGGCAAGATATTCCTACTTCCTTTATAACAATTGCATAAATAACTCATGTTGCTAGATGTGGTAATCTTGACCCATTCGTATATAATTGGGTTGAGCTTGATAATATTTTGTATCCAACAGGTCGCATAGGTCACTTAAAATGAGGTGTTAAATTTTCTACAAGTCCTCATGTTCAAGATGTGGTAGGACGTTTCTACTTCCATATCAATATCATTGTATTTATTGGCTTATAAAATGTCATCTTTAAGTTTAACAGAACTTGTTTTGATTATGTTTTTTGTCTTAGTGATGGAAAGCTTCATGTTGCTGCTCTATCTGTTAATTCACTCCCTGGAATTCTAAGAATTCTTTGACATAGATTAAATGCAAGGTGAATTATTACATTTTGAATTACTCGTTCCCATTTATCGCCTTGCATTGTAGGAAAGATTTTTGTGCTACTATCATACTTTTTGGATATTGTTTTATTATTAATTATTTAGTTTATATCTTTTAACCCGTTTCTTGTATTATCGATTTTGTATTTACAGGTTATATTGCAGCTAGTGATACTTCTGTTAAGACCTCTCTTTGACATGCTTATGTTTATGTGATTTTTATTTAGTTTTTTGTTGTATATGATGTATGACCATTATATATAACTTTCAAAGTTAGTTTGTAATAAAATTAAAGATATATGTTTTATTTCATTAATTAAAGATGTAAGCTTTTATATTTGTGCATATGTTTTGCCGGATTTTATATTCTGTAATTCTAAAACCAGAACAAATTGGAATAGTAGAAACCCCAAATATTTTTTATTAGTATATTCAAGTTAGCGATAGTACTAGCGAAGCGAAATTGATGTCGCTTGTTAAAGTGGTCCTATCGTTGATACGCATATAAGAATGCATAACCGGGATTCGATTACTAGAATACGAGTGCAGAATCCTCGTAAACTAATCATTGAGATTATACATAATATGCGAACGATAACGAACAGAAAAACAAACACAATACAAAATAGAATAGGAGATAAATACTTTGGTAAAATAAATCATTCATTAATAAATCAATTCGATTACAATAACCTAATGATTACAATACGAAAAGAGTTTACGTCTAAATTAATCCCAGGTTAAAACTAACCTTTGATCAAACTCAAGACTAGCCTAAGATATGTCAATATCATATCTTTTGTTTTGCGATTATTTATTATCGATATAATTTAAACTTCGATCAAAAATCATCGCTACGAAACCATATTGTATGAAGCAACACGTTCGGCCAACCTTACTTTTGGTGACTTCAAAAAGTGACTTCGCTACTCACTTTTTCTGCCGACCTCCCTTTTCTACGTACATACATATGACATATATAAATGTCATTCCACCGTCCACCCTAATAATGATGGGCTTCGGCCCAAACGCTTTCGGTCCGCAGCATATACATACATGTATATTTAATATTTGATTGGGCTTGTGTATATTTAATATACCTGGTGGATACTTGAAAAAATACATTTGAAATTAACGATTAAAAATTATCTATGAAGCTGTTGTCACAAAACATGTTTCAACATCGCTAAAATTTGCGATGTAAAAGTAGGGGTGTTCATTAAACGGTTTGAACCGAAAAACCACCCGATCCAAATAGGTTTGGTTTAATTGGTTTTAGGTTATTTGGATTTGGTTCGGGTATAGCTATTTTAACCGGTTTTTTGGTTCGGATTTGGATTTGAATACATCATATTGGGTCCCACCTGAAAACCCGATATAATATTAGTAGACTATTACTCGTATTTTTTATGTACGGATTAACAAATTGATATAGTTGATTGGATTTTATAATTAACAGCCATTTGTCCAATTCCATATATCTTTATGAAGTAAAATAGTTTTAGCTTTAGAAAACCTTCATAGACTTGCTACTTAGTGAAGTTTTCCTTTCTCTGTTATTTTTATCAGTAAGAGGTTTTTGTATAATTGTTTATATACATACATTGTTACACTACTTACAATTTCAGGTAAATTGATACTTAGTGCTTATTACTTTAATCAAAGTCACAAATTTCTTACATCTCTGAGTTTTTTATTTGGTTTGATGGAGAACTAATCCACATAAACCGATTTATGGATTGGTTTGGTTTTGAAAAATTTGGTTTGGTTATTGGTGTTCAAAGATATTTCTGAAAACCAATTTATCCAAACCGATTAAACCAAGTAAACCGTAAACCAACCGAACGTACACCCCTATGTAAAAGGTGACTTGGATAGCGACACCTAAAAAAATAGAGACGTGCATAGCGATACAAATGGCGACATTGACAAATTACATAGCGACACGACCAGAGACATAGTCCTAAGTTTCGCTATTTTACATCATACATCTTTCTGTCGCAAGAATCTGCGACTTCTCTATATCGAAAACCTCTTCAATGTCTCCAAATATGCCGCAAGCATAAAATCCGTCGCTAAACAAGTCTCCAAGTTCGTCGCTAAAAGCCTTTTTTCTAGTAGTGAACGGATTCAAACCCCTGACCTATATGTCACAAAGTTCGGACGTTTGTGATGGCGATAAACTCAGTATTATATAATTCTTATTGCTTAAGTATTTATCTAGTTATATACATTAACCCCAATAAACCCAATCCAAAAATCAAGTCTCAATCGTCTAACCCAAAGTCCCAAACCTACCTATATGACACTACATAGAGGCAGAATTGTCGAAACTTAATACTTAAGTAGAAAATTGTAAATATGAAGAAAATGATCATTAACCTACTTCATGATGAAACCTACTTCATGATGAAGATATCCAATGAATTTGACGATAGTTGTGTGTCCGGACCACATGGCCGAGAAACTTGGTTGCACGTTGGGGATCGTAGTAGCATAGTCCATGTCTTAGAGCACAATATGTGACGATGTTATTTTTACAGTATCCTGGGAATAATGTTGTTGCTGAGGATTTTGTGGTGTGCTAGAGAGTGTTCTGCACAGTGTTTTGGAGTTTTTGATTTTTTACTTTTTAATTTTTTTAATACAAATATATCAACAAAATTAGTTTAAATAACGACAAATATAAAATAAAACAACAATTCATTTATTAAAATAAATAACATAAGTTACAATTCATAAAATAAAATTAAAAATACAAAACTACAACAATTTAAAAAGAACAAAATTAGCCTATGGGCTTGGCTTGAACCAATTTAATTATAAAGCTTACAAAAAATTAAAATCTAAAATCTGACATTTGTTTCTTTTTTTTTCCCTGCTTCTTCTTTTCCTTACACACAAAAATGCATCACAAACAAAACAAAACACACCGACACACTTTTATTATTATTGAAACAAAAAGATAGAAAAAGAAAAAAAGAAAACATCATCGTGTTTGGGACGTCGCTCGATTACTATAATAAAAATAATAATAATAATAATAATAATAATAATAATAATAATAATAATAATAATAATAAATTATTATTATTTTAATTATATTGAATTAATTAATGATTATTAAAAATATAAAATGGTATGAAATTCAAATTGACTGGAAAATTGAAAATGTCAAATATAGATATTGACATATTAAAATAGATTAAGCATATAATTAAATGAAGATCTAAATTTTTTAATTCATATATTAAAACACATTTATTTATTTTTATACTTTTAAATCTAAAATGATAAATATAGAAAAAGGTTAGAATTGAAGGTTTCCTTCTATTATATATTGACATGTTCTATAACTCTTAACACTTCAAAAGTTACAAGTTTGGTCAATTTATTGCACAACTTACTAAGGTCACTTATACCTCACTATCTGTTTCTCGACCATGAGGTCGGACTCCCAACCCACCCCTTTGAACTCGTTTCTCGGCCATGAGGTCGGATGCTCAACCCACCTTTTGCAACTTGTATCCGGGAGGTTGCTAAACCCTTCCCATTGGGATGAAGCGGATGCAAATGGGTTGCAACCGATTAGTCAACTTGTGCCATTGGTTGCATCGATTGATAATCGGTTTGCAACCTTATCGCCAAACCGATTTCTCATCGGTTGTGAAGTGTGGGCATCGGTTGATAATCGGTTTGCAACCTCATCGTCAAACCAATTTCTCATCAGTTGTGAAGCGTGGCCCCCACTAAAAAACTTTTTTTAGAAACAATTTAGCCGTCGGAAAAAAATAAAAAAGTAAAGTAACCGTTGAGGCCTTAACAGCTAAAAGAACATTTTTTTACCTTTTTATTTCAAACATTTAAATTTACCCACTCACTACTATATCACACATACACTTCACACTACTATTTTCATTAAAAAAACTCTCTATTTTCTTACAATACACACTCATTTTATACAATATAAATTACACATTATCACACCCAAATTATAAACAAAAACTATACACTACTACACCCACCCATTATACAAAATGTTTAAAAATAAAAAGACATCTTCATCACAATCTCAAGCGCAAGATATGTGGAATCATTTGATAAACGATCTCATTCCAAACACAAACCCAAACATGAGTACATTCACCAAGCGGTTCTAGCTCCGCCAATTCAACTTTTCAATCAACATCTCTACCGGTCGGGTTTTCACACTACGCACCACTTACCACTAACCCATATTCACAACCATTTTATAAACAACATGCCCAAACGCTTCACATTACCTAATCCCACAACCACGACATTATTCACAACAAACCACATACTACGACAACCCATGGCAACAAATTTCAAACCCACACTTTAATTCCCAAAAAGTTCCGGATGACGACACCAAAAGCACTCAAGTTGATGAAACTGTACCTGAAACCCAACCACAAACCGAAAAGGCGAAAGGAAAAAGAAAGCAAGTTCGGTAGAACGATGATGAAGCTCGAATTTTGGTCAAACGATGGGTACATTGCTCCGAAAATGGTGTAATCGGAAGAAATCAAATCGATAAAAGTTATGGAAAAAAGTCATCATGGACTATAATTCGTACATTTTCAAAGAACGCAATTATGCACAACTCAATAGCAAGTGGAACAAAATTGCACCTGACGTAAAAACATTCAATGCCCTCTAAAAACACTACACCTAGATTCAACCCCAAAGTAGTGCGAACGACAACGATGTTTTAGTCGCCGCCCGAAAGCACTTTGCACAAAATGAGAAAGGTAGTAAATTTATTTACGAGCAATGCTGGGATATTCTAAAATATTATCCGAAGTTTTTTATGGAGCCGGGGTAACGGGGCAACAAACGTATGTTTGGGGATGACGAAGAAACCATCGATCTTGAAGCTGATAACGTACAAACGGGTACAATCCTTGCGACTAATATGCAAAGGTTATTCCGCGATGACCCAATACGTCGTCTACCGGGTGGAAAGGCTTTAAAAAGTTCGACCTTGTCGGATGCGGCTACATCCCAAAGAAGCCTAAAGTCCACCAAGCTTGAAGCAATCGAATTGGTTAAAAATGTCTCTCTAAAATACAAAGAAGCAATCATTACAATTAAATAGAGAATTCGTGAAAAAGTTAGCATTCAAGGGGTTAAAAATTTTGACGTCTAAAATACTTAAAATAAATATTAAAAAAAGGCGTTGCTTAGAAATGTTCATGCAAATGTGGTACAATAATACACTTCAATGTTTCCGCCAACCAAAACTGGTTCGAACAAAGACGAAGATTCAAGTTCCAAATAGATATTTTTTTTGTTGAAAAGTAATGTTTTATCTTAGATATTATTATTTTTGGATATCTAATATTTTATTTTAATTATTGTAATGTTTTTAATTTAATTAAATGTATTTTATTTTTTTGTTTTGTATTAAATAATTTAATGTAAATAAAGTGATTACGAAGTGATTAGTCATTGATTACAGTTGTGAATCAGTTAGTGAAAAACTGATGTGGTGCTGAGGTAACAGAAATGGTGCAAAAGTGATGAGAAAATGGATGGGAGTGGTCTTAGGGGTATTTTTTATGATTTCTTTTTGTTATGATTTTGTCACACTTCTCGGAAAGGGCATTTAATTATGTTAAGACGAGAAGAGATACAATTTGAGATGGCTTTGATGGGAAGAAAATGATTAATGCTTTTTTTTTTCCTTTGAAACAAACTAAATTGACAAAATTACAATGATTAAGAGATCATTATCAATTTGCTCAACTTTCATTTTTAGTTTTTTCAACTTTCAAGGAGAGCTAATTTTCATTAGCAATGCATATTAGCCAGAATAGCAACGAGGGAACGGGGAATTAGAATCATATCGATCCGTCATTAAACGCACATATGTGATTATAAATTATAAACATACATATAATTGCTTCTACCATCAGTCAGGTGACATAAAATTGTATCAAGATAAACAAACTCCATATAATACTAATTAAGCAACCAAAAACATATAACATAAAATCATTTTTCACAATTGGAGATAAGGTATGGTTTTGGGAGGCAGTTATCCTTGCATAGTTATATGTGGCTCTCCCCCCAAAAACCTAATTTATGTGATGATATTACATAAAACTCTAGCTAATAATTAAGAAAATCAGATGCACCTCCAACTACACAAAACTAATTAACATAATTAAGATAGCTTACCCTATCTCATTCAATAGGGAGACCGGCCAGTAACCTTGAGGAATATTGGAGCCCATAAGTTGTATGGTTTAGTCTTCAATTCCTTTAAAGTACCGAGCGTTGAAAAAAGATAATGTCGGGCGTACTCCATAACATCGGAGAATTAAGAGTACGCAGCATCAGTCATCTACCAACGATCAATAGGGAGCCCAATAACTTTCTAGATCACCACACTGGTCCATTGTCATGAACCTATTATTGCCAAGCGCGTTTGTGTTGCTATTTATATCCCCACTATTGTAGCCCATGGCTTGCTCATTTCCTAGTCCACAACTACTTATAAGCATCGAGGACGTTACATCCTCTTGTGGTTGTGGTTGTGTTACTCCTGATGGTGGTGGTTGTCCCATTGGCCTCATTTGTGTTACCGTTGACCCTCTTAGGTTTAGATTCAGCCCAGAAATAGTAAAGCATTCGGATCCATTTCCATTAGGGTAGTTTAACTGGGCTGGGTGGAGAGGCATGTTCACATTACCTCTGAAAACTCTAGAAAACTCAGCAATATCATGAGCGTTGCTCATGTAATTGGGTCTTCCTAGTCCAACTGGGAATTGATAATTTGGGTCAGGTGGCATGATCTGGGGAGGCATCTGCATCACTGAGGCATGGCCAATTTCAAGATTGTAGGGATTCATCATGCCTCTCGAATGGCTGGACGACGGGTACTTCTTACCACCGGCAGTCTTTTGGAAAACTCGACAAACAACCCATTCATCCTGCATATGTAATCATGAAATTACCATTAGAAAATGTACTTCCATGAGGCAAATGTGTATTAGTTTTCTTTTGCATTAATAAATGGATCAATTAGTGATAGATTTTACACACAAAATCATGTGATTTCCAGATACATGCGTGAAATGGGTGTCAATCTCAGTCCACTTATATAGTTTTTGATACTACAGAACTTCAAGAAAATTGTGAATTTGGTGAAAAAAAATGTCAAGAACTGAGATATTAATTGAAAACAAATGTACTTGACTCATTTGGTTAAAAAAAACTCCGTATATATAAAAAATTAATACACATAGATTCAGAATTTGCCAACATGAAACAGAAGCTAGCATGCGAAGCAGGTTTTAAAGACACTCGATGGACTAAAATATATGTAAGTGCAAACCTAGCTAGCAATAGGTACCTTGGAACTGCGAAAGGCAGATTTTGCGTGAACACGATACTCATGCATAACCCAATTGGTTTTCTCACCACGAGGGGCTCTCCCTCGATAAAACACCAAAGTTTTCTTCATACCGACAAGCTCAGAGGTGGAACTGTTGAAGATCTCCTTGTCCTTACCAGTGGTCTTCCAATAGCCAGTGTTGGTGGCTCTATTTGTTCTGACTCCTGTTGGGTATTTCCTATCTCTTAGACTAAAGAAATACCATTCTTTCTCTCCCATTTTTGCCTTTCCTGTTTCGAATTCATTTACATAAATCAATTGATTAATCTTCAAATTTATGGAATGGTGAAATATTGTCACATGAAGAATAAATTAAATACATATCTTGTTTGTGAATGTGATTAGATCGAGTTATCATGCTCATTTACTCAATGACTGATTTTCTTTTGGTTTGTTGAGAAAATTGAAAATGTGATTAACCAGTACTATATATGACTTGCACGAAACATTACTTTTAAAGTGTAAATCTTTTATGAGATTTATATTTTCCTTACCAATTCTTGTTATACTACTCTCCCCGTCTCATATTTATTGTCCGGTATTCCTTTTATGGATGTCCCAATATTGTATACTTTCATAAATAGATAAGAATAATGAGATAAAAGATATTTTTTACCTTAGTGTATATATGTAAGACAAAAATGTAAGTAAAAGGTAGAGGGTAAAAGTGTCATCTTACCAAAAAGTAAGAGAGATGATTATGTTTTCTTAAACTACGTTTTTTTTTGTCCGAGGACAATAAATTGGAATGGAGAGAGTAATATTCAACCAACGATGATTTAATTTTGTATCATCAACATAAATCATAATTACCGATCCTGGTTACTCAAATTCCAGCTACATGTAGTGGAATAAAAGAAATAACGTATGATGATTTAACACCAACAATCATGCAGAAATTTTGATAAAAACCAACAAGAAAAACTTTATTTCTTATTATTTTATAATCTACACAACACCTGTGTGGCTTTTTCTATTTTATTTTATGTACACCTTCGAAAGTGAATGAGTGATGATGGTGATTCATTTGCATCTAACAAATGAGAAGTTAAAAAAAATAATTTAAAAAGTAATAACCTTTTGTGGAACTAATCAAGAAGAAGAAGAAGAAAAAGAAATGAAATGCGATGTAATTAAGAAATGAAGATCATGCATCAATCACGCAAGTAAATCTCATCAAAACCCTAATTTTCATCGTATTTTACAAATTTTACATGAACATGTTTTTAGCTTCTCGTCGGTAGAAAATCAAAACCCTAATTTTCATACACGTTGAAAAGGAAAAATCTTCATCGTATATCAGCTCTACGCTTTTAGTTATTGAACATGAACATCGATCAAGCATACATGAACACTATTTGAAAAAGGCACCATATAACAAGATTGTTGTAAAAGTAAGACCAAGTAGTTGTAAGCACATACCAGGAAGATCCCAAGGCTCTGATTTATTAAGATCAACATCAGTAATCGCCCTTCCAGTAAAGCTTGAATCTTGTATCTTGTTTATAAGATAAGAAGTGATGAGTTCTTCATCGGTAGGATGAAACCGAAACCCTGGAGGAAGTGTTTCTACTTCCTTTTTCACTTCCCCTTCCATATTCACAACTAGATTTCTTAAAATATAGTAATTATCTAAAACTACTAAACTACCTTTAGTCTTAATGGGTTCTAACTATACCATAATTTTGATAAAAGAGGTGAAAGGAAAAGGAAGGTACAAGTCTTAATGTGAACTCAGAGATAAGGTTTGGTATGAAGTGTTGAAGTTTTCTTACCTAAGTTCAGAATTATGATATTTTTTTTAACTAAGAGCTATAAATTAAGAAAACAGGAAGAGAGGGGAGTTCTAGGAAGCTCTCACCTACTTTAGGTCTTAAGATATACACTTCCTTGTGTGACGAAAAGTCCAATACAACCCTAGATTTCCTCATCCATTCGTGTGCCCTAGCAAATTTTCTAAATCTTTGAAATTAATTTTCAACATAAACTATAAATAAATAATAAAAAAAGTGAGGTTCAGATAAGCATGGCTATTTAAAGGAGCAGGGAATGCATGTTTAACTGTAATTATGTAGTGGACTGAAAATAAAATGCAGTTGACCAAAAATAAAATGCAATAGACCGATCAAAAATAACAAAAAATAAAATGCAGTGGATCAAAAATAAAATACATTGGACTAAAAAGCAGTGGACAAAAAATAAAATACAGTAGACGGATCCAAAATAACCAAAAATGAAATGCAGTGGATCAAATATAAAATGCAATTGACCAAAAAGCTATGATTTATAAATGAAAAAATTTCCGCCCTCTTTGCTCCTCCTCTAATCCTCTTTTATAAAAAAAATACAACAATGTTATTGTGTTACATTAATTTCATAAAACCTGTATATATAAGAATATAAGTTGCAAAAAGTTCTGATTTTCTAGTCTTAATTGGTGTGTGGTTGATAACTTTATGCAGTATGTAAAAAATATATTTGGCACTCTCCCTATGTGGGATTTTACAAGATACATATATATTTTTTACTTTATTTGTAGATGAATCAAATGTGGATAGTAAATATTTCTTTTGCTTAGTTTCATTTTTCATATATTTATTTAGCTAAAAAAGTTCAAGAACTAAGAAAGTGCATGACTAACTTATTTCGATATAAATTCCCTATAATAGAAGGTCAAGAGATCGAGCTTCTTTACCACACAGATGAAGGACTCGATCGATCAAAATAGATTACAGCTTCAAAATTGTAATTACGCCAAGACATTTTGGTATAGCGCGCCATGGAATTATACATCATTGAATAAAGTGGAAATATGTGCACAAAAAATTCTTTTCAATTCATTTTATTGAATTTTGAAAGAAAAAATAAAGGATTTAAAAGCGAGTTGAAGCGTAATCCTATGCAAGATGTGACAATACAACAGATTCCTTGGAACTAATATTCACCGATCCAAAACACTCAAATAATTAAGCAAGTATGGATGAAATTATCTTTACCCAGAATAAGATTTGTGCACACTAACTATATTATCCAGTAATTAGGGTTTGTTTCTGATGGTTGTGTTTGACTTCGCTAACATTTTTGTCACATCAAAACCAAAGAGGGTCCCAAATATTGTGACTATATACATATCAAGTTATATGACATATAACTGTAATAGTGATGTTAGAAATCAAAATTAAATAGTCAGTACAATTTTTTCCCCAGACAATAATTTTGGACATTTCATGCGTTCAGTATCCAGTTTTCTATTAAAAAGTTGAGTTAAGGAATTATGAATTATTAGTGTCCCCTGTGATCATCATAGATATATAATGGGTTTAGTACGTGGAAATGCAACTAACTTGTACTTAATATTTATTTTATGTACCCAACTTACATATGATATTGTTAATACATCAAACTTTCAAAAATGTATTTTAATGTAATTTGGTGATGTATTGATGATGATTTGTCAAACTCTCTCGATGCCACGTGACACCTTCAACGAGTGACATGTCAGCAAATAGGTATCGGGTAAACACAATAGGTATTTGGTACAAGTTATTTGCATTCTCAGGTACTAAGCGCATATATAATTTAACACTTCTGGAACTATTTTATAACAAAAAAATCCTTTTTTTTGGATCACTTGTATATATAGTTCTGGAACCAACTTAAAACCAATTCATGGAATAAAGATAGTGACCTAATGTTGACTACTAACATGCTTATTTCATTGCTAAATTTTTGCTTGGTTCTAAAAGGAAACAGGAGGTAGTTTGTAGCACAAGTTTCATACTAGAATTTTAGTCTATCAGTTTATGGAAACTGAGGCAAATTAAACTGTTACACCAACTTAATTGATATAACTTATAGGTACAGGAAATAAAACTTATAAGTACAAATAATGAAGTAACAAGTTTATTTAGCTCACATGATGTTATGTAACCATATTTGGAATAGTGAAATAAGAATCTACTCAATTGTTTATATGGCCTTGTTGTATCAGTAAAGTGATCCCTTCTAGAAGTGGATTAGTTGCGATTATGGACAGATTTACGGGCATAAAAAAGTTTGTATATTATTGATCATTAGAGACACATATATCTGCATCAGTCTGTCGTAATCCATAATTTACTTGTCCTGCACTTCGAAATTAAATGATCTGGAATCAAGTCTTCATCACTCTTATTACCTCATAACTCAGTTTGTTCTCTATTGTATGTGACCTAACAGCTACGTGTCATCGTAAATTGATAACCTTTGCTTTCTATTGTTTGAACATAAGTGCAGCCAACTTTATGAACAGTATGAACAAAAACGATTTTTTGATCAGAATTATTATATGAAACTAGGCCTAAATATATGAATGGTGCAAATGATAAATTGATTAGTGAGAATGATCGAGTGTAATCCATGTGCCATGTATTGTATAGGAAAAATGGTTAGAAGACCTAAAAATGTAAGCTTAAACGTAGGCCTAATTATTGAAACTGTGGATCACCTCTTTGTTCACTGTAATCTGGCTTTGGCAATTTGGAACTTAATAAAGACTTGGTGAAATCTGCCTTTCCCTTCCAACTGGACGATTTCGAGTATAATTTCTTGGGCGAATAATGTTAATCTCAACTCCAACAAAATCGATCAATTTGATGTCGTAATCCAAACCGCCAACTGGGTCATTTGGAGAAACAGGAATCAAGTTTGCTTCCATAACAAACATTCCAAGCCAGAGACTTTGTTCGATGACATTATTTTGCTTTCTTTTAATTGGATAAAAAATCGATGTAAAGGTTGTAACTTTAGTTGGCTAGATTGGACAAATGATCCCATCTCTTGTTAACTCCCTTGTAATTTGTTGCTAGCCTCTGGCTAGTGTTTTTTAATTCAATTATGCAGTTCAAAAAAAACTATTGGTGCAAATGTAAAATTGATTGGTATACACATGTCATAGTGTTATACAATGAATGTTTAGGCATAGTTTTATGTCTATATAATTAGCCATGTATAACAAAACTCATGTTTAGGTCAAATTCTAAGCGCATTTTGCATTACTCTTATTCTATTCAAGTCATACACTTACCAATCGCCAGGCCTTTCTGTATAAGCTTTTGAAGTTGCTAAAAACGTACCATATATAGTCTAGCTTGAAAGAAATTTCAGACATTAATTAGCGGCTCGTTGTTCACATTAAAAGAGACAGGCAATTGACAGAAGACCAATGGATATAAAAATGATTTCTAAGAGATATATAGTGATCCGTTTGAAGACCGTTCGTTATAAGTATACAATATTATCTCAAGAAGGCTTGGTCGTTAGATTTATCTCTTCATGTCGACACAAACGTATGTTTAAGTCTTATACGGAACCATGTTGAAAACAAAGTTCAAATCATCTTCGATATCTCCATATAAACAAATACGTTGCTTGCTAGTTTGGGCAAACAAGGAACATGATGTGCACAACTAAATAACTAACGACGCGCTTTCATGGAAATTAAACAATATCTTAGTGGTAATCGTTTACCAACGACTTTGTCGACACATGACAGGGGTCAATTAGTTGAAAGGAACTTGTCACCAAGACCCTCTATATATCTCTATAGTAAGAAACACTCAAGAAAAATAGGCTAATACCTAATAGTAATATAAACGGATCTCTCCATGCAGGCTACTTGTCAAACACTTCACATATAAAAACTACATATGTATTAATATATTACAGCTAGCTAGTTGTCTTAATTATCATGGATCAATCATTGTTTAAATGAATCATATCATATAATTATAAGCAAAAGGCTGTATGTAGTATGTAGCAGATTATAAACATACTAGAGTGATCAATTTCAAGTAAATTAGTTTAAGAGACCATATGATACCTGATATGCTATATATATATTAACATCTGCAATATGCATTTAAAGATAGTATTTTACATACAAAAATTAGGCAAACTATTCAAAAGGGTATATATACATGTGATCAGAATAAGAGAAGATATATAGTCTTTATTTGATCAATGTTTCATAAGCTTAATTTCATATTTACGTAGTTATAAACATGTTAAGTTCAAGGAAGATGAATGATAAGCCTAAACTATTATAGGTCTACATTGGGCGTCGATCAGTCATCACTATTTTACACATTTCGTATCATTTGGTATTTCATTTTCTCCTAAATTTGGTCTGTTTTCTGTTTTAATAATACCAATCAATAGTAGTTATTCAAAAGTGCAAAAACGGAAATGAAAATAGCTATGGGTTTAACATCAAATATTTAATTATGATGTATTTTTAAGAAAGAAGTGAATAACTAAATACATTAGTTAAGAGGAATCATTATCGATCAGTTAAAAAATGGAAAACATATATATGAATTGAAGTACACGTCTAAATGAAGGAGATCGAGAATGATATGTTGAACTAATAAAAAAATGAAATAGGCCTTAATACTAAAAATCAAGACTGAAAGTGAAACATAGCAGAGATCAAGCTATATATCTTATCGTAAAAAATGAATGAATTATAGGAACGATATATCTAAGATGCTCTACATATTTTGCGTTTATGTCATATAAATTATTCTTCATTCATGTAGCGATGTATGAAATATACAGCGTTTTGATTCTTCAGGGTATATCGTACCAACGATATATATGTGCTTTATATATGCGTTACTAAACGATAATATTAGTGTACGTAGGATTATATAATAGGTTCTTTTCTAGGATAAGTTTTAGGGAAATTAATAAATATGCCCCTTTTTCCGAAGTTATAATTCGTTTTGTCCATTTAAAAAAAAGTTGTCATTTTGCCCTACCCGGACGGAGGTCACAGGGTGTGACTTGCGACCCGTATTTTGCGACCTACGACTCAAGTAATTTGCGAGTAAAAAACAAGCAAAACGAGTCGTACCCGTCCGGTCGCAAGTCACAGCATGCGACCTGCGTTCGAGATCAACAACCATCTTGCAACATTGTTATAACTTAATATATTTTATGTTTCATATTTAATTAATACATTGTTTCGTTTTTCTTTGATAACTTTTTATATACAATGTATACAATAATTCCGAATATATATTCATGATCAGTGTAGTTTTATCTACATTTCGACATAAATTTTATCGTCATATGTTATGTATTTAACGAAAGCATTTTTTTAGTCTCGAATCAACTTTTTTTATATCAGAATGTAGATAAAAATAAACTCGTCATAATGGTATATTTAGATTTATGTAGTATAACGTATAAAGGTTAAAAAAAGTCAAAAAGTCAAATTATTAGTCCACCTTTATATATCATAAGAAAATTTATTTGTCCACCTTATACTACATAAATCTAAATATACCACTGTGATCAGTTTATTTTTTTCTACATTCTGATATAAAAAAAAATTGATTTCGAGACTAAAAAATGCTTTCTTTAAATACATAACATATGACGATAAAATTTATGTTGAAATGTTAATTAAAATTACGCTGATCATAAATATATATTCAGAATTATTTTATACATTGTATATAAAAAGTTATCAGAGAAAAACAAAACAATGCGTTAATCAAATATGAAACATAAAATATATTAAATTATAACAATGTTGCAAGATGGTTGTTGATCTCGGACGCAGGTCGCACGTCGCAGGTTGCACGCTGCGACTTGCGACCGGACGGCTACGACTCGTTTTGCCTGTCTTTTACTCGGAAATCACTTGGGTCGCAGGTCGTAAAATACGAGTCGCAGGTCGCACCCTGCGACCTGTGTCCGGGTAGGGCAAAACGGCAACTTTTTTTTAAAGGGGCAAAACGAATTATAAGTTCGAAAAAAGGAGCATATTTATTAATTTCCCTAAGTTTTATTCATACAGGTAGCGCTTGTTAGGCTTCTCAAATTCGTAAGAATATATGTTCATCTTGGTCTTCGTGAATGTGTGTGTTTGTTGTTAAGTTGATTCTATCAATCTAAAAGTCACGTACATTATGTAGTCGAATAAGGAGGTTGAAGGTGCGCGTCATGATATGCTTGTTGTAGACCGTTGATATAAATGCTGGTGTATACGTTCAAATGGTGAAATTGAAACCATATGGACACAATGGGTTGTCAAGTACGTTCTTGAAACCTTCAAAGGAGAGATCAGTTAATACCAAAAGTTAGAGAGCAAAATACAAAGACAGGAGGAACTTTTGGATTAATGTTATATTGAGAAACAAACATAAGACGTCATATATATTGTGAAAGATTAGTGATAAAAAAAAGTTAGATAAAAATATATTCCTCCGTTCTACCTAGGGATGACAATGTTCACCCGATATAGTGGATATCCATCCGATCCATCTATTTAATGATGGATATGGACAATCTAAATGAATGAATAGTGGATATGGATATGGATGTGAATGAATAGTGGATCAGATGGATGACAAGTTATCACCCATGAATTTATCCATTAACCCGAAATACATACATATATACATACACATATACATATACATATACATATATAGGTATACATATATATATAAGCCATAAACTATTAATTTATTATTAAATATATAAAGTCCTAAATTTTAAAAATTAAATGTATATATAAGGGGTTTTTTTAATTATTGATTTATCGCAAATCAAAATGCATAAATCTATCGCACTGAGCTAAATTTTACTTTCGACCATATAGTGAAATCACAATCTACGATAGATGACAATCAAAACATGCATGATTAACCGACAAACATAGAGAACACAATTACAGGTGTCAAAATATATATTTAGTTGTAATTGTAACAATTATGTTTTATTTATGACATTGGTTATATGTTTATGTAAATAGATTTCTGCATGTTACATTATATTTATTTTTTGTTACAATATTTGCTGGTTTCACATATTAGGAAAAATTTTAAACATTTTTTAAATATCCAACGGACATCTATTAACTCGCTTAATCCATCGGATATGGATATGGATGGATGAATTGAAATCAAATGGATATGGATATGGATGAAAATATTTAAATGGATATGGATGTGGATATGGCATCATCCGATCCATATCCGATCTATTACCATCCCTAATCCTACCCAAAATGTCATGTTTTGACTTTTTAAAGTCTTTCATTTTCAACAGTGACCTTATATATTTTGTTTGTATTTGATAATACCTGATGAGAATTATAACGACGAAAATATATTTAAAACTCAACTAATTAATATATTTTGCATCAAGTATTATATAAAACAAACAAAAATATTTAATGAATAAGTTTAAAGTGTGAGGTTCGAATGATGAGAAAAAATATTTAATTATATACTAATTTGTAAAACCCACCAAAAAATGGGAAGAAAAAAAAGTTATCAAAAGTATGTCTTGAGAGATGGCAAATCGAAGAGGATAAAACGCTGAATTTTATAGTTCAACTTTCATGATTTTTCGACTTACCGTTTGTGAGATATTTGAGTTTCAAAAATTTACCAGACCCTTATTACCTCACATCTTCGTAATGAAAATTGAGTGTAAACAACTCAGAGAGAGAAGGCCGCTCAAGCTGAATCCGAATACGACTCTCACTAGCCGGATGAAAGGAAACTTTCACGTCCGATTTTGAGGGGGGGAGATCCTATCCCAATTTTTATTTTGCTAGAGTGCTTCAAATCATTGCTATTTGACTCGGACCTGTTCTAAAAAGTCGAGGTATTTCGAATAATAGCATTTAACAAACCCGGCAACCATATGTTGGGTTTTTTTCTACCAATTGGGGCCCTCCCTTCACCACCCCCATGAATAGAAGAAGCGTCTGACTCCTTCATGCATGCTCCACTTGGCTCGGGGGGATATAGGGGATCCTTTTCTATCAGATAGGAAGGGCTGTAGCACAAAATGTACTTTTAAGTACGGCGGGTCCGAGTAGGAAAAAATGAACTAAGAAGTAGGGCATAGAACAATGGATCAATTCATTCGGCCCGGAATGCCTCTGTACTCTTTCTAATGCGAGTTCTTAAGTTTTTATTTCAGGCAAATTTAAAATTGTTCGAATTGTGGCAGCCGCCCTTTCCTAGAAAACGTCCGACAAATACAGCCGTCCCGAACAGAGGAAAATTTGATTTCTGTATATTTCTCGTAGATATTAGATATTTTTTTGCGAGATATATTTATAGAAAATTAGAGCAATTTGATTATAATTCAATTCGTGACGATCATAAGTGACGCTGAACAACAAAGTTTTATTTTGGAAAAACACCATCATTATGGGAATGTACACGCGGTAGAAAAATTACGTCAATCGATCGAGATGACCTCTTTTACGGGTATCGGTAGTTATAGTGAAGTCCTAACTAGACAACAGAAAGGGCTGGCCCGTCAAAAGTCCGGTGCCTTCGCGAGAAGCTTTTACTCGAGGGGGTGCTCTTGGGCCAGTGAATCTCGCCATAGGATTCTATCCTCGCTCTGGGGCTAGCGCCTAACTCCAGAGTCTGTAAACTCATTTCCTTCGTGAAAATGAGTAATTGAGACTCATTCCCTTATTCTCACTTATAAATCTTGTACTCATTTTAACTCTACTCTAAGACGATTTGCAATAGTGCAGGGCATTCTGGGGCGTTCTGGACGCCACATCAGCGTC
The DNA here is from genome assembly GCA_963422505.1 of Pseudognaphalium luteoalbum. Taxonomy (NCBI): domain Eukaryota; kingdom Viridiplantae; phylum Streptophyta; class Magnoliopsida; order Asterales; family Asteraceae; genus Pseudognaphalium; species Pseudognaphalium luteoalbum. Next base: position 117,764,884 of record OY730193.1, read on the forward strand.
AACACCACGTCAACACGTGCAATGGTAAACCCAGAACACTCAATTTTGCCTCTGAGACCCACCAATTTAATTAAATTTTTATTTATTTACAAAAAACAAATACATTTCATTAATTAAAAAATATACAATACAATAATTAAACAAATACACTTAAATAAAAGTACATAATTAAATAAACACAATAATTAACAATAAAACAACATAGATAATTAAGCGGGAGGTAAAGGTAAGTTACGAAAGTTTGGTGGAAGCATCCAAATGTGCTCAGTAAAATCGACCCTTGGTCATGCACTTGTTTGTCACGTATTTCTTTTATCCTTGAATCCCGGTCTTGTACCCGTTGCCTAATATCCTTTCGAGGCCGGTTAGCGGGGTCATCGATCATCTCTTGCTCGATAGAAGATATTGTGTATCTGTTATCTTCTTGTATCGTGATGCAATATGACACACGTGTACAATTGTCTTCGCATCTTGTTCACACTCATAGATCGTGCCGCAATCTTTAAAATTGCAAACCTATCTTGAAGGACATAAAAATTCATTTCGACATCTTTTCTTGCACTTTCTTGAAACCTCTTGAGCTTGGCTCATTTCTCGTCAGTAGGACACATAAATCCTTTGACAAAAGTGACCCAATCCGGATAAATACCATCGGCAAGATAATACCCTTTTGTGTAGTGATGTCCATTGATATCAAATGTTGCGGGTGGACCAATGTCATTTTTAATGGAATCGAACAACGGAGAGTGGTTTAAAACATTAATATTGTTATTCGAACCCGCCATTTCAAAAAAGACATGCCATATCCACATGTCGTATGAAGCAACAACTTCAAGCATAATGGTCGGGTGTCCGTGATCACCGCTAGTGTATTGACTTTTCCATGCATTTGGATAATTTTTCGATTGCCAATGCATACAGTCAATACTCTCAAGCATTCCCTTAAAGCCATGTTTCTGTTCGTGTGCTCTATATAGCCGAACAATATCATTAGCAGTCGGCTTTCTCAAACATTTCTGGGAGTATAAGTCGAATACACACTTACAAAAGTTGTTAACACATTCGTTTGACGTGCGCTCATCCATTTGTAAGTATTCATCGAACATATCACCGGACATTCCATACGCCAATTGGCGTATGGCGGCCTTGCACTTTTGTAGTGGGGTAAAACCAAGCCGACCAAGTGCATCCGGCTTTTGCTTAAAATAATTAAAGTGGTCTGGAATAGGTTCAATAGAGTATCCGGATATACCTTGTACGATTTGAGTAAATAATTACCGACGTATGCAAAAACGTCGTTTAAACAAGTTTGGAAGATACTTTGGGTTCTTGGAAAAATAGTCATCCCACAAACATTGTTGGGCACCTTCACGATCCCTTGGAATATAGATTCGATTACGTGGTGGTATCGAACTCGATCCGGCCTCACTCGTTTCCTCTTCGACGTATTGTTGCAGAACTTGCATGAGAAGTTCATCTTCTGAAGATGAATCCAAAAGAAAATTTATTGAATCGATTGTGTTTTTGGTATGAATTGTGTGTGTTTTTTGAGTATTTTTGGTACGAATTGTTGTGTGAAAAAATATGGTGTTTGATATGTGTATATATAGGTGTAAAATTGGATTAAAACAAAACAATAAAATTTTTGAAATATAACCGTTTGAAAACGGTAAAAAAATCTTAAATAAAAAACCAAACGGCTACTTTAAAAAAAATTAATTTAAACTTGAAACATTCAAAAATAAAAATTAAAATTGCATAGGACCCACCTCTAACGCCTCATCTTTGCCCCGTGCTTAAAAACGCCCTCGAGAACGTCACATTACCCGTAAAGGGCGTTTTCGGCCCAATTTTTGACCCACAATGGCGTGTTCCAAATGGTCAAGTTTAAAAGTCAAAACCGTGGATTTACTTTACTAGTCAAAACAATGGTACCGCGTCCCATTTTTCTATACGCCTGATTTTTACGCGGGCCTAAAGCCCAAACCTGAACATGCACATTATACGGAAATTATTAATTTAAATTTATAGTTTTGTACTTTTGTATGATAGATAATAGATAGATACTTGTAAACACTTTATATTCAATCTTTATTAGAATTCCTATTCACTTTAGATTTCCTTTATTATTATTTTTTAGTTCTACGCAATAACCCACACACCTACCACAAACCACAAATTACATACATGTTGTCACGAATATGTACATATATCTGACCAAAATACATACAGTTTGTCACGAATATACAACCTCGTTGTTGGAATATTCACATCAATACGGCCAATTGGTTACACCCTTCAGGTTAGAATACCTTTTCATAATGAAAGAAAAAATAATAAACCCACCAAATGTTTAGTATACTAATGAACTTTTGTAGTTTTGTTACATATGTTTATCATTTGCTGTCAAATTATATTATGTGAAAGAACAAATAAAAGAATTTGATAAATTATTGCTAATCATAGCCATGAGCCTTATTCTCTAATATTGCTTCATGTTCGATAGAAGTAAGAAGTTCATTCAGAGTAAAAGCAAGCAATCACCTGAACCCAGATTAACTAAAGCAAAACAATAAGTTACAACCACATGAACAATGACTATGATACACAACTCTATCATACTACTACTTCTCCTGGTCTGTTTTCTATACATTACAAACATACAACAGCCTTTAAAGACAGGCATGTAAATCTCTACATGCAGCCAACGTGCAGAATGTATCGATTCTATCTGCAGAACACAAAAACAAAAATTCACAAATAAGTACAAAAACAAAAAAATAATCTTAAACCCTAGTAACTTGGTATTAATCCACTGCCAGTGAGAACCCAAAATTCCTCATCAATATCGAAAAGGATAATAAAAAATGTTCAATTTTCTGACAACTTTAAGGAACTGCCTACCTTAAATTCATGTCTAAAGAAAAGCATTGATCTTCAGGATATTACTACTGCTTGTTGGGATGGGCACGTTTGGCCTTGCGACGTTGTTGGTTTGGATTGGCATTTGGCCTTATTGCCTTTTTACTGTATCCGACGCGAATTTGAAAAATTATTTACATTCTTGAGTAAAAAGATATGAAGTGAAATATCAACCATCGGAAGTTCTTTATTACATCAATGTTTAAGAGAGAGATGGAAAAGGGAAATAAACTTACAAAAAGATTGCTGATAGAGTTTTCAACAGGATTATTATAGGCAGGGCCAACAATGCAGAGGCCTACAACATATATTATAGAGTTGTTACTTATTAGCTTAAATGGAAACCTGTAAAAGAAAGGTTAAATGAGTCCATAGTCAACAATGGTGTATTCCTAATGTATAAAACTTCCGATCTGTTTATTCAAACATTACAAATTCTTGAGATATGATAATATTTGTGACCAGAAAATGACATGTTAATGGTGTATTATGGACAAAAGGTATTTCGGGTCAACCAACCCAACCCACACTAAAAAATTGCCCATTTTACCTTTTTAACTAAACCATCTGACAAGCTCAGTTTCCCATCTCTAGCAAATGCATACAGAGCGGAAGATAGACATACAGACACACACACACACACACACAGAGAGAGACGTACAGAAAACCACACCAACTCTTTAGTTGCAAGAGCTTTGCTGATGTCATGCTTTTTCAGCGATTCTTCAACAATGCCTTGAACCTTCAGTAGTAGAGCACTTTGACATGTTAATCAGGATTTGAACAAATATAACCAACATATGTATCACTTTGTAAAGACATGATATTCCTAAAATTACTGATCCACATTATTCATAATATGCAATAGACAGTTGCACAGATAAACTTGTAAAGGGCATCACATTCCAGTAGACGTGGCAATTTTGACCCATTTACATTCAAATGGGTCAACTTGGGTTCTGTTTTATCTTCAACGAGTCAATTGGGTTAAGCTAAAAGGTTTAACCAAAAAAATCATATCAAATAGGTTAATCGGGTCAAAGGAAAGCCGTCTGATATGTACTCAAATGCATAATACATTAATACCTTGTAAATCACAGTATTGATTTTGACCCGTTCCCAACCCACCCCCCAACCCCCCCCCCCCCCCCACCCCCCACCCCCACCCACCCCCATCATCTCTTACACATCTAGTTGAGAACTTTATTGGTTACATGCTTTCATATCTGATTCAGCTACATCGGGGACAAAAACTATGAACAACAAGAAATTGCAAAACCCATGAAATTCTTACACGATTATGGTATCTGGTTGCAGATTCTAGAAACTTCCCATAAGCTACAACTGCTTCCTTCGTGTAAGGAGCCACCGTTTCCCGAGCTTTATCAAGATGAGGCCTTGTTGCAGTGGCAATATGATCGATGTATGGGTTGCAGACATTCTTGGCACTCTGCTCCCAGATAATTCTCTAATTAGGACATAACATAATCAAGGAGAAAGCAAGATTTATCAAAAACGTACCTGAAAGTGAGGGTCTACAGCTTCCTTAATTTTAATAATGTGCGGAGTTAAAGCGTCCTTGGATTTAATATAAACCTCTTTTGTCTTTTTGGTCAATGATTTCAGTTGTGGTTCAACGTTCGTTGTTATCAACACCCATTGTTCCCTTGCAGCTGGAACCCATTTCTGTGCATTATTAGAAGAGCAACATCCAACATAATTAGAAATTTCAAGAGCTTTAGTAATCCAATGAATTACAGAACATGGAATAAAGTTGTACAAGGAAAAAAAACTATATACAGGATCCTCAAGCAGGTTTTGACAATATGTTGCACACTTGCACTCAATTTCTAAATTTGCTGACTACCACTGAAGAATATTTAGTAATGAAAATGTATTAAATTTGATCCAAAATGCTATTGTACGTATCCGATTACTTCTTCATCATGTAACCAATTTACACATTATAAGAGGTCGCATACATGCAATAGCAATAATTAGAAGTGTGATATATACAAAAAAAAACTTTTAATATTGGATATTTACAATAGAAGTTTGGGTAAAGTCTGGAACATTTTCATAATACACACCCAACACACAACCATGATACATGCATTAAGCCATGTAAAAAATTACATAACACTTCAGAGAGCAACAATCCAACAAAAAGACCGAAATAACCATGTATATCATGAATGTCAGTATAATGTGATCATATACACAAGAATAATTCCAAGACAACTGAAATCAACATGTCGATCACTTACAGTTTTGATTGTCTGCACATGTGGTTCAGCCCATTTTTCAGCTTGTGCCTTTTTTTCCAATGCCTGCCACAACAAAAGTAAGAATGAACAGTGCTGCCACAATGAGTATATTAAGGAATTAGTAGTCTAAGGGTGATACTGACATATACTCAATCATGAAGGGGTTAATGTGTAACTTCTTTCATTAAACAGTCATCAGTTAGTAGTACTTAACTACTTGTCACGTTAGTTAGAGTAGTTCTCTGTTATTGTTCATTCTAATTCTTAGATTGTAGTTGTAACTTGTAATCTTTGGTATAGTTGTAAATTCTTCTTGGTAATAATACAGTGATAATCATTTGGTTTCAATATCAATCTTTAATTGCTTAGTTAACAAGTGGTATCAGAGCTTTGGTGGAACCCTAATTTTTCAAATTGGGGAAAACGGTGTATTAACGCAATTAAAGATTGTAGTGTTCAAATTAGTGATCAATTTCGAAGATATGGTTTCTACGAAGTTCGATTTGGAAAAGTTTGATGGCAAGAATGATTTTGGACTGTGGAGAGTGAAGATGCGAGCACTTTTGGTGCATCAGGGCATCGTTGGAGCATTGGCCGGAGAAGATAGTCTGCCGGGAACGTTGACGCAGAAAGAGAAGACAGAAATCATGGATAAGGCTCATAGTGCAATTATCTTGAGTCTTGGTGATCGAGTTCTTCGGGAAGTGGCGAAAGAAACCACGGCAGCAGGTGTTTGGGCAAAGCTTGAGACTCTGTATATGACGAAATCACTCGCTAATAGGCTGTATCTCAAGAAGAAACTGTAGACATTCCAAATGACATCAGGTAAACGTATAGAGGATCATGTTGATGAATTCAACAAGGTGATTCTAGATCTTGAAAATATTGATGTCGTTATGGAGGATGAAGATCAGGCTATTCTGTTTTTGGCTTCACTACCGTCTACACATGAGCACTTTGTTGGCACCTTGATGTATGGGAGGGAGTCTTTGTCAATGGAAGAAGTGATGGCTGCCATTAATTCAAAAGAACTCAAAAAGAGGAATGATATGAAGGAAGAAGTTGGCGATGTGTTGGTAGTAAAGGCGCAATCTGATAAAAGAGATTTCAGAAACAAGAATCAATCGAAGTCAAAACCAAAGTTTGTAAGAAAGTGTTATTTGTGTCATTCTGAAGATCATTAAAGAGGGATTGTCCAGAAAGAAGGAAACGAAAGCCAAGGTCTCAATCGAAGAAAAGAGATGCGAGAAATTCTGATACAATGTCGTCTGATAGTGGCTATGATAGTGCCGAGGTACTTCTTGTTTCTGATTTAAAGAATTCGAAATACTTGATTCTGGTGGATCTTATCACATGACTCCTAATAAGCATTTTTTGATTGACTTGGTGCCATATGATGGTGGAACTGTCTTAATAGGAGATGATCGACCATTATCGGTGGTTGGTAGAGGAAGTATAAAATTCAAGCTTGATAATGGCACTATTTTGATTCTTGATGATGTAAGATATGTACCTGACTTGAAATGGAATATAATATCACTAGGAACCTTTGAAAAACAAAACTGTGCTATCCATATGGAACATGGTGTGGTGAAGGTTACAAAGAAGAATGTATTGTTGTTAGATGGCGGAAGAGAAGGTACCATTTTTGTATTAAATGGAGGTGCAGAATCTAGTAATTTGGCATTAAGTGTCGTTAAAAATGATGGTAAAGAAGCATCATTATGGCATCAAAGACTAGGCCACATCAGTGAGAAGGGTCTTATTGAACTTAACAAAGAGAATGTGTTGGGAAACTTAAAGAATGAAAGGCTGGAGTTTTGTGAACACTGTATCTATGGTAAATCACATAGGGTTAGGTTCAGTAAGGGTAAACACAATACGCAAGGGATTGTAGATTATATACATTCTGACTTGTGGGGACCTTCTAGGGTTGAGTCACTAGGTGGAGCCCTTTACTTCTTGTCAATTGTTGATGATTTTTCAAGAAGGGTGTGGGTTTATACTATTAAGCAAAAGAGTGATGCTTTCGAGAAATTCAAGGAGTGGAAGGTTTTAACAGAAAATCAGACAGATAAAAGAGTCAAGAAGCTTAGAACTGACAACGGTTGGAGTTTTGTGACCAAAGATTCAATGAGTTTCGCAGAATTTGTGGTATAGCTAGGCATAGAACAGTAGCCGGTACACCCCAATAGAATGGCCTTGCGGAGAGGATGAATAGGACTTTATTGAATAAAGTGAGATGTATGCTCTCTCAATCTGGTTTACCTAAGAAGTTTTGGGCGGAAGCGGTTACTACTGCGACCTATTTGATTAATAGATCACCGTCTTCTGCTATTGAGTTCAATACCCCAATGAAGGTATGGACTGGTGTTCAGTCTGATTATAAGGAGTTGAAGGTGTTTGGTTGTTTGGCTTTTGCTCATGTTAGTCAGGGAAAGTTAGAGCCAAGGGCTCAAAGATGCGTGTTCTTAGGATATCCGGAGGGTGTGAAGGGTTATAAACTTTGGAGATTTGGTGATGGAAGCCCCAAAATAATAATTAGCAGAGATGTAGTCTTCAATGAAAGTGTTGTGTACAAAGATATGCTAAAGCAGAATAGTCCAAGTAATAACTATAAGGAAGTTCATATGGAGGTGGAGTTGGATGATGAACATGTTAGTTTAGCTGAAAACGAGACTACGATCGATAATGATACAACTAGTACTTCTATAAGTGATGGGTATCAGTTGACTAGAGATAGAGCTAAAAGAACTGTCAAAGCACCTAGTAGGTTTGGACATGCCGATCTGACTGCATTTACTTTGTAGCAGCTGAGAATGATGATTATGTTGAACCAATGTCTTATGAAGAGGCCATAGTTTCTGCTTAAAAAGAGAAATGGATGAACGCTATGGAGGAGGAGATGGAATCCTTATATAAGAACAATACGTGGATATTGGTGGACAGGCCTCCAAATCAGAAACTTGTGAGCTGTAAATGGATATACAAGTTGAAAGAAGGCATACCAGGAGTTCAGAAGCCCAGATTTAAAGCCCGACTCGTGGCTAGAGGGTTTACTCAAAGAGCGGGAATCGATTATAATGAGGTATTTTCTCCTGTAGTTAAGCATAGCTCCATTAGAGTAATTTTTGCTTTAACTGCATATTATGATCTTGAGTTGGAACAATTAGATGTTAAAACTGCTTTTCTTCATGGCAATTTGGATGAATCCATTTATATGCAACAGCCTAAGGGTTTTGAGGTGAAAGGCTGGAAAGAAAAGGTGTGTTTACTCAAGAAGTCATTGTATGGGTTAATACAGTCCCCGCGACAATGGTATAAAAGATTTGATCTTCATATGATAGAGAATGGTTTTACAAGGAGTCAATTCGATAATTGTGTGTACATTAAAGAGTACTCTGCTAGTAAATTCTTATATTTACTATTGTATGTGGACGATATTCTGGTGGCATGCAAGAGTCATGAAGAGATTGTAAAAGTCAAACAATTGTTAAAGGAAGAGTTTGAAATGAAAGAACTGGGAGAAGCAAGGAAAATACTTGGTATTGAAATAACCAGAGATCGGAATAGTGGCACGTTAAAGTTGTCTCAAGCTGGTTACTTGAGGAAAGTTTTACAGAAGTTTAACATGATCAATGCTAAATCTGTTAAGACGCCGCTTGCACCACATTTCAAATTATCATTAAATAACTCTCCAAAAACAGAAAGTGACAAGGAAAGAATGGAGAATATTCCATATTCTAGTGTTGTGGGTAGCTTAATGTACTTACTTGATGGTGTGCACTAGACCTGATATTGCATATGGAGTAAGTTTAGTGAGTCGGTATATGGCAAATCCAGGAAAGATGCACTGGGAAGCTGTGAAATGGTTGTTGAGATACATGAAAGGAACCTGTGATATGGGTTTGGTGTACGGGAGATCATCTCAGTTTGAAGATAGTGTGCATGGGTTTGTTGATTCTGATTTTGCAAAAGATTTAGATAAATGCAAATCGTTGAGTGGGTATGTGTTTCAAGTACTTGGTTGCACAGTGAGTTGGAAGGATGCATTGCAGCATGTGGTTGCTTTGTCCACAACGGAAGCTGAGTATGTTGCGCTTACTGAAGGTATCAAAGAAGCTATTTGGTTGTCCGGTTTGATGTCTGAGCTTGGTATTAAAGAAGAGGTGGCTGTTGTTCACTGCGATAGCCAGAGTGCCATTCATTTGGCTAAAAATCAAGCGTTTCATGAAAAAACGAAACATATAAATGTTAGATTGCATTTTGTAAGGGATGTGATAGAAGCGGGAAAAGTGAAAGTTCAGAAAGTAAAGACCGAAGAAAATCCCGCTGATATACTTACAAAAGTGGTACCTGGTGTCAAGTTTCAGGAATGTGTGGAAAGGCTGAAGCTTGGATCTTGAGATTGAGGTGCATGCATGTCATTATCAAGGTGGAGATTATTAAGGAATTAGTAGTCTAAGGGTGATACTGACATATACTCAATCATGAAGGGGTTAATGTGTAACTTCTTTCATCAAACAGTCATCAGTTAGTAGTACTTAACTACTTGTCACGTTAGTTAGAGTAGTTCTCTGTTATTGTTCATTCTAATTCTTAGATTTTAGTTGTAATCTTTGGTATAGTTGTAAATTCTTCTTGGTAATAATATAGTGATAATCATTTGGTTTCAATATCAATCTTTAATTGCTTAGTTAACAGAGTAAAACACCTTTTAGCAAGTGATAAAACAAATGATTTCCAAGAAACTACCTTTTGCCTAAGTGAATCAAAAGCAGGTTTTCCATGCTGTTTCCAGTGGCTCTCTGCATTAGACTGCAATATTGTAACGTAGTCAAATTCAAAATCGATCTTTCTAATGGCCACAAATGTCACACTATAAAAAGCAATTACTGAAAAGTGAAAACCTACCAGACGAGCTGAAAGCCAAGGTGGTAGCCAAGCACCGTGAACCTGAGTATTCATCAAATCCAAAGTAAGGTTTCTTATATGCACCAGAAGACAGTCTACATGTTTATAAATCAATACAATAAGGAACATGACCACTTATATGAACTAATGGCATTGAAAGATAGCTAACTTTCAGGTTTTACCTCGGTCAGTTCTTTAAGTTTCAATGTTTCTTCGAACTTAGCCTGCTTAAGTTCCTCCTGCATATGATTATACATGTAAATACAATGCTAGATCTCATATTTAAAGCAGTATACCAAACACCATTCTCGTGAACAAACCTCCGCAATTTTAAGAGCACGCTCAGTTTTCTGAAGTTTTGCTTTCTGTTCATCAACAACTTGTTGAAGCTAAAACAAAATACAAAAAAAATAATATTGTAATTAGCAGGGGAAAGTCAATACTTCACGATACATTCAAACTTAACCCTATATACTAGCCTTTGTGGCAACAAAATGTGCACTTTAAGGTCTAATTCCAAAACATCTTACCTTGTGAACTTTTGGGGTTAAATCTTGCACCTGCTTCTCCAACTCTTTAGTCTGGCTTTCCAAGGCTTCCCTTAAGTCGTTTTTCAACTTTACCTCCGTTTGTAGTTTCTCCACCTGCAATAACATCAGTAATCATACAACACCACTAATCTTAACAAAGTTTGGTGAAACAACAAGCAACGCAAACCTGTTTTTCCAACTCGTTAGCCCGTGTATGAGCTATTTTAAGCTCTTCATTACCATCTAATGACCCTTTAACCTGTTGACAAAACAACGGGCCATCGCTTAACAATTAATGATGTGCCTCAGGCTTTGATGACTTGTTGGATGACATGGCTAATCATATGGTTGCCATGTCAGCAACAAATAGTGGTCACCTGATAAAGTAGTATACATTGGCAACAACTAAAGTTTGATGTAGTTCAACCCTAAAAACAGAACTGAAATCCAAAACTCATTGGAGATTTACATTTACCTCAAGCGAGGCTACCTCACTCCGTAACGATGTAATACTATTCGATTTCGCTTCAATTATCTTTTCTTTCTCCACAATTGCCTTTTCTTTATGAGCAATTGTCTCATCTTTACTTTTTAACTCATGATTCTGCTTCTCAATAAGTGATTCTACAAAACCAATTACATCACTACATTACCAAAAATAGAAAAGACAAGCAATTTACTACCTTTAATTAACAAAGTTCCATTTTTAAAGTACATGATCAGATAAAAACAGGGGTTATCGAAAATTGAATAAAAAGTAAAGTAGGAGGACAAACCAAGTGATTGGATCTTGGAGTTAAGCTTATCGAATTCGATTCGAAACGTTTGGGGTTCAACTGAAAAAGGTTCAACAGAAGTATCGGCTTCAGTTAAAGTGAGAATTAAGAAGATAAACACGAAGATATGGCATACTTTTGAGGATGCCATAATTGGGTTTGAAGTCAAGTTGTTGGAAGTAGCTGGGAGTTTTGCAGGGACTGGTGATGAATCAATCTTTGTCTGTTAACTTTCTATATCTGTGTTGTGTCTATGTTTGAAAACGTGGCGTTCCTTGAAAGTAACAAATTGATGGTACACGTGGCGCGGGTGATTAGGTATACAAACCACATATGTCCTATATCCTAAAAATGAGGGAGGAGATCCCAATTATAATTATAATCATAACCGATTTAAGTTAGAATTATATGTTATGTCTTATAGTTAATATTTTATATATATATATATATATATATATATATATATATATATATATATATATAGGGTAGTGATCGAGAGAGAAGTGTCTTTTTGGGGGGAAGGAGGGAAGTGTTAGTATGAATCAAGAAGCATATTACAATTATCAATCAAAACGTCAACAAAAAAATATTTTTATCGGTAAATAGTAATCAAAACTGATGCTATAAAGAATATTTTAACGAATGAATTTTATTTTTAAGTCATAACATTAATTGATGAATATTTATTTAATAAATTGTTAAAATGCAGTGTGATGCATATTAACTAATATGCATCGCGATGCATATTAAAAACTTCACATTATTTGAAAAATATTTTGAGTGTTAATATGCATCACAATGCATATTAACTAATATGCATCGCGATGCATATTAATGGATTTGGATCTAATATTCATAAATCGATGCTATAACTTGAATAATAATTTATCAAGGAAGCTTAACATTCATAGCATCGATTCTAATTAACATTTACTAAATTTCAGTTTGCTTTGTTCGAGATTTGTATGGGTGAAGGTAATATGCTTCCTGATGCATACTAACGCTTCCCTCCTTCCCTCAAAAAATACGCTTCCCTCTAGATCATGCCAATATATATATATATATATATATATATATATATATATATATATATATATATATATATATATATATAATTTAGATCAGATAAGAACACTTAAAAAATAAGAACAAATATGAATAAATCTGGAACATTAATGATTTAAATTGATCGCTAATAAAGCTAAATATATTTTTTATTTAAAAAAATATCATAAGGGTAATATGAGAAGTAAAAAGCAAATCCCATCGAGTAACTTCCGATTCTATCTCCCCCAAACCGTCTTCTACATTTATCTCTCCATCTTTACTAAGCTTCTACAGTAATATGCGAAAGGGATGAAAACCAATTGACTGTCTGACTTTTGTAATACATGCATCTTTAATTTTTTTTCCTTTTTTTAATCATCTTTGATGTGAAAGCCATCAAGAAAAGAGGTCTATGAAATTAATTAATCATCGATATTATCGATGCACAATACTTTTCTTTATGTGCATTTATTGAAAATTTTATTTTCCATTTGAATGGATATTTATCAAATTTGCTTATAGATGCACCGTATACAATACAATCAAATTATTGTGAATCCAATTTTTTTCTGCAAAGTAACTTAAAGATGCAGGTATTTAGTGTGCACGTTTATGATTAAGATGCACGTTCGATGGTTACGAGATATATGCAGTGCATCTTCCATCATTTGAATCAAAATGGATATTAAACCAAATTAAAGATAAAAATAGATTCTGAGATCAATAGTACGAATTTATGATTAAAATGGCAAACATGATGAACATTAATAATAATAAAAAAATTCTTTTCAAAAAAGTGCATGCAAATGTTGTTTTCGAAGAGCACAAAATCTGGGAAGAGAGATGCTGGAAAAAATGAATGATCAAAATGACAATTATACCCTTTGCTCTTATTGTTCTTATATTAAGTTCAACTCATTAGAACATTACCCTATTATATATATACTAGCAGAATGCCCGCGCGATGCAGCGGGTTAAAATTGAGCTCCATGATCTTTTGATATAATATATTTAATTCAAAGTTAAAATTTATATGTCCATACACCAAGTTATGGAGTTTTTTTTTAAAAAAAAATATTAATAATGTCATTGCGAACTCGATTGTCGGGTTAGGAGTTGCGAGTGTCCGGTAGTCATTTCCTAATGGTCAAGTGGCAAGTTGCAAGGTGTAGAGTAGTTGACTAAGTAGAGAATTACACTATAAATACCTTTTTTATTTTGTATTTTGGTACTAAACATGTAATCCTTAGATCTAATCAAAAAACTGAAACTTTCGAATGTAGAAATTGAGAGTAAAATGCGAATTTAAAATTGTAACTAAATGTGTAAATTTATGATTTCATAAAGCAGTTAAGAGTTTGTTTTGAATCTTCTTTAAACATTTTAAAAGCTCATAAATTGAGAACAACTTGATTTTGAAGGATTTAGAGATGGAATTTCAATAAAAAACCGCATACGGCAGTTTGCTAACACTTTTGTCTAGTTCCGAGCTTTCCGTCGATAATTGACACGTCCCGTAACTCCTTACGGTTCAAAAGTGATGTGATATTATTATTAGTTTTTATCTTATTGATAGTAAGTATAAATGATAGAAAAGTTTAATTAATTAGAATTAAATGTCATATGTTAATTTCTTTTAAGTTTAATAATGATAATGATAGCATTAATGAGATTTTAATACATGTAGTGGTATGTTGGTAATTTTAAGTAGATTTTCAAATGTTATTAGTAATGTTAGGGGTATATTGGTAATTTTCCTCTTAAAGAAACCATCTAAAATGTGTTATATAATAGTAATAGATAAAACATAGTACATAACCCGCGTAAAACGGCGGATAATATATGTCAATTAAAGAAAAAAAATCTTTGATGACTCAATTAACACAATATCTCATTTTTCAATACCCGATTTTAAAGTATCTATTGTATACCCGAGAAATAGTTAAGTATTGATTGATTTTATGTATTTAACTTATATTATTCATGTCTCAAATTAAATGTTAATTTTATAGATTTAGATACCTATTTAATTATAGAATGTGCAATCAATATTTGAGGGGCATGAAAGTAATTTCTTATCTTACTATTTTAATTTATAGATTGAGGGGCATCTTTGGGATTTCCCATATCCCCTTCACTAAGTTTAAGCCAAAAATGTGTAAATGCTTAATAAGGGATTAAGATATAAACATTAGTTATTCAATAAAACGTCTAAATTGTTATAGTAATTATTACAATTTATGTTTCCCAACTATGAACATACGCATTGTTTATCTAATTGTTGCAACCTTAAAATATTATAAATTCTAGAAACGAAAAGGTTATAATGACTAGATAACTATTTTTAGCTAGAAAAAGTTCACTTTATAGCATACACATCTTTTTAAATTTCTCATTTCATTAATATAACTATTGTTCTTATTTCATTTTTGAGGGGTTAAAATTTATAAAATATCACTAAGAAGTGTAAAAAAACAGTTTCTTTTATACAAGGTTCGCCCACCCCCAACCCACTTACTCAGGATTATCTATTTAGTTTACAAAAAGGATTATATATATATAATCGATTCGTACATCACATTTTTAGCTGTACACCACAAACATGATTTACACAATTGTAAACTACAACACCTTTAGTATAATTGTTGATGATATACGTATACAAAACTACAATGTAATAATCATCAACCTTATATAAAGTGTATACAACATAAAGAGGAATATGATTAATACACTTTATATGCCGTTTTAATTTATAATTCACATGGTACGACATTATATATTTCTAGTCGTGCATCGTACTTGTTTAACGCTAATTTTACAATAACTAATTTATTCCAGATATAATCATGAGATGAGAAATGTTACCTTCTCTTTTTTTATATTTTATTATTAAAGTTAACTCACATCTTGATGAGAGGTTGGTTGATTACTTAGAGTATTAAAAATTGAAAAAGACAAGTTAATACCATATATGTATATTAGTGTTAGACCCCATATGATGCACGGAATCGTGAAATATATCAAGTATATACTATCTATAAGTATAGAGTAATAAGTGTAGGATTATCGACAATACATATTGTATAAATATGCATGCAAACGTCTTTATGATAAAATGAAGTCAATGAGAACCTACATATAATATACTAAAACCGATTTGACACATGTATTAGCTATGAGATAATTAAATGTATAGATGTTAAATCTCTTATAAATAGTGTGAATGATCACTTTCATGTTGAAATTTTGAATATTTGAAATTAATGTTTTCTTTGAACGTTTATTGAAGTAATTACTTATTCAAGAAGCTATAATACTTTAATACTTTTCTATTCATTTGTTAAACCATTTGTGATCTTTTATACTATAACCAAATAGTAAAAACAAAAAATCATTTGAAATGTGCATGAACCTTTTTGAACTACTAAAAGTGGTTTCATAAGTATAACAAATGTACTTAAAACATCATGACTCGGATATGAAATATTCACCTTTATACAATATTCTTCCGCCTCTCATAAATTTCATCGAAAATGTAAATTACTTGAACCACCATGAGTAAACTTGTGATTCACTTATCAAATAATGATGATTCGTTGGGTTTAAACTTACAATAAGAGTAAATACATGAATATATTGATTACCAAAAGAGGAAAGGATGACTATTAAAATACTTTTATAAGATACTTTAATATTCTTTTAAATATTTCATTAAGTAAAGTTTTAACACATTAGTGTTGTTGAGTTAGCACAATCAAATGACAAAACTTCACATGATAATGCCAAGTAGGATTTTAACTTATGAGTTGAAAAGAGAATTTGCCGAATAAGAGTGGGGATAGGCAATTAGTATATAGATAAGAAGATTATTGATTGATTGAAGTTTCAACTCAACCAAACCACGAGACTGATTATTTCTTTAAAGAGTAAATTCTATAGATGGTCCCCGTGGTTTACATCGATTTACGAAAACAGTCCCTAAACTTCTTTTTTTACTTTTTCAGTCCAATAAGTTTATGTTTTGCTCGAAAATGGTCCCTCATCCACCTAAAATGACTAAAGTACCCTTCCTTTTGTCATTACTGGTTAGTCACGATTTAAACGGTCAAAGGGTAATTTAGTCATTTTAGGTGGGTGAGGGACCATTTTCGAGCAAAACATAAACTTATTGGACTGAAAAAGTGAAAAAAGAAGTTTAGGAACTGTTTTCGTAAATTGATGTAAACCATAGGGACCATCTATAGAATTTACTCTTCTTTAAATTATTTAACTTGTCAACTATCTATTCATAGATTTAAGTTCAGTTTTAGTATTTGAATTTGTTTTCACGATATCAACAGTCCACGGGTGAGCAATAACCAAAATCGAACTAACATAACCGATCCAACATGAAAACCGATAGTTCGGTCATGTAAAATCAAAATTAACCAAAAATATCGGTTCGGTTATGGTTGTTTTATCATTAAAGACCCATAAATAACTTACCCACCTCAGTCAGGCAGAATGTTTTCTTTGGTATTTTTAGATTTTTATATATCATATATTTAATAAAAACTGTGTAGTGTGTATACGTATATATTATATATTAAATTAAATATATAAAAATAACATAAAAGGAGGTATCATTGGGCCGAAATGTCTATTAACTATATAGGAATCATAAGCCCAAAATTTATTTTTGAAGCCCACACTAGATATTTCTTCCCCTCATCTAAGTATTTAACCTGGCTGGCGCACACAAAAAACGCCGATGAAGTTTCTACAACAGTTTATAACACCGATATGCTGACAATGCTTTGATCGGTAACCACAAACCAACCAAGCTTCGAAGTTGTTTGACGATTTGTGTTTGTGTTGTGATTTTGGTTTTTTGCTGTGTTGATAAGAGAGAGTTAATTTGTGTAGTGGTTTCTAAAGGATTGGTGAAATGTTGGATGAAAGCAAGTTTGATGTGCATTTGAAGTTATGGGCTCTTCGAATCCCTCGAGAGCTCTGCAAAGTTGCAACTAAGTTACTTAATGGGTATGCTGTTATAATGTTTTCTTCGTTTGTTGAATCTTAACTTGCACACATTATTAGAGTAGAATTCAATGGATATTATAATTTGTTTTTTTGGCATATCCATGTAAGTTATATCCTTGAATTATGATACGCTAACACTGTCGAAAGTGCTTTTGTTATTTCAAACACATTTTTGATCATATGTTATTATGCCTATTTGTATAATGTAGAGTTTGACTATGATAATTGATTATTGAAAAATTATTAGCAAAACGTAAAACTTCTCTTTTGAAAATTTTGGTTATAGTTCTTGTAGAGACATGTAGTGTGTGTTGTGGTTGCATGAACGACTTTATCAATACTTGATAAAGTGTTGGAATTTGATCCCTTTTGTTTGTAATACTTGTCGACATATGCTAGACAGACCGTGAATTAAGCCCGTCACAGAAGACCCTACAAGCGATAAAACCCGTTATGTGATATTATTTGAGAGTGTTCAAAATCCCGGTAAGAAATTACTCATGTGTATCTAATTTCTGCTTCCGATTTATGAAAAATGTTGAAACGTGATTACCAATCTCTTACATAAAACCTAACAAGTTACAACATTGTGAGTTTGTTAAGCATTGAGTTGTCTGCTTTGGGAATTGTGACTGTTCTAACATATATATCAAACTGTGCTGATTCCTTGTGATAGGTCCACATGTGCATTGTTATTGCATGTTGTTAGTGAATGATAACCTTGACCTTATTTTGCGTAGTTTACTATTGTTAATTTCTGCCTTTTTTTAGTCTTCTCTTGTTATTCTGACTATAACATCACAATCGTGACTTTCTAGAGCAGATCTTTCTGGTATTCCTAGCAAGATTCCCATTGAATTGAAGAAGCTATGTGAGATTGAAACAGTTCCATACTCTTTAACACTTGGATATTCGTACTGGGGTACAGGTGAATATTGTAGCTTTAATTTCGCACTCAATAAGGTAGCTTAAATTTCTGCCTTATTTGTTGGTTTATTTTTAAAGAGAAGTTTTTTCTTTTACATAGAAAATATATAATTGAAAACATATTCAGTGATTGTTATTTTATTACAGACCAAGTTTTGAAGAAGGTTCTACCTACTGGACTTCATCATCTTTCGAAACAATAGTTAAGTAATCTTTACATGTTAATCCTGTTTGGATTTTTCATGTAGTATTTTTGATTGAGTTCTATATTCTATATTGCATAGTGAGGATTCCGACAAATGTTATCATTCCTAATGATTGACCTTAATCAATTTTTCAGGTCACATTGCTCACTGAATATACCAGAGGAACTCCTACCATACAAGATGTGATTGCAAAAGTCATCTATGATGTATGTGTCTAACTTCCATTTACTACCATAAACATATATATTGGCTTCAAACAAACCATCAAAGGGTGCTGTAATACAATGCTCATGAAAATAAAGGTTCCAATTCACTAGTCTCATCTGGATGTAGCAAAACGAGGGGTTGGCTTTTTAATTGTATAAATTAAGTGGTGATGTGCATTAACTATAAAGTTTGGGTGGCTTTTTACCCATTTGCTCATCTCCTTGTAAATGATTTTCTTTACTTTTTACATGTTTGACACGATAATCCATGTCAACCCACTTAAGAATAAATAGACTGAAATACTAGCATCTAGGATCTTCTATCTTTTCTAATGATATTTAGCTTTTACTTACCAGAAAAATCAACCCAAAGTCCAGACGGTTGTCAATAAAGTTGGTAGCATCGCAAATGAATTTCGTGTACCAAAATTTGAAGTTCTGACGGGGAAATCTGACATGGCTACAGAGGTCAAACAATATGGTGCAACCTATAAATTGGATTATGGACTGGTCTATTGGAATTCAAGACTTGAGCATGAACACATAAGACTGGTCAACAAGTTTCGACACGGAGAAATCATTTGTGACATGTTTGCAGGGATTGGTCCTTTTGCTATTCCAGCTCCCCAAAAAGGATGCTTAGTGTATGCCAATGATTTAAACCCAGACAGCGTTCGTTCTTTGAAAGTTAATGCGGATATCAACAAGGTTAAAAACAATCTACGTGCTTATAATATGGATGCAAGAATCTTCATGTCTCAATTGATGGCAGTACCTATTGGTGAGTCAGAGGATGACGACGCTTCAGCTGTGCTACTGTCTGTAAAATGCAACATTCAAGAAAATGTGAACACAAGTTATGAAGAAAGGAATGCTGGTATGTTTTCTTAACTTGAGTGATTGGATGTGTGTTTTTGGGTGTTGTTTTGTTTTTAAATAATCAGAGTTATATAATCATCGTTAATACACGAAGTCGGTAGAAAATATTGTTTGGACTTTGGATGTGTGTCTGTTGTATGAAGTGAATGTTAGCAAATTCTGAGTATCTAGCAAATTTAGTAAACATAATAAAATGATAATTTTTATGAAATACATAGACAGATTGTAAAATGGAAATCAAAGTCTCTGACATCAGGTTAAATATAAGGGTAAACGAGCGGTTTCTTTAACCATTAGAAAATCGGTTTTGTTTTTACCCCCAAATATGGTATGTGGGTGATTTGTGGACAAGTGATGCTCGGTGTTGATGCTCCTTGCAGGTTGTGCGGACACGTTCCGTTGAAATATGGTATGGGGGTCAGGGGTAGCCTCCATATTACCCAATTTACCCCTTTAACTGATAGCATAATATTTTTATCCAAACATAGAAAACTGATCATTGGAACTTCTAGTATACTACATAATAAGTTCCAAAACAGAAATCCAGTTATATATATATGGTATTCTCACATCTTTTTGGCGTGGTAAAATTCCAGGAGATGGTTTGTGTAGTGAAGATGGCGATAGTATTACATGTATCAACAAAGAATCAGACGTAGCCTCCATTGAAAGCTGTAGTGAAGGTATGATGTTTTCACGAAACTTTAGATGGATTTTTTGTTTTGTTTTTTATTATGCCTCGCATTTAGTATTACACCAGAATTTGGAACCAACAGTTTTTCCCCCCATAAAATCGTTATGTTTGAGTTGTACTATTTTAGAAAATTGTTTGACTGTTTGTGAACTGTTTCAAATTAATGCCCTTCCATGGAAAAAAAAGAAAAGAGATTGTTTGCTAAATCAACAACAATAGTAGTGATGAGTAATAACAATGAGCAAATGGGGTTTTATTGTCATTTGAAATTCACCAAAAGAAACACTATGCTGTAAACGTTATAGCACAGAAGGAATGATATGAAAAAATGTGTAAAAACATATCTACATTTATGCATCTATTATGTTCGTAACAGGAAATGGAAGTTTGAAATATGCCAATGCTCATGTAGCTGTGAAGACAAAAGGAAGCAAAAATAAAAGAATAAAAACTTCTATACCATTCACTGGTAAATCGTGGGAGCACATCGATCATGTGATAATGAACTTACCTGCTTCCTCTTTACAGTTTCTAGGTAAGTATTGTGTTACACGTTGCTCTCACTAATTCATCTTTGCAATATGCATACTATAGTTATCCATTAACATATTAATAAATGTTAATAAGTGAAATGAAATCGTCAAATTTTTTTGTCTGATGTATCTAGAGGCCTTATACTGATGAAATATTGGAAAGGATCTCTACCGTAGATCCATTGCTATTGCTTCATTCGATCAATCGAGACCTAAGAATCAGTGATTTTGGTAAGCTTCTACCATCCGTCCACCCTCTACTTCCAAAACAATAGAGTTCAGAAAAAAGATTTTTGGGACTGTGTCAGTGTGTTATTATAACCGATAGCATGACTCAAAAAGTCATGTTTTTAAGTACTTATTTTTCGCACTTTTTGGACTATTCTTTGGTGAAAATATTTCAAAACAATCATTTATCATTAAAAATCACCAAGGAAGTCTAAATACGGTCGTTGCTACAAAAATCAGTTAAACATCCAAATTACACGCAAACCGAGGCAAAAATAATCAATTTAAATATTTCGTTCTTAATTATTCTATGAAATTAATTCTTAATGCGTATTTTATGATTCCATAGGAAAATCCAAGACCGGAGGTGAAAGAATCAAGAGAAACAGGTAAAGAATGAAGAAGATGTGCAGTCTAGAAGCCCGTCGACCGTCATCCGAACACGCAAAAGTCAAACACCTCCAAATTTGGCAAACTTAGTGTCATTAGAAGCGTAACGGAAAAACGAATCCAACGGCGCAAAAATCAAGCAAAACGGACTTAAAACGAAGAAGATACAAACGAACCAAGCAACCGAGAAATCAGCGGAAGGCAAATGGAGCACCACCCCCACCCCCCCTAGGTTCCGTATACAGTACATGGAGGTACCATTTGGTGCTCCATTTTCTTGTTGGGGTGCCATTTGACAATCCCCCCCCTCCCCCCCTCGCGTGCTTGCTCACCCCGTGTGATGCTTTGATGCTTAAAGACATGTACCTCCAGCCCTAGCCCTCTCCTATAAATAGTGGACTCATTTCCACCATTTCATACAACTCTCATCACACACATTTCTCTCTCTCTCTCTAGAATTCTCTCTCTCTTTTGTTTTGTAATTAGTTTAGCTAGTTTCTCTCTCTAGTTTCTCTCTCTAGAGAACTAGAGAGATATAAGTAGTGGTTAGAGCTAGAAGAAAGTTGTAATTGGGTAATCAAGCTGTAGCAAGGTTATTCAAGTCAGACTATTGTAATCCTCAGTATTACTCTTCTAATTCGGTGATATTATCTTACTCTCTCTTACTGTTATAATGTTTACTTTGCATATTATTTCAGTACGATTTGTGATTATTGCCATGATTAGGTGAATTAATATGTGATTGTTGAAATGTAGATATTAGGATTAGGGATGATGTTTAATTAATATCTTTAATATATGATTGGTAGTTGTTATGCTACGTACATGTTTAGACTTATCCTGGATGTAGACTTAATTAATCACCCTTTCCGGTCTCTCACGTGATTGTTGCCCTTAGGATAGGATCTGATCAACCCTAACTACGAATACACAGTTATCTCCTGTTTGTATGAAGCTGTGGGATCGTCGTAATACGTCAGAATACTTGGTATAGCGTTGGAAATACCACTGGTAGAGTAAAAATACGTGGAAGTCAAGGATATGCTGATGGTCTATCTCACCATGGATTACCTGGAAGCAACCCTTCCAGACACGGGTCTAGGTCTTGTCAAACCGTGAAAATGCCGTAGTACACCGTTAAACTACCTCTGGTTATAAAGCTGTGTAAAGATGCATAAGGTCTTTATAACACCGTAAAGATACCTAGGGTTAAAGTACTGTGAAAAATAAGGACACTATACACTGTACACAACCTAGGGATGAACGACCAATGGCAAAGGAGGGTCTAATCCATGATGGAAGTATTAAAGCTTAATTAGGTAAAATACGAGTTAGGAAATGAAAGCAAGGATGCCGGCTGTGTTCCCAGATGCTTAAAACCCCTAAACTCTACTTAACCGACAGTTTAACTTACTCAGCATACTACCAATATTACTCTGTTAAAATTGGATAGACATAGGTGTTAAGAAAAGTCAGTGTTGTAGATTGTCGCCTTATTCCTTAACCCCAATCAGAGGGTCGCTTGGTCTCCGAAAGAGACGGTGAGGTGGGTGTAAAGACAGTCCCATCTAACCATAATCAGGATAATCTAGGATTCAGTGACATATGCTTTAGGGTTACACCTAGACGTAGGGTCCTAGTGTTTACACCGACTGTTTAGAAGATACTTAACTAGAGTAATTACCTATCATCAATATAATGGATATCATCCCGAAACCCTAATCATCAAAGTTTCAGCAATCACTCTCTACCTCCTGCTTATATTCTCATTTACTTTTCTGCACTTTATTTTCTGTCATTAGGTTAATTTAGATAAAACCAAAACCATACCTACCTTGTTTCTAAAACTTATCCTATTGCCGAATCATCTTTGGTAGGTCCCAATTCAATTCAATTCATTCCGATTTTGGACGACACACTCGAGTTATACTTGCCGCCATACCCACAAGGTAGGTAGCTAGCATAGTTTGAGCCCCGCAAAATATAAATTTTAAAACTAAACCGTTTGCCGCCTCTGTTGCAGTCGGACCAACGATCGGAGTAAAATCCGACTGACGGATAGGGTGCGGCAAGTTTTTGGCACCACTATCAGGGATCGGTTTCATCAAGAATTGAATTCTACCTTAGATAATTAGCTTTAGGAGATCCTTCCTTAAGATTATCATTACTTAGGAAGTTAATTGCTTAAAAGTTAGATAACTTAGTTCTTAAACCCTAGAAAATACCAAAAAAATAAATAAATCAGAAAATGAAAAACCCTAATTCTCATTCAAACCTTATCTCTCCTCTCAATAAAATGATGATGGATGAGATGACGGCTATGGAAGATGTGGAATTGTTTGACCGTCCAGAATATGAGTCAAACTCCTCTAACGTTAAAGAGGTCTGTGTTAACCTTGAAGTTGAGAACCCAAAAATATCGAGCTTAGGCTTAGGTTTTGATGAATCTTAGCAGAAGATTCCAGCTTCTGTTACTATTCCTTTAAGTGGTCAACCCACACTTGACCCTGAGATTCTGACAATCTTGTCTAGGTATTCACACTATATTAAACCTGCTACTTACCGGATGCTGAACCGTTTGGAATCGAAGTGTTCTTTTATCCACCCGTGCCTTGGATGGATTTGAATGAAAGTCTTCACTGTTTGGATGTATACTTTGAGTATGATCTCCCATATACTTTGCGAGTCCATCCCACTACTCATATACCAAGTGTAGTTGAGGAAGAGTGTCTCCAATATCAGGTTGAGAATGAACTTAGTATAACAACACCAACCTGATAAAACACTGAATCTAGGAATCATCTACCTGAATCAAGGACTGACCTTCACTTAGGAAATTCTCTTAAGCCCAATAGGAGGATAGATATTTATGCCAACTTTCTGAAATATCTTCAGATATCTGATTTCCCCTTTACATATGAGCAGAGAAAGACCTTTGTTGAGATTGATAGGATAATTAGATTTCTTCATGCTAACCACAGTAGAAAAGACGAGCTATTGTTAAAATCAGAGTTAGATCTACTAATGGATTTAGTTGCTAGCACTGATTATCCCTCTGTTTCACAACCTAGGATTAATTGTTATGTTACGGCCCTGATTGACGAACTTGAATTTTGGATAGAAAGAAACCCTATCAAGTCTAGCATGATTCTTGCAGATATTCCATTCTTTGTTGATCCTGCTACTTATTTAACTAACGAACTAAGAGCTATTTTTCCTGAATCAACTGAGGAAGCTATGGACTCTGCCTTCTTTGCAAAAAAGAAATAGATCCATGTCCAGCTAATCCAGTTATTCCAAAAAACCAAATATCCGTTTACTAACCAACAGAAGATCTATATCAGAGAACTTTCGTAAGCAGTTCACACTACTTACGGAAACCCTGATTCTTCTCAGGAAACGGAATTTGTGGATTTACTCTCAAAACTGCTCTATGATTTGTCTTATCTAGATACAGGATTTAGGGATGACATTTCAAACCAGAAAAAGGTGAAACGGGAATTTAATCATCTTGTCGAAGCATTATTGCAACTC